>JADNRZ010000016.1:0-1215768 GCA_015501605.1 Panaeolus papilionaceus
GCCTGCATAGACTGTAACCCAACGCGCTCTCTGATCCAGCGTTAGAGGTATCCGACTCCGAGTCCGACTCTGATTCAGGCTCGGAATCAGGAAGCGATGAGTGTGAAGAAATGTCGACCGAAGTGGAGGAGGGGAGAGGTAGAAGTGAGAGCACGTCGGGAATGAGATGGAGAGTAATTTTGAGTACGTGTTTTGGTCTTTTCTCTTTTTTTTTTCTTCTTCCATCATATGTCCTTTCCTCCCCTTACCTTTGAATTTAACTCATTCCTCACATGAAATAAAATAAACTCATTAATCCCCCAGCCCACAGTCACCTCGTCAAAAACATCCGCCAATGTGATATATTCACATTTACACAAAGAGGTATCCTGGGGGGCTCTCTTCCACCATCTCTGGTCCTTCCACCGCTTCTACCTCCACCTCCGCCCCTTCTGACTCTGGCCCTGTCCCTGTCCCTGCTGCTGAACGACCCGGACATCAACCCCAACCCCCTCCTCACAGGTCTATACAACGCCCTCGGCCAACGCTTGCAAGCATTTGAAACTATTAAAAGGGGGACACGGTTGACGCAGGGCAGAAGTGGGGAGAGGGTGTGGGAGGGGGGAGGATGATCCGGGAGTATGATGAGGTGGGTGTTGGGAGGGGTAATTTCGGTGGTAGTGTGTTAAATATTGGGGGGAGGGATGGGACAAGAGAGGGTGGGGAAGGAGGGGAAAACGGAGAAGTGAAGCAGGGCTAACGCTCGCTTGATTGGACTGCACGACATCAGTTGGCAGTTGCGAGGATTAAGATAGGAGATGAGGAACAGAGAAAGGTCGGTACTATGTCCATGTGTTTTTTTATTATTTTACTCAAATATTGAGCAGTATCACGCCTCCATCATCCTCTCGTCCGACTTGGTGCTGTTCCGCGAGATTGCGGATGCGTATTTCGACAGGGAGATGTATGAGGATGTGAAGGTGATATATGAGCTTTCGGGGGTAGATTTGGCGGTGAGTATGGGATTTCTGGTTTCTTGTTCATCTCTCTCTTCCCTCTATCTGGTTTTCTTCTATCGTTACTTTTCCCTACGCAGTTTCATCTTTTATCGCTACGTTGTCCATTCCTCGTCAACACTTTCCTTTTTCTTCCTCTCCCTTTCACTTCTTTACTTCCTCGTTATTTAAGAAAGCCGAAACTGACACCCTCCTTTCTATGCTATTTAGACGAGCGGCGTATACGCTTT
Source organism: Panaeolus papilionaceus (assembly GCA_015501605.1). Taxonomy (NCBI): domain Eukaryota; kingdom Fungi; phylum Basidiomycota; class Agaricomycetes; order Agaricales; genus Panaeolus; species Panaeolus papilionaceus. The sequence continues at coordinate 1,226 of JADNRZ010000016.1, forward strand.
CATGCAAACGCCTCCGTGTATAAAGAATATAGGCGAGTCGAGGGATGCAGCAAATGTAATGAGCATGGTGAGCCTTTCAGCGTTGGGTCTGGTCTGAAATTTTTGTAGGGTTTTGGTTTTGTTTATAGTCCCCGTCGCGGTGTTGAGTCCTTTGAGCAACATTGATTTCGTTGTTCTAGTTCCGCGTCTTGCTTTGAACGACGTTACTCTCTGTATATCTTTTTTTCGTCTATTTTTCCTAGAGTTGTATTTCGTGGCGCATAGATGGACGGTTTTTGGCAACATTTTAAGCCCCGTTGTATTTTCTTTGCAAAAACGCTGATGTGTCGGTGCAATCTTGTGCTTAGCGGATTTCAGCCATGTGGACACTTCGTCTACTTTACGCATATCGCACTCTGCTGGCATCGTTTGCGGATGACAGCTTTGCGGGACTTTTGTCTTCTTGGTTTTGATTTGAGTCGATGTCGGGTACTTACTTTTATTGGTCTGCCGTCATATTTCTGGTTTACTCGTTTTCTCTCCTACCTTTTTTTGCTTCTGTGCATGAGTACAGTATCTACTCGAGATTTCGCATTTTCCTCAGTTTTGGCTCGCTTCTTTTTTATATATCTGAATTTTTGGGGGTTTACTTTACGCGAGGGATTTGCTGGGCTTAGATCGTCGCCTTCATTTGGTGATCTTAGTTCTCGGATTTGTGTTCTTGTGAACCATTTCGCTCGCCTCCTTCCCTTCTTCCTCCCTTCTTCCATCCTCCATTCACGCTGCTAACTACACTCATTACACAGTATGCCTCGCAGACCCGACCAACAATGACGCAAAAATGAAGCTGGCGGAGATACATGAAATATTAAGGGTGACGAGGAACGCTTTGAAGTTGGTGTATAGAGGTATGCTATCCTCTTCTTTCGTTCCTCCTTTATTCCTGGAGCTCACTCCTATCTTCACAGTCGTCGATTCCCGCAAAAAAAAACACAAAACCAGCCCCACCAGTACCCCTAGTACCTCCGCCCCCTGAATCACCGAAGACCCAACCACCACTTCCCTCCTCGCCGAAGACAAGTCCCTGAACACGTCCAAAGCAAAGTGGGGAGAGGCAGGTGCGAAGCCGAGGTTGACGCTGGCGCAGTTGAGGTCGTTGGAGGTGGAGTAGGAGCAGGAGGTAGTCAGGGGTTGGAGGAGTAGTTGTGAGGTTTGGGCGGGGATGTTGAGGAGGTTGGGGACGTAGGTGATGAAGGCGGATGGGGAGGAGTGTGTGGATGATGGAAGCTGATAGAGTCGCAGAATCTGATTTTGACGAGTCGGGTGAGTTGCCTGTTCAGATCTTTCCCTTTCAAAATAACGTCGCTGACAGATACGAATAGCAGCATACTCCCCCGAGACGGAGCCTGATGGGAATCGGATGGCACATCGGTTACAATTTGACGTTGGTATATTTCTTTTTCTTTTTTGCCTCCTTTGCATCATCTACTCCTCTTCGTGCCTCTCCAACCTCGTCGCTCTTCTCCCCAGCCCCTACTTTACACAAAAAAAATTACATGCTAACCAAAATATGCATCTATGCAGAAGACACCCTCACCCAACGAAATACCAAGTCGGCGGGGATTGCGGCTGTTTATGCAGGTACGTTGATGGATTTTTATTTTATTTTTCGGTTTATCTTCCAGTCTCATACCCATACTAACACGCCGTTTCATAGTACTGCTTCATCCCGATGAAGTGAGGCCAATGCAATGTCGCCGAAGAAATTCTGCGGTACATCATTGTATCAAACGCATACCAACCACAAGACTGGCGAAGTGCAATTCGTATTGCGTTGATCAGTACGTTTATTCCGTCTTTTATCTTCTTCCCTCTCGCTCATGCAACCCACACAGCATGCAGCATTCTCGCTGAGCGACCTGACGTCGTCGTGGAACAAGTCCGCCAACTCATAGCGACACATCAACTCAATAACGAGCCTCTCCGGATCCTCCTCGCCTCTCTCGCGAGCGACCTTAAGCTCACAAATAGCTTTATCACGTCGACTCTGCAGAAGCATTTTTTTAGGGAGATGAAGCTTTCGGATACGTCTATGAAGAACCCTTGAATTTTGAGATGGAATGGATTGAATAGGCAGTATGCGGTGACTGCGACGACATCGGGTGCGGCGGGGAGGAGGAGGAATGAAGATGGAGGGTAGGAGTAGGATGACGATGAGATACCTGCGCCAAGACGAAGGCGAATGTGGATGGCGCACCTAGGATTTCGACAAAAGAGAATCCTGTTATCGTTGCGATATATGGGAAGATTTATGTGGCTGCAAAGAGTTATGTACCATTTGTAAGTTTTCTTGCGCTTAAATTACTCGTGATCCTTCATCTCTGATGCAACCCGATTTATAATTCAGTCTACATCCTCCACGCCTACGACTCCTACCTGAACGACCTCATGATCTTCCTCTGTCTCGCTATCACCTCAATAGGGCGGGCCATACAGTGCCAATCCTACAACTGGCACCACCTCGTAGTGCAGGTGATGGCATTCCTGACGAAATACCGCAAACTGTGGGGTTCGCCAGCCTTGGTCATTCCTGCTTGGATGTGGATACCCCCTGGCTTGCTGATGACGAGGATTCGACTTAGGACCCTGGAATCACTCTCAGCCTTCGGGAGCGGGGACCTCGGACATGCGTCCCACACGTCTTGCATTGGCCCGGGCGTAAAGCGCCCTTCACTAGACTCAATTTACCAGGCGCCTTGGAAAGCGTCGATTCGGGGGCAGGTGATAGTTTTGTGGTTGAAGGAATGGATTCATAATTTTGCATATGATCTTTTTCACAAACCCAGTGTTCGGCAATAATAAAATTGCAAATGGCTCCCAGAATACATTGGCCTCCAACATGTACTCAAAACCGACAATGTCATGAATATGTTATCTTTGTAATGAATAGATACAAGTGTATTACATGATTAATCTGTTAATCTTGAACTTCAAACTTGAATCAATGACATCACTGAAGTGTCTGATGAAGAGAGGCTTACTGGCAATGGTGACTCAGTCAGAAGCTCTGTGCTTCGAGAGCTTGCTTCCCCACCCTTTCACTCTGTTGGTTGCCCTCACAAATATTCCACCCCTTGGTGATTTGGAATCTGGTGCCAAGGTGACCAGTTCTGACACAGCTGGAGTGACCACTCCAGGTGCCAATGCATGTTGAGATTTAGATCTCATCTTGGATATCTCATCTTAGATAGATCTATAATCTTCATCTACAATCTTAGATACATCTTAGATACATTCCTAGATTTATACTGCATGTACTGCATACTACATGTACTGCATACTGCATGTACTCTGGAACTCTCAGTCAACATGAGTCATTGAATGACTCACTTTCCTTCATTACTCCAGATACCCCAATAGGCGCTTACATAGACTACCATATTTAGCTACCATTTCATGTATATAAGCACCTTACTTTCTCTCTATCTCAATAACAGCTTTACCAGCTATTCTATCGCTCTCCTAGCCTCTTTACAATCTTCCTAACCAGGTGAGGCAGTTAGTTAGGGCACTCTGTGCACGCTATGCTGTTTCAACAGGTTATGGGCCCTGATGGCCTGCTCTATGCATGGCTGTCGACCTAAGATACTCATTGCCTGCTGAGCTTGCTCGCTGCATGAGAACGTCTTGCCACTATGGCAGACGTTGTACTCAGGGATGCTGCATTTTTGCGCACCCAGGTTGCTGCTTTAAGCGCACCTATGTTGCTGCAATTTTTGCACAACAAGGAGGACATCCTTCTGGCCTAAGCCTGAGAAATAATAGCACTGTTCATTGTTGCTTTTCTCTCATCATTATTGATGATTTTCCTTAACCAGAATTATGTCTTCCCAAATCACTCAACTTGTTCCCAAACTTGACAGTGCCAACCAAAGGGAGCCCAAGCTATCCATTGACATGGAGACTGAGGACTTCTTCCCTCACCTTCCTTCTGATGATGAGGATGAAACCTTGTCCATGCCAGGTCTCATTGAGTTTTACTCTGACAATGAGGACATTGTTAACCATGAATTTTCCTCTGAAGAGGAATTTTATGTTGACAATGGCAAGAAGGCCCTTTTTGAAAGGCAAGCCTTTTCATCTATGCACCCTAACGATGCTAACTATTGTTCGCAGCACTTTGTTTTAGATGCGCGGGGTAGTTGTACAAGTAAATATATTGATCATTTTGCTTGTAATTCGTTAGGTTCTGTGGCTAGGTCCCAGAAATATATTGATGAACATTCTCTCAATTGTGCATGATGTAAGGGCAAACACAGAGAAAACGGAACTGTTGATTGGATCATGGATTCAGGTGCTTCACAGCACTTTACTGGTGATCTAAGGGACTTTTCTGAGTATGAAACTGGTACCTTTGGAACAGTTTCAACTGCCAGTGGAATTGAGATGGTCACTGCGCATGGTACAGTTAATCTCATTGTTAAAGTCAAATCAGAAGATGGTTCTGTTGCTGAAAAGCACATCTCCCTCTCTCCTGTCTTGTACTTCAAGTCCCTCAATCAGTGTTTGCTGTCAATGGGCCAATTCTTTTCTAAAGGATTGACTATGGAAGGATGTCTTGGCAATATGTCCTTCTATAAAGGCAAGCAGTTAGCATTCCAATGCCGACCACATGTCTTAGGTGAAACCGTTTACTGGTTAACCTCAACAATTGTCAGAAACACTGCCAACTCTATTACAGAGTATGATCTTTGGCATAAGCGCTTTGGACATCCATCTAAAGAAACTTTACGACATATGGGAGATTCAACTGCTAAGTTCCCTCCTAAACTCGCTATACCCAAAGAGAATCCTATATGCTGGGGATGTGGTGAAGGCAAGATGCCATCATGATCCTTTTCCCTGTCTTTGACTCGTGCCTCTGCACCCTTTGAAAGGATACACTCAGATGTAAAATCTTATCCAGTGAATTCCTACCATGGGTACAAGTACTATGTCAGTTTCTTTGATGACTATTCCTCCCATGCCTGGATTTCTTTGCTCAAAGAGAAATCAGACGTCTATGATGCCTTTGGTGACTTTCTGGCGATGCTGAAAACTCAATTCAGTGTCTCAGTAATCAAAGAATGGCATTCTGATGGAGGGGGAGAGTTCAAATCAAAGGAATTCTTTAAAGACCTTCGTTCAAAGGGCATTAAGATTACTCAGAGTGCGCCTCATACTCCTCAACAGAATGGGCGTGCTGAGCAGTTTAACCGGACTTTGATGGATAAAGCTCAGGCAATGCATCTTGACGCTTGCCTTCCTCAGTCCTGGTGGGAATTTGCTGTCGAACATGTACTTTATGTGTATAATTGTACCCCTATAGCTCGCCTCAAATGGAAAACTCCATTCGAGCTTATTCACAAGCAGAAGCCTGTGGTTTCCAACCTCAGAGTGTTTGGTTGTGGTGCCTATGTCTATTTACCTGAAGCGAAGCGCGTCAATTCTCTATCCCCAAAATCAGAGATGATGTTGCATCTTGGCTTTGCTGAAGGGTTTAAAGGCTGGTGCTTCATGCGTCTTCACAACAACACTATCTTTATTGGGACCACTGCTCAGTTTGATGAAGGGTACTTTCCCAAATGTCCAGATGTCAATCATCGTGATACACCGCGACCTCCTCCAAGTGAGGATCCTTCGGATGATAATCATCCATTCACTCCAACAGAAGAAGGTGATGATGGCTGGAATGATTTTGAGGTTCCACCACAAACGAAACCCCAGAGTTGTCCCAAGCTTCCACCTGCTCCACCTGCCCCTAAAGCACCTAAAGGTCCAAGTGGTCCAGCACCTGCTGCTCCAAAGCCTCCGGCGCCTAATGTACCACAGCCAGGTACTTCAGGCAGCCAACCAGTTGCTTCTGGGTCAAAGCGTGGTGATTCTGGTCCCACTTCCCAAACACGGGACACCACTGCTCCTACTTCTCCATGTTCTGATGCTCCTCCTATCAACCCTCCTCCTTCTGCTTCAGATGCTCCTCCTGTTTTTCCTGGTGCTTCACTACAGGAAGAATTAGAGATGATGCAAAAGTTGGCTTGACAACAAGAGTTAGTCAACTCTTTTGTGAAAGCATATAAAGAAGGAAACCCACCTCCTCCAGGAATTTTTCCGGAAGGAACACCTTGGGATGACATTATGAAAAGAGTGTCAGAGGTTGTTGATAACATAAAGGAGAAATCAGATATGGTGGAGAAAAATCGTCAAGATAGGCTTAAGTGGGAGGCAGAAAACAGGGCTGTTCCTGCTCCTGCCCCACCAAGAACATCGCCGCCAACTCCGGTGGCTGAAAATCCTATGCCTATACCAGGGTCTCCTGTCCAGGAGACTCAGGAAGCAGATAATGGTGAAGGTGCTAGTACGCGCCCACGTAGGGAAGTTAAAGTTCCTAGACATGAGGGGAATGTGTATGGTGAAAGCCGACACCCCACGGACATAGAAAAAGGCATAAGCAATATGCGTGAGTGGGAGAAGCAAGTGGGTTCGTCAACGGGTAGCTCCCAGCGACCAACCGCACCAGCTAGGTCAGATCCGGTTTCCCGACCGAGTCCTACCACTCCCATTACTCCGAGCGAGACGCGGACCTTGCCGCCTGCCCCTATCGTTGAACAAAAGGAACAAGCATCCGAGCCATCCCCTGAAGGTTCAGAGGATGAAGCCGAAGTTGAAGCTGATCTGAAAGCGGAATCTGATGACTCAGACGATGCTGATATCGCTAAACTCACTTGGATGGTGGCAGAACTAGCCCGGGAAGGGGGAGTACAACTCATTCGATATCTGCTTCACAAAGCAATACCTTTGAATGATGATCTTCCAACACATTTCCGTGATATCTTCAGGATGAAACCAGAACTGAAGAAGGAGTGGATAGATGCATGTCGAGAAGAACTAGAGGCTCTTCGTCGACGCAGAGTTCTTGAGCTCTGCAACTTGCCTCGCAACCGCAGGGCAATCAAAAACCGTTGGGTCTTTGCTATTAAATCTGATGGTCGCAAGAAGGCTCGCCTTGTTGCTAAAGGCTTCTCCCAGCTTGAAGGGATTGACTATGATGAGATCTTCTCACCAGTGGTTCGTTATGAAACACTAAGACTCATCATGGCCCTCACAGCTTTGGAGAAATGGCATATCCAAGGTCTTGATGTTAAGAACGCCTTCCTTTATGGCGAACTTGATGAAGAGATTTATATGGAACAGCCAGAGGGATTTAAACTCCCTGGCCAAGAGCACATGGTCTATCGTCTCCGACGAGCCTTATACGGACTGAAGCAAGCTTCACACTCGTGGTGGAAACAGCTCAACAAGTCTATGACTGGGCTGGGTTTCAAGCAAGCTCTTTCCGATGCTGGTGTCTTTGTACACAAAGCAAAAAATGGTGACATTGTCATCGCCATTATCTATGTTGATGATGGACTCTTCATCGGTCCTAATTTGGCACTTGTGCTGAAGAAAAAGACTGAATTCATGAAGATCTGGGAGTGTCGAGATCTTGGTGAAGCTAAGGAATTCTTAGGTATGCATATTAGGCGTATGCATGGCAACATCATGCTTGACCAAGCAATGTACCTTGAAAAAGTGTTGCAGCGCTTTGGCATGCTTAACGCCAATCCTACCAAGATTCCTCTTCCCAAGGGCTACCAGCCTGTACCTAATCCAGGTACCTCCACTCTCAAACTTCGTCGAGAATTCCAGACAGTGATCGGATCACTGTTGTACCTTATGATTGGCACACGACCAGATATCGCCTATGCCGTCATCAAGCTGTCACAGTTTTCTGCTAATCCTTCTGAGGATCACCTTCGTCACGCAAAGAGCATCTGCCGTTATTTGGCTGGCACAAAGAACTATGCTCTTGTGTACAAGGGAAATCCAAAAGTTGGACTTATCGCTTACACTGATTCTGACTGGGCTGCTGATACCATCAAGCGCCGTTCTCAGACTGGATACTTTATGAAATTGGCAAGCTGTATTATCTGTTGGGTTTCTCGAGCCCAGAAAACAGTTGCTCTCTCTTCAACTGAAGCAGAGTATATGGCCTTGTCAGATTGCGCCTGCCAGGTTGTGTGGCTGCAATCACTCCTTTCCGAAATCGGTTATACTGAACGGAAAACCCCTGTCTGTGGAGACAATCAAGGCTCAATTTTCATTGCCTCTAACCCTGTCCAGGAACGTCGCACCAAGCACATTGATATTCGATATCACTACATACGTCAGTGTATTGAAGACAATAAGATCGATGCTCTCTTCATTGATGGTGCTGAGAATCCTGCAGACATGTTCACGAAGGCTCTTGATCGTGTCAAGTTCTCCAAGTTCTTGGGGACACTTGGATTAGTCTTCTATCCACAGAAATCTTAAGCACTGAGCACGCTAAAGCCACTGTACTCAGTGAGGGGGAGTGTTGAGATTTAGATCTCATCTTGGATATCTCATCTTAGATAGATCTATAATCTTCATCTACAATCTTAGATACATCTTAGATACATTCCTAGATTTATACTGCATGTACTGCATACTACATGTACTGCATACTGCATGTACTCTGGAACTCTCAGTCAACATGAGTCATTGAATGACTCACTTTCCTTCATTACTCCAGATACCCCAATAGGCGCTTACATAGACTACCATATTTAGCTACCATTTCATGTATATAAGCACCTTACTTTCTCTCTATCTCAATAACAGCTTTACCAGCTATTCTATCGCTCTCCTAGCCTCTTTACAATCTTCCTAACCAGGTGAGGCAGTTAGTTAGGGCACTCTGTGCACGCTATGCTGTTTCAACAATGCAAGTGGTTCTGGGGTTGATGTGGTAGATCCTGGGGTTGGAAGAGGGCCAGGCATTGGGGCAGCAGAATTTTCAGTTGGTGGTACAGGTTCCAGGATGACAGGGGCATCAGGTGGTGGTCCAAACTTATGCAACTCTTTCTCAAACTTGGTGAATAGCATCTGTACCTCTGCAAGTTGTGCAATCAAAACAGCCCTGAGTTTTTCATCTGATTGCTCTGTTGCCATATGCAGCTCTGACTGAATGTTGGCTTGCTGCATTTGAAGGTCATGGATCCGTGTTTGGAGATCATTATAGATGTGTGATGCAAATGGGGTTTCTCGAAGGGAAAGATGATTTGATGTCTGGATGCTGAAGTAATAAACTGCATTGCTTTGACCATAAGCATGGTCTAAAATAGTAAGAGCCGACTCCTGAGTGTTATAAAACTTGACAATGTTGGCTCCTTGGGCAATGTAATCCTAATGAACATCATGGATGTATTGTAAGGTTAATATTCCAAGAATGTCCTGAGAGCAACATACCTTCCAAATCTCGTTATGAAGCTGGCTGAAGTTTCCTTCTGCACGTCCCGTTGTGTTTTCATTCCAAATTGAGTCCCACATTGTAGAAACAACAGTGACTTTTTTTGCTGCTTTGGTCCCTGTCAATGCCTCAAAAGTCTGCAGGACCTGTCTTTGGCTTCTGGGCAAACGAGGCTTGTTGATCGGAGTGTGATACAGAATATTGAAAAAATATGAACTTTTAGTATTGGAGTCAGCGAGCACCTCTAAAATGAGAGACATATAGAAATTACGGATTTGCTCGAATCATACGCTTTAACATGGAAACTATGCTCATTGCTGATATTTTGCTATCAGCGAAGCTGGGCATGTCCACTAAGTAAATGGGATACCCCGAGAGTCGTGTGACCGCATTCACAATTCGATATATTGATACAGATTGTGTGAACCCCTCCAGCTTATCACTGGAGAGACCAAGTGAGGGGTCCGATGCGACTGCTTCTATGAACTACCCAGAAGATATTGAAGTTGACCAAAAATGGCGATCGTGATACAACTCACACTACTCTTCCCTGACCCAGTCGGACCAAGTAGTCTATGTGTACAGGTATGAGTTGCAATCTCGGCATAGTATTATTGTGCATTTACACATATACCACAAAACCATCAATCCTGTCAATCCCGATTTTTGGGAATTTTGAGACCCTTTCTACTGATACAGCTCCAAGAACCTTGATGTGGTTGAGCTTGGTTGCGAAATTAGGGATTGTGGACATCGGAATGGAGCCGAGGGTAGTAAGTGCTAAGGGGAGTGCTGGTGAGATGAAGTCAAGATGGATGGATGAGCAAGAAAAGCACACCACACCGGATAAGGCTGCTTTTGTCTGACGTGCATGAGGTGTGAGTAGGCCCCATGCTGATTGGGCGATGATATGAATAATATTTATTTTTAAACCCGTTGATAGCACTTATACACCCTGTCACGAAATACAAAAACCCAAAATCAACGCCGAGGTCTCCGTTCAAGTTCAAGTAGCCCCTCGATATAACCATTTCAGCACCACGTCTCCTGACGTCTCCCCCTCTTGCTCGCCTTGCCCTTCAACCTCAACCTCCTTACCCAACGCAGAGGAAGACACTGAGGCCGAAGAGGAAGAGACGGAGACGGAGAGGGAAAAGACGGAGACGGAGAGGGAAAAGATGGAGACGGAGAGGGAAAAGACGAAGACCTCACAACTGCCTCAAAAGTACCCCTCACAGCATCCACCCACTTCTCCCAGTTCTCAACTGACCGAGTGCGCGGGGCTGTTCGTTGTGGATGAAGTCACCTTTTGCACCCATACTCTTTTCGGTGCTGCTTGTCGTGTCGGAGATTCGGAGATTGGTGTCGTTGTAAATGCCAGACTTCATATCGTCAGACCCCCCGAGGTACGATGATTCGAATCCAAGCGCATCCCGTCCCGCCCTCGCTCCCCTCCAACATACCTCTCCCCTTTCGACTCCATTTGTGTAGCTCCAGAATACGTTCTTCGTAGCTGTGAGGATGCATGGAGATGTGGCGGGGGTTGAGATTGTATATCGTCCCTCCTCGTCCCTCTTCTGTTTGCCTTGCTCTCGCTGCCGATTCCCCTCGTCTCTAACGTCAACTTGTCTCGTCAGTTTGCCGTAGGGTGAGGAGAAAGGGATGATGAGAGACGGGGAAGAGGAGAAGGTGGTGAGGAGGGATGGGTACAGGCGCTTGATAGCCTGTGGATGTGGGGAGGTGTAAAATGTGATGGAAAGAAGTGATGAGCCTACTCGTCATCATGGTGCATAATCAACCATGCGGCCATCCATTCATTCAGCACCAACGTCACAGTATACACCAGTATAAAACAACACACCTAGTCCCGTCGAAATGAACACAGCATCCCAACACACGACCCCTCTCTTTTCCCGTGAAACTGGATAAACACGCACTTTGAAGGCGGACACCTGCACGGTTCGGCGTATTACCAGGCGTATATTTGAAGAAAGCTGGCGAAGAAAGGTTCTTTCTGTTCAGAGGGGGTTAGAATACTTAGATGATTTAAGATCTTGGTTCTGTTTGAATCGAGATAGGGAGGGGGTGGGAGAGAAAGAGAACGAGGAAATAGGGGAGACGAGGAAGAGGAAAGAGACCTAAAAATAGCTACATACATACATACGTCATTATGCGCCGGCATCCAGTAATTCCCCTTAACCCTCTATGCTCCACATAGATATAGAAAGTAATCAACAGTTTGCGAGGTTCAGCAACAAGGATATGATCATGATCATGGAGGGAGCATAGACACAACTGAGGCTGGTGATGAATGAGTGACTGTCGAGGCTGGTGATGAATGAGTGACTGTCGATGCTGGTGATGGGTGATGGCATCAGCGGCCTGTCTACTCCAGTTTGAAATAATTTCTTCTTCCTCCTTGACGTCCACCACTGCCACACGACAAGACGACTAATTTTATTTATTTCATGCTCTAGACTTTTACTTAACCTGAAAAGGGGTATTTTGATGGACTTGGACAACGATATCGTTGGTACGCCTCTTCTCATCACGATTCTCAATGCTCACTCGTTGTTTTCCTCCTTCTGCATAGGTTGGAACCCCAACGCTCTCTCCGATCTTGCGTCAGAGGAATCCGACTCTGACTTTTACTCAGGTTCAGGCTCGGAATGACGAGTCTAAAGAATCCACGAGCGAAGGAGAGGTAGAAGTGAGAGCACGTGGTGGGATTCAGGGTGGTTTCGAGTATGTGTTAACGTTCTGGTCTTTGCTCCCTCTTTTTTCTCTTCGTTTTCTGCTCTTTCTGCTCAACCTCTCTTCCGCATGCCTCCTTTTTCTCCCATTACCTTTAATTTACCATATCCATGCATCAAATAAAATAAAACAACCCCCACTAACCTTGTCTCTCCCCTCCCTATTCCTTTCATTTCATCGCCTGATCTCGCCCATTCCTCCTTGGCCCTTCGCTTTCGTTTCTCTCATCTCTTTTCTTTCATTCTCCTATATTTTTTCTCTCGTCCTCCCTTTTCCCTTCTCGCCCCTTTCTGTATCTTGTCCCCGCTTCCGTTGTTTGTCCTTCTTAAAGAAGCCTAAACTGATAAAACCATCAGGTCATTAGTTGTATGTGCTGCTGCAAACAGCAGCGAATATGAAGAATATCAGCGAATTGAGGGATGCGGCGGATATTTATGAGCATCGTGAGTGTTTTGTTGTGATCATTACTATTATCATTGGAATTGGAAGCTTGGGTAGTTGTGGTATCCTCTGTTGCTGCGTTTTGTTCGCCCTTGAGCGGGGTTGATATCTGGTGTTTGAATGACGATATTTTCGCGTCTTGCTTTGGACGGCGTTCTTTGTGTCCCTTTTTTCGTCTTTTTTTTCTGGGCTTGTATTTTGTGACGCATGGATGGAGGGTACCACGTTTTAAGTCCTGTTTCGCGAAACACTGGTGTGTCAACGCGATCTTGCATTTAGCAAATTTCCGGCTGCTTAGGGCACTTGATGTTGTCTCGTGCCCTTTCTCCCCTTCTCCCTTCCTCTCTCAATTCACACCGCTTACCATACCCAATTTACAGTATATCTGGCAAACCCGATGAATAACAACGCTAAAATGGAATTAGCGGCAATATACGAGATATCGGGAGAGACGAGGACGGCTTTGAAGTCGGTATATGAAGGTACATTCGCCTTCTTACTCTCACCTCTCCCTTCGTTCTGTATTTAGCCCTTCTTCCATCCACTGGTCATAGGTTCCCGCAAGAAGTGCAAAATCGGACCCACCATCCCGTCCTCAGGTACCCCCGCCCCCTCAACCACCGAAGATCCAACCACTACTTCCTTCTTCGCCGAAGCCAAATCCCTGAACATGTCCCAAGTCAAATCAAGTGCAGGTGTGAAACCGAGGTTGACGCCGACACAGTTGAGGGCGTTGGAGGTGAAGAAGGTTGTGAAGGAGGTAGATTATGATTAGAGACACGAGCAATCTCTTTTTGACGAGTCAGGTGAGTGACCTTTTCAGCTCTTTTCCTTTTCCAAAAGCATCGCTGACGAACTTGTGATGTATACGATTAGTCTAATCCCTGCGCTGGCATGTTCCCCCACAGTAGGATGATACATGGAGACGGAAGCTGACGAGGATAGGATGGTGGATCGGTTGCAGCTTGATATTGGTGGGTGGCGTTCTTTTTTCTTTTTTGCCTCCTTTGCCTCCCTTGCTTCCTCTTCGTGCCCCTCGCAATCTCGTCGTTCCTCTCCCCTTGCTCCTACTTTTACACGAAAATTACACCAGAAATTTAAATCACGTACTAACTAAAATACCCACCAATACAGAACAAGACTCGTCCGCCTGATGAAATACCAAGTCGGCAGGTGTTACTGTGTTCACAGGTGTTCTGTTTGATGATTAGCTGAGTTTATGTAGGTACATTGAGGATGGTTTTTTCCTCTTTCGCATTCTCTTCTCTTCTCATACCCATTCTAACACACCCTTTCACAGTACTACTTTATGCTGACGAAACAAGGCCAATACGACGTCGCCGAGGATATTCTACAGCATACGATGGTATCAAATGCATACCAACCGCAAATCTACAAAACTCAAGCCGGATCGCATTGATCAGTACGTCTCCTCCCTTTTCCCCCTCCTTTTCTTCTCCCGCTCATGGAACCCACAGCATGCAACATCGTCGCGGAGCGACCAGACCGTCTTCGAACAAGCCCGCAAACTCATCACGACGGCATCAATTCAACAACAAGCCTCTCAGGATCCTCCTCACCTCCCTCGCGAGCGGCCTGAAACTCACAGATAGCTTTATCACGTCGACATTGCAGGCACATTTGCTCAGGGGGATGAAGCGTTCAGATACAGCTGTGAAGGGCCCCCGGGATTTTGAGTCGGAATAGGTTGAATAGACGGTATGCGACTACGGCGACTGCGGCGGGTGCGGCGGAGAAGTAGACTGAGGATGGGATGAGTTGGAAGAGGATGATGAGGCGCATGCGTCACCGACGCAGGGGGTGGGGCGACGGCGACGGCGAATGTGGAGGGGGCACCAAGATCCCGACGAAAGAGCAGCCTGACATCGTTGTGATATATGGGCAGATTTGCGTCGCTGAGAAGAGTTATAAAGTGCTACTCGTGAGTTTTTCTTGCGTTTAAATTCCTCGTTGTCCTCTATTTCTAATCCAACCCTGTTTATAATTCAGTCAACCTCCTCCACGTCTATGACTACCACTGCAACAACTCTATGCTCCGCCTCTGTCTTGCAATCGCCTCAATAGGGCGGGCTATACTGCGGCAGTCCAACAAGAGGCACCACCTCATTGTGCAAGCCGTGCAAGCGATCCTAACAAAAGCACCACAAGCTGTGGGGAACGACGGCGGTGGGGGTATGGGAGGCGGGGTGTAATTTTAGGAGAATGTTTCATCAGCTTGATTGCATTGGCATGGGGTGAAGCATTATGAGGAGGTGTTGGAGTTGGTTGAACAGGCGGGGGTGAGTGCCTTCATTTATTCGTTTACTCTCGTTTTCCTCTTAGCATTTTGAATCGTTAACTAATGACAACGTTTTTAGGATGACCTTTTGGCAAGAGAAGCGGCTTTAATTTTCCTGTATTTTCGTGTTCACTTGTGCTATACCGCTCGCCGATGCCTCGTATAGGAAGCGGTTACATTTGTTATTATCACTGTCGCTCTTTTGGCTCTACATATTGTTATTGCTTCTCATTTTCACTGCCCCTTTCCCGTACATGTTCACTATCATCAGCCCCACATAATAAATGGAACTCTTGACATATCCTCGAAATCGACAGTGTCATTCTGTTATCTTCAAAATTACGGTTTACGTATATATCTATACAAGTGACAAGTGCAGGAGTAGATGGTTAAACCAGAAGCTTGAAGTTCAAACTTGGATCAGCAACATTGTTGTACGACTTCATCACGAAATACAAAATCCAAAATCAACACTTAAAAGGAGCCCCTGTACTGTTCCCTCAGCGATATACCACGAATTTCCTGTGGCTGTCTTTCGCCCTCATAACCCTCCTCCACCCCCAACGCAGTCTCATAGGACGGAGGGAAAGAGGTGGACGAAAGAGAGAAAGAACCCCCAACAAGCTCAAGAGCACCTCTCACAGCATCCACCCAACTCTCCCAGTTCTCAGTGGACCGAGCGCGGGGACTGTTAGATGTAGATGAAATCATGTCTCGCACCTTTATTCGCCATCATATCCATTTCCTCGGGTTCTCTTGTACTGGGCTCGTCCACTACGTCGCTTCCCCTGTCCCGAAGCTCAAGATTAGATTGCGGAACGTCTTTGTCTGCGTCACGACCAGACTAAAGAGCATCCTTTCCCGCCCTCGCTCCCCTCCAACACTCCTCCCCTCTCTCGACTCCATTTATGTAGCGCCCCGACGATATTGTTCTATCCGTGAAGATGCAGGGGGACGTGACAGGTATCCCCTCTAAGTTTACAACAATAACGCTGTTACTAGTGTCGGGCATCTCTGTTTATGCGCACGAGGACACTCCTTTCACCACCCCTGGTTGAGATTGTATATCTCCGTTCTTTCTCATTCACAATTCCCTCGTCGATTTTGTTCTCGACTTCGCTTTCGTTTGTGTTTTTTCGGCCTGCGGTGCGTTGAGGAGATGGGGATGAGCACAGACGAGGGGAAGAGACAGGGGACGAGGAGGAGAAGGTGGTGAGGAGGGATGAGTGCAGATGCTTGATAGCGCGTGAATGCGGGGAGGCATAAAATACAATCGAGGGTGGTGAAGAGCCTGTACTCAGCGTCAATTTAGTCGACCATTTTTTCGATGCCCTCCATATCCAGGGTAAAAATGTACATGAAAAAATAAATGCACTTAATTCCGTATATATAAATGCATCATGCCCAACACACGTCCTCTCCCTTCCCGTGGAACTGTATAAACATGCACTTTGAAGCCGGACATCCGCGCTACTGGGCGTATTGCCAGGTGTGTATTTAGAGAGAGGTGGTGCAGGGGGGGGTTTCTGTATGAATTAGATGAGGTTATATTCCGTTTTATGCGATGGAGAGATTTAGAGAGAGAGATAGGAGAAGGGAGAGAGACGGAGACGAGGAAGGGAAAAGGAAGGGAAGGAAGCTAAAAATAGCCAGATACGTCATTATGCGCTGGATCCGTCATCCAATGCTTCCCTCCCCCTCCTCGAACAAACCGGCTCTCCACTAAACACACTGTCCTCGCCTGTCCATCTATACTCAAACACCTTGCCCCCGTGCTCGGGAACAGGGCAGCTGCCTATTCCACGGTGCCGAGACCGCAGCGGGGTGAAGGGTGCTTACATGGATGTCTCGTGCCGGGGTGGGGGGAGCGGAGGGGGTTATGAGGGTGCCCCAGGATTTGGAGGAGTTGTGCTCGGTCACAGGGAGGGAAGGAATGAAAAGAGGAGATGGAGGAAGGAGGCGAGGAGAGCTGAGAAGGTATACAGCGGAGGCATTGGTGGTTGTGGGGGTATGATAGGGAAGGTACTGGTAGGCATATGCGGAGCGTCGAGAGATGGGAGGCGCAGAGGGGTTGCATTGCAGGATCGGAGTGTGGTATGGTATGTATGTTGTGATAGGAAGAATTGTGGCGCTGACCAAGTTCTGGACGCGTGTAAGCGTGTCGGTAGGCGCGATGCTGATTGAACTTCATTGGTACGTGAAGCGGAAGGGTCTGAGGGTCATTTATGACCGGGCGGGTGGATTAACTAGACAGGGTGTATATGAATCAAGGGTTATCAGCCTGTGCAATACAAGTTTAGAAAAAACGACTACTGTATACCTGCTATTAATCCAAACTTCACGCCCTAAACTTGACATAAAAATATAAATAGAAACAAGTCGACAGTCAACGGGGTCCAACTGCGAGGATATGATCATGATCCTCGTCGGAGCACAGATGCTTGCCAGGAATGAGTGACTGGTGATGCCATCAGCGGAATCTACCTCGCCGCCGGAACGGGACCTTACCGTCCAAACCAGGGGTAATTTCGGTGGTAGTGGGTTAAATATTGGGGGGAGGGATGGGACAAGAGAGGGCGGGGAGGAGGGGAAAACGGAGAAGTGAAGCCGGGATAACACCCCCGTGATTGTACTGCGCGACATCCGTTGGCTGTTGCAAGGATAAACTGGCGACGAAGACGAGGGGAGCTATCACGCCTCATCATCCTCGCCTCGGATGTATTGGACTACTCGGTGCTGTTTCTCGAGATTGTGCATACGTATTTTGAGAAGGAGATGTAGGAGGAAACGAGGCGATATATGAGCTTTTGGGGGAGATGTTGCGAAGTGTTAGTATTTTTTATCTTTATTTCTAGTTTGTTTTTTATCGGTCGACGTTGACATTGACGTCGTTACTTTTTTCTTCTTCTCTTGTCACTCTTCTCGACCCAACCTTGACGTGTATCCCACTTCGACCTTTCACTTATTTTTTCTCGCCTTTTTTCTCTTGTCTTGTTCCTCTCATTATCTTTTTCTCTCCTCGCTCCTTTCTATGTCTCATCCTCCCTTGTCTCTCGTCCTCTCCTTTCTCTCCCGCCCTTCTCCCATTCTTTACTCTCTTCCTATACCCTGAAAGAAACCTGAAACTGATGAATACCCTATCTTATCTAGATAAGCAGCATCTACGCCCTCTTGCAACCAGCGGTGTGTATGAGCAATACAGGAGAGTTTAAGGACGTGGCAGACGTTTCTGAGCATGGTGAGTTTGGTCTTCATCATTCTCTGGGTTCTGATTTTTTCGTTCTATTCCATCTCTGTCGCGTCTCTTTTTATTTGGGTTTTGCCCCCTTTTTTGAGTGACGTTGCCTCGTCCCTCTTCCTACGTTTTTTGCTATTTCGGGAGTTGTCTTTCATGCTGGTAAACCAACATCGTCCACCCGTTCTCTTCATGTGCGACACCTCCATCGTCTGTCAGTGATGGTCCTGC
Organism: Panaeolus papilionaceus; assembly: GCA_015501605.1. NCBI lineage: Eukaryota > Fungi > Basidiomycota > Agaricomycetes > Agaricales > Panaeolus > Panaeolus papilionaceus. Next base: position 19,517 of record JADNRZ010000016.1, read on the forward strand.
ATTGCTTTCGCTTGAATTTGATTTCATCTGGTTTGGGCGTCTTTTAGGCTATATTTTTCCAGATTAGCTTGTCCTTCATTGATTTAATCTCTGCTGTATGCTGTTTATCGGTTTGGTCGCAGACGTCCCTTGCTTTTTTTCTGGACTCATCTGCTGGTTTTGCGTCGTCATTGTGTTCGGATTTACCTTGTTTCCGAGTTTTGGTGCGGGTTTTAGCATTGCATTTTATGCGTTTTAATTCGCTGGGTTTCGATTGTGGCATTGACTTGGTTATCCGTTCTCGTTTTTGGGTTTTTCTCATTCGTGTTGTGCATCCTTTTGTTGTCTTTCCTTCGCCCCTTTCATCTCTCCTCAAACACGCTGCTAACCACATTCAAAACCAACAGTCTGCCGCCTCACCTCGCCTACCAACAACAATGCAAAAATGAAATTGGCGGAGATGTACGAGATTTTGGGGGAGACGGGAAAGTCTTTGAAGTCGGCGTATGAAGGTCCGATCTCCTTTGCCCTATCCCCTCGCTTCTTTCTGTACCTAACCGTCAATTCCACCCACCAGTTATCGATTCCCACAAAAAGCGCACATCAGCAAAGTGTCAATTTTCTTTCGGGTCTTTCGATCGCTTTCGACTGCTTTCAAGCTTTCCGAAAGCTCGAAAGCTCGAAAGCAGTCGAAAGCTCGAAAGCCAACGTTTTCACACAATAAAATTTTATTTTCTAGCCTCTACTAGACTACTAAGTTACAAAAATGTGTGTTTCGAGCGCATATTAGACCTAATCTATAAGAAATTCATGCGCGTGATGATCTACAAAATGATTTAAAAAGTATGCATTATAGGAATCAAGCGCTTTTCCCAAGTCAAAACCCTGCTCGACAGGATCCTGACCATATACTGGTAACAAATGACATGCTCGGACGATGGCATTGAGGGAGACAACGTCACATGTTGGTGAGCCGTCGTCATCAAATTCAGGTTCTACCATCCACATGCCTGTGTCTGGATCAGGGGAATCACCAACTGTAGGGTACCAGTGAATAAGCGCACAATTATGCGCACGTTGTCGGTATTTGAATGAGAAAAAGAGTTCAACCCTGCCAACAGTCATACCCTTCATTTTACTCTTTGACTCATCCACGAGAACAGTGTCGCGACGTGTGACACCATGAAATGCCGGTTTCGAGCGGATTCGTTCCCTTTTCATGCCACCTGCACCACATAGGTCACTTGGTGCATAGAACGTCGAGATGGCTGAAAAATGAACATAAACATGTCCATAAAACACAGGACAAGCATCAATCGATGGAAGAGGCGCATCGGCAGGATGACCTGGATTGTCAAGAAGAAAGAGATAATGGCGGAATGCAAGCGGAAGCTTGGGTAGACCTGTTCGTGCTGCTAGCACATCAAGATCTCGTGGGTATAAGTATGCCGGTGCTAAACAATAGTAAAGGGGATGAGCAAATGAAAATGATGAGTTGTAGTGCAATGAGACCAGCACATACCAATTCGTGCTGCCATCGTTACCGAAAAGTCAGCATTTGGTGACCTGTCGCCCTCAACTGGCTCACAACCACTCTCGGGTGAGTCATCCTCCTCATCAAAATCGTCCACTGGTGCTGGCTGTGCCCCCGAATGATCAATGATGTCACCTGCAGTGGGTTCAACACGACACTCAGAGGTCGAGAGCGTACCGATATTCGAGAGTCCGAACATTTTCGGAGTCCGAACTTCAATAACTCGGACTACTTCCCAAAATAGATCTACTTTTGAGCCTCACATCCTCACACCTTCACACTATTCACACTACTTTTTAAATCAACGCGATGAATTTCCAACTGCATTTACTTCTTTTCTTTTTATTAAATCATCATATCTTCTCATATTTGTATGTTTTTTTAAATTTTCTAAGATGGTATGTTGAAAGAAATCAACTCAATATATGCTATTCGATGCTTGTGGTTTGTGTTACAATTTCCATGTATACACGTGTCAACATATGGGTAGATAGACACTAGTAGATCTAAATTACATAATAAGTGTAGCTTTGGGAAATATTTGTGGTAGACAGACAGACAGATATACATACCGAAGCTAAGGTCAGATCCCTCCTCATTAAACCAACCATCCATGGTTTTTATGTCGTCCTCAAGGTGCCAGATGCTTCCTTTCAAATAGTCCCAGAGAATTTGAACTGTATCAGGAGTTTCATCAAGAAGATTGGACATGAGAATGAGGATGGACTTGGGTAGGAACTGGGGAGGCTGGGACGGCACCCAGGAAGGGGGTTGAGCTAGTAGTATATCTTTGTTGAACTGTGGCATAAATCAGGGAAAATGATATAATTTGACAACAAGAGCACTGCCTGCATGGTCTGGAAATATTTTCAAGAGCTTTAGGAATTCCTCAAGGGCCATGGTTGCGATAAGAGTCAACTCAACAAATGAACGCGAAGCTAATTAGTGACATGTGCAAGCAAAGTAACACTGTCACAGTTGTAGCTCACACTGCGGGAAACAAATCATCTTCTCGGCGTGGAAGAGTCAAAATCTTCTCCACGGTTTTCTCTACAATCTTCCTCGCCGAGAACATGAATAATCAACAAAGGGACTCAACGGGATTGCAACTCGATCACATTCCCTTTCATGTGTGAATATTCATTGGAATAATTATAAGTATCATTATTATTGGGATTTATAATTATTATTCGATTAATTTTGTTATTTCAAATATTATTATATGCAACTCATGATAAGTACCGAATGACATAAGGCAACATAACTGATTTATTCCAAAGAGTTAGCTAACCTCAACAAAGGGAGAAGTACCTAAACCGGGCCTTAGCCAACTGAAGTTTAACAATGAGAATGATCCGGACTACACATGAAAGGGTCAAGAAGATTGTAGAGAAGATTCAGAGTAGATTGTAGAGAAGATTTTGAATCTTCTACGACGAGAAGATGATTTCTTTCCCGCAGTGTCATCACAAATTTAGTTATTGAAATACATTTTTGGGATTCAAACGTAGTAGATTCTGAACGCGGATTCGTATCCTATATACCATTCTTTACATATCTAGATACTCATTTAGATCTTATAAGTATTGTGTAACATTTGCGTGCGATGCGCTACAGAGCGAGAACGCGTTCAGCGCGTGATCATGTGATTACTTAACATGATTCTATTTTGGGATGAATCCGAGTTTGCGAGTTCGGACTGAGCCAAACTCGGACTCTCGAATGTCGGTACTTTCTGCAGAGGTCTGACTTGGCATGGTTTTATCCCGATCTTGATTGCCATTGCGGGTCCTGAGGGCGATGGCTGCCTGACGAACGAGATCGAGTGCATGTGATGCTGCTGTGCCTTGTAGCATACCTCGCGATGCAAATCTCTGGCGAATGTAGGCCATCTTGTTGAGTCGACACAAGATAAGCAGCATTTGTGAGAGAGCATTGAACCGGCTTGATCGTCGCCATGGCTCCTTGACAGCAGCTATGTGTTTGGACTCAGTTATAGACAAGCACAGTCCGTTTGGTGATCCAAAGAATGGAATGAGAAAGGGATAGTGTGTTAAGGCGTGCTGTCGAGGAAGCGAGATGGTGTCACGGATTCCAGTTTCAATGAAGATTTGGCGAAGCTTGTGAAACTGTGAAATGTAGGCCTTGAGACGTGCGACATCTGTTGATGTTATTGAGTTCCGTCGCACAATATAATAGGCGTTTAGAAATGCAGAAATGCACTGGACCATCTTTGATGGCACATATCCAGTGATTGAAGCTATGTAAACCTTGAATCATCGTTAGATAGTGCCAATACACACCAAATCTAGGAAATCTGGTGTTGTACTTACTTTCATTAGCGCCTTCGAGTCATCGCCTGTCCATTGGGTATAGTCCCTTCCATCTTTGAAGCGTCAGAGCCCAGGAAAAGGTGGAACAGCTGCGATGCTATATGTGCGTGCATCGGAAATCTTTGTCAGTGATCATAGATTTGAATCATGATTACAGAAGATATCCATACCGGTGGTCGATATCCTCGATAATCTTGAGGGCCTTTTGTTTGGAATGGGTGCGACGAATATATGCTTGGACCCAAGAAACGAGGTGATCTTTAAAAACACCTTTGATGAGCTGGTGCAGGATATCAGGAGCCATTTGTTGGTGAATATCGGCACGTGGAAAGTAACTTGTAAATGGCTATTTGCAGTTGAAAAGGGAGCGGCTCATGAGAAGATATAAAAGAATAATAAGGGAAACATATACACACCCGGACGTTATCACGAATTCCATGATCATCCCACAGAGTCGCTGTATTGTAGAGGTTGAGGAGAATAGCTGTCTTTTCATGGGAGCGAAATCGGGTCGATCCATCACCATCAAGGTTGGATGGTTGACTACAACAACTAGCCAATACACTTAAATCAACAGACAGAAATCTATAAATCCATAAAAACACATACCGAGGGCACCAATTTGAGACGATTCCTGAGAGCCATACCTGCTCTGGGTAGTCGGCAATATATGGTCCAAGACCAAAAATAGCCCAACGATAGTGTCCATCAGGGCAGCGGACCAAAAGTGCCACAGTCATGTTCTCCCGCAATGGCTCGAAAATATACTTGAGACATTCATGGTACAATTGGCGACAGAAATTTATGAAGAGCGGCTTTGATCTTTCCGCTTTACTCGCTAGAATGTCATCAATAACCACAGATAAATTAGTCTCGAATGACCCCTGAGCGCTGAGCACTGACCTTTTGGAATTGGAAGAAATCCTGCAACCTGGACACCTTGACCATGTGCACGGCGAGCACTATTATGCAAATTGCCTACAGAAATGTACACAGGGTGGTACTCTTGATGTCCTGTTGCGATAGACACTGTAGTCTTGTCGCTCCCAGCTACAACAGGGACAAACATTGAACCATGGGTTGCCGGATCTTTCACGATCACATCCTAGATGTGGTTGTAAAAATTAGCAATCGCAATGGTAGAGAAAGCAGATTAAAAGTCTCTGAGACCTGCTTACAGCTTGTTTCCATGCCCACCCTCCTGAAAAAAGGTTTGTCCAAATCCGTTCGCCAGTTGGATTAAACTCCTCATAAGGCCGATAGTCAAACTTGCCATCAAACTCTGGATTTTCAAGCTGCTGTCGCACCAAGTCCAACACATTCCGTGTGCTAAGCTCATATGTTTCAAGCATCCACTGGGGGGGATTTTCGGGTTGTGGTCCATCATAAGTAAATGTAAAGGTTGTCCAGGGAATGTCGCCAGTCTGAATTTCATCAATAGTTTGATACATGGATTGTGTGTTGTGCCAAGGACAGTCGTCGCTACTGCCTGTTAGTGTGATAGAAGTTGCCTGCCACAGATCAAGTGCCTTGTTGATATTTCTGGCGGATGACTGAATCTTGACATAGTGCTCATCAGCGAATTCAAACCCCCTACGGTCTCGAAACGGTGCCCAGGAATTGTTGTCATCTTCGGGAATATCAGAGGGTGGTTCAGGCGATTCTATGGACATGTTATCACTGTCCGAACATGGAGCAGTGTCACTTAGAGTGTCGAGAAATTGACCCTGAGAATTACATGGTTGAGCTATGAGTATTGTTGTCAGAAGATATCATTACATGTTTCTGGGAATAGTATATCATACCTGTGAGGTGTGGATGATAAATAGTCGTTCCCTCAGGCTTCTTGGGAAGGGTCATGTCTTTGTGCGCTGCATTCTTGTGCTGAGTGAGGCCACCTAGTGATCTACACACACGCCCACAAAGAAGACAAGCATATATCTGAGAGATGTCATTGTTGCTATTCACGTCCATGCTGGGTATGGTTTGGTACTGGTAGCAAGAATAAACTCGAGAACGGAGAGGAAATGGAGGGGGAACAATGAAATGGTCAAGACAAGTAAATTCGGGGATAGTACAGTACACGTCACAGAAAACTGAAGCAATAGGATAATGAGAAAGAAGTTGCACCATAGCACATAGTGTGATGATGGTGGAATAGTAATGGTGATGGCACGATGACGATTCAATGGCTTCCAATTCCAAAGTTCCTACAGTGTGACAATAATTTTACCTTGAACTCAAACCACAACATCAACCACCCTAATACTCCTTCACAAACTTCAATGAGCCGCGCTACACGTAGCCATAAAAAAGACAGACAAGTGAGTCGAGGATATAGTTAAGGGAGTGATGACATCAAAGACAACTGACTTGTATTGCAGGGAGCACCTGCTGAAGAGGATCCTCCACAGAAGCGCAGTCGGAGTAACACAGAATCCTCCAATACTGTTGCACCCCAAGAGCCTGGTCCGAAACGTGCCAAAAAGCTACCAGTGCAAAACCAAGCCACTGCTGAAGACTCCACAGGAAAACACAGACGTGGTCGACCTCGCAAAAATGATGCCATTGTGGTAGCTGCAGACATGTCTGCTGGCACTACCAATAGCACTAAGCGAGCACCACCCAAAGCAACTGTGACGACAGCAAAACCAGGGGCTCAGAGTCAAGGCACAAAGAAAGGCGCAAAGCAAGCTTCACTTCCAGAACCAAAGTTGGATGAGAATGGCATAGGACCTGCTATCACCACTGATGCGACGTGAGTTAACAGAGTACACTCTTAAAATATATGAGCACTCACCTTGGTCTCACCTGTCTCACTAGTATTCCTACAAAATTGATGAGTGCGGAACATCGAATGCTTCTGGCACGCCTTGCAGAACTTGAGGCACAAGAGACCCAGAGCACCACCCAGGAATTTAGTGCTACACAGGAGCGTCTGTCTGCCATGATCTCGCACTCTCGCTCTCGAAATCAAACACAAGTCAGTGACATGGAGGACTTTACTGCGGATCTTCAGGATGTATCACAAGGTAGTGATGAAGATGAAGATGATGGGTTAATGCGAGTAAGTCCCAATTGCCTTATTCAAGGAGAAGGTAGTCACTCACTTTTCCCCCTCAGGTTCAATCCAAGCAGCAAGGTTTAACGACTGCAGACATTGACAACGACGTGGAGATGGAAGTGGACGGAGAGGAACAAGCATCGCAAGGTGTGAATCATACCCAATTTGTCCGAGGGTGAGTCACATGCCCACTCCATCTCCGACGTCCAATTTGGATTTGATCATGGAGTTGAATATTGATGATCTTTCCGTTTCTTTTAGCGACACATTGGACATTCCTACTTACGCCAATGGTGGACGCCGAAAAAACCAACCGAAGAGCCAATCACAAGTCAGCAACTCAGAGATACTGTTGGGTGGTCTTAGTGATGAACATATTATGGATACTCATCCTGGGACGACTCATGCCGCTACCACAAACAATAATCGAAGGATGAACAACAATGTAAGAGATCTATGATTGGTTTAATATCACTTTCAATGTCCATACTAATTATAATCATTTCTAGCTTGTTTCACACCCCAAAGCCATCGAGAATGTAGGCCAAAAAGCCACTCGCACAAAACCACCTGCCCCAAGTCGCTCTACTGTCAAGCCATCAATGCCTGTAGGCTCTTGTCAAGCACCTCCAAGTCGCAAACACAGCAGTGTTGTTCCACCTAAAAGCTCTGCGACCTCTTCAGACAAGAAGACTACCTCCAAATACCCCTCTGATGGGCTTGACTATGGAGGAACCTTAGTTCCAGCACTCTACTACGACATGTACATTTCCAGTCAACCCTTTCCAAGGATTCAGCGTGACTCTCAGAAATTTGTAGACCACATTCAACGTCTTTTCAACCTCTCATTCCCCAATGTCCGTCGTCAACTCACTATTGGGGACCCTGTGGTCATTACAGTACGTGTCTTGCAATTCCATTCACTCCATGATCCCTACTGACTTCAAACCCATTTCCCAGAGCTATAATCGCCTAGCATCTCGCCGATCTCTCATTGCTAAAAAGTCCTATGAAGTTGTGAGCACCTTTTTCAGTGGCAAGATGTTCAGGAATAAGGAGGAAGATGTCATACGCTCGTATGCACGCTATGCGATCAAGGGTGATGGTCCCATGTACCATGCGAAACCATCACCCCAACAGCTTGCTGGACATCCAGAGCACATTGACTACATTGTGAGTTTTTGAACTTTATTCGATGTGTGTGGTGCAAATACTGATTATGGCTTAAATCAGGCACCAACGGGCTTCTTCCAGTCTGAATTTATCATCGACATGGTTCAACAATTTCTTTCCCATGCAGACAGTGCCCCTCAAGTCAACACCGCACCTATTTCTGCTGAAACACCTCCAAAAGGTTTGTATGCGCTTGTTCTTGCTGGGGTGAGTCACGTTAATTTGATTAATAATCAAAAACCAACTAACGTCTTATGCATTTAGCTTGAGCGTGCATTTGTTGCCTTCAGGGATTCCAAGTCAAAGGATCAGCTGCCAGAGTTTTCCCAGGAGAAGTCGGCGAAGGCGATTAATACCTTCATTGCACACATGCAAGGGAGCGTGTCGGAGAATTTATGGACCAATATTTTGGACGCCATAAATCACACTGGAGATGATTCTGCGATTCGAGAGGGGCCAGATGACATTTCTATTTGCAGAGACAACTTGTTCATCCCCCAAAGCCCCGTGAAGCGTCGTTGAAAGCCAGAATGAACACACATAATCACGTTTAATGCACTCTCCCCCTAAATAGACTTAGATATTATTATTTTAATTAATTTTCCGTGCGTCTTTCGGTACTTTCGACACTTTCAGTACTTTCTACATATTAATTTTGGTCTCGCTTTCGGCGAAAAGTATACCTGGCTTTCGAGGTTATGTACTTTTCATATTTTCGAGCAGCCTTCTGCGGCTTTCGACAGCTTTCGACAGCTTTTAAGAGGTTTCAATGCTATGGAAAGACCTAGAAAGCTTTTTGACGGTTTACTGATGCAGAACCAGCCTCACCGATCGTGCAGGTACCCCCAGCCCCTCGACCACCGAAGACCCAAGCGCCACCTCCCTCTTCGCCGAAAACAAGTCCGTCAACGTGTCTAAAGCCAAACCAGTGGGGGCAGGGGCGAAGACTCGGTTCACGTGGGCGCAGTTGAGGGCGTTGGAGGCGGAGAAGGAGAGGGAGGTTGTGAGGGGGTGGAGGAGGTGCAGTGAGGTTCGGGAGGGGGATGTTGAGGAAGGATGGTGGCGAGGGTGAGCGATGAAGTGGGGGGAATGACGAGAGATGATGGAAGCTAAGAAACTGGTTGATATGTTTAGAGGGACGCGGAATTTGTTTTTGACGAGCCAGGTATGTTTCTCTTTTTTCTCGGCTCTTCTTCCCTGTCCGTTGTTTAAGACCCCATGCTAATAAAGTTGTGATACATGACAGTGTAATCCCTTCGCTGCCATGTCCCCTCATAGTCGGATGTGAAGACGTGTGGAGATGAAGGCTTATGAGGATAGGATGGCCAATCGGTTGCAGCTTGATATTGGTGGGTGTATTTCTGTTCTTTCAACACCTTTATTTGTTTGGTCTCTCTTCCTCTTCGTTCCTTTCCTTTCCTTTCATCCTCGTTCCCCTCCCCTTGCCCTTGCATTATACGAAAAAATTAGGAATTATATACTAACCAAAATGCGCATCTATTTAGAATAAGACACCCTTGCCCGACGAAATACCAAGTCGTTGTTGTGTGTAGAGGTGTCGTCTGAGGATTGATTGAGGCTGTTTATGCAGGTTCGTTGATGGATTTTTATTTTATTTTTCGCTTGATTTCCCAGCCTTATACCCATACTAACACACTGTTTCACATTACTGCTTCATCAAGCTAGGCCAATACAATGTCGCTGAAGAAATTCTGCGGCACATCATTATATCAAACGCATACCAACCAGAAGACTGGCAAAGCGCAATTCGTATCGCATTGACCAGTACATTCATTTCTTCTGTTATCGTCTTCCCTCATGCTCACGCAACGCAGAGCATGCAGTATTTTCGCTGAACGGCCTGATGTCGTTGTCGAACAAACCCGCAAACTTATCACGCAATATCAATTCAACAACAAGCCTCTCAGAATTCTCCTCGCCTGCCTCGCAAGTGGACTTGAACTCACAAATAGCTTTATCACGTCAACCTGCAGAAGCATTTGTTCAGGGAGACGAAGCTTTCGGATACATCTATGAAGAACCTTTGGATTTTGTGATGTGTGGAATGAGTTGAATAGGCAGTATGCGGCAACTGCAATGACATCAGGTGTGGCGGGGAGGAGGAGGAATGAAGATGGGAAGGAGGAGAAGGATGACGATGAGATGCCTGCGCCAAGACGACGGCGAATGTGGATGGCGCACCTAGGATTCCGACAGAAGAAAATCCTGCGATATATGGGCAGATTTCTGTGGCTGCAAAGCATTATGTGCTGTTTGTAAGTTTTCTTGCGCTTAAATTACTCATCATCGTTCACCTCTAATCCAATCCAATTTATAATTCAGTCTACCTCACCCACGCCTACAACCACTACCCCGATGACCCCATGATCTACCTCTGTCTCGCCATCGCCTCTCGCCATCGCCTCAATAGGGCGGACCATGCAGCGCCAATCTGACAACGGAAAACACGATATTGTGCAGGCGATGGCATTCTTGAGCCAGTCCTGCAAGTCGTGTGGTACAACGACAGTGGAGTAAGAGGGATGGAGTATAATTTTGGCAGAACGTTTCATCAGCTGGGAGTTTATTCGCATGTGGCGAGCATTATGAGAAGGTGTTGGGTTGTCTGAATAGGCGGGGGTGAGTACCTTCATATACTCGTCCACTTGTTTTCCTCTTTGTGTTTTGAATGAACTAATCATTATATTTATAGGATGACTTTTTTGCGAGAGAAGCGGCGTTTAATTTGTCTTGTATTTTTGGTCCCATATCGTTGGCCAATATGTTGTATAGTCTTTGTGATCGCACCGACTACTTGTTATTTTCGTGTTGATCATTATTCCTTTTTATTTTTCACCTGCCTTCTCTCGCGCGCCTTAATTCTCATTGGCCTCCCATAATAAATTGGTCTCTGACATGTCTTCGAAATCAATGATGTCATAAAGTGTGTTATCTTTACAATCAAAGGTTACATATATTATATACTAGCGTTTGACCCGTGCTTCGCACGGAAACCCCATAAACAGAATATGCACGGTGGTTTTGGACATGTGAACTAATGTACCGAGTTCAAACTTAAGCAAACGAATCAAAATTGCATTGGCAATAGAAAAAAGGATCAAATACAAAATACTAAATTAAGTCGGAATTCTACAAACTTTAGGTCAGCGTGCTAGAGCTGGCAGCGCTGCCAGTGGAAGAGGAGGCTGCGACTGAGCCAAGAGTGTCTGAATCCTCCCTACGACGCTTTCGAGGTGATCCCCCTACACCGGAACCCATCGACGTGAAACTGAACTTGAGCGGAGAGTTGGGATCAGTTGATTTCTGCTTGGAAGGTGAACGGCCTTTGTACGAAACCAGAAGATGTATGTTAGTTTGCCGCAAAACAATCATAGAAAGTAAAAAAAATAATTGACACACCATTCTTGGAATCAGATTCAGCTGCGGCAGGAGCTGCAGATGCACGCCCAAGTGGAACAGCGTTGGACGTGCTGATTTTGAAAGCAACGACCTCATTAGTCGTCAACTCGGTCGTAACCCCTGACAGAAGGCCAGAGACAGTCGCATAGGTTGATGCTTTGATGTAGGGAGTTCGCTTCTTGAAATCGGGGGGCACAGGCTTCCATCGGGGAGCTTGCAGATCAATTTTAGCGGAGAGGGGAAGCGTACCATTGCCATCCAGAGCCTGTAAGTAACTTTCCAAATTCATTGTGTACGTGATCTCGGCATCATTCTCATCAACATTTTCCACAACACCAGATGCGATGAGGAAAGGCGGGACTTTGGGGTTTACACACTCCTCCCAGTTGTATACGGGGAGCAGCTAGCAGCAGGATTATAAATGAGAAAATATTCAGATTGAGGTGATGCGGTTACTACTTACCGAGACAATATCACCAACCAACTGGTAGTTTTTGGGCTCAAGCTTTTCGGAGACCAGGGTGAGACCTCGACGATTGCTGGAGAACTTTGACACCTGTGTGCAAAGAAATGTCAGTGATAGGACAGGACTGATTGACAGTAACATACATAAGCGGTGACAAAAAAAGCACCAGGAAGGTCTGACATGAGATCGGATTCTGCATTGTCATACCAGCGCAGGGCAGCCAGCAATCCTTCACCTGGGGCACCAGGTACAAAGAAGTGAACGTCATAGAGTTTGGTGTAGGGCTTTTTAGAATCTGGAAGACGCTCGTTCTCAAAGATGCAGATACCAGTAAGGATTGACAATCCCTTGTGGGAGACAGAGGTAGCGGACGAAGGTGGCATGTCTGGAGCCTGGACGTATGGAATCAGGAGAAACTTGAGGGGATTGGAATGGTCAAGCTCGACTTCTGGGAGCTTTTGAAAACCCTTTTATGCATGTTGTCAGAGTCAGTGATTGGTGCAAGAGCGACTTGGCTATCGATAGGCATATCATGACATATCATTCATGTTGGACTTGAACTGAAATATTTGCATAATGCTGCACGCATGCGTGACACTGTGACTTCTGCGACTTCGGTCTAATTTTTATCTATGGATCTTCTCGAATTATGCATAAAACAATCAGATTTTAATTTACATTAGAGAGAAGATATTTTAATAGTAATCAATGACTATACTTTACCAGCCATCTAATTCAATAGAACTTCAGGGTAAACAACATTGACAACTCGGCCATTACAATCTTGAGCACTATTGTTCGATGTCAAAATTCGTACACGGTGGCGTGCAGTCACTCTTGATAAAGCAACATACAGCTGACCATGCCCAAAAACAGGGATCCGCAAATCAAGTCCAACCCATGTCACTGACTGACCCTGAGCCTTATTGATGCTAAGAGAAAAAGCCAGACGAATAGGAAACTGTCGCCGCTTGATTTTGAATGGCAGAGGGCGTGAACCATCTTGGGGTATTAGTGAGATCCGAGGTATAAGTGCCAATTCGCCATCGTGATCACCTCCAATAATCCGTGCTTCAATAACACGGGTTGATATTTTCCTCACCACCAACCGAGTGCCATTACAGAGTCCAATAGTTGGGGCAATGTTTCGGAGAAGGATGATAGGGCAACCAACTTTGAGGTGAAGCTCACCAGGAGGGAAGTTGCCTGCATCAATTGTACGAAGAACCTCCACAGGAATGTTGTCGCCATCAGTGCCGTTGTTGTTATTGTCGTCCCTCAAAATTGAGTCAGCTGAATAGAGAATATGCTCCTCTCCAGGCATACGGTTGAGAATCTCCTGGTTTGAATTTGCAACGTCAGCATTTCTGGGAGCAAGGATCATGCGCTCCAAGAAATATTGGGGTTGCTGTTCAGGAGAGATGTCGGCAATTCCGTGATAAACGAAGTCGATGAGATCATTGTAATCGGATAAAAGGAGATCTGGTGGCACAGCCACCTTTGAGGTATCATCCAATGCTCGCCCATGCCCAATATCAAGTAACCACAATGCAAATTCAGCGCCCCTGGGATCGTTGCGGATGCGCATGTTTTGATGTAAATGATGGATGTGGACACCGTTCCAGAAAGATGATTTGAGTATGGTTGCGTTAATGATATCTTCTTTGGAGCCTTGAGGAACAACAGGTAGTGTCTGCTGGAAGTCACCACCAAAAACAAATGTCATTCCTCCAAACGGGCGGTTGTCGTTTCTGGTATCCCGTAATGTGCGATCCACTGCCTCAATACTGAGTCGATGCTGAGCCCCTATCTCATCCCAGATAACGACTTTGGCTTTTCGAATAAGATCTCCGCGATCAGAGTCCTTTCCAAAGCTGCATGTTGAGTCTTCATGAAGATTAATGGGGATCTTGAATGTCGAATGTGATGTTCGGCCACCTGGGAGAAGTAGAGCAGCGATGCCAGATGAAGCAACACAGAGCACAACCAGGCCTTCTCCTCGTAGTTTATTGCATATCACGTTGTAGAGGAATGTCTTTCCTGTTCCACCGGGTCCATTAATAAAAAAGAGCATTCCCTTATCTTCCAAAACAGAGCTGACAATGTCATTGTAGGCTGCATGTTGCTCGAGATTAAGCTGGGGAAGCCTTTCTTGTAGGAGTTGATGTTGGATATGGGGGTCATAGTTCAGCTGCTCTGCAATCAATGGATTTACTCGCAGGTTCTCCCAGTCTAGTTGTGGTCGTGGCATAGATGGCCAGTTAGCCAGCCCATAACCTGACTCCTTGAGAACCTGATCAAGAAGATAGAGGCCATAGTCTTGAATTTCTCTTTCACTTGTGTTTGGGCGCCCAAGTCTTCGAAGAGAAAGAGGCAGGTCATCACATATTTGTTGCCAGAATTCTGCCCAAAGGACATCAGGTTGCGAGGGTGAACAGAAAATGAGGATTGTAGCAAAAAGTCGACGCAGCCTGGAGCCAAGTTGCATTTCACATGCTTCAGCAAGACACTGACGCCACTCTCTGTCATCTTCCAAAAGACCGCGTGCAAGACAGGCATCGTAAAAGTGAGGATAAGTGACGCCATTGACTGTCCGAAGATCAGCATAAGATGTGGCCCCTTTGACAACCCCCAGCAATGTTCGAAGATAAAACCTCTCTCCAGCAGTTGGACCAACAAAGTACATCCTCCCAATCGCAAAACCTTGTTCTCGTTCCTTCCAAGACTTTATGTTGGTCTTCCAGACAAATTTCTGCGGAAATTCCTGGTAGGTGAACCGCCGAGCTAATTCCCCAACCTGTCCATTATCCTGATTTATTGCAAACCACGAAGTGAGGGTTGTTTTCTCATCTGCTGCGCGCTGAATAAGCTCCATTGGATCCTCGTTGGGATTGAATACAACCATATGCTGCCCAGGTAGATGCACTTGAAGGCGGACAACATTGGGGACCTGGTCATGCATGTCAAAGTGAAAGGCATGGTGAACGCTCTCTGATGCGGAAATATAGCGCCCACTTGTGTACTGTTTAATTTCGTCTCGTTCCATTTGCAAGGCAGCAAGATCAGGGCCCTTCTGAATGTACTTGAAGAGATACTTGAAGGACCCAGCACTTGCGACAGATTCGCAGTTGATATGGCAGTCGAAGCGAGCAGACAGTGTTGGACAATATGGAACGATCCATGAATTATTCAGCCACCGGCCACCAACCTCATAGGAACGTCCATCATTTCGGCGACGATAAAGGGGAAAACCGTTGTCATCAACAGTTGTAGCTTCTGAGAAAGGTTTTGGATAAGACTTTGTGCACGTTCCATCAGCCATGCAAGGTGAGCGTGGATTTACAGAGCCGCAGGGACCATGAACCATGCAACGCTTGACAGTTTCGAATAAAATGGGTTGAAGCTCGGGATCAGGCCACTCTGCAGAAATGCATGAGTCAATGGCATCGGCAGTGTTAAGCTTCCATGTGTCGTTAAGAAAAATGAGGGCGTGCATGTGGGGAAGTCCACGTTTTTGGAATTCAATGGTATACACATATGCTACACATGCACCAAGAATTCCATGCTTGTAGATATCCTCGAGCAGGGCCTTTTTCTTGAGTTGAAAAACCCGTGACACCAGGTCAGGACGATCATAAGGAGTTTGACCAGGAAAGAGATTTTCGGTGATCTCCTTCCAATGGGGATTGCACGTCATTGTGAGAAAGATGTCGCACCGCTTGAAGTATCTCGCAATGGCCATTGAGTCCTGATATCGTTGTTGCATATGGCGTGGACCACCAGGGTATGAGGAAGGAAGGAGAATAAAATTGCCAAGCTCGTTTAAGTCGATTTCTTCATCAGCAGCAGATAGGGCATCCTCGAGACCACTATAGAGGCAAGCTTGAAGCTTGGGTTGATTATGGCGAATATATCGGAGTCGGTTTTGGTCTATTGAAGCATACATGTCCACTACGTAGCGCTGGAGAAGGCGTTTGGCATGCAGAATGGTTGAAAACTCCCCAGAACGAACCTGCAATCGATAAGCAAGGAAGCGAGACTGAGATAGCCGTTTTGGATTCTGGCGATCGGGCTGATGCAACTTCAAATCAGGGTGCCAACCTGCTTCGCCATGTGGGAAAAGGAGCACATAATAGAGAGGGGAATAAGCAGGATGAAGGTCGTTGATGATATTAAGGCCACCAGATCGGAGATGAATGACAACATCGCGGGGGTTAGGCACTTCACCATCGGAGTCACAAATGACAACAGCAACCTCGTCTGCTGTTGGGAGGTTGATGCGCCTTGGATGGATGCCTGGAGTTGAGGCTGCACAAAGACGAATGGAGGTCGTATTTGCATCTACGTTTTCCGATGTCAATACTTCATGTGCATGACGAAAGATGTTAACATATGGATTGTGCGTGTCAAGAACATCTTGTATGATGCGAAGAGTATCTACGTTGAGGCCCTCATTCAGAGAAACACGGGTGTCAAGAGCAGCTTGGGGATCGTATATGTAGAGCTGGGCATAGGAAGGTGTCTGTCCTTCTGAAGGCAGAAGAGGACCCGATCGATGGTAGAGCTCACCGAAGATTCGGAATATGGGCTCACCCTGACCATGGTTAATCGAGTGATCCTCTTTTGCATACAGTGACGTAAAAGCAAACGCCCTGTTATACTTCCAGATATTCTCCTGAAACTCCTTCGCAGCAGCATTGTGGCCCACGAAAAAATCTAGCAACTCAGGCAGAGGGAGCTGGAGGGGAGGAAGAACTACCTGGCCGCTGTTGCAACACATCCCAAACTTTGGATTTTGCAAGGTCGACGATGACAGCCTCTCATCAGGCCAGTGGAGAGCCCGACAATCTGGGCAGACAACGTCCATGCTGCCCAGATAGTGTCTACCTGCAGGCTCTCTATAGGGCAGTCGCCCAACAGAGAATAAAGGGTGCTGCGAAACATTTTGGCCTGCACGATGTACATTTGTATAAGGTTTCAGGAAGAGAAATATGTGTAGATAAAACTCACAACGATTGGTCCTAGCAGCATTCTGAGGTTGGACTTGAACCTGAGCGGCAGGGGCATCACGCAAAGCACGTTCTCGTTCACGCCTCCTTCGCTGCCCCTCCGACCGAGCATTACGAAGGGGAGAATTTCCGGGAGGAGGCGTTACTGGATATTAAACATTTAGTCAAGTAGCATTAATCAATACTGAATTGAAATAATATTACCTTGATTTTCATGGTGCATTTGAGCATGCTCTGTACGATGGGCATGCCGAACTTCAGAATGTGCATCAGGTTGAGTCGCAGGTGGAGTAAGGAGCTGTCGTTGTTCTCGTTCACGCAGACGGCGTCGGCGCTGAGCCAGGGAGCGTGGAGAGGGTGCAACAGCAATGGTTTGGGGAGTTGGCTAGATAAAAATATGGTGAGGTTGCATGAGCAAGCATTATACCGAAGCACAAATAAGCATACATACACTCTGAGCATTAGGCGACACAGCGCGGAAAGGTGTGCGCCTGGGTGTTGAGGGTGGGGAGAGTTCAGCAGCCAGATGCGACCATGCACGATGTTGGTGATGTTCTTCCTCAGCCATGGAGCGCCAGTGACCAAAAAACAAAATAAAAAGAGCTCAAGGACAGATTGAAACAGACTCTCATTTTGGCTGCATATTAGCAAGGATACAATGGGGATTATGCATGCAAAGCTGCTAGAAGACCGAGAACATTAATGTTGACACCATTGATGAAGCCCCACTCTTATGCATGTTGCTCAGCAACGATCCAAAATTTCAAAATCACAGGGAAAAGGCCCAGATAACATTTCAATTCAAGGTAGCGAGAGTGCGAAGAGAGCAGGATCGTTGGATGGCGAGGAGAAAAGTAGACAAACAGCAGAAATAATACTGCCCGTAGTCCCTCTGTTTCCAAGTTCGGAATCATATGGGGGTGGGCAAGACACAAAGCGAAAGAAAACACGAAGGAAAAGGAAAAACAAAGCGATGGCGAGTGGGGGTTGGAAAGATAAAGCGATGCCAGATGATTTCAATTGTATGTTACACAATCCAAGTCATGCGTTTCCGCAATATTTCTTCTACTTCAGGATCTGAAGTAGATGATTTCCTGCGGAAAAGCATGACTCAATAGCCACAGGGCCTAAAATATTTGAACGTGTCAATAATGCAACAAAAAAAAAAGTCCAATAAAAAAAATAAAGAAAGAGACACACAAATACAATCCTAGAGTTCAAAAAATGATGCGCAGAAATGGGCACTGCAGGGAAAGAGTCTGGTCATTTAACAATTCAGAACCGCTTGAATTGGATTAGAACTGAGCAGCCATATGCGTGCAACTGACAGCCTAACCCACATCACTCAGATATAAAAAAAGAAAGAGTGGAGAATGAGAGTGAACGTAGCCAGACGCCATTGTCGAGGGAGGGAAAGGAAGCAAACAGATGGGCAATTGATTGACCGCTTGGGCGAAGACTGATATTGTGCCATGTTTGGTCAGAAGCCACACCACGTGACATGCAACCGCGACAATCCTACGAAACTCAAACAAACATTTATCGAATCAGTTGGAAGAACAGTAGTGCTGAGTGAACGATGAATGGTAAAGCAGTGGCCAATGGGAATACGTCTTTGTCTCAAAGGTTTATCCCTGGTGGGAAAAAAAAACTATGTTTTGTATAATTAGACAAGTGACAAAGTAGCAAGCAATCTTGAAGCTAAACTTGAATTAATGACAATGTCATAGCACCTAATTATCATGAGAGACCTACCAGAAATCAATCGGAAGCTCTGTGCTTGGATAGCTTTCCCCACCCTTTTGCTCTTTTGGTTGCCCTTGGAAATGATCCAGCAAGGCGAGATGATTGGGCAGCAGGTGTTCCAAGTGTATACAACTCGTCCTCAAACTTGGTGATTAGCCTCTGCACCTCCTTGAGTTGCACAATCAAAATAGCTTCAAGTTTGTCCAATTGCTCTACTGTTGCCATCTGCAGCTCTGACTGAATGTTGGCTTGCTGTGTTTGAAGGTTGCTGATCCGTGTTTGGAGGTCAGTGTAGATGTGTGAGGCGAATGGTGTTTCTTGAAGGGGAAGATGAACTGATTCCTGGATGCTGAACTGACTAAACCAGCCACCTCAGTCATAAGAATCATCTAAAATAGTAAGAGCTGACTCCTGAGTGTTGTGAAACTTGACAATCTCAGCTCCTCGGGCAATGTAATCCTAATGGGCATCATGGGTGTATTGTAAGGTTAATATTCTGAGAATGTCCTGAGAGCAATATACCTTCCAAATCTCGTTACGAAGCTGGCTGAAGTTTCCTTCTGCACGTCTCCTTGTGTTATCATTCCAAATCAAGTCCCACATTGTAGAAATGACAGTGATGTTCCCTGCTGACTGGCGCCCAGTCAATGCCTCGAAAGTCCGCAGAACCTGTCTTTGGCTTCCAGGCAAACGAGGGTTATTGATAGGAGTGTGATAAAGAATGCAGAAATATATTAAATTCCTAGCGAGTATTATAGTCAGCATGTGGTTCTAAAGGAGAGACAACTGGAAATTACGGATTTTTTTGAAGCATATCTTTTAACATGGAAACTATGCTCATCGCCGATATCCTACTATCAGCGAACCCGGGCACGTCCACTAAGTAAATGGGAAGGAGCTGGGACACCTCCGTGTACACATTTATGATCCGATATATTGATACAGATTGCGTAAACCCCTCCAGCTTATCGCTGGAGAGACCGAGTGAGGGGTTTGATGCAACTGCTTCCACGAACTACCCGAGGAGATAATTGAAGCTGATCGAAGGTAGTGATAGTGTTACAACTCACGCTACTCTTCCCTGACCCAGTCGGACCAAGTAGTCTATGTGTACAAATATAAGTCGCCATCTCGCCAAACGTAGTATCAATGCGCATTTACACAAACACAGAATAACCGCCTGTCCCGAAATTAAGGACCCTTTCTACTGATACAGCTCCAGTAAGCCAGATTTTTTCGAGGTTGGTTGCAAAATGGGGACTTGTGGACATCAGAATGAAGCAGAGGGTGGTAAGTGCGAAGGGGAGTGTTGGTGAGTCAAAGTCAAGATGGATGGATGAGCGAGAAAAGCATAGCACACAGGATAAGGTGCGTATGGTGTGAGTAGGCCTTGTGCTCATTGGGCAATGATATGCATAATATTTAATTTTAAATCTATTAATAACACCCATACGCCATCGCGAAATACAAAGACCCAGAATCCGCACCTAAGCCTACGTTAAAGTTTAAGTAACCTCGATACAACCCACACAGGGCTACGTCTCGTAGCGTCGCTCCCTCTCGTCCCCTTCCCTCTCCGCATCTGCGTCCCCCTCACGGCTTCAACCCATCTTCCCAAATCTCCACAACCCTCGAGCACGGAGACTGTTCGATCTGGATAAAGTTGCCCCTTGCACCTCTACTGAGAGCGACTATCATATCGCCTATGTTGCCTCCCCGACCTTTGCCTTCTGAGTTGTCTGGAAATGTCGGTGCTGCGTGGTCGAACAAAACTAGATGCTGAGACTGAGAGTACGACCGGGGAACTGGAGACAAAGTCTGAAGGAGAGGTGACGGCGAATAACATACCTCCTCCCTCTCGACTACATTTTTGTAGCTGTGAGGATGCAGGGAGATGTGGCGGGGGTTGGGGTTGTATATCGTCCCTCTTTGTTCCTTTCCGGTTCGCCCTTCTCTTGCTGCCAGTTCCCCTCATCTCTAACATCGAATTTGTCTCGTCGGCTTGCGGTGAGGTGAGGAGAAAGAGACAATGAGAGACAGGGGAAGAGGAAGATACAGTGGTAAGGAGTGATTAGTACAGGCGCTTGATAGGCTGTGGATGCGGGGAGGTGTAAAATGTGATCGAAGGGGGTGATGAGCCTATTCATCATCGTGCATCATCAATCATGCATTCATTCAGCACCAATGTCACCGTATACAACCAGTATAAAACAATGCACCTAGTCCCGTCGAAACAAACGCATCATCCTAAACTCATGTCCTCTCTCTTTTCCCGTGGAACTGCATAAACGCGCACTCTGAAGGCGGACAACTGTGCGGTGGGGCGTATTGCCAGGCGTGAATTTGGAGAGAGGTAGTAAAGAAGGGTTAGCATATTTAGATTAATTGAGATCTTATGTTTGAATCGAGATAGGGAGGGGGGGAAAGGGAGAAAAAGAGAGAACGAGAAAATAGGGGAGGCAAGGAGGGGAAGGTGAACTAAAAATAACTACATACGTCATTAAGCACCGGATGATTTGGCATCCAATAATTGCCCCTAACCCTCTACGCGTCACATAGATATACAAAATAGTCGACAGTCTACGAAGTTCAACTACCAGGATATAATCATGATCATGGGGGGAGCATAGACATGACTGAGGTTTGCGATGAACGAGTGACGGGCGGTGATGGGTGATGGCATCAGCGGAACTGGCCTCACCCCCGCCAGCACGTTTGAATTGATAGTCTTCTTCCTTGATGTCCACCTCCACAACCACCGCGACGACAAATGTCATTTATATCATGCTCGAACTCGAAGTTAACTTGTTAAAATGACTATTATAAGGGATTTAGACGACGATATTGTCGGTAAGCTCCGTCTCATCACGCTTTACACCTTTTATTCAGCCTTACTCATCCTCGTTATTCTTGTTGTAAGATTGGAACTCTAACTCGCTCTCAGATCTTGCGTCAGAGGCATCCGACTCTGACTCGGAATCGGAATCGGGAAGTCTGAAGAAACCTCGAGTAAGGAATGAGTAGAGGTGAGGGCGGGGTGCGATGCAGGGTGGTTTTGAGTATGTGCTCTGGTCTTTGCTCCCTCTTTTTTCTGTTCGTTTTCTGCGCTTTCTCCTCAATTTCTCTTCCATATTTCTCTTTTTTTTCCCCATTACCTTTAATTTACCCTATCCCTACATTAAATACAATAAAACAACGCCAACTAACCTTCCAACCCTCAGATTCTGCTTCCATCATCCTCGCGTCGGATGTGCTGGGCTACTCGGTGCTATTCCTCGAGAATGCAGATGCATATCTTGAGAAGGAGATGTATGAGGATGCGAAGGTGATATGTGATCTTCGGGGAGAGATGTTGCAGTGAGTTGGCGGTTTATTTTCTTGTCACTGTTCTTCTCGGTTCAATCTCCACTTTTCTTTCTACGTGTTTCCTTTTTCTTCTGTTTTTCCTGTGCTCTTCTCTTCCATCCTCTCAATCGTTGTCATTTCATCGCCTCACCTTGCCCATTCCTCGTTGACAGCTTTTCTTTCCTTTCTTTCATCTCTCTTCGTCTCTCCCTTCTCTCCTCGCCCTTTCTTTCTTGACTTACGGTTTTGGTTTGTGGTTGTATCCTTAGTTGCAGTGTTTAGACCTTGGAGTGACATTGATTTTTGTTGTTTTAGTGATGATACTTCCGCTTCTTGCTTTGAACGACGTTCCTGTCTCTCTTTTCTTTGTCTTTTTTTCTCTCTTTTTCTTTTCTTTCTCGAGTTGTATTTCGTGACACGTGGGGGATTTCTGGCAAAATTAAGCCCCGTTGTATTTTCTTCACGAAAAATACTGACATGTCAGTGCAATCTTGTGTTTAGCGAGTTTCGGCTTCGTGGGCTCCTCGTCTACTTTACGCACAACGCGCTCTGCGGGCACCGTCTGCCGATGAATGTTTTGCATGGCTTGCATCTTACTTTCCCTTGATTTTGATTTGGTTTAGTTTGATGCAGGACACTCTGTATTATCCCATGCACTTTCTCCCTTTCTCCCTTCCTCCCTCAATTCACACCGCTGACCACACTCAATCTGCAGTATGTCTGGCAGACCCGACTAACAGCAATGCTAAAATAGAATGGCAGAGATATACGAGATATTGGGAGAGACCAGGACGGCTGTGAAGTTGGTATATGAAGGTACATTGGCCTTCTTACTCTCGCCTCTCCCTTCGTTCTGTATTTAGCCCTCCTTTCATCCACTAGTCATAGGTTCTCGCAAGAAGCGCAAAACCGACCCACCATCCCATCCGCAGATACCCCCGCCCCCCCAACCACCGAAGACCCGACCGTCACCTCCCTCTTCGCCGAAGACAAGTCCTTGAACGCGTCTAAAGCTGAATCAGGAGGGGCAGGGGCGAAACCAAGGCTCATGCCAACGTAGTTGAGAGCGTTGGAGGCGAGGAGATGGAGGTTGAGAAGGGATGGAGGACGTGCTGTGAGGTTTGGGAGGGGATGTTAAGGGGGTTGACGAGGCGAGGGTGACGGAGGAGGTGGAGGGAATGACGAGAGATGATGGGGGCTGAGATATTGCTTGATATGTTTAAAGACGCGGAATTTATTTTTGACGAGTTGGGTGAGTTCTCTTTTCAGATCTTTCCCTTTCAAAAACAAGTTGCTCATAACCATCTGATAGATATAAACAGCGGCATGTTTCTCCGAAGTCGGATGAGAAGATGCGTCGAGAGGGAGGCTGATGGCGGACCGGATGGCGGATCGGTTACGACTTGATATTGGTATGCTGCATTCTCTTTTCTTTTTTGCCTACTTTGCGTCCTTTTCCAACCTTGTCGTTCCTCTCCCCTTGCCCCTACTCTTACACGAAAATTACACAAGAAAGTTAAATCACGTACTAACCAAAATACCCACGTATACAGAACAAGACTCCCTCGCTTGACGAAATACCAAATCAGCGGTTGTAACGGCACTTAGAGGTGTTTCGTTTGACGATTGGTTGAGGTTGTCCATGCAGGTACGTTGGTAGTTTTTTAGCTTAATTTTCGCTTTATTTCACAATCTCATACCCCATGCTAACACGCCCTTTCACAGTACTGCTTTATCCTGACAAAACGAGGGCAATACGATGTCGCTGAAGAAATTGTGCGGCATATCACGGTATCCAACGCATATCAACCACAACATTGTCAAATTTCAATCCGTATCGCATTAATCAGTACATGCCTTCCCATATTTTTTTTTCTCTTTCAACTCTCACTCATGCAAACCACAGCATGCTGCATCTTCGCCGAGTGACCTGTGTCGTTGTGGAACAAGCCCGCAAACTCATAACTACTCATCAATTCAACAACGAGCCTCTGAGGATCCTCCTCGCGTCTCTCGCGAGCGGTCTTGGACTCACAGATAGCGTCAACCCGTTGACGCTGCAGAGCATTTATTCAGGGATATAAAGCTTTCGGATGCGGCGATGAAGAACCCTGGGATTTTGAGGTGGAATGGGTTGGATGAGTGTTATGCGGCGACTGCGACGACGGGGGGTGCGGCAGGGAAGAAGAACAAGCATGGAGATGATGAGACGCCTGCTCCTATGGGTGGGGGTGGTGGGACGGTGATGACAAGTGCGGATGGTGCACCTAGAATTCCGACGAAAGAGAACCCGTCGTCGTTGCAATATATTGGCAGATTTGTGTCGCTGAGAAGAGTTATCAAAGTGCCATTTGTGAGTTTTTCTTGCGTTTAAATTACTCGTTATCCTTCATATCTAATCCAACCCTCTTTATAATTCAGCCTACCTGCACGCCTACAATTACTACCCTCACGACCCCATAATCTGCATCTGCCTCTCCATCGCCTCAATAGGGCAGGCCATGCAACGCCAATTCGACAACAGGCACCACCTCTTAGTGCAAGTGGTGGCATTCCTGACTAAATACCACAAACTGCGGGTGACAGCAGGCATAAGAGAGGTCGCGTATAATTTTGGGAGGACGTTCCATTAGTGGCGGTCATTTAGTCATCATCTTGTTTTCTTCCTTGCGTTTTGAATTGTTCACTCATGACGATGCCCTTAGGATGACCTTTTGCAAGAGAAGCAACATTTAATTTGTCTTGTATTTCTGTTTTTACCAGTGCTGTACTGTTGGCCGATCTGCTGTAAAGAAAGAGGGTGTCTTCATGATTACTATCACTGTTGCTCGCTGTTTTTGGGCCGCATATTATCATTGCATCTTTTTTTTTCACTACCCTCCTCTCATTCGCCTTCATTTTTGTCAGCCCCCCATAGTGAATTGGCCTTTTGACATGTGCTCGAAATCAACAATAACATAATTCTGTTATCTTCAAAATCACAGTTTACATATATATCTATACAAGTGCCAAGTGCAGTAGTACATGATTAACTTGAACCCTGAAGTTCCAACTTGTATGAGTAATATCATTGTAGTGATGAAGAGAGACTTACTGGTAACGCTGACTCAATCAGAACCTTTGTGCTTGGAAAGCTTGTTTCCCCAACCTTTTGCTCTGTTAGTTGCCTTTGTGATTATTCCACCCAGGCGAGGCACCAGCAGAGCAGGGTTGTGCACTTGTGGCACAGCTGGTTCCAGGGTGATGGGAGGATTGGGTACTGGTAGTGATCCAAACTCATGCAACTCTTTCTTGAACTTTGCAAACAGTACCTGTGCCTCCTCAAGTTGTGCAATCAATATGGCCCTGAGCTTTTCATCTTGTTGTACTCTTGCCATCTGCAGATCTGACTGAATGCTGGCTTGCTGTGTTTGAAGCTTCTGGATCCATATTTGGAGATCATCTTTATTGTCAGGTGTTGAGGTGATTGGTTCCAGCACAGCTGGAGTGACAAATGTAGGTGATGATGCAAGTGGTTCTGGGGATGGTGTGACTGCTTCTAGGGTTGATCTGGTGGATCCTGGGGTTGGAGAAGGGGCAGGCAGCGGGTCAGCAGGATCATTGGTTGGTGCAGGTTCCAGAGTGACAACATGATCAGGTGGTGTTCCAAGCTCATGCAACTCTTCTTTGAACTTGGTGAATAGTATCTGCACCTCTGCAAGTTGTGCAATCAAAACAGCCCTGAGCTTTTCATCTGATTGCTCTGTTGCCATCTGCAGCTCTGACTGAATGTTGGCTTGCTGCATTTCAAGGTTGTGGATCCGTGTTTGGAGGTCATTGTAGATGTGTGAGGCAAATGGTGATTCTCGAAGGGAAACATTAATTGAGTTCTGGATGTTGAAATCATGACCCCCCCAGCTGTAACCCCAAGCATCATCTAAAATAGTCAGAGCTGACTCCTGAGTGTTGTGAAACTTGACAATCTTGGCTCCTCTGGCAATGTAATCCTAATATGTATCATGAGTGTAAAGTAAGGTTGATATTCAGAGAATGACCTGAGAGCAACTTACCTTCCATATCTCCTTACGAAGCTGGCTGAAGTTTCCTTCTGCACGTCTCCTTGTGTTTTCATTCCAAATTGAGTCCCACATTGTGGAAATGACAGTGACTCTCTCTGCTGACCTAGGCCCTGTCAATGCCTCAAAAGTGCGCAGAACCTGTCTTTGGCTTCCGGGCAAACGAGGGTTATTGATAGGAGTGTGATACAGAATGCGGAACCCATATAGATCTCTAGTATTGAAGTCAGCAAGTGCCTCTAAAATGAGGGACAAATGGAAATTACTTATTTGTTTGAAGCATATCTTTTAACATGGAAACTATGTTCATCACTGATATCTTGCTATCAGCGAAGCTGGGCACGTCCACTAAGTAAATGGGAGACCCCGATGGCCTGACCGCATTTATAATTCGATATATTGATACAGTTTGTGTGAACCCTTCCAGCTTATCACTGGAGAGACCGAGTGAGGGGTTTGATGCGACTGCTTCTATGAACTACCCAGAAGATATTGAAGGTGACCAAAAATGGTGATCGTGATACAACTCACACTACTCTTCCCAGACCCAGTCGGACCAAGTAGTCTATGTGTACAGGTATGAGTTGAAATCTCGGCATAGTATTATTGTGCATTTACACATATACAATAAAACCCTTAATCCCGTCAATCCCGAATTTTGAGACCCTTTCTACTGATACAGCTCCAAGAACGTTGATTTCCTTGAGCTTAGTTGCAAAATCAGGGATTGTAGACATCAGAATGAAGCAGTAGGTGGTAAGTGCGAAGGGGAGTGTTGGTGAGTTGAAGTCAAGATGGATGGATGAGCGAGAAAAGCACAGCACACCGAATAAGGCTGCTTTTGTCTGACCTGCATGAGTCGGCCTCATGCTGATTGGGCGATGACATGAATAATATTTAATTTAAAACCCATTGATAGGCCTGATATACTCTGTCACGAAATACAAAAACCCAAAATCGACGCCTAGGTCCCCGTTAAAGTTCAAGTTGCCTTGATATCACCCTCTCAGCACTACATCTCCTAGCGTCTCCCCCTCCTGCTCGCCTTGCCCCTCAACCTCAACTTCCTTACCCAACGCCGAGGAAGACACTGAGCCCGACGAGGAAGAAGATGGAGAGGAAGAGGGAAAAGACGAAGACCTCTTAACAACCTCAAAAGCACCCCTCACAGTATCCACCCACTTCTCCCAGTTCTCAACCGACCGAGACTGCGGGGACTGTTCGTTGTGGATGAAGTGACCTCTTGCACCCACACTCTCTTCGATTTCGGTGCTGCTTGTCATGTGGGAGATTCTGGATTGGTATCGTCGTAAATGCCAGAATTCATCTCGTCAGATCCTCCGAGATACGATGATTCGAATCCAAGCGCATCCCGTCCCGCCCTCACTCCCCTCCAACATACCTCTCCCCTCTCGACTCCATTTGTGTAGCTCCAGAATACGTTCTTCGTAGCTGTGACGATGCAGGGAGATGTGGCGGGGGTTGAGAATGTATATCGTCCTTCGTCCCTTTCCGATTCGCCTTTCTCTCGCTGCCGATTCCCCTCGTCTCTAACGTCGAATTCGTCGGCTTGCGGTGGGGTGAGGAGGAAGGGATAATGAGATACAGGGGAAGAGGAGAAGAAGGTGGTGAAGAGGGATGAGTATAGGCGCTTGATAGATTGTGGACGTGGAGAGGTGTAAAATGGGATTGAATGAGGTGATGAACTTGTTCATCATCATCGTGGAATATTAACCATGTATTCATTGATTGATTCGCACCAACATCACAATATACGACCAGTATAAAACGACGCACCTATTCCCGTTGAAATAAACACATCATACTCAACACACGTCCTCTCTCTTTTCGCGTAGAACTGTCTAAACACGCACTTTGAAGGCGGACAAACGCGCGGCTGGACGTATTGCCAGGCGTGGATTTGTAGAAAGGTGGTTAAAAAGGGTTCTTTCTCTTCAGAGGGGTGCGAATATTTAGATTACTTCTTGGTTCTGTTTGAATCGAGATAGAGAGGGGGGGAACGAGAGAGAACGAGAAAATAGGGGAGGCGAGGAAGAGGAAGGAGATTTAAAAATAGCTACATATGTCATTATGCGCCAGATCCGTCATCCAATAATTCCCCCTAACCCTCTATGCTTCACATAGATATAGAAAGTAATCAACCGTCTACAAAGTTCAACTACAGAAATATATCATGATCATGGAGGGAGCATAGACATGACTGAGGCTTGCGATGAATGAGTGACTGTTGGTGATGGTGATGGGTGATGGCATCAGCGGTCTGCCTACTCCAGTCTGAATTGATTTCTTCTTCTTCCTTGACATCCACCACCACCACACGAAAAGACGACTAATTTTATTTATTTCATGCTCTGGGCTTTTACTTGACCTGAAAAAGGGGTATTATGAATGCACTTAGACAACGATATCGTCGGTACGCCTCTTCTCATAACGATTCTCAATGCTCACTCATCCTCGTTGTTCTTGTGCTGCATAGATTGGAATCCCAACTCGCTCTCAGATTCTGCATCAGAGGAATCCGATTCTGACTCTGACTCGGGTTCAGGCTCGGAATCAGGGAGTGACGAGTCTAAAGAATCGACGAGTGAGCAGGGAGGAGAGGTAGAAGTGAGAGCGCGTGGTGAGATTCAGGGTGGTTTTGAGTATGTGTTCTGGTCTTTGCTCCCGCTTTTTTCTCTTCGTTTTCTGCTCTTTCTGCTCAATCTCTCTTCCATAAGCGTCCTTTTTCTCCCATTACCTTCAGTTGACCCTATCCATAAATTAAATGAAATAGAACAACCCCCACTAACCTTGTCTCTTCTCTCCCTAGTCCTTGTCATTTCATCGCCTGATCTCGCCCATTCCTCCTTGGCCCTTCGCTTTCGTATCTCTCATCTCTTTTCTTTCATTCTCCTATATTTTCTCTCTCTCGTCCTCCCTTTTTCCTCCTCGCCCTTTCTGTATCTTGTCCCTGCTTTCGTCGTTTGTCCCTCTTGAAGAAGCCTAAACTGATAAAACCATCAGACCAGTAGTTGTATGTGCTGCTGCAAACAGCAGCGAATATGAAGAAGATCAGCGAATTGAGGGATGCGGCGGATATTTATGAGCATGGTGAGTGTTTTGTTGTGATCATTATTGGAAGCTTGGGCTTTTGTGGTATCTTCTGTTGCTGCGTTTTGTTCGCCCTTGAGCGGGGCTGATATCTGGTGTTTGAATGACGACATTTTCGCGTCTTGCTATGGACGGCGTTCTTTGTCTCCTGTTTTTTCGTCTTTTTTTTTCTGGGCTTGTATTTCGTGACGCATGGATGGAGGGTATCTTTGGCAAGTTTTAAGTCCTGTTGTATTTTCTTCGCGAAAACACTGGTGTGTCAACGCGTCTTGCGTTTAGCAAATTTCCGGCTGCTGGGCCCTTCGTCTACTTTACGCACAACGTGCTCTTCTGCCATCGTTGCAGATGACAGCTTTACACGACATACATCTTACCTTCTCTCGAATTTGATTTGGTTTAGTTTGATGCAGGGCACTTGATGTTGTCTCGTGCACCTTCTCCCTTTCTCCCTCAATTCACACCGCTTACCATACCCAATTTTCAGTATCTCGGCAAACCCGATGAATAACAACGCTAAAATGGAATTATCAGCAATATACGAGATATCGGGAGAGACGAGGACGGCTTTGAAGTTGGTATATGAAGGTGCATTCGCCTTTTTCTCCCGCCTCTCCCTTCCTTCTGTATTTAGCCCTTCTTCCATCCGCTATTCATAGGTTCCCGCAAGAAGCGCAAAACCGACCCCACCATCCCACCCACAGATACCCCCGCCCCCTCAACCACCGAAGACCCAACCACTACTTCCCTCTTCGCCGAAGCCAAATCCTTGAACATGTCCCAAGTCAAACCAAGTGCAGGTGTGAAACCCGAGGTTGACGCCGACACAGTTGAGGGTGTTGGAGGTGGACAAGGAGAAGGAGGGGTGGAGGGGTGGAGGTAGTACTATGAGGTTGGGAGGCAATGTTGAAGGAGGTAGATTATGATGAGAGAGACGAGCAATCTCTTTTGACGAGTCGGGTGAGTGACCTTTTCAGCTCTTTCCCTTTTCAAAAAGCATTGCTAACGAACTTGTGATGTATACGATTAGTCTAATCCCTGCGCTGGCATATTCCCCCATAGTAAGATGACACATGGAGACGGAAGCTGACGAGGATAGGATGGCAGATCGGTCGCAGCTTGAATTGGTGGGTTGCGTTTATTTTTCCTTTTCTTGCCTCCTTTGCGTCTGTTCCTCCCTCTTTGTACCTCTCCCAACGTCATCGTTCCTCTCCCTGGCCCCTACTTTTACACGAAAATTATACCAGAAAATTAAATCATGTACTAACTAAAATACCCACCAATACAGAACAAGACTCGGTCGCCCGATGAAATATCAAGTCGGCGGGTGTTACTGTGTTCAGAGGCTGAGTTTATGCAGGTACGTTGGCGGATGTTTTTTTTATCTCTTTCGCATTTTCTGCAAGTTTCATACCGATTCTAACACATCCTTTCACAGTACTGCTTCATGCTGACGAAACGAGGCCCATACGACGTCGCTGAAGGAATCCTGAGGCATATCATGGTATCAAGCGCGTATCAAAACCCAAGACCATCAAAATTCAATTCGTATCGCGTTGATCAGTACGACCGTCGCTTCTCTTTCTCCTCTTTCCTCTCTCACCTCACAACCCACAACACGCAGCGTCCTCGCCGAGCAACCTGACTTCGTCGTGGAACAAGCCCGCAAACTCATCACGACGGCATCAATCCAACAACGAGCATCTCAGGATTCTTCTCGCAACCGTCGCGAGCGGGCTTAGCTCATGGATAGCTTTATTACGTCCACACTGCAGAAGCACATGTTTAGGGAATTGAAGCTTTCGGATACAGATGTGAAGAATCCTGGCAACTTGAGGTGGAATGGGCTGATTAGGCGGTATGCGTCGACTGCGACCACGGGTACTGCGGGTAAGAAGAAGACTGAGGATGAGGACCATTGGACGCCTGCACCTACGACAGGTAGGGGTGGGGGAATGACGGCAAACGTGGATGGTGCACCTAGGATTCCGACGAAGGAGAACACTGCGATCTTTGCGATATATGGGCGGATTTGTGTTGCTGCGAAGAGTTATCAAAGTGCTATTTGCAAGTGTCTCCCCTGTTTTCACTTTCGTCCTTTTTTTCACTGTTTATCGAGCATTGCTAACCCATTTCTACAGTCTACCTCCTCCGTGCCTACGACTACTACCCAAACGACCCCATAGTCTGCCTCTGTCTTGCTATCGCCTCAATAGGGAGGGCCATGCAGCGCCAATCTGACGACAGGCACCACCTCGTAGTGCAAGCGATGGCATTCCTGACCAAATACCGCAAACTGCGGGGAGCGACGACGGCGGGGGTGGAGAGGCGGAGTAGAATTATGGGAGAACGTTTTATCGGCCTACATTGCATTAGCGTGGGGTGAAGCATTATGACAAGGTGTTCGGGTTGGCTGAACAGGTGGGGTGAGTTTTATGTTTTGTACTTCTTTTACTTTTGTGTCTTTGCGATGCTATTGCTGACTCAGTCTATGCGTATAGGACAACCTTTTTGCAGGAAAAATTGCATTTAATTTGTCGTGTATTTTTGTTTTTACTAGTTCTGTACCGTTGGCCGATGTGTTGTATAGGAAGTGGTTATCTTTGTGACCGTCACCCTTGCTCGTTATTTTTGGTCTGCATATTATTATTGCTTTATATTTCACCTCCCTTCTACCGTGCACCTTAATTTTCGTCGGATTCTGGATGAGACCCTAGATGAGAGAGAGCTGGATTTTAGGGTGGCCTCACCAGTTGTTTCTGCTTGGACGCAGAGACTGCTGACCTGCACCGACGACAAGCAACCAAACCTCTGCAAATTACGATCGTAGAATCGCGCTATCAGGAGCGGGGACCTCGGACATGCGTCGCCCAGGCGTAAAATGCCCTTCACTAGACTCCATGTGCCAGACGCCTATGTAGGGAAGTATCGAATCGGGGCAGTTGATTGATTCGTCGTTGGAGGAATGGACTCATAATTTTGCATATGATCCTTTTCATAAATCCGGGGTTTGGCAATAATGAAATTGCAAATGGCCTCCAACGTATCCTCAAAACCGACAATATCATAAATATGTTATCTTTTGTAATGAATATATACAAGCGCAGTACATGATTAATCTATTAATCTTGAAGTTCAAACTTGAATCAACGACGTTGCTAATGGTAATGGTGACTCAATCGAGAGCTCTGTGCTTTGAAAGCTTGTTTCCCCAACCTTTCACTCTGTTGGTGGCCCTCGCAATTATTCCACCCTTTGGTGATTTGGAATGTGGTGAGGAGAGAGAGACGAAGAAGCATGAGGGGAAACGGGAGAGGAGAATGTAGTGAGGAGGGACAAGGACAGGCGCTTGATAGCCCGCGGATG
This sequence comes from Panaeolus papilionaceus, assembly GCA_015501605.1. Classification (NCBI taxonomy): domain Eukaryota; kingdom Fungi; phylum Basidiomycota; class Agaricomycetes; order Agaricales; genus Panaeolus; species Panaeolus papilionaceus. The sequence continues at coordinate 52,115 of JADNRZ010000016.1, forward strand.
CGGGGAGGTGTAAAATGTGATCGAGAATGGGGATGAGCCTGTTTATCATCGTCAATTGAGTCAACCATTTTCTCGATACTCTCCATATCCGCGGTCAAAATATGCATGAAGAGAAAGACGCACCTGGTCCCGTAAATAAAAACACATCATCCCCAACACACGTCCTCTCCCCTTTCCCATAGAATTGGATTAACGCACACGACGAAGGCAGACAGCCGCGAGGCTGGGCGTATTTCCAGGAGTGGATTTGAATTTTATTTAAATCGAGGTAGAGAGGGGAGAAATGAGAGAACGAGAGAATAGGGGCGAAGGGAGGGAGGGTAAACGAGCTAAAATAGCCACATACTCTACGTCATTATGCGCCGGATCGGTCATCCAATACTTCTCCCCCAGTCCCCCCTCCTCCAGTTCTAACACACCCACTCTCTACTAAAACGATGTCATCGCCCTACCCATGGTGCTCAAGCTCCTCACCCCCATGCCAGCAAACATGGCGGCTGCTTGTTCGACGGTGCCGATATCGAAGTGAGGGTGTTGGGCGCTTTATGTGGATGTCTCGAGCGTTTGAGGGTGGGGAGGAGGGGGTTTGGAGAGGTGGGGGAAGAGGAGGGGACAGCGACAGTGCTCGTTTCGTATAACGCGCAATACCCCCTCCATTCTCTCACTTCGAAACTCAAACTCACGCTCTCGGTTACGTCCATCCTTACATTCGTGCACTTCCCATTCAAATTCATCACGATTCCACTAACTCCGACCAGTCGAGGATTTCGAGAGGTGAAGGCTAGGGCAGTGCGTATGAGGAGGGGGTCCAGGTGTTCTGTGAGACGGTGAAGGTGTCGAGGCATGTAGTTAGGCCGGGAAGCGTCATTGGGGGTTCTGATGAAGTGAAGGGGGAGAAGGGGAGGAGGGAGAAGAAGAAGAACAGGAAACGGAGGAAGGAGGCGAGGAGCGATGAGAGGGTGTATAGGAGAGGGATTGGTGATTCAAGTTGTGGGGGTGGGACATGAGGTTCTGTTAAGTATTTACGGAATGTGGAGAGGTGGGAGGCATGTATGAGCTCGGCATTGAGGGATCGGGGTGTTGTTTCTTATGTTGTGATAGGAAGAATTGTGGTGTTGAATGAACAGGGCGTAAATGAAAGGGTTATCATCGCTGACCAATAGAACTCGAGGAAAAAGGAAGATACTTACCTGCTGATAATCCAAGCTTGACTCTCTATACTTCATACAGATATAGAAACCAATCAACGGTTCACAAGGTCCAACTACAGAGATATGACCATGGTCATGGTCGGAGCATAGACACAACTGTGGCTTGCGATGAACGAGTCCGTCACCTACGTCATTGAGGTTATGTAACGAGCGGAATGTACTTCGCCGGCGGCACGGAATGTCAATCCAATCCAGATTTGGTCTTGAACTTACGCTTGTCTTCCTCGATGTCCACCATGACCACTACCGCGACGACTACTTAATCTTATTTATGTCATGCTCTAACCCCAAATTGAACCTTCAAAATGAGTATTTTGACGGATTTTTGACAACAATATCGTCGGTATGCTTTCTCCTCATCACCGTTTTCACTGCTCAGTCATTGTTTGTTTTTCTACGGCTGCATAGATTCGAACCCCAACACGCTCTCTGATCCAGCGTTAGAGGAATCTGGCTCTAACTTTAACTCGGGTTCGGGCCTGAAATTAGGGAGTGACGAGTTTGGAGAAACAACGAGTGAGGGAGGAAAGGTGGAAGCGAGAACGCAGGATGACATGGAGGGTGAGTGTTTTGGTCTTCGCTCCTTTTTTCTCTATCGTTTTCCCCTCCTCCTCAATTTCTCTTCCACCTACAAGTTTTTTTTTCCCATTACCTTTAATTACCTTATTCATACATTGAATAAAATAAAACAACCTCCACTAACCTTCCCAGCCCACAGACAACTCGTCGAAAACGTCTGACAACGAAATGTGTTCAACCTTCTCCACTTCATCAGCTTCAGGTGGAGGCTCTGATCCCCTGACAGGGATACTGGCAAAAGTATGGGGTCTGACAATTGAGGAACAAGAGGCACAGTATAAAGATGATTTGAGGGAGGCATCTGGGGTGGGGAGGAAGAGGAGAAAGGTGGGTTGTTTGTCTCTTTTTTCTCTCTTTTGCATGGGATATGGGACACAATGCTAACCCTACGAAACGAACAGAAAGGCCATCACACCGAGCCCATCCTCTCACACCGAGTCAAATACCTCATAGGAGATGGCATCCTAACCTACGTCGACAACAACCTATACGAAGCCATCATGCATGAAGTCATGCGAGCCCTGTGCATTCGCCGCATGGGGTGTTGTCGTGAGCTGTTACAGTGATATGCTGTGGGTGTTGGGAGAGATGGGGGTGATATGGAGAGGCGAAGCCGGGCTACGGTCCACTGGATTGTAATGTGCCGCGTTGGTTAGCTTTTGCGAGGATAAAGATGGGAGATGTCGATGAGGACGAGGGGAAGTATCATGCTTCCATTATCCTCACCTTGGATGTGCTCGATTCCTCGGTATTGTTCCTCGGGATTGCGGATGGGTGTTTTGATAAGGGGATGTACGCGGATATATGAGCTTTTGGGGGGAGAGGTTGCGGTGAGTTGACGGTTTTATTTTGTGTTGTCGTTGTCATTCCTTTTCTTGCACTCCCGACTTTACATTTTCTACGTGTTTCATTTCTCCTCTATTTTCTCCGCTTCTCTTCTCTTCTCTCCCAATCCTTGTCATTTCACCACTTTACTTCGCCATGTCTCGTTGCTGCGTCACTTTATTTTCCTTCCTCTCTTTCTCTCAACCTTATCTTCCATTCCCGCCCTTTTCGTTCCTTTCCCTCCTTCAGTTTTTTCATTTATTGAAGAAAGCGAAAACTGACAAACTCCCGTCTATGCTATCTAGACAAGCAGCATATACCTCCTGCAAATAGCGGCGTGTATGAACAATATAGGAGAGCCGAGGGACTCGGCGGATGTATATGAGCATAGTGAGTGTTGTGTTGTCTCTAGACTTATATGCTCGGGTTTCGCTGGTGGTTCTTGCCTTTCCTTTTCTTTCTCGAGACTACATTTCTTCCGTCTTCCTTTCTCTTTGATTTGGGGCATTTATTCAGCTTTTCACGCTCCCTTTCCGCCTTTCCCTGCTTTTTTCCGCGTAGCGCGACTGCATTCCCGGCCCTTTTCTGAAACTCGCGATGTGTCTGTGATTTCACGTGTTCTCAAAGTTGGGAGCGATGGTTTTTGTTTGGAATAAGGTTGGAGGTTGTCTATGTGGTTTGAGAGTTCGTTGTAGTACCCCATTTCATTTCGGATTTTGGGATTTGAGATGAGGGATACATCGCCGGACATCTATATTTTATGCTTGAACATGCGGCTTTTATATGTCTCTTTCTTTATGGTTCTTTTCACTTTCTTTGGTTCTCATGCCATGTGGGCATGTATGGTTGCGGCGACTGGTGGTGACTTGTTTTGATTATCACTCGCTAGCCCCGAAGAACTCTTCTGCTCTTGCCATTTCTGAACCATTCTTTCCTCATTCATCCTGTCCCCAATTCACGCCGCTAACTACGTCTTAACTACAGTATGCCTCACAGGCCCATCAACAATGAGGCTGAAATGAAATTGGCGGATATATGAGATATTGGGGGAGACGAGGGAGACGAGGAGGGTTTTGAAGTTGGTGTGTAAAGGTACGTTTTCCTTCTCCTCTTCCTTTCATTCTTGCCTCATTTTCTTGCTCACCCATATTCGCAGTGATCGATTCCGGCAAAAGGCACAAAACCAACTCTGGTCCCACCGGCATCCCCATCCCCTCAACCATCGAAGACCCAACCACTACCTCCCACTTCGCCGAAAATGAATTTCTGAACGTGTCTAAAGCCAAATCCAGGAGGGGAGGGAGCGAAACCGAGGCTGTCGTCGGCGTAGTTGAAGGCCCTGGAGGCGACAAGGAGAGGGAAGTTGTGAGGGTGGAGGAGGTGCTGTGAGGTTTGGGAGGGGAGGTTGAGGGAGGATGATGGGGTGGGAGAGGAAGAAGGCGAGAGGAGCAATGGGAGAGTAGAAGATGGACCTGAGGTGCTGAGATGCTGGTTGATATGTTCAGAAAGACAAGGAACCTGTTTGGACGAGTCGGGTTAGTTGTCGTGTCAGACTTTTCGCTTTAAAAATTATCGCTCATGCAGTCCCTTCGCTAGCATGTTTCCCTGCAGTTGGATGAGAAGACACGTCAAGACAGAGGTTGATGAGGATAGGATGGTGGTTGCAGCCGGATATCGGTGTGTTGCATTCCTTTTTTTGCCTTTTTCGCGTACTCTTCTCCGTCTTCGTGCCTGTCCCAACCTCATCGCTCTTATCTCCTTGTCCCTACTTTTACACGAAAATTACACCAGAAGGTCAAATCACATTCTAACCCAATATTCATGCAGAATAAGACTCGCTTGCCTGGCGAAATACCAAATCAGCGGGTGCTACTGTGTGGAGGTGTTTCGTTTGATGATGGGTCAAGGCTGATTATGCGGTGCGTTGGTACTTTTTATTGTTATCTCTCGCCTGGATTCTCCATCTCATAACCATATTAACTCATCCTTGCACAGTGCTGTTTCATCCTAACAAAACGAGACCAATATGATGTCGCTGAAGAAAATTTCAGCACATCATGGTATCAAATGCATACCAACTGCAAGGCTGGCTAAGTGCAATTCGTATCGCGTTGATCAGTACATTTATTTCCTCTTTTATCTTCTTCCCTCTCGCTCATGCAACCCACACAGCATGCAGCATCCTCGCCGAGCGACCTGACGTCGTCGTGGAACAAGTCCGTCCACTCATAATGACACATCAACTCAATAACGAGCCTCTCCGGATCCTCCTCGCCTCTCTCGCGAGCGTGCTGAAGCTCACTCATAGCTTTATCACGTCGACATTGCAGGAGTATTTCTTTAGGGAGATGAAGCTTCCGGATACGTCTATGAAGAACCTGCGGATTTTGAGATGGAATGGGTTGAATGGGCAGTATGCGGCGACTGCGACGACACCGGGTGCGGCGGGGAGGAGGAGGAATGAGGATGGGGGGGAGGAGAAGGATGACGATGGGATGCCCGCGCCAAGACAATGGCGAATCTGGATGGCGCACCTAGGATTCCGACAAAAAAAAATCCTGTTATCGTTGCGAGATATGGGCAGATTTCTATGGCTGCAAAGCATTATGTGCCGTTTGTAAGTTTTCTTGCGCTTAAATTACTCGGCATCCTTCATCTCTAATCCAATCCAGTCCACCTCATCCACGCCTATGACTCCTACCCCAACAATCTCATGATCTGCTTCTGTCTTGCCATCGCCTCAATAGGGTGGGCCATGCAGCATCAATACGACAACAGGCACCACCGCGTCGTGCAGGCGATGGCGTCCATGACGAAATACCGCAACTGCGAGGAACGACGACGGCGGGGGATGGGAGGTGGAGTATAATTTTGCGAGAACATTTCATCAGCTTGGGTTGAATTCGCATGCGGTGAGCATTGTGAGAAGGTGTTGGAGTTGGCTAAACAGGCAGGAGTGAGTGGCGTTCAATTATTTATTTCACTTGTTTTGCTCTTCACATTTAAAATCGTTCACGGATGATTATATTCTTAGGACGACCTGTTTGCAACAGAACCGGCATTTAATTTGTCTTGTATTTTGGTCCTGTACCATTCGCCAATATGTTGTATAGGAAGTGGCTGTCTTTGTGATCGCACTGACTAGTTATTTTCACGTCAATAATTATTCCTTTTTTATTTTTCACCTGCATTGTCTTGTGCACCTTAATTTTCATATGGCCTCCCATAATAAACTGGCCTCTGACATGTACTCGAAATCAACAATGTCATACAAGTACATATCTTCACAATGAAAGGTTACATATATTATATACAAGAGACAAAATAGCCAGTGATCTCAAAGCCTGAAGTTCAAACTTGAATCAATGACAATGTTGTAGCACCTGATTGTCAATAGAGACTTACCAGGAATCAGTCAGAAGCTCTGTGCTTGAATAGCTTGCTTCCCCACTCTTTTGCTCTGTTGGTTGATTGGGCAGCAGGTTCCAGGGAAGGGGTAGGATCAGGGGGTGTTCCAAGTGTATGCAACTCGTCCTCAAACTTGGTGATTAGCATCTGCACCTCCTTGAGTTGCACAATCAAAATAGCTTCAAGTTCATCTAATTGCTCTACTGTTGCCATCTGCAGCTCTGACTGAATGTTGGCTTGCTGTATTTGAAGGTTGCCAATCCGTGTTTGGAGGTCATTGTAGATGTGTGAGGCAAATGGTGATTCTCGAAGGGGAAGACGAGTTGATCTCTGGATGCTAAATTGCTCATTCAAGGCACCAAATTGATAAGCAGTTTCTAAAATAGTAAGAGCTGACTCCTGAGTGTTGTGAAACTTGACAATCTCAGTTCCTCTGGCAATGTAATCCTAATGTGTACCATGAGTGTAAAGTAAGGTTAATACTCCAAGAATGCTCTGAGAGCAACATACCTTCCAAATCTCATTACGAAGCTGGCTGAAGTTTCCTTCTGCACGTCTCCTTGTGTTTTCATTCCAAATGGAGTCCCACATTGTAGAAACAACAGTGACTTTTTTTGCCGCTTTGGTCCCTGTCAGTGCCTCAAAAGTCTGCAGGACCTGTCTTTGGCTTCCAGGCAAACGAGGGTTGTTGATAGGAGTGTGATAAAGAATGCGGAAACTATATAGAGCTCTAGTATTGAAGTCAGCAAGTGCTTCTAAAGGTGTGACAACTGGAAATTACGGATTTGTTTGCATCATATCTTTTAACATGGAAACTATGCCCATTGCCGATATTTTACTATCAGCAAACCCAGGCACGTCCACTAAGTAAATGGGATACCCCAATGGCGTGACCACATTTATAATTCGATATATTGATACAGATTGCGTGAACCCCTCCAGCTTATCACTGGAGAGACCGAGTGAGGGGTCCGATGCGACTGCTTCTATGAACTACCCAGAAGATATTGAAGTTGACCAAAAATAGTGATCGTGATAGAACTCACACTACTCTTCCCTGACCCAGTTGGGCCGAGTAGCCTATGTACAGGTGTAAGTTGAAATCTCGGCATAGTATTATTGTGCATTTACACATATACAATAAAACTCTGAATCCCGTCAATCCCGAATTTTGAGACCCTTTCTACTGATACTGCTCCACGAACGTTGATGTTCTTGAGCTTGGTTGCAAAATCCAGGATCGTAGACATCAGAATGAAGCAGTAGGTGGTAAGTGCGAAGGGGAGTGTTGGTGAGTTGAAGTCAAGATGGATGGATGAGCGCACCGAACAAGGCTGCTTTTGTCTGACGTGCATGAGTCGGCCTCGTGGGGTTCTCGTGATTAGCCTTCATGCTGATTGGGCGATGATATACATAATCTTTAATTGAAACCTATTCATTACGCCCAGATACCCCATCACGAAATATAAAAACCCAAAATCAACGTCGAGGTCTCCGTTCAAGTTCAAGTAGCCCCTCGATATAACCCTCTCAGCACTACATCTCCTAGTGTCTCCCCCCTCTGTTCGCCTTGCCCCTCAACCTCAACTTCCTTACCCAACGCACAGGAAGACACCGAGTCCGAAGAGGAAAAAGACAGAGGGAGAGGGAAAAGACGAAGACCTAACAACTTCAAAAGCACCCTCACAGCATCCACCCACTTCTCCCAGTTCTCAACCGACCGAGACTGCGGAGACTGTTCAATGTGGATGATGTCGCCTCTTGCTCTCTACTCTCTTCCATTTCGGTGCTGCTTGTCGTATCGGAGATTCGGGGATTGGTGTCGTAAATCCCAGTATTCATTTCGTCAGATCCTCCGAGGTACGATGATACGAATCCAAGCTCATACCGTCCCTCCCTCGCTCCCCTCCAACATACCTCTCCCCTCTCGACTCCATTTGTGTAGCTCCCGAATACGTTCTTCGTAGCTGTGGCGATGCAGGGAGATGTGGCTGGGGTTGAGATTGTATGTCGTCTCTCCTCGTCCCTTTCCGGTTCGCCTTTCTCTCGCTGCCTATTCCCTTGTCTCTAACATCGACTTCTTCTCGTCGGCTTGCGGTAGGGTGAGGAGAAAGGGATAATGAGATATGGGGGAAGAGGAGAAGAAAGGTGATGAAGAGGGATGAGTACAGGCGGTTGATAGCCTGTGGATGTGGAGAGGTGTAAAATGCGATTGAATGATTTGATGAACTTGTTCATCATCATCGTGGAATATTAACCATGTATTCATTGATTGATTCGCACCAACATCACAATATACGACCGGTATAAAACGACGCACCTATTCCCATTGAAATAAATACATCATCCCTAACACACGTCCTCTCTTTTCCTATGGAACTTGGGCGCACTTTGAAGGTGGACAACTGTGCGGCGGGGCGTATTGCCAGGCGTGGATTTGTAGAAAGGTGGTGAAGAATGGCTCTTTGGGTTCAGAGGGGGGTTAGAATACTTAGATGATTTAAGATCTTGGTTCTGTTTGAATCGAGATAGAGAGAGGGGGAGGGAGAGAAAGAGAGAAAGAACAAGAAAATAGGGGAGGTGAGGAAGAGGTAGAGACCTAAAAATAGCTACATACGTCATTATGCACCCGATGATTTGGCATCCAATAATTCCCCCTGACCCCCTATGCTTCACATAGATATAGAAAATAGTTGACAGTCTACCAGGTTCAACTACAAGGATATAATCATGATCATGGAGGGAGCCGGCATGACTGAGGCTTGCGATGAATGAGTGACTGTCGGTGATGGAATATGAGTGATGGCATCCGTGGCCTGTCTACTCCAGTTGGAATTGATCTCTTCTTCTTCCTTGACGTCCACCATCACCACACGAAAAGACGACTAATTTTATTTATTTCATGCTCTGGGCTTTTACTTAACCTGAAAAAGGGGTATTATGATGGACTTAGACAACGATATCGTTGGTACGCCTCTTCTCATCACGATTTTCAATGCTCACTCGTCGTTGTTTTTCTCCTTGTGCATACATTGGAACCCCAACGCTCTCTCCGATCCTGCGTCAGAGTAATCCGACTCTGACTGTTACTTGGGTTCGGGTTCGAATCAAGGCGCGATGAGTCTGACGAAATGTCGAGTGAGGAAGGCAGAGAGGTAGAAGTAGGAGCGCAGGATGAAATGGAGGGTGATTTTGAGTATGTGTTTTAGTCCTTTTCCCTTCCTTTCCTCTCTCTTTGTTTTCTGCGCTTTCTGCTCACTTTCTCTTCCATATTCCTCTTTCTTTCTCCCATTACCTTTAATTCACCCTATCCATACATTAGATAAAATAAAACAACACCAACTAACCTTCCAGCCCACAGATGCTGCTTCCATCATCCTCGCATCGATGTGTTGGACCACTCGGTACTGTTCTTCGAGATTACGGACGCATATTTCGAGAAGGAGATTTATGAGGGTGATATATGAGCTTTTGGAGGGAGATGTGGCGGTGAGTATGAGGTTTTTTGGTTTCTTGTTTACCTTTCTCTTCCCTGTATCTTTTTCTGCTATCGTTACTTTCCTCTACCCGATCTTGTCTTTTATTGCTACGTCGCCCATTCCTCGTCGACACTTTCTTTTTCTCCTCCCTCTTCCTCTTTCGTTTCCTCGTGTATTGAAGAAAGCTGAAACTAACACCCTCCCCTTTATGCTCTCTAGACAAGCTGCGTATACGTCCTCATGCAAACAGCAGTGTGCATGAGGAATATAGGCGAGTTGAGGTATGCAGCGGAGGTTTATGAGCATGGTGAGTGGATTTATTAGTTTTTGGGTTTGGAACTTGCGGTGTTGCTTTCGTTCCGCGGTGATTTTTTGAAGGGCTTTGCGCTACCTCCTCTCCCTTTTCTTTTTCTTGAATTGTGTTCCGTGCTGCGGGGATTGTAAACCCTACGTCATTTATCCCGCTTCCCTTCCCTTCCTTCCCTGCGTTATTTTACTATTTTTTCGCCTTCATCTCACTTCCCTCTGATTTGATTCAATCTCGTTTGAGGGTTTTTATGCTTTGCACGCTTGGGATCTCTATGTTATATTTTCATTGGTTGATCTCTGCTGTATGCTCTTCATTGGTTTGTTCATGGACTCTCTGTAGTTTGAGAGGTCGTCGCCTTTCGGGATATATCTACTTTGTCCATTTCGTTCTCGTCATGTTTTTCGTTCCGCTAACTACTTTTTAACTACATTATGCATCGCAGACCCTACCAACAACGACGCGCAAATAAAATTGGCGGAGATTTTATGAGATATCAGGCGAGACGAGGAAGGCGTTGAAGTTGCTGTATGAAGGTGTGTTCTCCTCGTTCTGTCTCTCTTTCCATCTTGATCTTACTCATATCCATCACAGTCATCCATTCTCGCAAAACCGCAAAACCACCACTGGTCCTACCGGCACCCCGTCCCCTCAACCACCGAAGACCCAACCACTACTTCCCTGTTCGCCGAAGAGAAACCCCTGAATGCTTCTAAAGCCGAATCGGGACTGGCAGGGGCGAAAGTAAGGTTGACAATGGTGCAGTTGAGCACTGGAGGCGAAGAAGGAGGACGTGCTGTGAGGTTTTGGAGGGAATTTTAAGGGAGGTTGATGGCGTTGGAGAAGTAGGCTAGGAAGGAGGAGGGGGAGGGATAACAGACAAGAGTAATGAGAGGGAGAGTGGATGATGGAAGCTGAGAAGTTGGTTAATATGCTTAGAGAGACGAGAAATTTGATTTTGACAAGTCGGGTGGGTATGTTTCAGTCTTCGTTTTTGTTCCTTTCAAAAACAAAGCATCACTGACGAACTTGCGACGTCCTTGAACAGTCTAAACCCTTCACTGGCATGTTCCCCTGTAGTTGGAGAAGACACGTGGAGACGGAAGCGTAGAAAGATAGGATGGCAGATCGATTGCGGCTTGATATTGGTGAGTTGTTTCCTCCTTCCCTCCTTCTCTTCGTGTCCTTTTTCTTTCACAATAAGGAAAAAAAATGCCATATGCTAACTGAAATATCTATCCATATAGAATAAGACTCCCTCGCCCGACGAAATGCCACATCGGCGGGTGTGACGGTGTTTAGAGGTGTTTCGTTTGGTGACTGGTTGAGGTTTACGTCGGTGGTCTGTTTTTCTTTTTCGCTTTCCTCCTCGATCTCGCACCTACACTAACTCATGCTTTTGCAGTACTGCTTTATCCCAACAAACGAGGCCAAGACGATGTCGCTGAGGAAATTCTGCAGCATACCATCATTTCAGACACATGCTGACCACAAGGCCAGCGAAATGCAATTCGTATCGCATAGATCAGTACGTGTATTTTCTGTGTTATCCTCTTTCCTCTCGCTCACGTACAGCATGCAGCATCCTCGCTGAACGACCCGATGTCGTTGTCAAACAAGCCTGCAAATGCATCAAGCAACAACAATTCAAAAACAAGCTTCCTATGGTCCTCTTCGCCTCTCTCGCGAGCGGGTTTAAACTCACAGATGACTTCATCACGCCGATATTGTAAAAGCATTTCTTCAGGGAGATGACGCGTTCGGATGTGGCTGTGAAGAGCCCCGGGATTTTGGGGTGGAATAGGTTGAATAGACGGAATGCGGCTACTGCGACCACGGGTACTGCGGGCAAGAAGACTGAGGATGGGGATGAAGAAGAGGATGATGACGATGATGAGATGCCTGCGCCAACGACAGGTGGGGGTGGGGTGACAGTGACAGTGACGGCGATTGTGGATGGCGCACCTAGGATTCTGACGAAAGAGAACCCTGTCGTGGTTGCGATATACGGGCAGATTTGTTTTGCTGCAAAGAGTTATCTGTGAGTTTCCTCCTCTGCCTAAATTACTCGTTATCCTTCATCTCTAATTCAACGCAATCTATAATCCAGTCTACTTCCCGAACAACCCCATGATCTGCCTTTGTCTTGCCACCGCCTCAATAGATCGAGCCATGCAGTGTCAATCCAACAACCGAATCCACCTCGCTGTGCAGGCGATGGCGTTCTTGACCAAATACCGCAAATGCGGGGAGCGACGACGGTGGGGGTGAGGGAGGCGGAGTATAATTTTGGGAGGACGCTTGATCGGCTTCTCCCAGTCCTCACCCGACCAAGACCGCAGAACTGTTCGATGTGGATGAAGTCGCCTCTAGTGACTTTGTTCTCCTGATTGTCGTAGCTTCTGCGCTTCGTATTGTCGTAGATGCCAGGCCTCGAGTCGGCATCGTGAATGCCGAGCTTCGAGTCATCGTAGCTTTCTGCCTGTAACGATTTGAATACAAGCGAATCCCGTCCACCCCCGCCCCCCTCCGACACACCTTCCCTCTCAACGCCATTTCTATAGCGCCCGACTATGTTTTTCGTAGATGTGAGGATGCAAGGCAAGGTGGCGGGGGTTGAGATTGTGTACTTCTTCTCCTTCGCTTCTTTCTCTCTCCCCTCGACTTTGTTCTCCCATTCCACCTCTACCCCGCTTTTACTTTCCATTTCGTCTCGAGGAGGGATGAGGGGATGAGGTAGAGCAAGTAGAGAAGACGGGTGAATAGAGGCACTTGATAGCCCGTAGACCGGGGGGTGTAAAACGCGATTGGAGTGGTGAAGAGCCTGTGAAACAGAAACAGATTCTATACGCATATTCAGAATGATAACTCTTTTCTCTGATGAATGTACAAGGTCCTCAAACTCGACGAGTATGATATCAAAAACCGCCCTCTGGATCTCAGAGAACTTACCAGGGATCATTACCAGTGATACAAAAGTGTGTACACTAGAGCGACACAAGTGATGAAATTAGCCAAAACAAGTTCTTATCCTTGAGATATATGCGTGCGGAAGAGGATCGTCACGACAGTGTCCATGAAATCTTGATCACACGCCTATCTCAGACCAAGCCGAGATCGAGCGTTCCTCTCGCCATGCCAGAGTGATCTGCCTCCCCAAAGGAGCCCTTTTCAGCTAACATGGAGATGTTAACAATTCAAACCATGCGGCACCAATGCGCAAAAGGGCAAAATGCATAGAGCTCAGGCTGATTACACCACAACCTTGTAGAAACTCGAGGCACGCACTGGTGGCTGACGACATGCTGCACACACCCCTGGTTTGGGGCTCTCCAGCCAAAGGTTTTGCTGGACTGTTGATATGTAAAAGTAGCGCCTGTTATCCCCTATTTTTGCCTTTCTTGTTTCTGTATATTTCCGTTTACCTACACCTATCGTCGCATCAGCGCTTCGTTCACGGGTTACGTGCTCTTGATCTCCAAAGATTCGAGTTTCCATCGATTTCCATCGATTTCCAATGTTTTATATATAACATGTGAGTATTTTACAGCAAATACAAGAACATTTCAGGACCTCAGTTCGTATTTTGTATTCGTTCTTGTCCATCATCGTGGTCGGGTGCATTTGAGCACCTTCGTCTGGGTTTATCCTCGTTGTTTTCATGGTCCTTGTTCTTCGCCTCTGCACACCTCACGCTCACTTTCCCTTCTCTATCCTTCAACCCTCTCACATGTTGCCCCCACAAACTTATACCACGCATTCCTACCTTCCTTTCCATCCCGTCTCCTTGTCCACATCCGAAACCCCTATCACACCATCACCCTCACAATGACATACCTTTCACCAAGTTCTCCCCACGTGCACATCGATTAAACAAATTTGGATAAGAGACGAATCATGAATCATACCGAACAAATATCCAGAATGAAAGAGAAGCATTCAAGCAAGAATTGGGAAATCAAGCGCCTGATGTGTTCGAACCCTTCCACAGGAAAAGCGCCAACGCCAATCGCCTCATCCCCAGATTCCGCACTTAACGCAGCGAAAGAGGAAGAGAAATCTGAGGGAGAAGGCTAAGACTGCTTAAAAACTTCAACAGCACACTCACGGCATCCACTTCCCCCAGTTTCCATTGAATGAGAACACAACGATTGTTCGATGTGAATGAAATCGCCTCTTGGACCTCTATTGAGAGCATCTATCAATCCTACGTTGCCTCCCCCACCTTCGCCATCCCAGTTGTCCGAAGATGTCATTGTCGTGCGATCGAACGAAACCCAATGCTGCGACTGAGAGCGCGACCGGAAAACAGGAGACAATGTTGATGGAAAGGTGATGGCAAACGAAAGATGATGACAAGTCCCGTCCCATCCTGCCCTCACTCCACTCCAACATACCTCCTGCCCTTTCGACTCTGTTTATATAGCGGTTAACTAACTTCTTCATAGCTGTGAGGATTTGATAGCCTGTAGATGTGGGGAGGTGTAAAATGCAATGGAAGGAGGTGATGAGCCTCTTCATCATGGTGCATCATCAACCATTCTTCCATTCATAATTCAGCACCAACATCACAGTATACAAACGACGCACCCAGTCCCGCCGAAATAAACACATCATACCCAATACATGTTCTCTCTCTTTTCCTGTGGGACAGTATATATGCGCACTTTGACGACGGACAACCATGCGGCTGGGCGTATTACCAGGCGTGGATTTGGAGAAAGGTGGTGAAGAAGGATTCTTTCTGTTCATGATTAAAAGGGGGTTAGAATACTTAGATTAGTCAAGGTCTCGGTTGTGTTTGAATCAAGATAGAGAGGTGGGAGAGAGAGAACGAGAGAGAACGAGAAATAGGGGAGGTGAGGAAGGGGAAGGAGATTTAAAAATAGCTAACTACGTCATGATCATGGAATCAGTGGCTGTCCCTCACGGTGATGCCATCAACGGAACGTGCCTCGCCACGGAATTATGCTTGGTCTCGTTCTTCCTTGCTTCTTCTCGACGTCCACCTACGGTTGACGGGAACCGCATGGTTGGATTTTTGTTGTCACCGTGCCCTGCTCGGTTCTCTGTTCGCTTTCCGGTTGCTATTCGGTTCACCTACAGTAGTCGATATGTAATCAGTGTATTAATGAAATCTAATCTATAGCATCTATGTGTGTATGAAAGAGAATGCAAACCAAAGATATTTACTTGTATATGCCATACCACGCTATTTCTATGTGTTGGTCCATGTTACGGTTGACGGGAACCGCATGGTTGAACTTCCTTCGCTTCGCACATTACAGTTGTCGGTTCCTGCTCGGCAATCAATGATACCCCCTTCATGGGGGTCACACGCCCCTATTCCTGCCAACACAATGTTCACTCGACTAAAACCTACTGTATATATTACAGTTAAAATCTATTTCCTAAACGTGTATGTATATTGAACTGTACATGCTGAAGTGGGAAGCCAGGAGGAGTCGCCAAATGACTCCGAAACGGGCTCCAAATGAGCGTTACGGCTTTGACTCAGTTGAACTGAAGTGAAACACCCACCCAGATGACTCCAAGGGCCAGACGTTGGCTCAGAACGTCCAATCCTTAGAAAGTGGAAATCCAATATGTAAGCGCTGATGTGCGTGTGGGGAGACCCCGGCGAAAGGTGAGTGAGGGTGAGAGGATCGGATGGAAAGGAGGGCTGTGACACGCCCCGTGAAGGGCAGATGGATGTGAGGTGAACTAAGGCAAAGAGGAGGGAGGAAAACGGCGAAAATAACAGGACAAACCTCTAATAAAGGTGCACAGACCGTGGTGCGCCCCGCATCGGTAATCCCTATTTATCTATTTTTCGATCATTTTCTGATTATTTCTGGTCGCATCAGCGCTTCGTTCACGCATTGAGCGCTCTTGCTTTCCTTAGATTCGAGTATTTTATTTTAATTTCCATCATTGCCCATAGCATTATACATATCATGTACCTAGTTTACGATGAAAACGAGCTCTCTTTCTCACTTGTATCTCGTATTTCGTGTTCGTGTTGCGTCGTTGATCGGTGTCCGTGTACATCTTCGTTAACGGTTATCTCTTTCATTGTTGCGTTATTCGTCCCTCGTATTCGCCCCATTTCACCTCACACTCACCTTCTCTTCCTATCTCCTCATCTCTGTCGCTCTCTCATTGACCCAACGAACTGCGTGTCTTGCTTTCCTTTTTCATCCTACCATCTCATCTGCCAGTTACACCTTCACTGCCGCTCACCCTTTCACCCAGGTCTCCCCACACACACATCAACATACACCATGCATTCAAGGACAACATCCACGAATATAATCACCAAATAGGAAGGTTGGGATGGGAAAGAAGCTTTTATTTGCTGTAAACTAAGTAGATAGCTTTGGAAAATGGTGGAAGTCAAACGAAAGGTGTCTGAATCTACGAAAAGCAGGAGCGCTCATTTGGATCCACACACTACATAGTGAAATTGTGCCATAGTGGATGATGTTCTGCTTCCCTCATCAACAGCGCAAAATTTAAGCTCAAAATATAACTCTTGACTCAATTCCGAGTCAACTTTTCATCCGAAACATTATTGTTATAGGTACACATATCCAACGATCTCTGCCCTCTGCTCTCACTCACCCATGTCGTCTTTCATGTGTCCTACCAGTCCTTCTCTTTATATACATATGATCACAACAACTGGGCTCACGCAATTCATACACCTCCGCTTACCTGTCAGTTGTCTCTCAAATTGAGCGCTTATCCTATGTATTTGGTACATTTGAATGCCGACATCGACTCAGCCAATAAAAACCTTCATTATTGATAAATAAGAACTATAATCAGGTTTTTCAGCGATGTTCAGGGGTTATTCCCTTTCACTACTTTATATCATTCAATACTATGATATTATCATTTGATTTCAAGCATTATTGTGGGTGTTGTCGATAGCTAGTGGGGGTGCTCAGAAATTGGGATATAGGGGTGTTTTAATGTGATGATGGGGCCCCCCGTAGGTGCCGAGCAGGAGCCGAGGAGTCAAGCGCATAAAGCGAACAGGTCCAACCATGCGGTTCCCGTCAACCGTACCACCACCACCTCCACCACTGCGACTACTAATCCTATTTATTCTATGCTCTGACTGGAAGTTGAACCGTGAAAATGAGTATTATGAAAGATCTAGATGATATTGTCAGTACACTTTCTCCTCACTATGCTTTACACAGTACACTCATCATTTATTTTTTCTTCTGCATAGATTAGGAACCCCAACTCACTCTCTGATCCTGCATCTGGGGCATCCGAATCTGTCTCTGAACTGGAATTAGGGAGGAGTGAGAGGGGTGAGTCTAAAAAACGAGAGTGAGGAGGGAGGAGAGGTGTAAGTGAGAGGGCAGGATGGAGGGTCTGTCTTGGGCGTTTCTCTTTCTCTCTCTCTTTACCTTCGTTGAATGGTTAGTCCTAGTCTTCGCTCTTTTCCTTCTCTCTTTTCCATCTTTTCTTTCAATTTTCTTTTTTAAAAAGTGACATTATCAACTAACGCACCTACCTAGTACACTCCTCGTTCATCCTGCCTCCAATGTATTGGACTATTCAGTCCTATTCATCGAGACGCGGATGCTTATTTTGAGAAAGAAATGCACGGGGATGCGAAGGTGATACACAAGCTTTTGGGGGGCGATTTTGCGGTGAGTGGAGAGTTTTATTTTGTGTCGTCGTTGTCAACCCATTTCCTGCACTCCTGACTTTACTTTATATTACTTTTCTACGTGTTTCATTTCTCCTCTGTTTTCTCCACTTCCCTCCTCCTCTCCCCCAATACTTGACATTTCATTGCTTTACTTCGCCCATTCCTCGTTGAGGCTTTTTTTTAACTTTTCTGTGGTCTCTTTTCTTTCATCCCCCTTTTCTCTCGTCCTCTCTTTTCTCTCCCCGCTCTCTCTCCCATTTCGCATACTCTGAAAGAAGGCCAAACTGATAAAACCACCAGACTAGCAGCGTCTAGGCTCTCTTACAAACAGCGGCACATATGAACAATATAGGAGGGTTGAAGGATGCGGCAGATGTATATGAGCACGGTGAGTTGATCTTCTCACATCTCATTCGTAGACATGCGGCCTTTATACCCTTGTTCAACATTTCTTTGGTTTTTGTCGTCGTTGTTCCTATTTTCATGCACTGTGGGCTCATCTCATCATGGTGACTCATCTCCACCCGTGCGTTTGAAAACTGGTTACAAGTCGTTATTTCCCTAACTCTCTTTCTTTCCTCGTCACTTCTGCCCCAGTCTTTCTCGCCATATTTGACCCTTCCTTCCCCCGCGATTCCTTATCCTTCTTCTTTCATTCCCTCCCATTATTTACACCACTAACCACGTCTAAACCAACAGGATGCGTCGCTGATCCGACTAACGATGCAAAAATGATATTGGCGGAGATATCTGAGATATGAGGCGACACCATGCAGGCGTTCAAGTTGGTGTAGGAAGGTGTGTTCTCCTCAATTCTTCTTTCCCTTTTTTCCTGTTTATCTTACTTGCGCGCTTCACAGTCATCGATTCTTGCAAAAAGCACAAAAACTGGTCGCACCGTCCCCTGTGGTACCCCCGTCTCGTCAACCGCTGAAGACCCAACCACCACCTCCCTATTCGCCGAAGACAAATCCCTGAATGCGTCTAAAGCCAAGGTGGGGGAGCGGGGTGACAAAACCAAGGTTGACGCTGGCGCAGTTGAGGGCGTTGGAAGCGGAGAGGGAGAGGGAGGTTACGAGGGGGTGGAGGAGGTGCTGTGCGGTTTGGGAGGGATGTCGAGGGAGGTAGATTGGGTTGGGGAAGTAGGAGGAGGAGGAGATAAGGGGGGTGAGAGTGTGTGAATGACAGAAGGCGAAAATTTGGTTGATGTGTTTAGAGAGACGATGAATGTGTTTTGACGAGTCGGGTGAGTTATCATTTCAGCTTTTTTTCTTTCTCGAAAAAATCGTTGCTCATAATTTACGATGTATATGGATAGTCTAATCCCGTCGCTGGCATGTCCCCCCGTAGTTGGATGAGAAGACGCATCGGGACGGAGGCTAATGAGGATAGGATGGCAGATCGATTGCGGTTTGGTATAGGTGGGTTGCGTTTCTTTCTTCCTTGCTTTCTCTCCCCCTATCTTCCTTTTATTTTTATAAAGGAAAAAAATAGCATATATTGACGCGAAATACCTATGCGAAATACCAAATCAGTTGCGATTACACACCCTTTCACAGTACTGCTTCATCCCGACAAAACGAGGGCAAGACGATGTCGCCGAAGAAGTTCTGCGGCTTGTCACAGTATCCAACGCATATCAACCACAACATCGTCAAATTTAAATCTGTATCGCGTTAATCAGTACGTGCCTTCTCTTTTTTGTCCTCTTTCCCCTCTCACTCATGCAACCCACAGCATGCAGTATTCTCGCCGAGCGCTCTGACGTCGTCGTGGAACAAGCTCACAAACTCATCATGACGTGTCAATTCAACAACGAACCTCTTAGGATCCTCCTTGCCTCTCTCGCGAGTGGGCTTAAACTCACGGATAGCTTGTTCACGTCGACGTTGTGGAAGCATGAAGCTTTCAGATGGGGCTGTCAAGAACCCGGGGACGCTGAGGTGGAATGGGTTGAATAGGCGGTATGCGGTGACTGCAACGACAGGGGTGCGGGAGTGGAGAGGAAGCCTGAGGATGAGGAGGAGGAGGAGGAGGAGGAGGAGACGCCTGCGCCAATGACGGTAGCAGGTGGGGCGACAGCGACAGCTTCGCCAAATTCCGTTAGGCAAAATTATGTTGGGGCGAAGTCTTTTCAAAATGATATTTGTGAGCTTTCTCTCGTCTACTTTATATTTCTTGTTATCTCACATTGCTAATTCTACCCAATCTATAATCTAGTCTACCTCCTCCACGCCTACGACTACTACCCCAACAACCCCATGATCTGCCTCTGTCTCGCTTTTGTCTCAGTAGGGTGGGCCATGCAGCGCCAATTCGACAACATGCACTACTCGTAGTTCAGGTGATCGTGTTCCTGAAAAAATACTGCAAACTGCGGGGAACAACGACGACATGTGTGAGGGGGGTGGAGTATAATTTTTGGAGAACGTTTCATCAGCTGCGACTTTATTTGCATGTAGTGAAGCATTATGAGAGGGTGTTGGAGTTGGCGGAACTGGCGGACGTGAGTGCCTTCTTTTGCTCATTCACTTGTTTTCCTCTTCCCATTTTGAAATGACCTGATGATTATATTCATAAGATGACGTTTTTGCGAGGGAAACAGCATTTAATTTGTCTTATATTTGGTTCTGTATCGTTGGCCAACATGTTTTTCACCTACCTTCTCTTGTGCGCCTTGATTTTCGTTGGCCTCCCATAATAAATTGGCCTCTGGCATTTCCTCGAAACGAATGATATCATAATTGTGTGATCTTCAAAGTAAAGGTTACATCTATATATACAGGTAGCAAGTGCTGTAGTATGTGATTAGTCCTGAAGTTTGAAGTTCAAACTTGAATCAACAATGTAGTTGTAGCACCTGACAGAGAGAGACTTACAATGATGGTGACTCAGTCGGATATTTTGTGCTGTAAAAGCTTGTGTCCCCACCCTTTTAATTTGTTAGTTGCCCTTGTGAAAATCCCGCCAGGGTGGGGTGTTGGGGCAGCAGGATCATCAGTTGGGGTGAACTGGCAGGCTCCAGGGTGGCAGGAGGATCAGCTTGTGCTTCAAACTGTTGCAACTCTTCCTCAAACTTGGTGAATAGCATCTGCACCTCATCAAGCTGTGCAATCAAAACAACCCTGAGTCTTTCATCTGATTGCTCTGTCGCCATCTGCAGCTCAGACTGAATGTTGGCTTGCTGCATTTGAAGGTCGTGGATTCGTGTTTGGAGGTCATTGTAGATGTGTGAGGCGAATGGTGCAAGTCGAAGGGGAACATCAATTGAGTTCTGGATGTTGAAAACATTCCCCCAGCTTCGATTTAAAGCATCATCTAAAATAGTCAGAGCTGACTCCTGAGTGTTGTGAAACTTGACAATGTCAGCTCCTTGGGCAATGTATTCCTAATGGGTATAATGGGCATATAGTAAGGTTAATATTCTGAGAATGTCCTGAGGCCAACATACCTTCCATATCTCCTTACGAAGCTGGCTGAAGTTTCCTTCTGCACGTCTCCTTGTGTTTTCATTCCAAATGGAGTCCCACATTGTAGAAACAACAGTGATACTCTTTGCTGACTTGGGCCCTGTCAATGCCTCAAAAGTCTGCAGAACCTGTCTTTGGCTTCCAGGCAAACGAGGGTTATTGATAGGGGTGTGATACAGAATGTGGAAGTAATGTAAAGTTCTAGTATTGAAGTCAGCTAGTGCCTCTAAAGGTGTGACAACTGGAAATTACAGATTTGTTTGAAGCATATCTTTTAACATGGAAACTATGCTCCTTGCCAATATCTTGGTATCAGCGAAGCCGGGCACATCCACTAAGTAAATGGGATACCCGCTGAAGACTGCATTTACAATTCGATATATTGATACAGATTGCGTGAACCCCTCCAGCTTATCACTGGAGAGACCAAGTGAGGTGTTTGATGCAACTGCTTCTATGAACTACCCGAGGAGATAATTGAAGCTGACCGCAAATAGTGATTGTGATACACTCACACTACTCTTCCCTGACCCAGTCGGACCAAGTAGCCTATGTACAGGTGTAAGTTGAAATCTCGGCATAGTATTATTGTGCATTTACACATATACAATAAAACTCTGAATCCCGTCAATCCCGAATTTTGAGACCCTTTCTACTGATACTGCTCCACGAACTTTGATGTTCTTGAGCTTGGTTGCAAAATCCAGGATCGTAGACATCAGAATGAAGCAGTAGGTGGTAAGTGCGAAGGGGAGTGTTGGTGAGTTGAGGTCAAGATGGATGGATGAGCGAGAAAAGCACAGCACACCAAATAAGGCTGCTTTTGTCTGACCTGCATGAGTCGGCCTCATGCTGATTGGGCGATGACATGAATAATATTTAATTTAAAACCCATTGATAGGCCTGATATACTCTGTCACGAAATACAAAAACCCAAAATCGACGCCTAGGTCCCCGTTAAAGTTCAAGTTGCCTTGATATCACCCTCTCAGCACTACATCTCCTAGCGTCTCCCCCTCCTGCTCGCCTTGCCCCTCAACCTCAACTTCCTTACCCAACGCCGAGGAAGACACTGAGACCGAAGAGGAAGAAGATGGAGAGGGAGAGGGGAAGGACGAAAACCTCTCAACAACCTCAAAAGCACCCCTCCCAGCATCCACCCACTTCTCCCAGTTCTCAACCGACCGAGACTGCGGAGACTGTTCAATGTGGATGATGTCGCCTCTTGCTCCCTACTCTCTTCCATTTCGGTGCTGCTTGTCGTGTCGGGGATTCGGGGATTGATGTCATCGTAAATGCCAGAGTTCATCTCGTCAGATCCTCCGAGGTAAGATGATTCGAATCGAAGCCCATCCCTCCCCACCCTCGCCTCCGTCCAACATACCTCCCCCCTCTCGACACCATTTATATAGCGCCCGACTACGTTCTTCGTAGCTGTGAGGATGCAGGGAGATGTGGCAGAGGTTGAGATTGAATATCGTCCCTCCTCGTCCCTTTTCTGTTTGCCTTGCTTTCGCTGCCTATTCCCTTGTCTCTAACATCGACTTCTTCTCGTCGGCTTGCGGTAGGGTGAGGAGAAAGGGATAATGAGATATGGGGGAAGAGGAGAAGAAAGGTGACGAAGAGGGATGAGTACAGGCGCTTGATAGATTGTGGACGTGGAGAGGTGTAAAATGCGATTGAATGAGGTGATGAACTTGTTCATCATCATCGTGGAATATTAACCATGTATTCATTGATTGATTCGCACCAACATCACAATATACAACCAGTATAAAACGACGCACCTATTCCCGTTGAAATAAATACATCATCCCTAACACACGTCCTCTCTTTTCCTATGGAACTTGGGCGCACTTTGAAGGTGGACAACTGTGCGGCGGGGCGTATTGCCAGGCGTGGATTTGTAGAAAGGTGGTGAAGAATGGCTCTTTGGGTTCAGAGGGGGGTTAGAATACTTAGATGATTTAAGATCTTGGTTCTGTTTGAATCGAGATAGAGAGAGGGGGAGGGAGAGAAAGAGAGAAAGAACAAGAAAATAGGGGAGGTGAGGAAGAGGTAGAGACCTAAAAATAGCTACATACGTCATTATGCACCCGATGATTTGGCATCCAATAATTCCCCCTGACCCCCTATGCTTCACATAGATATAGAAAATAGTTGACAGTCTACCAGGTTCAACTACAAGGATATAATCATGATCATGGAGGGAGCCGGCATGACTGAGGCTTGCGATGAATGAGTGACTGTCGGTGATGGAATATGAGTGATGGCATCCGTGGCCTGTCTACTCCAGTTGGAATTGATCTCTTCTTCTTCCTTGACGTCCACCATCACCACACGAAAAGACGACTAATTTTATTTATTTCATGCTCTGGGCTTTTACTTAACCTGAAAAAGGGGTATTATGATGGACTTAGACAACGATATCGTTGGTACGCCTCTTCTCATCACGATTTTCAATGCTCACTCGTCGTTGTTTTTCTCCTTGTGCATACATTGGAACCCCAACGCTCTCTCCGATCCTGCGTCAGAGTAATCCGACTCTGACTGTTACTTGGGTTCGGGTTCGAATCAAGGCGCGATGAGTCTGACGAAATGTCGAGTGAGGAAGGCAGAGAGGTAGAAGTAGGAGCGCAGGATGAAATGGAGGGTGATTTTGAGTATGTGTTTTAGTCCTTTTCCCTTCCTTTCCTCTCTCTTTGTTTTCTGCGCTTTCTGCTCACTTTCTCTTCCATATTCCTCTTTCTTTCTCCCATTACCTTTAATTCACCCTATCCATACATTAGATAAAATAAAACAACACCAACTAACCTTCCAGCCCACAGATGCCGCTTCCATCATCCTCGCATCGATGTGTTGGACCACTCGGTACTGTTCTTCGAGATTACGGACGCATATTTCGAGAAGGAGATTTATGAGGGTGATATATGAGCTTTTGGAGGGAGATGTGGCGGTGAGTATGAGGTTTTTTGGTTTCTTGTTTACCTTTCTCTTCCCTGTATCTTTTTCTGCTATCGTTACTTTCCTCTACCCGATCTTGTCTTTTATTGCTACGTCGCCCATTCCTCGTCGACACTTTCTTTTTCTCCTCCCTCTTCCTCTTTCGTTTCCTCATGTATTGAAGAAAGCTGAAACTAACACCCTCCCCTTTATGCTCTCTAGACAAGCTGCGTATACGTCCTCATGCAAACAGCAGTGTGCATGAGGAATATAGGCGAGTTGAGGTATGCAGCGGAGGTTTATGAGCATGGTGAGTGGATTTATTAGTTTTTGGGTTTGGAACTTGCGGTGTTGCTTTCGTTCCGCGGTGATTTTTTGAAGGGCTTTGCGCTACCTCCTCTCCCTTTTCTTTTTCTTGAATTGTGTTCCGTGCTGCGGGGATTGTAAACCCAACGTCATTTATCCCGCTTCCCTTCCCTTCCTTCCCTGCGTTATTTTACTATTTTTTCGCCTTCATCTCACTTCCCTCTGATTTGATTCAATTTCGTTTGAGGGTTTTTATGCTTTGCACGCTTGGGATCTCTATGTTATATTTTCATTGGTTGATCTCTGCTGTATGCTCTTCATTGGTTTGTTCATGGACTCTCTGTAGTTTGAGAGGTCGTCGTAGTTTGTCGCCTTTCGGGATATATCTACTTTGTCCATTTCGTTCTCGTCATGTTTTTCGTTCCGCTAACTACTTTTTAACTACATTATGCATCGCAGACCCTACCAACAACGACGCGCAAATAAAATTGGCGGAGATTTTATGAGATATCAGGCGAGACGAGGAAGGCGTTGAAGTTGCTGTATGAAGGTGTGTTCTCCTCGTTCTGTCTCTCTTTCCATCTTGATCTTACTCATATCCATCACAGTCATCCATTCTCGCAAAACCGCAAAACCACCACTGGTCCTACCGGCACCCCGTCCCCTCAACCACCGAAGACCCAACCACTACTTCCCTGTTCGCCGAAGAGAAACCCCTGAATGCTTCTAAAGCCGAATCGGGACTGGCAGGGGCGAAAGTAAGGTTGACAATGGTGCAGTTGAGCACTGGAGGCGAAGAAGGAGGACGTGCTGTGAGGTTTTGGAGGGAATTTTAAGGGAGGTTGATGGCGTTGGAGAAGTAGGCTAGGAAGGAGGAGGGGGAGGGATAACAGACAAGAGTAATGAGAGGGAGAGTGGATGATGGAAGCTGAGAAGTTGGTTAATATGCTTAGAGAGACGAGAAATTTGATTTTGACAAGTCGGGTGGGTATGTTTCAGTCTTCGTTTTTGTTCCTTTCAAAAACAAAGCATCACTAACGAACTTGCGACGTCCTTGAACAGTCTAAACCCTTCACTGGCATGTTCCCCTGTAGTTGGAGAAGACACGTGGAGACGGAAGCGTAGAAAGATAGGATGGCAGATCGATTGCAGCTTGATATTGGTGAGTTGTTTCCTCCTTCCCTCCTTCTCTTCGTGTCCTTTTTCTTTCACAATAAGGAAAAAAAATGCCATATGCTAACTGAAATATCTATCCATATAGAATAAGACTCCCTCGCCCGACGAAATGCCACATCGGCGGGTGTGACGGTGTTTAGAGGTGTTTCGTTTGGTGACTGGTTGAGGTTTACGTCGGTGGTCTGTTTTTCTTTTTCGCTTTCCTCCTCGATCTCGCACCTACACTAACTCATGCTTTTGCAGTACTGCTTTATCCCAACAAACGAGGCCAAGACGATGTCGCTGAGGAAATTCTGCAGCATACCATCATTTCAGACACATGCTGACCACAAGGCCAGCGAAATGCAATTCGTATCGCATAGATCAGTACGTGTATTTTCTGTGTTATCCTCTTTCCTCTCGCTCACGTACAGCATGCAGCATCCTCGCTGAACGACCCGATGTCGTTGTCAAACAAGCCTGCAAATGCATCAAGCAACAACAATTCAAAAACAAGCTTCCTATGGTCCTCTTCGCCTCTCTCGCGAGCGGGTTTAAACTCACAGATGACTTCATCACGCCGATATTGTAAAAGCATTTCTTCAGGGAGATGACACGTTCGGATGTGGCTGTGAAGAGCCCCGGGATTTTGGGGTGGAATAGGTTGAATAGACGGAATGCGGCTACTGCGACCACGGGTACTGCGGGCAAGAAGACTGAGGATGGGGATGAAGAAGAGGATGATGACGATGATGAGATGCCTGCGCCAACGACAGGTGGGGGTGGGGTGACAGTGACAGTGACGGCGATTGTGGATGGCGCACCTAGGATTCTGACGAAAGAGAACCCTGTCGTGGTTGCGATATACGGGCAGATTTGTTTTGCTGCAAAGAGTTATCTGTGAGTTTCCTCCTCTGCCTAAATTACTCGTTATCCTTCATCTCTAATTCAACGCAATCTATAATCCAGTCTACTTCCCCAACAACCCCATGATCTGCCTTTGTCTTGCCACCGCCTCAATAGATCGAGCCATGCAGTGTCAATCCAACAACCGAATCCACCTCGCTGTGCAGGCGATGGCGTTCTTGACCAAATACCGCAAATGCGGGGAGCGACGACGGTGGGGGTGAGGGAGGTGGTGTATAATTTTGGGAGGACGTTTCATCGGCTTTTCCCAGTTCTCACCCAACCAAGACCGCAGGGGTGGATGAAGTCGCCTCTAGTGACTTTGTTCTCTTGATCGTCGTAGCTTCTGCGCTTCGTATTGTCATAAATGCCAGGCCTCGAGTCGGCATCGTGAATACCCAGCGTCGAGTCATTGTAGCTTTCTGCCTGTGACGATTTGAATACAAGTGAATCCCGTCCACCCCCGGCCCCCTCCGACACACCTTCCCTCTCAACACCATTTCTATAGAACCCGACAACGTTTTTCGTAGCTGTGAGCATGCACGGCAAGGTGTCGGGGGTTGAGATTGTGTACTCTTTCTCCTTTGCTTCTTTTGCTCTCCCTTCGACTTTGTTCTTCCATTCCACATCTACTCCGCTTTTACTTTCCACTTCGTCTCGCTGAGGAGGAGGGATGAGGGAATGGGGTAGAGCAAGTAGAGAAGACAGGTGAATAGAGGCACTTGATAGCCCGTATACCGTGGGGTGTAAAACGCGATTGAGGGTGGTGAAGAGCCTGCGAAACAGAAACAGATTCTATACGCATATTCATAACGATAACTCTTTTCTCTGATGAATGTACAAGGTCCTCAAACTCGACGAGTATGACATCAAAATCCGCCCTCGGGATCTCAGAGAACTTACTACGGATCATTACCAGTGATACAAAAGTGTATACACTAGAGCGACACAAATGATGAAATTGGCCAAAACAATTTCTTATCCCTGAGGTATATGCGTGCGGAAGAAGATCGTCACGACACTGCGCCTATGAAACCTCGATCACACGCCTATCACAGACCAAGCCGAGATCGAGCGTTCCTCTCGCCATGCCAGAGTGATCTGCCTCCCCAAAGGAGCCCTTTTCAACTAACATGGAGCTGTTAACAATTCAAACCATGCGGCACCAACGCGCAAAAGGGTAAAATGCATAGAGATCAGACTGATTACACCACAACCTTGTAGAAACTGGAGGCACGCGCTGATGTCTGACGACATGCTGCGCACATCCCTGGTTTGGGGCTCTCCAGCCAAAGGTTTTGCTGGACTGTTGATATGTAAAAGTAGCGCCTGTTATCCCCTATTTTTTCTTTTTTTGTTTCTATATTTTTCCGTTTACTTACACCTATAGTCGCATCAGCGCTTCTTTCACGCGTTACACGCTCTTGATCTCTGCAGATTCGAGCTTCTTTCGATTTCCATCTATTTCCAATGTTTTATATATAGCATGTGGGTAATTTACAGTAAATACAAGAACATTTCAGGACCTCAGTTCGTATTGTGTTCGTTCTTGTCTATCGTCGTGGTCGGGTGCCTGTGAGCACCTTCGTCTGGGTTTATCTTCGTTGTTTTCGTCGTCCTTGTCTTCGCCTCTGCTCACCTCACGCTCACTTCCCCTTCTCTATCCTTCAACCCTCTCACATATTGACCCCACAAACTTATACCATGCATTCCTACCTTCCTTTCCATCCCGTCTCCTTGTCCACATCCGAAACCCCTATCACACCATCACCCTCACAATGACATACCTTTCACCAAGTTCTCCCCACGTACACATCGATTGAAAAATTTGGGATAAGAGACGAATGATGAATCATGCCGAACAAATATCCAGAATGAAAGAGAAGCATTCAAGCAAGAATTGGGAAATCAAGCGCCTGATGTGTTCGAATCCTTCCCTAGGAAAAGAGCCAACGCCAATCGCCTCATCCCCAGATTCCGCACTTAACGCAGACCCCACTGCAGAAGAAGGAGAGGACGCAGCGAAAGAGGAAAAGAAATCTGAGGGAGAAGGCTAAGACTGCTTAAAAACCTCAACAGCACCCTCACGGCATTGACTTCCCCCAGTTTCCACCGAATGAGAACGCAACAACTGTTCGATGTGAATGAATGGACCTCTAGTAAGAACATCTATCAATCCTATGTTGCCTCCCCCACCTTCGCCATCCCAGTCGTCCGAAGATTTCATTGCCGCGTAATCGAAAGAAACCCAATGCTGAGACTGAGAGCGCATCCAGAAAACAGGAGACAATGTTGATGGAGAGGTGATGGCAAACGAGAGGTGGTGACAAGTCCCGTCCCATCCTGCCCTCACTCCACTCCAACATACCTCCTCCCCCTCTCGATTCCGTTTATATAGCGCCCAGCTAATTTCTTCATAGTTGTGAGGATTTGATAGCCTGTGGATGTGGGGAGGTGTAAAATGCGATGGAAGGAGGTGATGAGCCTCTTCATCGTCGTGCATCATCAACCATACTTCCATTCATAATTCAACACCAACATCACAGTATACAAACGACGCACCCAGTCCCGCCGAAATAAACACGTCATACCCAATACATGTTCTCTCTCTTTTCCTGTGGGACAGTATATATGCGCACTTTGACGACGGACAACCATGCGGCTGGGCGTATTACCAGGCGTGGATTTGGAGAAAGGTGGTGAAGAAGGATTCTTTCTGTTCATGATTAAAAGGGGGTTAGAATACTTAGATTAGTCAAGGTCTCGGTTGTGTTTGAATCAAGATAGAGAGGTGGGAGAGAGAGAACGAGAGAGAACGAGAAATAGGGGAGGTGAGGAAGGGGAAGGAGATTTAAAAATAGCTAACTACGTCATGATCATGGAATCAGTGACTGTCCCTCACGGTGATGCCATCAACGGAACGTGCCTCGCCACGGAATTATGCTTGGTCTCGTTCTTCCTTGCTTCTTCTCGACGTCCACCACCACCTCCACCACTGCGACTACTAATCCTATTTATTCTATGCTCTGACTGGAAGTTGAACCGTGAAAATGAGTATTATGAAAGATCTAGATGATATTGTCAGTACACTTTCTCCTCACTATGCTTTACACAGTACACTCATCATTTATTTTTTCTTCTGCATAGATTAGGAACCCCAACTCACTCTCTGATCCTGCATCTGGGGCATCCGAATCTGTCTCTGAACTGGAATTAGGGAGGAGTGAGAGGGGTGAGTCTAAAAAACGAGAGTGAGGAGGGAGGAGAGGTGTAAGTGAGAGGGCAGGATGGAGGGTCTGTCTTGGGCGTTTCTCTTTCTCTCTCTCTTTATCTTCGTTGAAAGGTTAGTCCTAGCCTTTGCTCTTTTTCCTTCTCTCTTTTCCTTGTTTTCTTTGAATTTTGTTTTTTTTTAAAAAGTGACATTATTAACTAACACACCGCACCTAGTATTACTCCTCCTTCATCCTCGCGTCAGATGTGTTGGACTATTCGGCCCTATTCCTCAAGATGCGGATGCATATTTTGAGAAAGAGATGCATTGAGGATACGACGGCGATATACGAGCTTTTGGTGGGGCGATCTTGCGGTGAGTTGAGAGTTTTATTTCGTGTCGTCGTTGTCAACCCATTTCCTGCACTCCTGACTTTACTTTATATTACTTTTCTACGTGTTTCATTTCTCCTCTGTTTTCTCCACTTCCCTCCTCCTCTCCCCCAATGCTTGTAATTTCATTGCTTTACTTCGCCCATTCCTCATTGAGGCTTTTTTCTTACTTTTCTGTGGTCTCTTTTCTTTCATCCCCCTTTTCTCTCGTCCTCTCTTTTCTCTCCCCTGCTCTCTCTCCCATTTCACATACTCTGAAAGAAGGCCAAACTGATAAAACCACCAGACTAGTGGCGTCTAGGTTCAATATAGGAGGGTTGAGGGATGCGGCAGATGTATATGAGCATGGTGAGTTGGTCTTCTCGCATCTCGTTTGTAGACATGCAGCCTTTATACCCTTGTTCAACCATTCTTTCATGTTTTCATGCACCGTGGGCTTGTCTCATAGTGGCGACTTATTTCTAGCCATGCTTTTAAAAACTGGTTACAAGTCGTTATTTCCCTAACCCTCTTTCGTTCCTCGTCATTTGTGCCCCCTCTTTCTCGCCATATTTGATTTTGCATTCCTCCCGCGATTTTTTATTCTTCTTCTTTCATTCCCTCCCATTATTTACACTGCTAACCACGTCTAAACCGACAGGATGCGTCGCTGATCCAACTAACGATGCAAAAATGATATTGGCAGGGATATCTGAGATATGAGGCGACACCAGGCGGGCGTTGGGTTCGGTGTAGGAAGGTGTGTTCTCCTCAATTTCTTCTTTCCCTTTTTTCCTGTTTATCTTACTTGCGCGCTTCACAGTCATCGATTCTCGCAAAACACGCAAAAACACCTCTGGTCCCACGTCCCCTGTGGTACCCCCGTTCCGTCAACCACTGAAGACCCAACCACCACCTCCCTATTCGCCGAAGACAAATCCCTAAATGCGTCTAAAGCCAAGGCTGGGGAGCGGGACGACAAAGCCAAGGTTGGCACTGGTGCAGTTGAGGGCATTGGAAGCAGAGAAGGAGCGGAAGCTTAGGACCGGGTGGAAGAGGAGGAGATAACGGGAATGAGAGAGAGAGTGGATGACGGAAGCTGAGAGGTTGAGTGACATGTTGAGAGTCCCCCGCAGTCGGATGAGAAGACGCATCCGGACAGAGGCTGATGAGGATAGGATGGCGGATCGACTGCGGCTTGATATAGGTGGGTTGCGTTTCTTTCTCCCTTGCTTTCTCTCCCCCCTCCCTCTCTTCCTGTTACTTTCATAAGGAAAAAAATAGCATATACTGACGCAAAATACCCATCCATACAGAACAAGATACCCTCTCCGGGCAGAATACCAAATGAGTGGCGGTTACTCTGTGGAGAGATGTTTCATTGGATGATTGGTTGACGCTGTTTCTGCAGGTATGTTGGTGGTTTTTTTAGCTTACATTTATTTCACAATCTCATACCCCATACTAACACGCCCTTTCAGAGTACTGTTTCATCTTGACAAAACGAGGGCAAGACGATGTCGCCGAAGAAATTCTGTGGCTTGTCACAGTATCCAACGCATATCAACCACAACATCGTCAAATTTAAATCTGTACCGCATTAATCAGTACGTGCCTTCCCTTTTTTTGTTCTCTTTCCCCCCTCACTCATGCAACCCACAGCATGCAGTATTCTCGCCGAGGGCCCCGACGTTGTCGTGGAACAAGTTCACAAACTCATCATGATGCGTCAATTCAACAACAAACCTCTCAGGATCCTCCTTGCCTCTCTCGCGAGTGGGCTTGAACTCACGGATAGCTTTTTCACGTCGACGTTGCGGAAGCATTTGTTTAGGGAGACGAAGCTTTCGGATATGGCTGTGAAGAACCCTGGGATACTGAGGTGGAATGGGTTGAATAGGCGGTATGCGGCGACTGCAACTACGTCAAGTGCTGCTAGGAAGAAGAGTGAAGATGGGGAAGAGGAGAAAGCCAATGACGAGACGCCTACGCCAACGATGGGAGGGGGTGAGCGACAGCAACAGCGGCGGCGAATGTGGAGAGGGCACCTAGGATTCCGACGAAAAAAAATCCTGTCATCGTTGCGATACATGGACAGATTTTCGTTGCTGCGAAGAGTTATCAAGGTGCCATTGTGAGTTTTCTCCCTCGTCTCAATTTCTTGTTACCACACATCCTAATCTACAATTCAGTCTACCCCTTACATGCCTACGACTATTACCCCAACAACCCCATGATTTGCCTCTGTCTCACTGTCGCCTCAATAGGGCAGGGCTATGAAGCGCCCATCCGACAACAGGCACCACCGCGTCGTGCAGGCGATGGCGTCCATGATGAAATACTGCAACTGCGGGGAACAACGACAGCAGGGGTGAGGGAGGCGGAGTATACTGTCAGGAGAACGTTTCCTCAGCTTGGGTTGTATTTGCATGCAGTGAAGCATTATGATGTGTCGGGGTTGGCTGGACAGGCGGGGGGTGAGTGGAATTCATTTACCCATTCACTTGTTTTCCGCTTCGCATTTTGAAATGACAATGATTATATTCATAGAATGACTTGTTTGCGAGAGAAGCGACATTTACTTTGTCTTGTATTTGCGTCCTGTACTGTTGGCCGATATGTTTTTCACTTGCCTTCTCTCGTGCGCCTTGATTTTCGTTGGCCTCCCATAATAAATTGGTCTGTGACATGTACTCGAAATGAATGATATCATAATTGTGTTATCTTCGAAATAAAGGTTACATCTATATATACATGTAGTATGCGATTAGTCCTGATGCTTAAAGTTCAAACTTGAATCAACAACATCGTTATAGCACCTGATGGAGAGAGACTTACAATGATGGTGACTCAGTCGGAAATTTTGTGCTTCGAAAGCTTGTTGCCCCACCCTTTTAATGTGTTGGTTGCCCTTGTGAAAATCCCTCCAGAGCGGGGTGTTGGGGCAGCAGGATCATTGGTTGGAGGCAAACTGGCAGGCTTGAGGGTGGCAGGAGGATTAGGTGGTGGTCCAAACTCATGCAACTCTTCCTCAAACTTGGTGAACAGTATCTGCACCTCTGCAAGTTGTGCAATCAAAACAGCCCTGAGTTTTTCATCTGATTGCTCTGTTGCCATCTGGAGCTCTGACTGAATGCTGGCTTGCTGCATTTGAAGGTCATGGATTCGTGTTTGGAGGTCATTGTAGATGTGTGAGGCGAATGGTGCAAGTCGAAGGGGAACATCAATTGAGTTCTGGATGTTGAAAGTATTCCCCCAGCTTCGATCATAAGCATCATCTAAAATAGTAAGAGCCGACTCCTGAGTGTTGTGAAACTTGACAATGTCAGCTCCTTGGGCAATGTAATCCTAATGGGTATGATGGGCATATAGTAAGGTTAATATCCTGAGAATATCCTGAGAGCAACATACCTTCCAAATCTCATTACGAAGCTGGCTGAAGTTTCCTTCTGCACGTCTCCTTGTGTTTTCATTCCAAATTGAGTCCCACATCGTGGAAACAACAGTGATGTTCCGTGCTGCCTTGGGCCCTGTCAATGCCTCGAAAGTCTGCAGGACCTGTCTTTGGCTTCCAGGCAAACGAGGGTTATTGATAGGAGTGTGATAAAGAATGTGGAAGTAATATAAATTTCTAGTATTGAAGTCAGCAAGTGCCTCTAAAGGTGTGACAACTGGAAATTACAGATTTGTTTGAATCATACGCTTTAACATGGAAACTATGCTCATCGCCGATATTTTACTGTCAGCGAAGCCGGGCACATCCACTAAGTAAATGGGATACCCCGATGGCGTGACTGCATTTATAATTTGATATATTGATACAGATTGTGTGAACCCCTCCAGCTTATTGCTGGAGAGACCGAGTGAGGGGTCCGATGCGACTGCTTCTATGAACTACCCAGAAGATATTGAAGTTGACCAAAAATGGCGATGGTGATACAACTCACACTACTCTTCCCTGACCCAGTCGGACCAAGTAGTCTATGTGTACAGGTATGAGTTGAAATCTCGGCATAGTATTATTGTGCATTTACACAAATACAATAAAACCATTAATCCCGTCAATCCCGAATTTTGAGACCCTTTCTACTGATACAGCTCCAAGAACCTTGATTTTCTTGAGCTTGGTTGCAAAATCCGGGATCGTAGACATCAGAATGAAGCAGTAGGTGGTAAGTGCGAAGGGGAGTGTTGATGAGTTGAAGTCAAGATGGATGGATGAGCGCACCGAACAAGGCTGCTTTTGTCGGACGTGCATGAGTCGGCCTCGTGGGGTTCTCGTGATTAGCCTTCATGCTGATTGGGTGATCATATAAATAGTCTTTAATTGAAAATTCATTAATTATGCCCAGATACCTGATCACGAAATATAAAAACCCAAAATCAACGCCGAGGTTCAAGTAGCCACTCGATATAACCATCTCAGCACTAGGTCTCCTAGCGTCTCCCCCTCCTGCTCGCCTTGTCCCTCAACCTCAACCTCCTTACCCAACGCACAGGAAGACACCGAGCCCGAACAGGAAAAAAAAAACGGAGAGGGAGAGGGAAAAGACGAAGACCTCACAACAACCTCAAAAGCACCCCTCACAGCATCCACCCACTTCTCCCGGTTCTCAGCCGACCGAGACTGCAGGGATTGTTCAATGTGGATGACGTCGCCTCTTGCTCCCTACTCTCTTCAATTTCGGTGCTGCTTGTCGTGTCGGAGATTCGGGGATTGGTATTGTTGTAAATTCCAGTATTCATCTGGTCAGATCCTCGGAGGTACGATGATTCGAATCGAAGCTCATCCCGTCCCCCCCTCGCTCCCCTCCAACATACCTCCCCCTCTCGACTCCATTTATATAGCGCCCGACTATGTTCTTCGTAGCTGTGAGGATGCAGGGAGATGTGGCAGAGGTTGAGATTGAATATCGTCCCTCCTCGTCCCTTTTCTGTTTGCCTTGCTTTCGCTGCCTATTCCCTTGTCTCTAACATCGACTTCTTCTCGTCGGCTTGCGGTAGGGTGAGGAGAAAGGGATAATGAGATATGGGGGAAGAGGAGAAGAAAGGTGATGAAGAGGGATGAGTACAGGCGCTTGATAGATTGTGGACGTGGAGAGGTGTAAAATGCGATTGAATGAGGTGATGAACTTGTTCATCATCATCGTGGAATATTAACCATGTATTCATTGATTGATTCGCACCAACATCACAATATACAACCAGTATAAAACGACGCACCTATTCCCGTTGAAATAAATACATCATCCCTAACACACGTCCTCTCTTTTCCTATGGAACTTGGGCGCACTTTGAAGGTGGACAACTGTGCGGCGGGGCGTATTGCCAGGCGTGGATTTGTAGAAAGGTGGTGAAGAATGGCTCTTTGGGTTCAGAGGGGGGTTAGAATACTTAGATGATTTAAGATCTTGGTTCTGTTTGAATTGAAATAGAGAGGGGGGAAGGGAGAGAGAGAGAAAGAACGAGAAAATAGCGGAGGCGAGGAAGAGGAAGGAGACCTAAAAATAGCTACATACGTCATTATGCGCCAGATCCGTCATCCAATAATTCCCCCTAACCCTCTATGCTTCACATAGATATAGAGATTAATCAATGGTTTGCGAGGTTCAACTACAAGATATATCATGATCATGGAGGGAGCCGGCATGACTGAGGCTTGCGATGAATGAGTGACTGTCGGTGATGGAATATGAGTGATGGCATCCGTGGCCTGTCTACTCCAGTTGGAATTGATCTCTTCTTCTTCCTTGACGTCCACCATCACCACACGAAAAGACGACTAATTTTATTTATTTCATGCTCTGGGCTTTTACTTAACCTGAAAAAGGGGTACTATGATGGACTTGGACATAGATCTCGTTGGTACGCCTCTTCTCATCACGATTCTCAATGCTCACTCGTCGTTGTTTTCCTCCTTCTGCATAGATTGGAACACCAACGCTCTCTCCGATCCTGCGTCAGAGGAATCCGACTCTGACTCTGACTCGGGTTCAGGCTCGGAATCAGGGAGTGACGAGTCTAAAGAATCCACGAGTGAGCAGGGAGGAGAGGTAGAAGTGAGAGCGCGTGGTGAGATTCAGGGTGGTTTTGAGTATGCATTCTAGTCTTTGCTCCCTCTTTTTTCTGTTCGTTTTCTGCCATTTCTGCTCAACCTCTCTTCTGTATGCCTCCTTTTTCTCCCATTACCTTTAATTTACCCTATCCATAAATTAAATGAAATAAAACAACCCCCACTAACCTTTCTGCCTACAGCCGCTGCTTCCATCTTCCTCGCATCGATGTGTTGGACCACTCGGTACTGTTCTTCGAGATTACGGACGCATATTTCGAGAAGGAGTTTTATGAGGGTGATATATGAGCTTTTGGAGGGAGATGTGGCGGTGAGTATGAGGTTTTTTGGTTTCTTGTTTACCTTTCTCTTCCCTGTATCTTTTTCTGCTATCGTTACTTTCCTCTACCCGATCTTGTCTTTTATTGCTACGTCGCCCATTCCTCGTCAACGCTTTCTTTTTTCTCCTCCCTCTTCCTCTTTCGTTTCCTCATGTACTGAAGAAAGCTGAAACTGACACCCTCCCCTTTATGCTCGCTAGACAAGCTGCGTATACGTCCTCATGCAAACAGCAGTGTGCATGAGGAATATAGGCGAGTTGAGGTATGCAGCGGAGGTTTATGAGCATGGTGAGTGGATGTATTAGTTTTTGGGTTTGGAACTTGGGGGGTTGCTTTCGTTCCAGCGGTGATTTTTTGAAAGGCTTTGCGCTACCTCCTCTCCTTTTTTCTTCTTGAATTGTGTTCCGTGCTGCGGGGATTGTAAACCCAACGTCATTTATCCCGCTTCCCTTCCCTTCCTTCCCTGCGTTATTTTACTATTTTTTCGCCTTCATCTCACTTCCCTCTGATTTGATTCAATCTCGTTTGAGGGTTTTTATGCTTTGCACGCTTGGGATCTCTACGTTATATTTTCATTGGTTTGTTGGCGGTCTTTCTGTGGTTTGTGAGGTCGTTGCACTGTGTCGCTTTAACCATGGTTCCTGTCACCTTGTCCGTTTGGTTTTTCATATACCGTATCTCGTTGTGATCACAGATGATGATATGGCTTCATCGGTTTGAAACCATCTATCACCAGCTAATTCCTCTTCCTCTCTTCTCCATGGCGGAACCGTTCTTTTTTCATTGCTCACGTCCCCAATTCACGCTAACGATGTCTAAAACACAGTATGCCTCGCCGACCCTACCAACAACAATGCGTAAATAAATTGGCGGAGATGAGATGTTAGACGAGACGAGGAAGGCGTTGAATTGGTGTATAAAGGTGTGTTCTCCTCATATTTCTTCTTTCTCTCTTGCCTTGTTTATCTTACTCGTGCCTTGAGGCATCCATTCCCGCAAAAAGCGCAAAACGAGCTCCAGTCCTACCGGCCATCCGCTCAACCACCGAAGACCCAACCACTACTTCCCTCTTCCCCGAAGATAAATCCCTGAATGTGTCTAAAGCCAAACCAAAGGCAGGTGTGAAACCGAGGTCGACACCGGCGCAGTTGAGGGCATTGGAGGCAGAGAAGGAGATGCAGGAAGAGGAGGAGGCGCTGTTAGGTTGGGAGGGGATGATGAGGGAGGTAGATTATGATTAGAGAGACAAGGGATCTGTTTTTGACGAGTCAGGTGAGTGGTCTTTTCAGCTCTTTTTCTTCTTAAAAAGCATCGCTGACGAACTTGTGGTGTATACGATTAGTCTGATCCCTGAGCTGGCATGTTCCTCCGTAGCAGGATGACACATGGAGACGGAAGCCGATGAGGGTAGCATGGTGGATGGGTTGCAGCTTGATATGGTGGGTTGCGTTTCCTTCTGTCTTTCTTTCTCTCCCCCTCCCACTCTTCCTTTTATTTTTATAAAAGTATAAAATAGCATATACTAACGCAAATACCATCTACACAGAACAAGACTCCCTCGCCCGACAAAATATCAAATCAGTGGGTCTTACCGTGTGTAGAGGTGTTTCGTTGGATGATTGGTTGAGGCTGTTTGTTTATGCAGGTACGTTGGTAGCTTTTCACTTTATTTTTCGCTTTATTTCACAATCGTATACCACATGCTAAAACACCCTTTCACAGTACTGCTTCATCCGGACGAAACGAGGCCAATACGATGTTGCTGAAGAAATTCCGCGCCATGTCATTCTTTCAGACGCACACCAACCACAAGACCAGCAAAGTGCAATTCGTATCACGTTGATCAGCACGACCAACCCTTCTCTTTCTCCTCTTTCCTCTCTCACCCACACAACCCACAGCACGCAGCGTCCTCGCCGAGCAACCTGACGTCGTCGTGGAACAAGCCCGCAAACTCGTCACAAGGGCAGCAATTCAACAATGAGCCTCTCAGGATTCTTCTCGCAACCGTCGCGAGCGGGCCTAGCTCATGGATAGCTTTGTTATGTCGACACCGCAGAAGCACTTGTTTAGAGAATTGAAGCTTTCGGATACAGCTGTGAAGAATCCTGGAATACTGAGGTGAATGGGTTGAGTAGGCAGTATGCGGCCACTGCAACTACGTTGAGTGTGGTGGGGAAAAAGAGGGATGACGATGACGAGGAGGATGAGACGCCTGCGCCAACGCCGTTTGGGGGTGGGGGCGAGTGCGACGGCGAATGTGGAGGGGGCACAGCCTGACATCGTTGTGATATATGGGCAGATTTGCGTCGCTGAGAAGAGTTCTAAAGTCCAACTTGTGAGTTTTTCTTGCGTTTAAATCGTTCGTTGTCCTCCATCTCTAAATCCAACCCTGTTTATATTTCAGTCAACCTCCTCCACGTCTATGACCACCACCCCAACAACCCGATGATCTGCCTCTGTATTGCAATCGCCTCAATAGGGCGGGCTATACCGCGCCAGTTCAACAAGAGGCAGCACCTCATTGTGCAAGCAATCCTCACAAAGTACCACAAGCTGCAGGGAATGACGACGGCGGGGGATGGGAGGTGGAGTATAATTTTGGGAGAATGTTTCATCAGCTTGCGTTGTATTCGCATGAGGTGAAGCATTATGAAAAGGTGTTGGAGTTGGGTGAACAGGCGGGGGTGAGTGTCTTCATTTATTCATTTACTCGTTTTCCTCTTGGCATTTTGAATCGTTAACTGATGACAACGTTCTTAGGACGACCTTTTGGCAAGAAAAGCGGCTTTAATTTCCTGTATTTTCGTATTCACAGGGCTCTACGGCAGGCCGATGCCTCGTATAGGAAGCTGTTATATTTGTTATCACCGTCGCTCTTTTGGGTCTGCATATTGTTATTGCTTTTCATTTCGCTGCCCCTTTCCCGTACACGTTCATTATCATCAGCCTCCCATAATAAATTGAACTCTTGACATATCCTCGAAATCAACGATGTCATAACTCTGTTATCTTCAAAATCACGGTTTACATATAAATCTATACAAGTGGCAAGTGCAGGAGTACATGGTTAAACCAGAAGCTAGATGTTCAAAGTTGGGTCAGCAACATTGTTGTACGATCCCATCATCAAATGCAAAACTCAAAATCAACACCTAAATGAAGCCCTTGTACAGTTCCCTCAGTGGTATACCACTAATTTCCTGTGGATGTCTTTCGCCCTCATAACCCTCCTCCGCCCCCAACGCGGTCTCATAGGACGGAGCGAAAGAGGTGGAAGACAGAGGAAGACCCCCCAACAACCTCAAAAGCGCCCCTCACAGCATCCACCCACCTCTCCCAGTTCTCAACGGACCGAGAGCGCGGGGACTGTTAGATGTGGATGAAATCGCCTCTCGCACGTCTATTCGCCATTGTATCCATTTCCTCGGGTTCTCTTGTACTGGACTCGTCCACTACGTCGCTTCCCCTGTCCCAAAGCTCAGGATTAGACCGCGGAACGTCTTTGCCTGTGTCACGACCAGACTGAAGCGCATCCCCTCCCGCCCTCGCTTTCCTCCAACACACCTCCCCCTCTCGAATCCATTTATGTAGCGCCCGACTACGTTCTTCGTATCCGTGAAGATGCAGGGGGATGTGGCGGGGGTTGAGATTGTATATCTCCGTTGTTTTTCATTTTTGTCTCGCTCCCAATTCCCCTCGTCGATTTTGTTCTCGACGTCGTTTTAGTTTGTGTTTTATCGGCTTGCGGTGGGTTGAGGAGACGGGGATGAGGATAGACGAGGGAAAGAGACGGGGGACGAGGAGGAGAAGGTGGTGAGGGGGGATGAGTACAGGTGCTTGATAGCCCCGGGATACGGGGAGGTATAACATACGATCGAGGTTCGTGAAGAGCCTGTACTCTACGTCAATTTAGTCAACCATTTTCTCGATACCCTCCATATCCGGGGTAAAAATGTACATGAAAAAATAAATGCACTTAATTCCGTATATATAAACACACGTCCTCTCCCTTCCCGTCGAACTGTATAAGCGCGCACTTTGAGGCCGGACATCCGCGCGGCTGGGCGTATTGCCAGGTGTGGATTTGGAGAGAGGTGGTGAAGGAAGATTTTTTCTGTGTCAATTAGATTAGATAATATTCCGTTTTATGCGATGGAGAGATTTAGAGAGAGATAAGAGAAGGGGGGAGACGGAGACGATGAAGGGAAAAGGGAGGGAAGGGAAGCTAAAAATAGCCACATACGTCATTATGTGCCGGATCCGTCGTCCAATGTTCCCTCCCCCCTCAAACAAACCCGCTCTCCACTAAACACACTGTCCTCGCCTGTCCATCTATATTCAAACACCGTGCCCCCGTGCTCGGGAACAGGGCAACTGCCTGTTCCACGGTGCCGAGATCGCAGCGTGGGTGAAGGGCGCCTACGTGGATGTCCCGTACCGGGGAGGGGGGAGCGGAGGGGGTTATGAGGGTGCCCCAGGATTTGGAGAAGATGTGCTTAAGGAGAGGAATGAGAAGAGGGGATGGAGGAAGGAGGCGAGAAGAGCTGAAAAAGTATATAACAGAGGCATCGGTGGTTGTGGGGGTAGGATATGGGGAGCTACCGGTAGGCATTCACGGAGTGTCGAGAGGTGGGAGGCGTGGAGGAGCACCATTGAGGGATCGGGATATTGTACTGTATGTTTTGATAGGAAGAATTGTGGTGTTGACAACGTTGGACGTGTGTAAGCGTGTTGGTAGACGCGATGGTGATTGAGCTTGATTGGAACGCGAAGCGGAAGGGTCTTAAGGTCGACCAGAGTGGATTGAATGGATAGGGGGAATGAATGAAATCGGGTTATCACCACTGCCCAATCCAACTCCAGAAATAACGAATATACCTTATAATAATTCAACTAAACACCCCTGGGCTTCATATAGAAATAAATATAGAAACAAAGGCCACAGTCAACACAGCTCAACTGCGACATATGATTACGATCATGGTCGGAGCATAGACATGACTATGGCTTGTGATGAATGAGTCTGTCACCTTCACCATTAACGTTATATAAAGAGCGGAATGTGCCTCGCCGACGGCACGGAATGCCTGTCTAATCCTGATTTGGTCTTAAGCTCACGCTTGCCTTCTTCAACGACCACTACGACCATCACCGCGACGACTACTTCAACTTATTTATTTCATGCTCTAACGAAATCTTGAGCTATAACTGTTAAAATGAGTGGTATAATGGATCTAGATGACTATTTTGTTGGTATGCTTTCTCCTCATCACGGTTTTCAATCCCTCACTCATCGTTTGTTTTTCTACGTCTACATAGATTGGAACCTCAACTCGCTCTCTGATCCTACGTCAGAAGAATCAGGAAGCGATGAGTCTGAGGAAACGACGAGTGAGGAGGGAGGAGAGGTGGAGGTGAGAGCGAGGGATGAGATGGAGGGTGGTTTTGAGTATGTCTATTTTCTTTTTCTTTTTGCTCTTTCTCTTTTCTTTTCTCTCTCTACGGTTTCTCTTTCATATACCCCTTTTTTATCCCGTCACCTTTAAATTTAACCCATCGTCACATGAAATAAATTAAACTCACTAACCCCCCAGCCCACAGCCGCCTCGTCAAAAACATCTGCCAACGCGATACGTTCAACGCTTCCTCCTTGGATAGTTACATGAACAGGTATCCTGGGGGGCTCCCTTCCACCACCTCTGGTCCTTCCACCGCTTGTACCTCCACCTCTGGCCCTCCTCTACTGCTGAATAACCTGGACATCAACCCCCTACCCCTCTTCCTCGCAGATCTGTACAATGTCCTCGCCCAACACCAGCGAGCAATTGATACTATTAAAGGGGGACGCCGTGGGCGTAGGGCAGAAGTGGGGAGAGGGTATGGGATAAAAGAGGGTGGGGAAGGAGGGCAAACGGAGAAGTGACGCCGGGCCAACACTCCCTTGATTGTAATGCGCGACATTGGTTGGCAGTTGCGAGGATTAAGGTGGGAGATAAGGAAGACGGGAAGGTCGGTATCTATCTCTATGCATTGTCCTTTTAATTTACTTAAATATCGAGCAGTATCACGCCTCGATCATCCGCGCGTCGGATGTGCTTGACTACTCAGTGCTGTTCCTCAAGACCGCGGATGCGTATTCGAGAAGGAAATGTAAAAGGATACGAGGGAGGTATGGCGGTGAGTAGGAGATTTTTTGGTTTCTTGTTTATCCCTCTCTTCCCTCTATCTGTTTTTCTGCTATCGTTGTTTTTCTCTACCCAATTATTTGTCTTTTATCGCTATGTCGCCCATTCCTTGTGGACACTTTCCTTTTCCCTCCTCTCTCTTCCTCTCTTCATGTCCTCATTTATTGAAGGAAGCCGAAACTGACACCCTCCCGTCTATCTAGACAAGCAGCGTATATGACCTCCTCCAAACGGCTCCGTGTATGAAGAATATAGGCCAGTTGAGGGATGTAGCGGATGTAATGAGCGTGGTGAGTCTTTCAGCGTTGGGTCTTGTCTGAAGTTTTTGTACGGTTTTGATTTTCGTTGTAGTCTCCATTACGGTCTTTAGACCTTGGAGCACCGTTGATTTTGTCGTTTTAGTGGCGCTACTTCTGTTGCGTCTGGCTTTGGACGACCTAGCTCTCTGTCCCTCTTTTTTTCGTCTCTTTTTTCTCGAGTTGTATTTCGCGACGC
The DNA here is from genome assembly GCA_015501605.1 of Panaeolus papilionaceus. Taxonomy (NCBI): domain Eukaryota; kingdom Fungi; phylum Basidiomycota; class Agaricomycetes; order Agaricales; genus Panaeolus; species Panaeolus papilionaceus. The sequence continues at coordinate 95,037 of JADNRZ010000016.1, forward strand.
ATAGATGGACGGTTTTTGGCAACATTTTAAGCCCCGTTGTATTTGCTTTGCAAAAACACTGATGTGTCGGTGCAATCTTGTGCTTAGCGAGTTTCAGCCTTGTGAGCTCCTTGTCTACTTCACGCATATCGTACTCTGCTGGCATCTTTTGTGGATGACAGCTTTGCGGGGCTTTTGTCTTCTTGGTTTTGATTTGGGTCGATGTCGGGTGCTTATTACTATTTTTATTGGTGTGCCCTCATATTTCTGGTTTACTCGTTTTCTCTCCTACCTTTTTTTGCTTCTGTGCATGACTACATTATCTACTCGAGATTTCGCATTTCCTGAGTTTGGCCCGCTTCTTTTTTATATATCTGAATTTTTCGCGGTTTTCGCGGTTTACTTTACGCGTTGGATTTTCTGGGCTTAGATTGTCGCCTTCATTTGGTGATCTTAGTTCTCGGATTTGCGTTCTTGTGAACCATTTCACTCTCCTCCTTCCCTTCTCTCTCCCTTTCTTTCATCGTCAATTCACGCCGCTAATCGCACCTAATACACAGTATGCCTCGCAGACTCGACCAACAACCACACCGAAATGAAGCTGGCGAAGATACATGAGATATTAGGCGAGACGAAGATGGCATTGGGGTTGGTGTATCAAGGTATGTTGTCCTCCTCGTTCTTTCTCTCTTTCCTTGTTTATCTTACTCATGCGCTTCACAGTCATCGATTCCCGAAAAAGCGCAAGATTAGCCCCACCAGTCCCTCTGGCACGCCCACCCCCTGAACTACCGAAGACCCCACCACCTCCTTGTTCGCCAAAGACAAATCCCTCAACGCGTCTAAACCCAAAGCGGAGGGAGGGGTGATAAAACCGAGGTTGAAGCCGGCGCATTTGAGGGCGTTGGAGGCGGAGAAGGAGAGGGAGGAGGTGAAGGGGTGGAGGAGGTGGTGTGAGGTTTGGGAGGGGATGTTGAGAGAGGTGGATGGGGTTGGGGACGTAGGTGATGAAGGCGGAGGGGGAGGGGCAACAGAGAAGAGTAATGAGCGGGTGGATGATGGAAGCTGATATGTTTAGAGAGTCGCAGAATCTGATTTTGACGAGTCGGGTGAGTTGTCTTTTCAGATCTTTCCCTTTTCAAAATAACGTCGCTCATAACTAGCTGACAGATACGAATAGCAGCACGCTCCCCCGAGACGGAGCCTGATGGGAATCGGATGGCACATCGGTTACAATTTGATGTTGGTATTTTTCTTTTTCTTTTTTGCCTCCTTTGCATCATCTACTCGTCTTCGTGCCTCTCCAACCTCGTTGCTCCTCTCCCCTTGCCCCTACTTTACACCAAAAAAATTACATGCTAACCAAAATACGCACCTATACAGAATAAGACACCCTCGCCCAACGAAATACCAAGTCGGCGGGGATTGAGGCTGTTTATGCAGGTACGTTGATGGATTTTTATTTTATTTTTCGCTTTATTTTCCAGTCTCATACCCATACTAACACACTGTTTCATAGTACTGCTTCATTGCGATGAAGCAAGGCCAATACAATGTCGCCGAAGAAATTCTGCGGTACATCATTGTATCAAACGCATACCAACCACAAAACCGGCGAAGTGCAATTCGTATTGCGTTGATCAGTACGTTTATTCCCTCTTTTATCTTCTTCCCTCTCGCTCACGCAACCCACAGCATGCAGCATCCTCGCCGAGCGACCCGACGTCGTCGTGGAACAAGCCCGCAAACTCATCACGCAACAACGAGATTCTCAGGATTTTTCTCGCATCCCCCGCGAGCGGGCTCAAGCTCACAGACGGCTTTATCACGTTGACATGGCAGAAGTATTTGTTTAGCGAGATGAAGCTCTCGGATCCAGTTGTGAAGAATCCGGGGATTTTGAGGTGAACTGGGCTGAATAGGCGATATGCGGCAACTGCGACTACGTCTGGTGTGGCAGGGAAGAAGAAGACTGAGGAGGGGGAGGGGGGAGGGGAGGAGGATGATGGGTTGCCTGCGTCAATGACGGGAGGGGGCGACGGCAGGTGTGGATGGTGGACATAGGATTCTGACGAGAGAAAATCCTATCACCGTTGCGATATATGGGCAGATATGTGTCGCTGAGAAGAGTTATCAAAGTGCCATTTGTGAGTTTTTCTTGTGTTTAAATTCCTCATCATCCTTCATCTCTGATGCAACCTGATTTATAATTCAGTCTATCTCCTCCACGCCTACGACTACTACTCCAAATCCCATGATTTGCCTCTGTCTCGCTATCGCCTCAATAGGGCGGGCCATACAGTACCAATCCTACAACTGACACCACCTCGTAGTGCAGGTGATGGCATTCCTGACAAAATACCGCAAACTGTGGGGTTCGCCAGCCTTGGTCATTCCTGCTTGGACGTGGATACCCCTGGCTTGCTGATGACGAGGATTCGACTTAGGACCCTGGAATCACTCTCAGCCTTCAGGAGCGGGGACCTCGGGCACGCGTCCCACACGTCTTGCATTAGCCCGGGCGTAAAGCGCCCTTCACTAGACTCAATTACCAGACGCCTTGGAAAGTGTCGATTCGGCGCAAGTGATAGATTTATGGTTGAAGGAATGGATTCATAATTTTGCATATGATCTTTTTCACAAACCCAGCGTTCGGCAATAATAAAATTGCAAATGGCTCCCAGAATACATTGACCTCCAACATGTACTCAAAACTGACAATGTCATGAATATGTTATCTTTGTAATGAATAGATACAAGTGCATTAAATGATTAATGTATTAATCTTGAACTTCAAACTTGAATCAATGACATCGCTGAAGTGCCTGATAAAGAGAGGCTTACTGCCAATGGTGACTCACTCAGAAGCTCTGTGCTTCGAGAGCTTGCTTCCCCACCCTTTCACTCTGTTGGTTGCCCTCGTAAATATTCCACCCTTTGGTGATTTGGAATCTGGTGTCAAGGTGACCAGTTCTGACCCAGCTGGGGTGACCACCCCAGGTGCCAATGCAAGTGGTTCTTGGGTTGATGTGGTAGATCCTGGGGTCAGAAGAGGGCCAGGCATTGGGGAAGTGGAATTTTCGGCTGATGGTACAGGTTCCAGGGTGACAAGGTGATCAGGTGGTGTTCCGAGCTCATGCAGCTCTTCCTCAAACTTGGTAAATAGCATCTGCACCTCCTTGAGTTGCACAATCAGAATGGCTTCGAGTTTTTCATCTGATTGCTCTATTGCCATATGCAGCTCAGACTGAATGTTGGCTTGCTGCATTTGAAGGTCATGAATCCGTGTTTGGAGGTCATTGTAGATGTGTGAGGCGAATGGTGTACATTGAAGGGGAAGATGAATTAAGTCCTGGATTGTGAAATCAACTGCACTGTGTCGATTGTGAGCATCATCTAAAATAGTAAGAGCTGACTCCTGAGTGTTGTGAAACTTGACAATCTCAGCTCCTTGGGCAATGTAATCCTAATGAGCATCATGGATGTATAGTAAGGTTGAGACTCTGAGAATGTCCTGAGAGCAACATACCTTCCAAATGTCCTTACGAAGCTGGCTGAAGTTTCCTTCTGCGCGTCTCCTTGTGTTTTCATTCCAAATTGAGTCCCACATTGTGGAAATGACAGTGATGTTCCCTGCTGCCTTGGGCCCTGTCAATGCCTCGAAAGTCTGCAGGACCTGTCTTTGGCTTCCGGGAAAACGAGGGTTATTGATAGGTGTGTGATAAAGAATGCGGAACCCATCTAGATGTCTAGTACTGAAGTCAGCAAGTGCCTCTAAAATGAGACAAATGGAAATTACTTTGTTTGAATCATATCTTTTAACATGGAAACTATGCCCATTGCTGATATCTTGCTATCAGCGAAGCCAGGCACATCCACCAAGTAAATGGGATACCCCGATAGCATGACTGCATTTATAATTCGATATATTGATACACATTGTGTGAACCCCTCCAGCTTGTTGCTGGAGAGACCGAGTGAGGGGTCCGATGCGACTGCTTCTATGAACTACCAGAGGAGAGATAGAGGTTGACCGAAAATAGTGATAGCGATACAACTTGAACTCACACTACTCTTCCCTGACCCAGTCGGACCAAGTAGCCTATGTGTACAGATATAAGTCGCAATCTCGCCATACATAGGATTAATGCGCATTTACACAAACACAAAAAAATACAGGTCTGTCCTGAAATTAGATACCCTTTCTACTGATACAGCTCCAAGAACCTGGATGTACTGGAGCTTGGTTGCAAAATCCGGGATCGTGGACATCGGAATGCAGCAGAGGGTGGTAGATACAAAGGGAGTGCTGGTGAGTTGAAGTCGAGATGGATGGATGAGTGAGAAAAGCACAGCACACCGGACTCGGATACGGCTGCTTTTGTCTGACGTGCATGCAGCATGAGTAGGCCTCATGCTCATTGGGCGATGATATGAAGAAAATTTAATTTTAAATCTATTAATAACACCCATACGCCATCGCGAAATACAAAAACCCAAAATCAACGCCGAGGTCTCCGTTCAAGTTCAAGTAGCCCCTCGATATAACCCTTTCAGCACCACGTCTCCTAACGTCTCCCCCTCTTGCTCGCCTTGCCCCTCAACCTCAACCTCCTTACCCAACGCAGAGGAAGACACCGAGCCCGAAGAGGAAAAGACGGAGAGGGACAGGGAAAAGACGAAGACCTCTCAACAACCTCAAAAGCACCCTCACAACATCCACCCACTTCTCCCAGTTCTCAACCGACCGAGTGCACAGGACTGTTCGTTGTGGATGAAGTCTTGCTCCCTACTCTCTTCAATTCCGGTGCTGCTTGTCGTGTCGGAAATTCGGGGATCGGCGTCGTCGTACATGCCAGAATTCATCTCATCAGATCCTTCGAGGTACGATGATTCGAATCGAAGCCCATCCCTCCCCACCCTCGCCTCCGTCCAACATACCTCCCCCCTCTCGACTCCGTTTATGTAACGCCCGACTATGTTCTTCGTAGCTGTGAGGATGCAGGGAGATGTGGTGGGGGTTGGATTGTACATCGTCCCTTGTCCCTTTTCTGTTCGCCGTTCTCTCCCTGCCTATTCCCATTATCTCTAATGTTGACTTTGTCTCGTCGGCTTGCAGTGGGACGAGGAGAAAAGATGACGAGAGTTAAGGAAAGACAAGGAGAAGGTGGTGAGGAGGCATGGGTACAGACGCTTGATAGCCTGTGGATGTGAGGAAATGTAAAATGCGATTGAGAGCTTTTGTCATCATCGTGCATCATCAAGCATTCATCTATTCATTCAGCACCAACATCACAGTATACAACCGGTATAAAATGACGCACCTAGTCCCATTGAAATGGACACATCATTTTCAACACACGTCCTCTCTTTTCCCATGGAACTTTATAAAGGCGGACTTTGAAGGCGGACGACGGTGCCACTGTATTGCTAGGCGTGGATTGGTAGAAAGTGGTGAAGAAGGGTTATTTCTGTCCAGAGAGGGTACGAATATTTAGATTATTTAAGATCTTGGTTCTGTTTGAATCGAGATAGTGAGGGGGGGAGGGAGAAAAAGAGAGAGTGAACGAGAAAATAGGGCAGGCAAGGAAGAGGTAGGAGACCTAAAAATAGCTACATACGTCATTATGCGCCGGATGATTTGGCATCCAATAATTCCCCCTAACCTCTACGCGTCACATAGATATACAAAATAGTCGACAGCCTACGAGATTCGACTACAAGGATATGATCATGATCATAGAGGGAGCATAGACACAACTGAGGCTTGCAATGAATGAATGACTGTCCGTGATGGGTGATGGGTGATGGCATCAGCGGCCTGTCTAATCCAGTTGGAATTGATCTCTTCTTCTTCCTTGACGTCCACCACCACACGACAAGACAACTAATTTTATTTATTTCATGCTCTGGGCTTTTACTTAACCTGGCAAAGGGGTATTATGATGGACTCAGACAACGATATCGTTGGTACGCCTTTTCTCATCACGATTCTCAATGCTCACTCGTTGTTTTTCTCCTTCTGCATAGGTTGGAGCCCCAACGCTCTCTCCGATCCTGCGTCAGAGGAATCCGACTCTGACTCTGACTCTGACTCTGAATTAGGGAGTGATGAGCGTGATGCGTCTGAAGAAATGTCGAGTGAGGAATGAGGAGAGGTAGAATGTGTTCTGGTCTTTGCTCCCGCTTTTTTCTCTTCGTTTTCTGCCATTTCTGCTCAATCTCTCTTCCATAAGCGTCCTTTTTCTCCCATTACCTTCAATTTACCCTATCCATAAATTAAATGAAATAAAACAACCCCCACTAACATTGTCTCTCCTCGCCCTAGTCCTTGTCATTTCATCGCCTGATCTCGCCCATTCCTCCTTGGCCCTTCGCTTTCGTTTCTCTCATCTCTTTTCTTTCGTTCTCCTATATTTTCTCTCTCATCCTCCCTTTTCCCTCCTCGCCCTTTTCTGTATCTTGTCCCCCCTTTCGTCGTTTGTCCCTCTTGAAGAAGCCTAAACTGATGAAACTATCAGGCCAGTAGTTGTATGTGCTGCTGCAAACAGCAGCGAATATGGAGAATATCGACGAATTGAGGGATGCGGCGGATATTTATGAGCATCGTGAGTGTTTTGTTGTGATCATTATTGGAAAGTTAGGCTTTTTCGATATTTTCTGTCGCTGCATTTTGTTCGCCCTTGAGCGGGGTTGATATCTGGTGTTTGAATGACGATATTTTCGCGTCTTGCTTTGGACGGCGTTCTTTGTCTCCCTTTTTTCGTCTTTTTTTTTCTGGGCTTGTATTTTGTGACGCATGGATGGAGGGTATCTTTGGCAAGGTTTCAAGTCCCGTTGTATTCCCTTCGCGAAAATCCTGGTGTGTCAACGCGATCTTGCGTTTAGCAAATTTCCGGCTGATGGACCCTTCGTTTCCTTTACGCACAACGTGCTCTCCTGGCATCGCTGCAGATGACAGCTTTACACGACATACATCTTACATTCTCTCGAATTTGATTTGGTTTAGTTTGATGCAGGGCGCTCTGTATTATCCCATGCACTTTCTCCGTTTCTCCCTTCCTCCCTCAATTCACACCGCTTACCATGCCCGATTTACAGTATATCTGGCAAAACCCATGAATAACAACGCTAAAATGGAATTAGCAGCAATATACGAGAAATCGGGAGAGGCGAGGAGGGCTTTGAAGTTGGTATATGAAGGTACATTCGCCTTCTTACTCTCGCCTCTCCCTTCGTTTTGTATTTAGCCCTCCTTCAATCCACTAGTCATAGGTTCTGGAAAGAATTGCAAAACCGATCGCACCACCCATTCTCCGGTACCCCTGCTCCCTCAACCACCGAAGACCCGACCACCGCCTCCCTCTTCGCCGAAGACAAATCCCTGAATGCATCGAAAGCCAAAGCGGGGGGAGGGATGACGAAACCAAGGTTGGCACCAGTGCAGTTGAGGACATTGGAGGCCGAGAAGGAGAAGGAGGTTGCGAGGGGTGGAGGCGGTACTATGAGGTTGGGAGGCAATGTTGAAGGAGGTAGATTATGATGAGAGAGAGACGAGGAATCTCTTTTTGACAAGTCAGGTGAGTGACCTTTTCAGCTCTTTTCCTTTTCAAAAAGCATCGCTGACGAACTTGTGATGTATATGGTTAGCCTAATCCCTGCGCTGGCATGTTCCCCCATAGTAGGATGATACCTGGAGACGGAGGCTGACGAGGATAGGATGGCGGATCGGTTGCAGCGTGATATTGGTGGGTGGCGTTCTTTTTTCTTTTTTGCCTCCTTTGCGTCTGTTCCTCCCTCTTTGTATCTCTCCCAACGTAATCGTTCCTCTCCCCTTGCCCCTACTTTTATACGAAATTACACCAGAAATTCAAATCACGTACTAACCAAAATACCCACCATTACAGAACAAGACTCGCCCGCCCGATGAAATACCAAGTCAGCGGGTGTTACTGTGTTCAGAGGTGTTCCGTTTGATGATTTGCTGAGTTATGCAGGTACGTTGGTTGATGTTTTTTTTTTCTCTTTCGCATTCTCTTCACGTCTCATACCCATTCTAACACATCCTTTCACAGTACTGCTTCGTGCTGACGAAACGAGGCCAATACGACGTCGCTGAAGGATTCCTGAGGCGTATCATGGTATCAAATATGTATCAAACACAAGACCATCAAAATTCAATTCGTATCGCGTTGATCAGTACGACCATCCCTTCTCTTTCTCCTCTTTCCTCTCTCACTGCACAACCCACAACACGCAGCGTCCTCGCCGAGCAACCTAACTTCGTCGTGGAACAAGCCCGCAAACTCATCACGACGGCATCAATCCAACAACGAGCATCTCAGGATTCTTCTCGCAACCGTCGCGAGCGGGCTTAGCTCATGGATAGCTTTATTACGTCCACACTGCAGAAGCATTTATTTAGGGAGATGAAGCTTTCGGATAAGGCTGTGAAGAATCCTGGAGTACTGAGGTGGAATGGGTTGAGTAGGCAGAATGCGGGCACTGCGACTACTTCGAGTGCGGCGGGGAAAAAGAGTAATGTCGATGACGAGGAGGATGAGACGGCTGCGCCAACGACGTTTGGGGTGGGGCAAGTGCGAGCGCGAATGTGCAGGGGGCACTAAGACCCCATCGAAAGAGCAGCCCGACATCGTTGTGATATATGGGCAGATTTGCATCGCTGAGAAGAGTTATAAAGTGCTACTTGTGAGTTTTCCTTGCGTTTAAATTCCTTGTTGTCCTCCATCTCTAATCCAACCCTGTTTATAATCCAGTCAACCCCCTCCACGGCTATGACTACCACCCCAACAACCCGATGATCTGCCTCTGTCTTGCAATCACCTCAATAGGGCGGGCTATACCACGCCAATCCAACAAGAGGGACCACCTCATTGTGCAAGCGATCCTAACAAAGTACCACAAGCTGTGGGGAGCGACGGCGGTGGGGGTATGGGAGGTGGGGTGTAATTTTGGCAGAACGTTTCATCAGTTTGGTTGCATTGGCGTGGGGTGAAGTATTATGAGAAGGTGTTGGAGTTGGACGAACAGGCGGGGGTGCGTGCCTTCATTTATTCATTTTCCTCTTGGCATTTTATTCATTAACTGATGACAACCTTCTTAGGACAACCTTGTGGCAAGAGAAGCGGCTTTCATTTTCCTGTATTTTCATATTCACTGGTGCTGTACCGCTCGCTGATGCCTCATAGGAAGCGGTTATATTTGTATTATCACTGTCGCTATTTTGGCTCTGCATATTGTTATTGCTTTTCATTTCACTGCGCCTTTCCCGTACACGTTCATTATCACCAGCCTCCCATAATAAATTGAACTCTTGACATGTCCTAGAAATCAACGATGTCATAATTCTGTTATCTTCAAAATAACGGTTTACATATATATCTATACAAGTGACAAGTGCAGGAGTAGATGGTTAAACCCGAAGCTTGAAGTTCAAACTTGGATCAGCAACATTGTTGTACGACCCATGACGAAATACAAACCCAAAATCAACACCTAAAAGGAGCTCCTGTACAGTTCCCTCAGCGGTCTACCACTAATTTCCTGTGGCTGTCTTTCTCTCTCATAGCCTTGCTCCACCCCCAACGCGGTCTCATAGGACGGAGCGAAAGAGGTGGACGAAAGAGATGAAGACCCCTACAACCTCAAGAGCACCTCTCACAGCATCTACCCACCTCTCCCAGTTCTCAACGGACCGAGCGCGGGGACTGTTAGATGCGGATGAAATCGCCTCTCGCACCTCTATTCGCCATTGTATCCTTTTTCTCGGGTTCTCTTGTACTGGGCTCGTCCACTACGTCGCTTCCCCTGTCCCAAAGCTCAGGATTAGACCGCGGAACGTCTTTGCCTGTGTCACGACCAGACTGAAGCGCATCCCCTCCCGCCCTCGCTTTCCTCCAACACACCTCCCCCTCTCGAATCCATTTATGTAGCGCCCGACTACGTTCTTCGTATCCGTGAAGATGCAGGGGGATGTGGCGGGGGTTGAGATTGTATATCTCCGTTGTTTTTCATTTTTGTCTCGCTCCCAATTCCCCTCGTCGATTTTGTTCTCGACGTCGTTTTAGTTTGTGTTTTATCGGCTTGCGGTGGGTTGAGGAGACGGGGATGAGGATAGACGAGGGAAAGAGACGGGGGACGAGGAGGAGAAGGTGGTGAGGGGGGATGAGTACAGGTGCTTGATAGCCCCGGGATACGGGGAGGTATAACATACGATCGAGGTTCGTGAAGAGCCTGTACTCTACGTCAATTTAGTCAACCATTTTCTCGATACCCTCCATATCCGGGGTAAAAATGTACATGAAAAAATAAATGCACTTAATTCCGTATATATAAACACACGTCCTCTCCCTTCCCGTCGAACTGTATAAGCGCGCACTTTGAGGCCGGACATCCGCGCGGCTGGGCGTATTGCCAGGTGTGGATTTGGAGAGAGGTGGTGAAGGAAGATTTTTTCTGTGTCAATTAGATTAGATAATATTCCGTTTTATGCGATGGAGAGATTTAGAGAGAGATAAGAGAAGGGGGGAGACGGAGACGATGAAGGGAAAAGGGAGGGAAGGGAAGCTAAAAATAGCCACATACGTCATTACGTGCGGGATCCGTAGTCCAACGCTTCCCTCCCTCCTCGAACAAACCCGCTCTCCACTAAACACCCTGTCCTCGCCCGTCCGGCTATACTCAAATACCGTGCCCCCGTGCTCGGGAACAGGGCAGCTGCCTGTTCCACGGTGCCGAGATCGCAGCGCGGGTGAAGGGCGCCTACGTGGATGTCTCGTGGGCCGGGAGGGGGGAGTGGAGGGGGTTATGAGGGTCCCCCAGGATTTGGAGAAGACGTGCTTGGTCACAGGAAGGGGAGGAATGGGAAGATGAGATGGAGGAAGGAGGCGAGGAGAGTTGAAAGGGTATGCAGCGGAGGCATTGGTGGTTGTGGGGCTAGGATATGGGGAGGTACTGGCAGGCATTCACGGAGCGGAGGAAGGTGGGAGGCGTGGAGGAGCTCCATTGAGGGATCGGAGTGTGGTACTGTATGTTGCGATAGGAAGAATTGTGGTGTTGACCACGTTCTGGACGCGCATAAGCGCGTTGGTAGACGCGATGGTGATCGAGCTTGATTGGAACGCGAAGCGGAAGGGTCTTAAGGTCATTCATAACCGACCAGAGTGGATTGAATGGACAGGGGGGAATGAACGAAATAGGGTTATCACCGCTGCCCAATACAACTCAGAAATAACGAATATACCTTATAATAATTCAAATTTCAAACTAAAAAACCCCTGGTAAAAACCCCTGGGCTTCATACAGAATAAATATAGAAACAAGTCCACAGCCAACATGGTTCAACTACGACGTATGATTATGATATCATGGTCGGAGCATAGACATGACTATGGCTTGCGATGGATGAGTCCGTCACCCTCACCAATAGCGTTGGATAAAAAGCGGAGTGTGCCTCGCCGGCGGCGCGGAATGCCTGTCTAATCCTGATTTGGTCTTGAACTCACGTTTGTCTTCTTCGACGCCCACCACAACCACCACCGCGACGACGACTTAAACTTATTTATTTCATGCTCTAACGAAATCTTGAGCTTTAACTGTTAAAATGAGTCTTACGATGGATCTAGATGACGATATTGTCAGTATGCCTATTCTCTCATCACAGTTTACACCGTTCACTTACCATTTGTTTTCTATGTTTGCATAGACTGGAACCCAACGCGTTCTCTGATCCAGCGTTAGAGGTATCCGACTCCGACTCCGACTCTGATTCAGGCTCGGAATCAGGGAGCAATGAGTGTGAAGAAATGTCGAGCGAAGTGCGGGGGAGAGGTAGAAGTGAGAGCACGGGAATGAGGTGGAGAGTAATTTTGAGTACGTGTTTTGGTCTTTTCTCCTTTTTTTTCGTCTTCGTTTTCTCTCAATTTCTCTTCCATAATATGTCCTTTCCTCCCCTTACCTTTGAATTTAACTCATTCCTCACATGAAATAAAATCAACTCACTAATCCCCCCAGCCCACAATCACCTCGTCAAAAACATCCGCCAACGTGATATATTCACCCTCCCTCTCCTCGGGTATTTACACAAAGAGGTATCCTGGGGGGCTGTCTTCCACGACCTCTGGTTCTTCCACCGCTTCTACCTCCACCTCTGCCCCTCCTGACTCTGGCCCTGGTCCTGTCCTGCTGCTGAACAACCCGGACATCAACTCTGCCTCCGCCTCCTCCTCGCAGATCTATACACGCCCTCGGCCAATGCCAGCAAGCATTTGAAACTATTAAAATGGGGACACGGTCGGCGCAGGGCAGAAGTGGGGAGAGGGTGTGGGAGGGGGGGAGGATGATCCGGGAGTATGATGTGGTGGGTGTTGGGAGGGGTAATTTCGGTGGTGGTGGGTTAAATATTGGGGGGAGGGATGGGATAAAAGAGGGTGGGGAAGGAGGGAAAACGGAGAAGTGAAGCCGGGCTACCACCCCCTTGATTGTAATGCGCAACATCGGTTGGCTGTTGCGAGGATTAAGATAGGAGATGAGGAAGAGGAAAGGTCAGTATTTATCGCCACGTTTTGTCTTTTTACTTTTACTCAAACATTGAGCAGTATAATAATAATGGCTCGATCATCCTCTCGTCGGATGTGCTTGATTACTCGGGGCTGTTTCTTGAGATTGCAGATGCTTATTTCGAGAGGGAGATGTATGAGGTTGCGAGGGCGATTGTGAGCTTTGGGGAGAGATGTTGCGGTGAGTAGGAGATTTCTGGTTCTTGTCGTTTGTCTCTCTCTTTTCCCTCTATCTGTGTTTCTGCTATCGTTAATTTTCTCTACCCAATTTTGTCTTAATTGCTACATTCCTCATTCCTCGTCGACACTTTCCTTTTCCCTCCTCTCTCTTTCTCTCTTTCATTTCCTTATTTATTAAAGAAAGACAAAACTGACACCCTCCTGTGCTATCTAGACAAACAGCATATATGTCCTCCTGCCAACGGCTGCGTGTAGGAAGAACATAGGAGAATTCGGGGATGCAGCGGATGTAATGAGCGTGGTGAGTTTTTCAGCGTTGACTCTTGTCTGAAGTGTTTGTACGGTTTTGGTTTTGGTTTTGGTTTTAGTCTCCGTCGCGGTGTTTAGACCTTGGAGCGACGTTGATTGTTGTCGTTTTAGCGGCGCTACTTCTGCATTTTGCTTTGAATGACCTCGCTCTCTGTCCCTCTTTTCCGTCTCTTTTTTCTCGAGTTGTATTTCGTGGCGCATAGATGGACGGTTTTTGGCAACATTTTAAGCCCCGTTGTATTTTCTTTGCAAAACCGCTGATATGTCGGTGGAATCTTATGTTTAGCAAGTTTCAGCCTTATGGGCTCCTCATCTACTTTACACATAACGCACTCTGCTGGTATTGTTTGTGCATGACAGCTTTACAGGGCTTTTGTTTTGATTTGGGTCAATGTCGGGTGTTTATTATTATTTTATTGGTCTGCTGTCATATTTCTGGTTTACTCGTTTACTCTCCTACCTTTTTTTGCTTCTGTCCGTGACTACATTATCTACTCGAGATTTCGCATTTCCTGAGTTTGGCTCGCTTCATTTTTGTATATCTGAATTTTTCGCGGTTTTCGCGGTTTACTTTACGCGTTGGATTCACTGGGCTTAAATTGTCGCCTTCGTTTGGTGATTTTAGTTCTCGGATTTGTGTTCTTGTGTTCTATTTCGCTCTCCTTCCTTCCTCAATTCACCCTGTTAACTATACCCATTACACAGTATGCCCCGCAGACCCGACCAACAACCACGCCAAAATGAAGCTGGCGGAGATACACGAGATATTCCGCGAGACGAGGATGGCATTGAGGTCGGTGTATCAAGGCATGTTGTCCTCCTCGTTCTTTCTCTCTTTCCTTGTTTATCTTACTCATGCCCTTCACAGTCATCGATTCCCGAAAAGCGCAAAATCAGCCCCACCAGTCCCTCTGGTACCCCCGCCCCCTCAACCACAGAAGACCCGACCACCTCCCTGTTCGCCGAAGACAAATCCCTCAAGGCGTCTAAAGCCAAAGCAGAGGGAGGGGTGATAAAACCGAGGTTGAGGCCGGCGAATTTGAGGGCGCTGGAGGCGGAGAAGGAGAGGGAGGTTGTGAAGGGGTGGAGGAGGTGGTGTGAGGTTTGGGAGGGGATGTTGAGAGAGGTGGATGGGGTTGAGGACGTAGGTGATGAAGGCAGAGGGGGAGGGACAACAGAGAAGAGCAACGAGAGAGTGTGTGGATGATTGAAGCTGATATGTTTAGAGAGTTGCAGAATCTGCTTTTGACGCGTCGGGTGAATTGCCTTTTCAGATCTTTCCCTTTCAAAATAACGTCGCTCATAACTAGCTGACAGATACGAATAGCAGCATACTCCCCCGAGACGGAGCCTGATGGGAATCGGATGGCACATCGGTTACAATTTGATGTTGGTATTTTTCTTTTTCTTTTTTGCCTCCTTTGCCTCCCCTATCCCCTCTTCGTGCCTCCTCAACCTCGTTGCTCCTCTCCCCTTGCCCCTACTTTACACAAAAAAATATATGCTAACTAAAATACGCATCTATACAGAATAAGACTCCCTCACCCAACGAAATACCAAATCGGTGGGCGTTACTGTGTGTAGACGTGTTTTGTTGGATGATTGATTGACGCTGTTTGTTTATGCAGGTACGTTGGTAATTTTTTACTTTATTTTTCGCTTTATTTCACAATCTTATACCACATGCTAACACACCCCTTCACAGTACTGCTTCATCCCCATGAAACAAGGCCAATACGATGTCGCCGAAGAGATCTGCGCTATATCGTCGTTTCAGTTTCAGACGCACACACCAACCACAAGACTGGCAAAGCGCAATCAGTATCGCATTGACCGGTACGTTTATTTCCTCTGTTATCGTCTTCCCTCATGCTCACGCAACGCAGATCATGCAGTATCCTCGCTGAACAGCCTGATGTCGTCGTCGAACAAGTCCGCAAACTCATCACGCAACATCAATTCAACAACGAGCCTCTCAGGATCCTCCTTGCCTCCCCGCGAGCGGGTTTAAACTCACAGATAGCGTCATCACGTCAACACTGCAGAAGCATTTTTTTTACAGAGATGAAGCTTTCGTATACGTCTATGAAGAACCCGGAGATTTTGAAATGGAATGGGTTGAATAGGCGGTATGCGGTGACTGCAACGACATCGGGTGCGGCGGGGAGGAGGAGGAATGAAGATGGAGGGTAGGAGTAGGATGAGGATGAGATACCTGCGCCAAGACGAAGGCGAATGTGGATGGCGCACCTAGGATTTCGACAAAAGAGAATCCTGTTATCGTTGCGATATATGGGAAGATTTATGTGGCTGCAAAGAGTTATGTACCATTTGTAAGTTTTCTTGCGCTTAAATTACTCGTGATCCTTCATCTCTGATGCAACCCGATTTATAATTCAGTCTACATCCTCCACGCCTACGACTCCTACCTGAACGACCTCATGATCTTCCTCTGTCTCGCTATCACCTCAATAGGGCGGGCCATACAGTGCCAATCCTACAACTGGCACCACCTCGTAGTGCAGGTGATGGCATTCCTGACGAAATACCGCAAACTGTGGGGTTCGCCAGCCTTGGTCATTCCTGCTTGGATGTGGATACCCCCTGGCTTGCTGATGACGAGGATTCGACTTAGGACCCTGGAATCACTCTCAGCCTTCGGGAGCGGGGACCTCGGACATGCGTCCCACACGTCTTGCATTAGCCCGGGCGTAAAGTGCCCTTCACTAGACTCAATTTACCAGGCGCCTTGGAAAGCGTCGATTCAGGGGCAGGTGATAGTTTTGTGGTTGAAGGAATGGATTCATAATTTTGCATATGATCTTTTTCACAAACCCAGCGTTCGGCAATAATAAAATTGCAAATGGCTCCCATAATACATTGGCCTCCAACATGTACTCAAAACCGACGATGTCATAAATATGTTATCTTTTGTAATGAATATGTACCAGTGTATTACATGATGAATCCATTAATCTTGAACTTCAAACTTGAATCAATGACATTGCTGAAGTGCCTGATAAAGAGAGGCTTACTGGCAATGGTGACTCAGTCAGAAGCTCTGTGCTTCGAGAGCTTGTTTCCCCACCCTTTCACTCTGTTGGTCGCCCTCATAAATATTCCACCCTTTGGTGATTTGGAATCTGGTGTCAAGGTGACCAGTTCTGACCCAGCTGGGGTGACCACCCCAGGTGCCAATGCAAGTGGTCCTTGGGTTGATGTGGTAGATCCTGGGGTCAGAAGAGGGCCAGGTGTTGGGGAAGCAGAATTTTCGGTTGATGGTACAGGTTCCAGGATGACAGGGGGATCAGGTGGTGCTTCAAACTGTTGCAACTCTTCCTCAAATTTGGTGAACAGTATCTGCACCTCTGCAAGTTGTGCAATCAAAACAACCCTGAGTTCTTCATCTGATTGCTCTGTTGCCATCTGGAGCTCTGACTGAATGTTGACTTGCTGCATTTGAAGGTCATGAATCCGTGATTGGAGGTCATTGTAGATGTGTGAGGCAAATGGTAATTCTCGAAGGGGAAGATGAGTTGATGTCACGATGCTGAATTGATTAAATGCACCAATGTCTCGACCATATGCATTATCTAAAATAGCAAGAGCCGACTCCTGAGTGTTGTGAAACTTGAGAATGCCAGCTCCTCTGACAATGTAATCCTAATGAGCATCACAGATGGATAGTAAGGTTGATATTGTGAGAATGTCCTGAGAGCAACATACCTTCCATATCTCCTTACGAAGCTGGCTAAAGTTTCCTTCTGCACGTCTCCTTGTGTTTTCATTCCAAATTGAGTCCCACATTGTAGAAACAACAGTGACTCTCCCTGCTGACTTGGGCCCTGTCAATGCCTCAAAAGTTCGCAGGACCTGTCTTTGGCTTCCAGGCAAACGAGGGTTGTTGATAGGGGTGTGATAAAGAATGCGGAAACTATATAGCTCTCTAGTATTGAAGTCAGCAAGCGCCTCTAAAATGAGAGACAACTGGAAATTACTTATTTGTTTGGATCATATCTTTTAACATGGAAACTATGCTCATCACCGATATCTTGCTATCAGCGAAGCCGGGCACATCCACTAAGTAAATGGGAGACTGCAATGGCATGACCGCATTTATAATTTGATATATTGACACAGATTGTGTGAACCCCTCCAGCTTATGGCTGGAGAGACCGAGTGAGGGGTTTGATGCCACTGCTTCTATGAACTACCAGAGGAGATATATAGAGGTTGACCGAAAATAGTGATAGTGATACAACTCACGCTACTCTTCCCTGATCCAGTCGGACCAAGTAGCCTATGTGTATAGATATAAGTCGCCATCTCGCCATATATCGGATTAATGCGTATTTACACAAACACAGTACCGTATAGTCTGAAATTAGATGCCCTTTCTACCGATATAGCTCCAAGGACCTTGATGTACTTGAGCTTGGTTGCAAAATCCGGGATCATAGACATCGGAATGAAGCAGAGGGTGGTAATTGCGAAGGGGAGTGTTGGTGAGATGAAGTCAAGATGGATGGATGAGGGAGAAAAGCACAGCACACGGAATAAGACTGCTTTTGTCTGACGTGCACGCAGTGTGAGTAGTCCTCGTGCTGATTGGGCGATGATATGAATAATATTTAATTTTAAACCGATTGATAGGGCTCATATACTCTGTCACGAAATACAAAGACCCAAAATCAACGCCGAGGTCTCCGTTAAAGTTCAAGTAGCCTCGATATAACCCTCTCAGCACTATTTCTCCTAGCGTCCACCCCTCCTGCTCGCCTTGCCCCTCAACCTCAACCTCTTTACCCAACACAGACGAAGACACTGAGCCCAACGAGGTGGAAGACGGAGCGGGAGAGGGAAAGGGAAAGGGAAAAGACGAAGACCTCACAACCTCAAAAGCACCCCTCACAGCATCCACCCACTTCTCCCAGTTCTCAACCGACCGAGACCGCGGCGACTGCGGGAGTTGAGACCGTATATCGTTCCTCGTCCCTTTCCTGTTCGCCTTGCTCTCGCGGCCGATTCCCCTCATCTCCAACGTCGGCTCGTCTCGTCGCCTTGTAGTGGGGTTCGGAGAAAAGATGATGACAGTCAGGAAAAGGGAAGGTGGAGGTGATAAGCAGGGATGAATGATGATTGATAGCCTGTGGATGTGGGGAGGTGTAAAATGCGATTGAAGGAGGGGATGAGCTTTTGTCATCATCGTGCATCATCAACCATTCATCCATTCATTCAGCACCAACATCACAGTATACGACCAGTATAAAGCGACGCACCTCGTCCCGTTTAAATAAACACATCATCTCCCCTAAACGTGCCCTGTCTCGTTTCCTGTGGAACCGTATAAACGCGCACTTTGAAGGTGGACAACTGCGCGGCAGGGCGTATTACCAGGCATGGATTTGGAGAGAGGTGATAAAAAAGGGGTTTAAAATACTTAGATCAGTTAAAGGTCTTGGTTTTGTTTGAATCGAGATAGGGAGGGGGGGAGGGGAGAAAGAGATAAAGAACGAGAAAAAAGGGGAGGTGAGGAAGAGGAAGGAGACCTAAAAATAGCTACGATCCGTCATCCAATAATTCCCCCTAATCCTCTACGCTTCACATAGATACAGAAAATGGTCAACAGTCGACAAAGTTCAACTACAAGGATATGATCATGATCATGGAGGGAACAGAGAAACGACTGAGGCTTGCGATGAATGAGTGGCTGTTGGTGCTGGTGATGGGTGATTGCATCCACGGCTTGTCTACTCCAGTTGGAATTGACTTCTTCTTCCTTGACGTCCACCACCACCACACGACAAGACGACTAATTTTATTTATTTCATGCTCTAGACTTTTACTTAACCTGAAAAAGGGGTATTATGATGGACTCAGACAACGATATCATCAGTAAGTTCTGTCTCATTACACTTTACACTGTTTATTCATCCTCACTCATCCTCGTTATTCTTGTTCGGCATAGATTGGAACTGCAATTCGCTCTCAGATCCTGCATCAGAGGAATCTGACTCTCACTCTGACTCGGAATTGGGGAGTGATGAGAGTGGTGGGTCTGAACAAACATCGAGTGAGGAATGAGGAGAGGTAGAGGTGAGAGCGCGTGGTGAGATTCAGGGTGGTTTTGAGTATGCGTTCTGGTCTTTGCTCCCCCTTTTTTCTCTTCGTTTTCTGCTCTTTCTCCTCAACCTCTGTTCTGTATGCCCCCTTTTTCTCCCACTACCTTCAATTTACCCTATCCATACATCAAATAAAATAAAACAACCCCCACTAACCTTGTCTCTCCTCTCCCTAGTCCTTGTCATTTCATCGCCTGATCTCGCCCACTGCTCCTTGGCCCTTCGCTTTCGTTTCTGTCATCTCTTTTCTTTCATTCTCCTATATTTTCTCTCTCGTCCTCCCTTTTCTCTCTTCGCCCTTTCCTGTATCTTGTCCCCCCTTTCGTCGTTTGTCCCTCTTGAAGAAGCCTAAACTGATGAAACTATCAGACCAGTAGTTGTATGTGCTGCTGCAAACAGCAGCGAATATGAAGAATATTGGCGAATTGAGGGATGCCGCGGATATTTATGAGCATGGTGAGTGTTTTGTTGTGATCATTATTATTATGATCATTATTGGGAGGTTAGGCTTTTTCGGTATTTTCTGTAGCTGCATTTTGTTCGTCCTTGAACAGGGTTGATATCTGGTGTTTGAATGACGATATTTTCGCGTCTTGCTTCGACGGCGTTCTTTGTCTCCCTTTTTTCGTCTTTTTTTTCTGGGCTTGTATTTTGTGACGCATGGATGGAGGGTACCAAGGTTTTAAGTCCTGTTGTATTTTCTTCGCGAAACACTGGTGTGTCAACGCGATCTTGCATTTAGCAAATTTCCGGCTGCTTAGGGCATTTGATGTTGTCTCGTGCCCTTTCTCCCCTTCTCCCTTCCTCCCTCAATTCACACCGCTTACCATACCCAATTTACAGTATGTCTGGCAAACCCGATGCATAACGACGCTAAATAGAATTAGCAGCAATATACGAGATATCGGGAGAGACGAGGACGGCTTTGAAGTTGGTATATGAGGTACATTCGCCTTTTTCTCTCGCCTCTCCCTTCGTTCTGTATTTAACCCTTCTTCCATCACTAGTCATAGGTTCTGGCACGAAGTGAAAAACCGACCCCACCATCCCATCCTCAGATACCCCCGCTCCCTCAACCACCGAAGACCCAACCACTACTTCCCTCTTCGCCGAAGACAAATCCCTGAACGCGTCCGAAGTCAAACCAAGTGCAGGTGTGAAACCGAGGTTGACGCCGGCGCAGTTGAGGGCGTTAGAGGTGGAGAAGGAGAAGGAGGTTGGGTGGGGTGGAGGCGGTACTATGAGGTTGGGAGGCAATGTTGAAGGAGGTAGATTATGATTAGGGAGACGAGCAATGTCTTTTTGATGAGTCGGGTGAGTGACCTTTTCAGCTCTTTTCCTTTTCAAAAAGCGTCGCTGACGAACTTGTGATGTATACGATTAGTCTCATCCCTGCGCTGGCATGTTCCCCCATTGTAGGATGACACATGGAGACGGAAGCTGATGAGGATCGGATGGCGGATCGGTTGCAGCTTGATATTGGTGGGTGGCGTTCTTTTTTCTTTTTTGCCTCCTTTGCTTCCTCTTCTTCCTCTTCGTGCCCCTCGCAACCTCATCATTCCTCTCCCCTTACCCCTACTTTACACAAAAATTACACCAGAAATTTAAATCACGTACTAACTAAAATACCCACCAATACAGAACAAGACTCGGCTGCCCGATGAAATACCAAGTCGGCGGGTGTTGCTGTGTTCAGAGGCTGAGTTTATGCAGGTACGTTGGCGGATGTTTTTTTTTTATCTCTTTCGCATTTTCTTCAAGTTTGATACCCATTCAAACACATCCTTTCACAGTACTGCTTCATGCTGACGAAACGAGGCCAATACGACGTTGCTGACGGAATCCTGAGGCATATCATGGTATCAAGCGTGTATCAAACACAAGACCATCACAATTCAATTCGTATCGCGTTGATCAGTATGACCATCCCTTCTCTTTCTCCTCTTCCTCTCTCACCCGCACAACCCTCAGCACGGAGCGTCCTGGCCGAGCAACCTGACTTCGTCGTGGAACAAGCCCGCAAACTCATCACGACGGCATCAATCCAACAACGAGCATCTCAGGATTCTTCTTGCAACCGTCGCAAGCGGGCTTAAGCTCATGGATAGCTTTATTACGTCCACACTGCAGAAGCACATGTTTAGGGAATTGAAGCTTTCGGATACAGATGTGAAGAATCCTGGCATCTTGAGGTGGAATGGGCTGATTAGGCGGTATGCGTCGACTGCGACCACGGGTACTGCGGTTAAGAAGAAGACTGAGGATGGGGAAGAGGAGGATGAGGACCATTGGACGCCTGCACCTACGACAGGTAGGGGGTGGGGGAATGACGGCGAACATGGATGGTGCACCTAGGATTCCGACGAAAGAGAACCCTGCGATCTTTGCGATATATGGGCGGATTTGTATTGCTGCGAAGAGTTATCAAAGTGCTATTTGCAAGTGTCTCCCTTGTTTTCATTTTCGTCCTTTTTTTCACCGTTTATCGGGCATTGCTAACCCAATTCTGCAGTCTACCTCCTCCGTGCCTACGACTACTACCCAAACAACCCGATAGTCTGCCTCTGTCTTGCTGTCGCCTCGATTGGGAGGGCCATGCAACGCCAATCTGACGACAGGCACCACGCCGTAGTGCAAGCGATGGCGTTCATGAGCCAGTACCGCAAACTGCGGGGAGCGACGACGGCGGGGGTGGAGAGGTGGAGTATAATTATGGGAGAACGTTTTATCGGCCCATGTTGCATTAGCGTGGGGTGAAGCATTATGACAAGGTGTTCGGGTTGGCTGAACAGGCGGGGTGAGTTTTATGTTTTGTACTTCTTTTACTTGTGTGTCTTTGCGATGCTATTGCTGACTCAGTCTATGCGTATAGGACAACATTTTTGCAGGAAAAATGGCATTTAATTTGTCGTGTATTTTTGTTTTTACTAGTTCTGTACCGTTGGCCGATGTGTTGTATAGGAAGTGGTTATCTTTGTGACCATCACCCTTGCTCGTTATTTTTGGTATGCATATTATTATTGCTTTATATTTCACCTCCCTTCTACCGTGCACCTTAATTCTCGTCGGGTTCTGGATGAGACCCTAGAGAAGAGAGAGCTGGATTTTAGGGTGGCATCACCAAGCCTTGGTCGTTCTGCTTGGACGCAGAGACCACTGAGCTGCACCAATGGCGAAGATCAAAGCCTCTTCAAATTATGATTCTGGGATCGTATTAGGAGCGGGTACGCCGGGCATGCGTCGCAGCTATGGTGAGTTTTGCATCGGTCCAGGCGTAAAATGCCCTCCACTAGACTCCATGTGCCAGACGCCTAGGGAAGTGTTGATTCGGGGCAGCTGATTGGTTGGGTGTTGGAGGAATGGACTTATGATTTTGCATACGATCTTTTTCATAAATCTGGGGTTTGGCAATAATGAAAATTGCAAATGGCCTCCAACATATCCTCAAAACCGACGATGTTATAAATATGTTATCTTTTGTAATGAATATATACAAGCGTAGTACATGATTAATCTATTAATCTTGAAGTTCAACTTGAATCAACGACATGGCTGATGGTAATGGTGACTCAATCGGGAGCTCCGCGCTTCGAAAGCTTGTTTCTCCACCCTTTCACTCTGTTGGTGACCCTCGTAAATATTCCACCCTTTGGTGATTTGGAATCTCTGGTGAGGAGAGAGAGACGAAGAAGCATGAGGGGAAACGGGAGAGGAGAATGTAGTGAGGAGGGACGAGAACAGGCGCTTGATAGCCCGCGGATGCGGGGAGGTGTAAAATGCGATCGAGAATGGGGATGAGCCTGTTTATCATCGTCAATTGAGTCAACCATTTTCTCAATACTCTCCATATCCGCGGTCAAAATATGCATGAAAAGAAAGGCGCACCTAGTCCTGTAGATAAAAACACATCATCCCCAACACATGTCCTCTCCCCTTTTCCATGGAATTGGATTAACGCACACGACGAAGGCAGACAGCCGCGAGGCTGGGCGAATTGCTAGGAGTAGATTTGAATAGACAGGGTAAAGAAGGGTCCTTTCTGTTTAGACTAGAGCACACTGGACGCATTATTACCTATTTGGGGTCAAAATAGCTTGCAAATAACTTGAAAATAACTAAAAGATTTTTAAGGTATTTGAGTCCGGAATAATTTGATAAATAATGTATCTAGATATTTAAGGTATTTTGGTGGCTCAAATAGTTTGGCAAATAGGAAATCCTGGCTTTCAAGTTTTTCCGGTAGGTTTCCAAATTATTTCATTGTCCAATATTTTAAAAAATAATGAAAGCCCAGATACAACCTATTTAGGTGATAAATACCTTGTAAAGCACGATGAAAAATACCATGAGTCAGCAATCCTTATTTTGTAAGATATTTTTTCCCTTGTTTAGGATTCTCAAATACCAAAGACTTGGAGGAATCCTGGCTCACCTTATTTATCAAGGTATTTTACAGAGGCGTTGTCTGGACAATAGTATAATTAATAATGAAAAGCCCATTGAAACCTATTTCCTTTCGTATTCTTGGCGGAAATAGCCAAAGAAATAATCAAGAGACAAGTCAAACCACCCGCGCGAACCAACTCAAAAAACCTCAGTGATAGTAACCGGGTTTCATACAGGTTCGCGGTTCGGCTTCTTTCACTACAGTCAGTTTCGTTGCCCTTCACCATCTCGAGCGCATTGTGTCCCAATGTCCCTTTGTTTCGCCTAGGTTTCCTCATTGTCGCCTTCGCTCATTGTCTGTCGCCTTCATTTGCCTCAATGCGGTCGTGTCCATTTGCATCAGTCGCTCGAGGGTTGCCCTTGAGTGTCGTGTCGCTCATTGTCGCCTCCATTCGCTCCGGCATTCTAAAGTGGTATTAGCCCCTCACACCAATCGCTCGAGTTGCCCTCGAGTGTCGTGTCGCTCATTGTCGCCTTGTGTCGCCCCATTTCGCTCGTGTCCATTCGCTCCGGCATTCTAAAGTGGTATTAGCCCGTCGCATCAATCGCTCGAGGGTTGCCCTCGAGTGTCGTGTCGCTCATTGTCGCCTTGTGTCGCTCATTGTCGCTCATTGTCGCCTCACATCGCTCATTGTCGCCTTCATGCACCATTTCTTTTGTCTTCATTTGCTCCCATTGTCGCTTGCAGCCATTCGCTCCGGGATTCTGAGGCGGGGTTCAATGGTAGTTCATAGGGAATCATCCAGATTCACTCAGTATCGGCTCGCTCGAGTGTTACCCTCGAGTGGCTTGATCAAGGCTACAAGGTTGCGGGATAAGTGCCAAGTGGCTGCTGGTAACCCATCGGCTAGTACTAGAAAAAAAGGAAATTGGGAGCTGATAAGAAAGAGAAAGATAGTGGAACGTGTATACGTAGTGATCATTGATTATATATTTCTTATCAACGATGTCGACGTTCCACGATTTAATCATGTGTATTATCGTAATGCAAAACGAGTACCAGAAAATGAAGACAACTACCAGATATCGATAAAAGTCAAGTAAGTACCTCAAGCTACAGGTCAACTGGCATGGGCAGTGGCTTTCCCTTTCGACTGGTCACTGGGATATACCTACGGGCAATGCTGCACAATGATTCAGTTCATTAATTCATAAAACATCAGGACGAAAACGCACTCAAGGATTTCATCAGGGATCGTCAGATCTACGGCTTCAACGGCATGCAGCTTTGCGATCTGCTCAGGAGTTTGTTCCTTCAGCCATTCTTCGCAATAGAAGTTGATAGGTAGCCCTGGCACGACATCATCATGCGCCTTTTCCATACGTGCAGCCGCTGGAGGCGTCAATGTTAGGGGATGTAATCGCTGCACAGGAAACTTCCCTGGGGTAGGATTTTCTCCATCAGGGTAACGCAGAGAGAGATATAGCAAATCTAAATGTCCCATAAAAGTGCGAACGGCTTTCGCCCTCCAGGTTAAGGTTGTTATATACCGCGGATCGTCTTTCCTTGCTTTACAGCCCTCGCTGGATGATTCATCTCCACTACAGACGTCCCATGTCAAATTTTCTTTGGCGAATCTGTGAAGACGTTTGATGTTTGGATTCCGAGCATGAGCACCCAGACCTTCTATTCTCCGAGAGCAACACTGTTTATGGTGTAAGTAAGAATTAAATGAATCATTTGATAATGTCCATACATCCCGACGACGCCCAATTCGCCGATTTTTTTGAGTCGCAGTCATTTTTGATGACCGGCTTTGTGTGTGCTGTTTCGAAAATACGTCTTTGAGATATTCTAGATGGACCTGAAAGCACGAGTCAACTTCCTTCGTGTTGGAAGTCTCTTCTGGATGCTTCTGATAAAAAGTCGATTTGAAATGTTTCCTAGCACACTCGTTCCATTTAGTTGCGGCACTTGCCAAACAATCATCGATATCCTCTTTTTCCAGAAAGAATTGGCAATTTATGATGGATGGTCCATTTTCGCCATTCGTGTTGAACACCAGGACTTGTCCCCGCGGGACGCTACTGATGTCAGACAGCCTTCCCCATGCATCTCGGGTTCGATTCATGACAGTGACCATGTGTTCACGAACAAGCCGCTGGAAGGTTATTGCATAGTCAATATCGTGATCATGCCCAAATAATATCATAAAAACCTACTGCAGTTCGTACACGACCAGAGTTTCTCTTCATCGTCGTATTCTTCTTCCTTTTCTTCGTGGGACCGACGTCGTCGAGGTCCAAATCATCGTCAACATCAGCGTCGTGGGGGTTGGGTATACCTTTTGGTTGTCCGCTGAGGCTTGGATCTGATGTCAGTTCGTTGGGTCTCTCACTCGCGAGGATGTATTGAGCAAAATCATTGCGACGAAGAGCCTATGATTGTCAGTATAAAAATAGGGCTTGCGTTCTACGGTTTATTGCGAAATACCTCATTATCAGACACGAGACGCTGGTAAAGTTTAGCCTGAGGGTAGAATATGTCAGCAAGAAGTTATAATTATGTTTAGATTTAATCATTACCATGGCGGGGTTTAGTAGCGTCATTTCTGCGGTTGATTTCTCTGATCTCTCCCCATCGGAAGCAACGATGTCATCTGGGGAGGGCTGGACAAGAATCGGTTGGACCTGGTTACGAAGTCTTAGTCTCAGGGAAAGCGTGCTACCAAGGGCTGTGGGTGAGATCGCCTGACGATTCTCTGGAACTGAATGCTGTTCCTGGATATACATGCTCCCAGCCCTAGACTGAATGTCGTCTGAGGTGGTTGCAGATAACAAAGTCCGAAACCTGGAGTCGTCTTGATGTGGATATGACAGAACATTGTCACTAGATGATGTTTGGGGGATGCTCTCCAAGCCGGGGGTTTCTTGTAGAGTAGAATCCACTTGCTCCATGTCGTAAATGTGAACACAGGAGAATGAGCGCTGGACACACTCCATCTGAGCGCTACTATGCTCTTCGCCAGCAACTTCGAGCTCGCTATCTGACCCACTTTCCAACTCATCCACATCTGGTGATGCACCCATTGGTTCTCCGCAATCCAGTGAACGAAGGCTGGCAAAGGAGTGCGAGCGTGGAACAGGCTCCATTCTCACATCGACATCCTGCCTTCTCGGGTTTTGCGCGAACGGTGGGCTCATTGTTTCGAATTCGTCTTTCTGATCCACTGTGCGAATAAATGTGACAGAACGCAATTGCACTCCAGGTACCACCTGTGGTACATCGAGTGAGGAAACGCCTGCGAAAGAATCTGAACGCAAAATAGGTTCTATCCCGGCCTCTACACCTTCTTCCCGATTTCTTGCTTCCATCGCCGGGTCACCAGCAACGGCCACCGCACTCAGGGACCAACTATGAGAAGATGGATCCATTGGCGCGTCTAGGGAACATACACTGGTGAACGAGTCGGTACGCAATACATGCTCAGGCATGACGTGGTGATTCTCGGCATCCTCCTGCCCTCCCATCATTTGTTCATCGTCTGCTGGTACAGAAACATCAGCGAAAGAATGTGAACGCAGCACACCCTCCATCCCCACTTCGGGACCTCGTTCCCCCTGTGCTACCTCCCGTGTTGCCTTGCTGCCTGTTCCCATTGCCGGACCACCAGTGACAGTCATTGCACCCAGGGAGAAATTATGAGATGGATCCATTGGCGCGTCTAGGGAACACACGCTGGTGAACGAGTCGGTACGCAATACATGCTCAGGTATGACGTGGTGATTCTCGGTATCCTCCTCCCCTCCCATCATTTGTTCATCGTCTGCTGGTGCAGAAACACCAGCGAAAGAATGTGAACACAGCACACCCTCCATCCCCACTTCGGGACATTGTTCCCCCTGCACTACCTCCTGTGTTGCCTTGCTGCCTGCTCCCATCGCCGGACTACCAGCAACGGTCACTGCACCCTGGGACCAACTAGGAGGAGACGGGTCCATTGACACATCTAGGGAACACACGCTGGTGAACGAGTCGGTACGCAACACATGCTCGGGCGTGACGTGGTGATTCTCGACGTGTTCCCCTCCTACCATCATTTGACACAGTACACTCTCCATCCCCACTTCGAAATCTTCCTCCTCCTGTGCTACTTCCTGTGCTACTTCGCTGCCTGTTTCCATCGCCGGACCACCAGCGACGGTCACTGCACCCAGGGAGCAACTTTGAGGAGATGGATCCATTGGCGCGTCTAGGGAACATACACTGGTGAACGAGTCGGTATGCAAGACCTGCTCGGGCATGACATGGTGATTCTCGACGTGTCCCCCTTCTCCAATCATTTCGTTATCGTCTCCTGCCTCCTGCATCACCTCACTTCCTGTTTCCCTCGCCGGATCACCAGCGACGTTTGCTGCACCCTTCCGTGAAATACGAGGAAATAAACCATTGGATTCGTCCACCACGGTGGAGCCTAGTTCTTCGTGTCCAGTAACTGTTTCGCCTTCTATTTCTGTGCCTCTCAGCACGGGTTCGGTGTGTTCAACTACCGGTGCAACGGCGGCGCTAGACTCAGGATAATCATAATTCTCCAGGCCATCAAGGAATCGTCGCCACTTCAGAGCTTCATCAAGTGGAAATGAAGAATAGGGAGAAATCGGGTCTTGAAGAGTTTTTCGGCCTGAAGACCTAGGCGCCACTAAGAGAAAATATGTACATAAGCATAATCTTGCGTCAGAAAAATAACTAAATAACATACCGTGGCGTGGCATACCTATACATTCGCGTCGTGCAGCATGTAGAGGAAGGACGTTTCGGCAATGCCGTTTGAAGTGGCCACTTGCAGCTGGAGGGGAAGGGGGTCTTTGCCGCTTTTTCTGGCCTGTTGGTGGATCCAATTCCATTGCGTGTTCACTCATAGTAATTTATTCGGTTGGATAAAATCGTGGGGGCTGGGTAAAAGGGAAACTTGAGTGAGGCATTGCGACAGTCCTTATATACTCGAAAGCATTGCCCGAACAAAGACTCTTTTCAGGAATAATGAGTGGCGAGAGGCAGCGACACATAAAAAGGAATACAAAAACCTTCAACAAGCCTACAACCTCAAACATCCGTGCCACCCATAAATCGCCTCATCATGGATGCCTCGAGAACGACCACCTTTCCTAGAAATCGCTGGAGCATGTTAGTGGTATTGGATTTAGATCAACTACAACCAGAAAGCCGCCCTCTGCCTCTACCAAATCGTTCACGTCCTGTGGCATCTTCCCCATTCCTTGCATCACCTCGTTCACAATATACCCCGTCGTTAGCCATGACATCCAATCAAGTGGCTCAAGCATCCAAAAGGGTGCACGGTGCCCACATGGCTACGCCTCAAGTTGAAGATATCCTAACAGCTCACAAGATCGAGGACAGTTACGAGAACCCAGGTGTGCCACTGGGCGCGCATGACGAACGAGAAGGCGTATCCAACAGTGATAATTTTTCAAGAGTAAGTTTAATCCAACGTACCTCAGGAAATAAATTTACACGCATGTTTTGCTAGCTTGCAAGCAATCCATACGGGCAACCAAATCAAAGAAATTTCCGCGGCAACTTCAAGCAGTACTCATTTACGTGGTACGCGTCCCGCGACGCGAATGAGCCTTTAGAATACCCTCCACCCATTCCGGACAACGTTCATGTCAACGATGGAACCTTGTTTGTTCATTCCTCGTCCTCGGGCGATGGCTCAATGAAAACCTGGATTAGGGACCAAGGATCGTGGAAGTTGATTGAGCAAGACACGCCATATAGATTCCCTCATGGCACATATATTTACAGCTCCAGCAACGGCTTTCCTAGCTGGGCGACTCCAAGTTCAAAGCGTAAAAGGAAATGTAAGATTGAAGGGGGTAGAGTAGGTACGGGTAAACGACCTCGAGTTGAATAATGAAAGTAATATATGACATTTTATCATCTGATGTATGAACGAACCCTTGAGCGGGCGGAATGAGGGGATATCAAGGCATGGAAGATAAACCGTTTACGCCGAGGTGATACAAACACGTCGTGTTGCCTCCCCAGTTGCTTAAAATCTCCACAAGCACCACATCGTAAACGGCCTGTAGAGCGACGAGGGGCAAGGGTGCGGAGAAAGATTGTCGCTCCTTGTTAACAGAAGGGGTGAATTCAAGATTGATCAGCGGAACAAAGGTATCAGTTGCTTGAAGGTTCAAGGGAAGTACGGCAGAAGGGGTTCTGGTCATGTCCTTCACAAGCCGGCAATAGCTATTATCCTGATAACAGAGCTGTCGAGCTACATCATGATCGCGGAGAAGACCCCATAAAACGAGAGATTTTGGAATGCGACGTCGTGACGTTGGAGAGAGCCGGTTGAAGGGGATATGGCTGACAGTGAGCGCAGTAATGGTGGCTGGCTCTGACAACTTGATACCAACTGTTCCTCTATGCCCATCAAACTCCCAGCAGTCCCCAATGACGTTGATATCCTCCAGCACGACAATGGGAAGTCGGACGTGCTCTGCGCCATGATCTTGGAAATCGGAATTAATGATACCTAAGGAACTCGAATTCGCCACCTGCGTGGTAAATTGCGGTAGAATACGAGCGCCATGACCGCTCAATGAGAAGTCAGGATTGGGATCCAAATCTAGGCCGAGGATGCTGTGTACGGTCCCCAACTGCGCACTGATGGTATCCACGCGCTGAGACAAGGAATGGAGTAAAGTGGAGTGTTTTTGGAGGGTATCAGAAGCCAATACCCGTTGTGCGATGTCTGTCTGACAGAGCTCATTCAGTGGCGGAAGAGTGTTGCGTACACTTGAAGTGCAGACGACCTGGATCAAATCGCAAGCCCCGGACCAGAAGTGGCAAACATTAATTATCCCGATAATGAGCAGCATGATCCATTTGATAAGTCTTATTCCTACAGAAGGGCGGAGGGGCGTACCCATTCGCTGAAAATATGCGTCAAAACTCTACATATTATTGCGCAAAACAAAATTTTAGCTCACCCTGTCCGAAATCGGTGAGCGATGCTCAACCTTCGTTAGAAAACTATTAAGAGGCACCCGGAATTTTGGAGGGTATTCCTCATGCACGGAGGTTGCAGATGGTAGGTTCTGGGGCGACGTATGTGAGAGCATTGCCAGTGGCGGACGTTGTAAACGTCCACCTTAGATTTAAATGTAACATGAAGGGCATCCCTTCACGAGTACAATCGGAGTATTGAGCTAGTATCATAAAGGTATCCCTTCACGAGTACCATGAGAATCATAAAGTACAATCACAAAAGGGCGTCCCTTTGCAATGGTGGTTATGGTGTCGCATTGCAACTCGTGAATCGTGACGACACGCTCTGTCACGACGCACGAGACTCACCTTGAAACTCAAAAAAATATATATGTACTATCATCGGTCACCACTCGGGTAGTGTCACCACTCGGGTAATTTTGGTAATTTGCAGATATCTCGCTCAATTTTGCAAATTATAATCTGAGGATTTAAATCTGGGTAGACTAAAGAAGAATACACCAGGATCTGTACTTAGATATAGAAAAAAATTGAAATGAGGAGTGTAATAATTTGCAGACTGAATCGTGACTCTCAAAAAGTCACGAAAAATGGGTGTTATTTTCCAGATCCCGTCCGATGTTGTGCTCATATTCCCAAGAAATCCGGCCTGAAACTCATGGTAGTAGATTACTATATCCCTACCAAATATTAGGTTACCTCGAAGCTATCTGCATTTACGAGCGAGGAAATACTTATCGCGTAGACATGAAATCTGGGTATTTGATGGCATCAGTTTCTGCCAAACTGACCTTTTCCACCACAGTGACGTTCGTGACAGCAAAACCCGAGTGGTGGCATTTTCGACTAGAATCCACCGGAAACACTCCGTGGCTCGTTCTGCCCCATTTTTCTTCATTTAAAAATCATATTCATACAAAGAAATAAAAGTTTTACCGATATACCAAGTCCCAATACTAGGGGATCAGAGGAAAATATTCCAGACACCGAGAAGTGGGATTCTACCCGACTGGTGACCGATGATAGTATAATAATTCTCACCAGCAGATATTGAACGCGTGGCGTCACATTTCACATGAGGGTCTCAATCATTTAAATTAATTAGTATTACCACTCAACCACTTGTCCATCTCCTCCTTCTCGTTATCAAATTAATCCCCAAACTCAACTCGTCCTTCTTCTCCTCCTCGTTATAAATCAAATCCCCCCCCCCCTCCCTCTCTCTCCCACCCGTAATCGCAAAGGGTTACCCTCTGTGATTTCAAACGCACCCGTGATCGCAAAGGGTTGCCCTCTGTGATTTCAAGAGCATCCCCCTCTCAATCACAGAACTTTCCCATCTCCGAACTCTACATATCCTGCACTTCGCACACAGCCGTCTATTCCGCGCTCCACGCTTGGTTCCATCGAATCTCTTGAATATGCACGATAATATTGATCGTTACCCAAATGATGTTACAGAACCCGGATATGAACTCGCCAATTTCGGTCCTCAGATGCACCCCGCAATCCGTCGAGAAGTGGCTCACATGATCGGCCAAGCCTCGGATCATATTGAGGGAAAGGTGGAAAGCATGAGAGCGACAGTGCTACCTCAGCTCGATTCACATCAAAAACTGATAGGAGAGCTTAAAGAAATGCATAGCAATATGCAGCAAGATATGGAGTACATGTCGAACGCTTTTGATTCCAGAATCGCAGGTATGAATATAGTATTCGTGTGCAGCATATAAGCTGACTATTTACTCACAGGGACTGAAAGCATGACGAAGGCCGCAACCGATAGAGCAAAAAAAATTGAAAAAACAGTCATAACCTTCCAAGAAAAACAGACAGGTTTGTAGATATTGCTGTTGTGTCTGTAATGTGTCTTATAATTACGCGAATAGATCTGTCTCACGCCGTCGAACAATTGCAAACTCAAAAAAAAGGCCGCATGTTGAGGATACGAACAGTCATGAGTGTGGCCCCCTCGTTTGATCCAGAAGACGACAAAGATAAAGAATGGATTTGGTATATGAACAAATTAGGGAACTTCATGGAAGCGTTGAGAGGTGATTCGAGTGAAGGGATTGCTGAAGATGCGGCGGGCACCGTTCAAGAGCCTCATGAAACGCAAGGAGAGTGTTCGGGAGAGAGCTTGCCACCCGACAGTTCCTTGATAACTGGTGCAGACATTTGCTTCTCTGCAAATGTTGGAGTGTCAGAGAATTTAGGGTTCCTGGGAGGGGAGGATGGAGGCGCACCGGAGAATATGAAGTCCATCAAGAGCGACTTGATCGAAGAGTTGGAGGCTGCTTCAAACGAAGAAATACCCAAACAGATCACGGATGGTGCTGGAGTATCGTCCCTTCTGCAGAGACTGAAGGGAGCAGGGATGGCGGCCCTACTGCAAGAATTGAAAAGCTCGGTGACATATCTTTCATATCCTCAACCTCCACGAAGTCTTCGGTATGCAGGCATTTTCTTCGTGCTTATTTTGATCTGCATATTCTTGTCTTTTTCCTTGTCTTATTTCACTACCATGGTGTACGCATCAATCCAACCCGCAGTAATAATGCAACCCGCTATGTTCCCATCCTACCGGTTGCGTCGACAGGAGCGCATCACGAGAAAAGGAGCAAGCTCCTACAAAGTGTAATCTAACAGTGGATGACCATTCATTAATAGTAAAATATAAAAATGTGGCCGACTACGAAAACATGAAGTTTAAATAATAAATCAATGTACTGTCAATTATTATAATTCTCATTCATCCTGAAATATATTGTGGCGAAGTCAGTTCAGTGCGGAGACCAAGACAGATGGATACTCACATCATCCTTATATGCTCCTGGCATGGTACGAGCAATCGAAGAAGGCTGTTCAATGTTGTTTCCGAGTCTGGCAGAAAGCTGTTCATGCCTACGCTCCTTCACGGTAGAGTGTACCCTGCGATGAACTGGGGTTTGTTTCACGTGTGCCACTGCTGGTCCTCCATCCGATTCTGAGTCGCTGATGACGATGGTGGGCACAAATCGTACACGTTTCGAGGTCTTCTTTGCAACGGACTTGATACTATTGGGTGCCCCCGGAGAAAGAGTTGACTCCACGGTCAACGAGCAACGAGGTTTTCCTTCTGCAAGTGCCGAATTTACTTTGTCGTCGCTTAGGCGTGGCGCATCTTCTTCGAATTCATGGCGGTTGGATATGATAACGAAGTCGTCGTCTTCATGAGTGGCAGAGTCTTTGGTTTCATCTTCGTATTTGCTATTCCAATGGCTTACAAGTATGAATTCAGTTGTGTCATGGAGATGGATGGGAGGAAATGATGGATGTGGGATGGGAGGGAATGATGAATGTGTCATGGTAAAAGGCGGAATATAGAGTTGAACGGTCGATTGACAGTCGATGCTCCCAGAATGATTTTATACACCTTCAAGATACCATGACAATCCAGAGCGACCATGAAATAATGACAAAGCAATGGCAGAACAATCAGGAAGCAGAAACGATGCTCAGACAAAGGTTGAGAGGGGTTGCTACACACAATCACGAGCACCATTGAGCACCGATAGTTCAACATTCAACACCCAAGGGTCTCCCTTGGGCGATGTCCATGCTGTTGTTTAGATCTTGATACCATCGATGATGGTTACGGGGGATGTAGAGTGGACGATGGATGTACGGAGTTGGTGTTCGGGGACATGAGCTTGGGGGCATCGACAGTGACACCTGGCGCCAGGCGTGTGTCGTGACCAGTACCTGACCCAACTAGTTCGCAGCACATGATGCACGGTTCGAGCGCGTCGACTTCAACAAGCCAGAGTCGTCCTCCGACTGATCGAGTTGAAATTTGCCATGATGTTGGTGTCAAAAAAAAAACGAGAGCATTGATTGTGCTGTGAGCAATATTGACAAAGGGAGACCCTTGGTTGACTGTACGGTGTAAGTCCGAGTCGCAGCAGATTTCGCCTTTGTACGCACAAAACAAAGGAAAGACAATTGACTCGAAACGTGGGGCAAATGCTTTAGTGGCTCAGTCTGCAGAGGTATAAATGCATAAAGTCTCGTCACGACAAGCCACACCTCGACATCTCCCCCAAATCTTGCTTGCTCACAATGACACGGCGAGCACCCTCAAAAACAAGCACAAACTCCCGCCCGAGTGCAATGTACTGTAAGTACGCTCCAAGTTTTCAATCTGTACATCGCTACTCGATCCTCACTCCGCATTATAGTAACGCTTGTGTCTCTCTTCCTGTGTAGAGCGATTCCTCATCCTTTTCCGCTCGGTCAGGTGTATCATCTTAGTCAGTATTGTGGACATCTGTCGATATTGTATCTCACGATATACATTAGCATTTCAGATGGCGCAGAAAATCAATTATACGCCCAATGTGCGATTGTCCGAGGCAATTGAACAGGCAACCCTGTGCTGTGTAAGTAGTGTCTCTGCAGGACTTCTTATATGTCTCACCGATTGACATATGTCCCACAGGTGCATAATGGTTATCTGGAGGCGTCAGCGGTTTACTATGGTCAAGATGGAGAGCCAGTGGAATTTTATCACGTTACTCAACGCCTCAGAGATAAGTAAGACTCTTCTAGATCTCCTTCTTTGATATCGTGTAATGTCACTTATGCCCAATACAGGTTTTCTTCTGCAGATACCCGGCCTCTTTGGAACCAAATTCGAGGGAGTGCTGCAGAGGTCATTGTCATGAGCACTATCGCTCATCAGTGCTTCAGCATGGAACAGGTTGGCATTATGGAGGAATATTATCGCCATTCCAAAGAAGGGGAAAACACATCTTGCTTCAACTTGCGCATGGAGGAATTGTGGCAAGATCTCGAGGAGGAAGAACCGAAGCGCCGACAGTGATGAAGGGCAGCCACATTATAATTAGTACTTGTAGTCACATCGCCCAATGTTGTATGATTTAATATGGAAATACAAATGAAACCCAAAGCACCTTCTGATTGTCAATCGATATATTGGTTCACCCAAAGTGGAGTCCAGGTGTATAAACAATTCGGACTCGTTTTGAACTGAAATGAATCAGGCTTTAAGAGTTGAGGGGGGCTCAACAGAATTTCAGTCAAGACAGGGATGGGGTTGACGAAGCATGAACAGAAGGAAACGATACATTGATATCAAGTTCGAGCAATGCTTGTATATACGTCCATACTACGTAGGTTTACACGTTGACTTTGAAAGCCCAAGTATGTGGATCAGTCTTACCACCTGGTAGTCCACCCGAGCGACCGATTGCTTGACGCTCGCGCTTTAAGGCGATGAAAGGGCGCACGATGGTCTTTTCGATGGTTCCGGTAGCAGTGGACTCTGAACGAAGGTTAGGAAAGAACTTAATCAAGAAGAAGTTGAGAAACACCCACTGAGAAATTGAGCAGAGATGTGCACGGGACTGGTCATTACAACCCTCATGAGTGCACTAATATCACGTTAGAATGCATATGTGACGAACTTGCCAATGACCTGGAATATATATTCCGTCTCTGGGTACATTTCGAAACCCGGGGAAACGGTCTCGATTTTCTCGGGGACGAGAGCAGCCAGCGTTGCAGGACCACACCGTTCGCCTGTGAGGAGGTTGACGCTGGTGACGTTGACAACACTACGATATACTAGTGTGCTTGCGTGAAACGGTAGATGGTGTGGCAGGGCAATAGAAAATATGTGGAGAGGGGCTCCTGGCCGGATGCGTGTCTCAACCTGGCCACTGGTTAACTCCGTCATGCTAAAAGAGTCGAGGATGATAGTCAGTGTAATTGACAGGGAAAGCCTAAGAAAGTCTCAAGGTCATGATTTCACTTACAGTAGGCCTTGTGATTCGTAGAAACGAGGGGCAGACATTATAGTTGATTCGAGGGAATGGGATGTTGTGGCTGTTGTGTCGTGTCGTTGTTCGTCAATTTAAAGTAAAATAACCCATTGTGTGAGCAAATAAAGCATTGACAATCATCACTCACATAAACAGCCTTTGGTGGCATGGTCGTGAGTGCCAACGGGAATGGAGTAGAGGCAATCCTGACAAAGGTGATTCCGAGTATAATAGGATTTTACAATGACATGAGCCTCATTTGAATCTACGAACTCGCGCCACTAAGTACGAGTGCTCTCACTTGTAGAAATCATACATCCTCCCAATTTGCTGTACCTCACTCTCCCAAAACTTCAACATGCAACGTGATACTGAATGGACGTTAGGCAGCCAAAGGGCTCAACAGAGCGGTTCACGACATCAGACCTTGGTCTTTTGGGACTCGCACGAATTTGTCGCTGGGCGCAAACTGTGAAGTCCTTCTTACTTTCACTTCTCCTGGGCTTGGGCTGATACAGAACTGTTTAACAAGTCCTCTGGTCTCTGTGACTAATAGCATGTGGCACTTGTTCTGGACGATGGTATTCATGTATTACAGTGTCGCTGGGATTCGCCGAATTGGGAATGATCTTGGAATGTATCGCGATCACTACATCCGTGGTATGGACCTTACTCTATTGCTCTCCTTAGTACTACTAATCACTCCTTACAGCAAATACCATCGAATTCGATGCGTGCGCGAGTCATTACGTCGTGAATCGCTGCGGAACGGCGAGCCAACCGCCTGCGATTGCCAACCAGTGCTTGAACTGGAAGCTTTGTATGGAGAGCGATCCGGAAAAGGTCAATACATTGGCTTTATGTACCTTGTATTTGGCGGAATCGATAAGTGTTGGTGCTCAACATTTGAATATGTGGTCGATGGTACGGGAATTGCGGTATAGCTTCATGGGTGCTTTGCTGAATTCCTCTTGTAGTCCGTTATTGTTGTTCTGTCAGTCGTTTTGATCGGCACGCTGGTTATTACCCAAAGAGTTCACAGAATTTGGGTTGAGAAGGCCTTTGTGATGCTGTCCCTTTGATAAATGATTGGAATGAAGTGATATTTGCAAATCCTCGCTCACAAAGGGCGACCCTTTGCGAGAGGACTGTGTGATGGATTTAGAAAAAATTGGCAGATATTAGATTTGCAGCCGAAGTGAAACTGAAGAGAGACAATACAATCACAAAGGGTGGCCCTTCGCGATGGTCGTCGCAGCTGAAGAGGTCCAAGGAAGGAAGACATCAGCCCTCCAACGTCACATCACTCACGTGCGGTGACACAACAACCTGGACCGAATCACCCTAAGCCTTCTCTGACACACCACCACCACCATCATCATCATCATTGCTCAAGGGTAACCTTTGAATAATGTGAACTCTAAACCGCCACCGTTGCTCAAGGGATGCCTTTGAGTGACGCAAACGTCTCTTTTTAAGAGCTCCGTTGCCTACTACTACTAAGTGGGTCGGGCATCGCATTTACTTTGTCAATAGACGGTCAATCCGTCGTTTGTCCAACCACGTCGCATTAACTCGCACATCAACACTATTTAAGAGGCTCGCCGTGGATATGTGGTCGCACCAGACACATAGCAAGAAAATTCCCTCATGTCGTCCAGCCCAGGTGATTCCCAGCCACTCAAGCCCACTCACTGATACTCATTGATGGTGTTTCTTTAGATAGCAGCGCCTGTTCTGACAGTAGATCGTATCTAGACCTCGAGGATTACCGCTTCCAATCCGATGGAGATTCTGATGACGGTCGCTCTTACAGCTCATATTCTGTGTATGACATCAATCAGTCACCAGCTCTGCTTCAAAGTGGCTTCGTCTGGCCGTCTCCAGACATGCAAATAAAGTGCGTGGCACATTTATGGACTCCACTTGTCATACCTCTAATTAGGTATTGATTCAGTAGCGCCGCCATGGGTCCACCGAAGCTGGGTCGGCGTAGGTTTCACAAAGTAAAAAGGACATTTTTTCAGCACCTGAACTCAGTCAGTGTTCTACGTCGCAAAATCGTGTCTGGCAGTCTGTTGGGAATCCGAAAGGCGCTTCAAAAATGCGGCGAGAAGTAACTAATGATATACTAGAAAGTTCCGCCAGACAACCCCTTGTTATTACGATGGTAGTAGTAACCCCAGTTATGTCAGAGTCGCCGCACACAGTTTCTAAATCCTATCGCTTTACTTCATGTACCAAGCTCTTCTATTTGAAGGGAATCGACCCACCATTCGATTTGCCCGGAGTACCCAAGTGTTAATTATCGGTGATGTTATGATTTGTAGCTTAACCCTTTGTTCCCTTTGTCTTTCGGTTGGACGCACGCTCCGTCCCATTGTTGGCGAACAAACGGCCTTTGAGCATCATCAAAGGCTCATCCTATAAATACCCCATAGGAAATCCGTTTAGCACACTTTGCACTCTAGGCTCAATGTCTCTCCCTGATCCTAACCTCGATATTTCATATACGTTCAGTCATCTAATGAGTAAGGCTGAACAACATTGCTTGCCCATTTTTGTCTGTTTTTTGATTATGGCTCTTGATTATAGGGATGTTTTGTGAGGGTAGAATCATTTCCCGACACGGTCAGCCTCTTTTAGAGATTCAACATGGTTAGTGGCTTCAGCCAATCCCTTATTCATGACTCATGCCAGTCCTGCTGCAGTATCCTGGGATGATGAAACGCAAGAAGAATTTATGTATTCTTTCGTGCATAATTTTCCTGTGTCGGATCTTGTGTTCTGTATGATACAGATCTTTTAAACCC
The DNA here is from genome assembly GCA_015501605.1 of Panaeolus papilionaceus. Lineage (NCBI taxonomy): Eukaryota > Fungi > Basidiomycota > Agaricomycetes > Agaricales > Panaeolus > Panaeolus papilionaceus. The sequence continues at coordinate 134,268 of JADNRZ010000016.1, forward strand.
ATTCATTTCGTCTTTCACCAACTCACTCGCATTCCCGCTGTAGGTAAATCTCCCAAGGCTGGAGATTTCATTTGCATCGATGGACAACAGAGGTTGATCACACTTTATGGGTAAGTGCCCTTCGATTTCTGTTCCCTGCCATATCCGCGTCGCTCACTATTCAACCGAAGGTTCCTCTGTGGAAAGGTATGACGGTCGTGATATGAGCACAGAGCCATCTTGCTGACTACAACATCAATCACGAACTCTACTCAGATCCCAGGTCCGTATAATGCCGCTTCATTGGTTGCTATTTCTGACTATTTGCACATCGAATCAGCCTATGACAGGTTAGTAATTCACGAGTAATACTCGACGCCGTTCCTTACACATTCACAACTCAATATCGCCACTGCCACTGCAGGCACAGCTGCGGCACACCTCAATGGCTCAGAGGCTATGACTGCGATTATGTCAAACTGGGTGCGGGTGCTGAAAACACCGATAACCACGATGGCGTCTTTTTCAACTCTGTCGAGCAGGACAAAATTATGAGAAGGAAAATGCGATGTGTCGAATATGGTCTCCTGTCAAAAGAGCAGAGAAAGCTAGCGACTTCGGTATGGCATACATATCCTCTGGGAATTCTGTTTTTTGATGACTCTTGACTAGCGCGTGTTGTAGTATATATCTATGTCAACATCATTTAGATTCATATGCGCCATCCCTACTTTTCACTCTAATTCATTCGCATTGGCAATAACTACCTTACAACCTTAGTTACACGATTGTTGTGCCGCTTTGTCATGACCGAATAACAAGTGTTCTCGCTTCTCTTTTATACTACCTGCGTACGAAACCCAAAATAAAGGATCAGTCAACTACTTAATCTCAACTCAAGTTCGCAACACGCACCCCACAAGAAACCAGTAACATGGCCACTCCAGAAATCGAAAATCTTTTTGGGAATCTTTCTCTCTCTTCATATTCCTATCTCGACTGCCGTTGTGGATTGACCATCCGAGCTCTTTGTAACACAACGCTAAGGATATATGGCGAAGAGGTTCAATGCATTTCCTGTGGTCATTGGGAGCATGTTGCGTGCCAGCGTTATGGTAGAGCAAGTAAACTTCTTGCTGGTGAAAATAACGACTTCACTTGCGACCACTGCAACTTCAATCACATGTTTCCAAGACTCAAGGAAATGGAGTTAAGGTAATGTCGCCCGGTCCTTAGCACTCACGATAGTTCTGTTCTGATGTGGTATCAGGAAATTTATCAAAGAATCCAGAGCTGAACATAAGAAGCACGCACTCGCAGTGCGCCTCCGGTAAGAAATTTCTTTGGACATGACTCGTGCTGTCCCTAATTATAGGTATCAGGCCTGGAAGAGGAGCACTTGCAAGACATGGGGAGTATTTCTACCCTGTTCGACTGATCCAAAAGGTATCTATGACGAGATGGACTGTGCGTTGGTGGAGAGGTAACTGTTTCGTCGCGGCCTCCGTACAGGCAGGAGAAGTTTCAGTGGTTAACGAGGAGGATTTGATCGATTCCTTGTGGCTTGACAGGGCTCGACGTCGGGAAGTTCGCGTAGGTTGACAGTTGTTTCTTGGGTCGTTATAGAAGTCTAACATGTACACACCCAGCTTGGAAGATGGTCGCATGCAACTGATGTCGAAACGTCTGAGGATATTCTGTCAGATCCGTCAAGCGTCCCTTACCCCGATGAAATAGACGCAGTCCTTTCGCCACACAAGGACACATTGCAAAAGTTAGTTGCCCACGACTATGCTCGTATTCAAGACTCGCTTGTTCCTGTCTTGAAATGGGCGCGGGAGACGAAGAAGTCCCTTAAGTCTTCCATTGTTCCGTACGTTGGCAATCTTACAATAACTCAGCGTGCTCAGCTTTCAAACTGGTTCGATATCCACATCACGGGAAAAGACCCGAAGCAGAGACTGGAATGGCTGGGACGGCTACCTTTTGCTCATGCAATTACCCTCTATATCGCCCATCAGATATCTCAAGACGGAGATAATACACCAGGCAAAAATACACACCGTCTCAAAGCTGCTTGGGATATACAACTCACAAGGATATCTTCGAGGCTTCTCGACATTGATGTTGATGCAGAGAGCCTATATCTGCTGGAGGCCGATATGTTTGAAGTCTCAGTTGAAGCGTCTGTTGCTGGTTATTTTCAGTGGGGCTTAGATGTCGGTCATCATCAGGACAATTGGTCTCCATACGCTAGGCTATCTCATTTTAGGGTTGGCGATTACAGTCTAGATGATGGTTTTATCGAGGTTTGTCATTCATGTTCATCTTCCCTTCCTAATGTCCTCACCAAATGCGCAACAGCAGGGTCCCAATTATATTCACTATGTTTCGCCGAAACAAACGGAGATGAGAAAACCAAGGCCCAAGCCCCGTCCTAAACATAAGCAGCTATGATGTACAAGTGCCAATTCGGATTAAGTATCCTCAGACCCATGGTAAAATACTTTCATTTTCGCATTCCCCACTCAGAATTGATGAACAATAAAGCCAAAGTCCAAAATATATTAGTATTCATGAAAAAAGCGTACAATTATGAGTATATAAGTTCCGAATGTAATAAGTGTTCCAAAAATCTACATTGTAATTGTCCCAAAAATCTAGACCATAACAACATTCAACGAAAACGTAGGATAAAATATTAAGTGCCCCGCTCCTGGAATTCTTTTGCCTTGTCTGTAATAAATCGACGAACCCTACGTATAGTGGAAGACATCCGAATCTGGTCCGCCCATCTCGTCGCAGTGAGGGGGATGTTGTGCTCAAGGTCAGTCCAGTTATCAAGACACTTGTTGAAGAAGTTCTCGTGCTGATTGGTCCAAAAACCATGTTTGTCACGCGATGCCCAGGTACTCGGAAGAGGGAACCATGAGACCTGCTCCAGATGGACATCGTTTTCTGTTCAAAATGTTAGCGAGAATGACACTAAGTATTGTGCAAGAAAACATACTGTAAATAAAATAAAGGCCGCACAATGCACTGGCCTCTGCTGGATGCAGTTCATCGAAGACGTAGGTTCTGCTGGCAACACGGGAGGGGTATGAGAAGGATAGATACTGTTTCTCTGGGCCATTGGTTACCACAGTCAAGCTCGCCGAGAACCTCAAAGCAATTCTCCATAAAATGCCACCAGCGAGCAAAGCCCCTCGTGCAATGCGTGGGTTCTGCAACAGCGCACGTGCATGGGCACAGTAGTTGTCGTAATCAACCTTGGTGAACCGATAGCCAGGTGTGCGGCAGGGGATAGCAGCGACAGGAAGAGGCATTTGCGGTGGTATTCCAGGCGTGAGGAACAAGGGTTTGACAGCGTACACCACGGCTTACCAGCTCTTGGAGGATATTCCTTTCAGTGAAATTGATTGGCAGCCGGCAGACCATGTGCATGTCCATGACGTTGAACACTGCGATCCGCCATGAGACAGTGTTCAGAGTCCCAAAATCCAAAATGTACATCGTTTCTGTATCCGCAACAGGGGGAGCTAGTGAAGGACCTTTAGATTTTTTGTATGGATTTTTACGATTTTCACGGGGAGGGGGCGGAGGTGGAATTCTGGGCCTCCGCTGGTGAGATGGCGTGGGCACTACAGTCGTAAAGAAGCGCTGAAGTCGAGGGGAATCTTGAAGGTCACTGTTTAGAGGGGAAAGGTCCCAGTAAGCGGCGTTGGGGAACCTCTCCTTAGAAATTGCATCCCAAAAATCAAGCGCAAGGGTAGCAATGGGCGAGTTGAAAAATTCTGAGTTGTATGAGCAACCCAGGTCGGAAGCAATGCGTTCAAATGTTGAGCGTTCCTCAGGGGGTTGGATACCAGCAGGAAAATGCAGGGGGGGGCAGAAACCAAAGTACCTCATGAGAGTGTCAACAATTTCGTATTCCTCCAGCTGTAGCTGACCATAAGCATCATGAAGAAAGGTACCCGCATTAGTGGGTCGTGATGGTCCAGCTATGCAGATAGAGCTTGAGCTTGAGGTTGAAGTCAACAGCTCTGGAGGTACTACAGCCGGAGGGTGTCGGAAGGTTGTCACGACTGCCAGCGTTTGACTGCTTCCTGACGACGACGCCTCAGTCGTAGAGGGGACATTTGGAAACGATGAAGCTGCAGGCGCCGGCCTGGTGGGAGGAGCCTCTACACCCATATCCCCCGCATCTTGTACAACAGCGACACCACCGGACATGTCAGAAGGTGGACGTGAAGGCTGTCGTTCAAGATGGGCATACCCGGCTGCGAGATTCCATCCCGATGACGACTCTGCGATTAATATCTCGGCTTCATGCATTGCATCCTCCTCACCAGGCTCTAGGTCGCCAAAAAGCGTTGAACAATCCCACTCATTAGTGATAGAATTGTAAAAGCGCTGCCTGACGCCATAGCCTTCCACGGTATCATCATCAGAGGGACACCTGGTTAATCTACCGTTCAGAATCTTCCAAATGTATATTGGGATCCCTGACAATCTGGGGTTTTTCTCCCGATTCAACCGCGTCGACCGCTGCTTGTGATCCTCAGTGCGAATTCGTGCTTCACGCATTTCCTGACATCGTTGGTAATGTCGCTTCCAGGGTGCCAGAATATCGTCATCCTGGGATGATGGCTGGATGACCAAATGGCTCGCAATGGCTTGCAGTTGCTCTGGAAGGGGAGCGAGATGCTGTAACTCAGGATTTGACGAAGACCGCTTCACTTCTTCCAAGCCCCAGCGGTAGAAAACGGGAACATTGAAGTAGTGGAAGAATTCAACGGATGGTTGTTCCTCGGATGGTGTGATGATGTCCAAGAACGTGCCCACACGGTTTTGATCATGAAAGCCACCTAGGTCTGATGTTTTAATTGAGGATAGAATGGACTCAGGATGCAGAGATGTTTTTTTCAGATATTTCCACCAAGTAGGAGGTTTGTCTGGAGTCAGGAAATCTTTGGAGGCGATTGAAGCGACTGCAATATTGTAGGCTAGTAGCCCAACCCAAATCGCAAACCATTCTCGCGTGTTCCGAACTGCTTTCTCGGCTTCCTTGCGGGTCCCAAAGATGTTATCCACCGCGACAGCAGACACAATGACGTTGAGATGCTCCGGCACGTAGAAATACCCTTGAACCTCGTTGATCATTTTCTGAAGCTCCATCTCCAGTCTTGTAAGCGCTAGGACTTGCTCGGCGTCTACCCAGTGACCTCTTGGGCTTTGATATATGGGATACTCTTTGCTGAGAAAATCTAAAGGAGGGACGTATATTTTCAGGTCCAGGGGAACAAATGCCAGATATGTGGTGCATGAATTCTCCCAATAGGATGGTCGGAGGAAATCCTTCACACCGCTGCATCATGAATCGCGTGGAAAGCTGTCGAAACCTCCGTAGAAATAAGGCTCCTTTACGCCTTCCCGTGAACAGTTCGGGGAGTAATAAAGATCTCCGTCGATCTTGTACACCCTTCCTCTGGACTTATCGAAAGAAGACTTGACTCTTTTCGTGGGGTGGTTCTCGTCCTCAACTGTAAGGTGGAATGTAGAAAGTGCACAAGCAGAAACAGGGGTGATGTCTGGAATGGACCATGTATCGTCTTGCCCAGATTGCTCAGACATTTTTGGTGGAGGTGCGCTGTTGAAATAGAGCGTCAAATTTAGAAATGGACGGGTAGAAAGTATGCTTACCAGAGACTATTTAAAAGGAGAAAAAACCCACAAGCTGAAACGAAAACCGTCGCTAGGCAGAATAGTGTCCCTCCGCGACGAATGTGGTGGTTGAGGAAGGAGAAAACCTGTGACTAAAAAAATCCACTGAGATCACGAAGGACGTCCCTTCGCGAAGACTGTGGTTATTGGTGAAGAAGGCAAAACCTGCGACTATCACAAAAGGCGTCCCTTTGCGATGGTTGTGGTGATTGAGGAAGCAAGAATTGAAGTAACATCAGATCTACCTGATGTTGTCACATCGCTCACATGCTGTGACAACGCGTTCTTGTGACTACAATGCACATGTTGTGACAACGCGTTTTGTGATGATGCTGTAAGCGACATACCTTCCCTAAAAGTCCTTCCTCATCACCTCCATCATCGTCGCTCAAGGGATACCCATGAGTAACAGGAAGTTCTTCACCTCGTTCACTTCGATCTTTGTCGTTCAAGGGACACCCTTGAATGATAACATGGTCTCTTTACTCTCAATTACTATCGTCATCATCATCGCCGCTCAAGGACCACCCTTGAGTGACGGGCTCCTTCACCTTCCACGTCGTCGCTCAAGGGACGCCCTTGAGTGACAGGCTCCTTCATCTTCCACGTCGTTGCTCAAGGGACGCCCTTGAGTAACGCAATATAATGACTATCTTTTATCTGTGCTCAGTCATGGCAAAGTCATGGGCAAATTCGATTCCTCTTCGAGTGACATGTTCAATTAGTGTCAATTTAACTTTCCTCATGTTCAACCAATATTTAAGAGCCGTGTGTGTATGACTCGACCAGAAACGAACTTGTTTCTTCACCACAATTATCTCAATGGCTAAACGCAGCCGCTCGGATTCCCGCAGCACCTCTACGACCCCATCACCTGAGCCCGCACAAAAGAAGGCCAAGAAACGTCAAGAAGCAGCAAAAAACACGGCCGAGGATGAGGTACAAAGTGGAAACAGTGACGAAGAGGTAGACCAGCTATTGAACGACGAAGATGAGCCAGAAGACGAGGATAGCGTTGGGAAAGTGACTAACAAAAACCGATCTGATGTTGTGGTGCGCATTGTCCGTTTTCGCGTTTTGGCCGACTGACTAACCCTCCAAACCAGCACATTCGAAAGTCCATCAAAGCGTATGCAAGCTATGTCAACAAAAAAAGATCTGGTACTACTGAGCTGCGCATCGCTCCAGATGGCTGTGTTTACTTGTCAAAATTTCGATATGCCCCAGTTGTCGAAAAGGACAGGTGCACGAATCCAGGATGCATGGCCCAGCCCTATTGCTACAAGAGAGTGAACCATAAGCAAAACAACCAGGCATGCGCTAGTTGCGCGATGAGAGGGCGAACATGCAAATCGACATCATCCAGCAAGGTCAAATTCGTCGACTCATCCATGACCAAGGTGAGCACATTACCTCGGTTAATACTTCCACTGATTGACCAAACCTAACTAGAATACCAGTGATGGAGCAGCTTCTCAAACTGGGGCTATTAATGACCTGCTAGCTGCGTTCCAGGATTTCCACGACAAAACAAACGGATTACTTCAAACAATCACGAAGCAAGGGGAATCTCTTTTAGCGCTTCAAAGCGCAGTTCTGGGCATTCCTCCTGAGACACTCTCTGATCCCTGTGAATTCAACGAGGCATTGCGACGCATCAGGAAATCCGCTCAACAGACGACGCAGGAGGAAGATGAGCATAAAACCACGCAGGAAAGTGGTCATGCGGATGTCGTGGTCAGCCATGCAGATGGAGGTCCTCTCGAAGACCGTCAACAGATTTTCCCATCTGCACCAGACTCCCAACTAGCATCGATCTCCCAGCCAGCGTCCCAACTTTTGATTGGCACTGGCCACCTCAAACGCAAGACTCCAAACAATCGAAAACCACTCAACAACTAGAATGACTTCAACTCCCCATCCCCACCTCGCTAAACGCCATATTGTCTGTTACGTGTAGTTCTTCGCTTGGACATTGCTTTTGTTGTTTATGACGAATTTTGGACATGACATATCTTCAGTACATGATAAAAATAAACATTCTTCTATTCATTATTATGGGGGTTGGATTGACGCGTGCACTCTGGTGGAATACGACCAAAGCCCATCGTCGCTCAAGGCACGCCCTTGACTGAAACATGATCTCGTCTTCACGGCAGCCGAGATTCACGTTGGCTTTTTCAAAAAGTTTCATTTTTTCTCCACCATGTGCTTTCCACGTCGTACGAGTACTACTGGCGCTTCAGAGGTTGACGAAATGGGAATTGGGACTCTCATAAGTGATATATAGCACATATTTCCCAGTCCAAGTCTTATTTACATTGCAAAGGGATATCTACCGGGATCCACGCGCATCCAATTTCCTCGGCTGTGAAATTCCCAAATCTATCCGAGCTGGAATCTTTGTCTATATATACGGGCAGAGGACTCCATGAGCGATTCATGAAACTTGACATGGTCCAAAAGCTCTCCTATGACCTCGGGTGGCGTGATTGGAGGGCACGCGCTTCCAGTGCGTAAAACTGCCATAGGAAGTAATGCGAGGAGAGATACACAACGAGAGTTGGTGGAATTTACACCAAGAGCACGCAAAAGGCGCACTTTCTCCAGGGTCCCAGCTAGGAAGAATGACACGATCGCGTCGGCATGGATATATGTCCAAATGTGCTCAGAGTTGAGTTCAATCGCGTCCAAAGTGCCTGTGATGATCAGGTGCTTCAACGGTCTACTGGCGAGGGGGGTTATGACTGGGAAGAGAGTTGAGGGGGGATGATGAATGAACAACGTTTTTACAGTCTGGGGAAGGGCTTTGCACATTGGTCGCCAACGACTGAGACTATGTCCCCCTACAACGAAAGGGGCGGCCATGTCGATGATGAATACCTTGAGCTTCATTAACGATTGTACACCCTGAACAATATGTGGCTCAAGACAGCGTCTGCCGGCGATGCTCAGCTTTTCCAGGCTGGTGGAACAAATGTCTAAGATCTTAGAAGCTTGGATGCCTAGTTGTCCGTCGATTACAAGAGATAGAGCGGTGATTGTCGATGTTGGGAAGATACGTGGGCTGCTGTTGGAGATCTTTTTGTTTGATGGAATATAAATTCCCACTTTGCGCAATGCAGGAAACGCGGGAGATTTGAGGATGTGGGATATAATCAAGAAACACTGAGGGTCTATCCATTGCTCGTCTCGATGCGTAATTTGTATGTTGAGAATTTCGCGAACGTGTTTTGCGTAATTCTTGTAGCGCTCGACCTCAGTGTTGGCGATGGGTCCATCAAATGTCTAAGACAATGTCAGGGATAATGAAGGTTAAGGGGTAGAATTCAACCAACATATAGAGACCTCTCTGGTTTATGCCGGAAGCTGAAAAAGAGGGAGAAAAGTGGTTGTGGGGAGGGTAACTTCCTCCAAAGGAGTGCGGTTGCAAAGCGGGAAAATATGCGATTGATGAGCGAAGCAGAGCGGATGTCTTGTTTTTCTTCAAGCGACTCGCATAGCAAAAGGATCATCTCCGGGATGCAAAAGAATCTCGTAGTCGACGGAGTCATCGTTCTGGTCATCTCTCCTTGCGTTGGACAATCCTCGTACATTTTATATTGCATGGGACCAGGTTGCCACTCACCCGTTAACTATGTAAGGACCATCGGTGCGACAAAGAATCAAGGGCGCAAAAACAAAGGTGGCGTATTAAAGGAGCCTCTCAGCAGAATACGCCACCTTTGTGTGGTGCCTGGCACATGCACATATGCACGAACAAAAGCCTTTGTTAACAAGCACAAGTGGCTAGCTCATCTTGAAAACCAACACCCTCTAAGCCTGTCTTGAAATCAAACACCCTCTCAGAGCCCTTCGCTGTACTGCGTCACCTACCTTCCCCCAGCATTTGTAATGGCCTATAAACTCGACTATCGCCACGTCAGTACAATTGAATTTCCTCCAGATGATGTGGACAATATCGTTGATATTGCTCTTCATGCACAAGGAACGTTGCTTGCTGTGGCATTTCAAGCGTCTCTTCGAGTATACGCCCTCAAGAACCAGAGCCAATTGATGAGAGAACATGAAGAAGTTTGGTTTGAAGTTGTTTCTTACAACTGGAAGCCGTGCGACGACATCATTTGTCGTCTAGGGTGGGCTACTCCTCAACTCCTCTATGTTGCTTTTAATGGAGGGCATCTTGTTTTGGCCGATATATGTTCCAAGGTATGACTGGTTTGCTTTGTCCTCTTGCGATATGTCGCATACTAACGTCGATGCCCTGCAGTCACTCAATGGCGCTCACACTATGAACCTGAGTGGGCGACAGGTGTCGCATTCTCCTGTCAAGTTGGTTACCATCGATAAAGGCCATAACTTAATGGCTATAGTGGCAGGAAGGAATGATGTCTATATCTGGCGATTTTCTGCAATTGACGGTATGGAATTTGTGACACCATTCCTATTGGTTAAATCTGACGTTATTACAGAAGATTGGATGCCAAGTTTTCTCCTTCCTACCTGTCCTGGATTATCAGCGACATCTTTCGATGTTCTGTCTGTACATTGGGACAATAACTCGGCCGAGCCCATCCTAGTCGTCGCATATTTGCCTCATACAATCGCGTACATGTTATACTCATGGCCTATGGCTTCACGTTTTGATAATCTACAACGCAGTATCTGGTCTCTGCGTGCTGAACAACAGAAGGTCGAATTAATTAAAACCGCCATGGTCAATTTGTATGTGTTTCAGTGCGTAATTCCGATTTAGAGCTAATCCTTTTTAAGAGTTGAGCCTGGAAGTCTGTCCCCAGACGGAAGGTTGTACGTTCATGGCATAGAAGGCGGAGGTGGTTACAATGTGTTCGATCTGAACGTTGCCACCGATCTTGTCCCACTCCGCACAAATGTATCTGGAAAGAAGAGTGACAAATCGGTGCGCAGGGAATCAAGCCTTTCTGCCCCAAAGTTCATGTTTGGAGGCGACTGGCTCATTGGATGCGCCTATGGCACAGCATACCTCTGGCATGTTGAGAGTAGAAGACTGGTCCGAACGTTTTCAGGTTCGTGGTGGTGGTTTTTGGTGCTGCTAGTTACTGACCTTTGCTGCAGTATCGGATGAACAAGATTTTGTCAGTCAAATTACAGTAAGATAATTGCTCTTGACCTCGGCGGCTTGTATGCTAACGATAATCAAAAGGTGTGTGGTATAAGGGACAAAACTGCTTTTCGTAATCTAGGATTCGCTGTTGGAGTGACGCAGAGAGCAAGTCCGCAGCGTCAAGTGATGATATGGAGAGCGTTTGACGATGTAGACGGAGACGGAGATTTCGACCCCCTTGATTCCCAAGGCACTGCGAAGCAGCATGGGTTTCACGCAACGAATATCACGAGGGCGTCGGTTGGACAATGGGCTCTGTTCATACTGTGTATTGGATTTGGATTAGTCATATGTCGCCATCTAGCCAGAATTTAACTTCGGATGTTTTCTGTCTATAGATAGATAATCAGTGATGAAAAAGTCTGAATCCACAACCACCACTTTCACTCGTCTTCCAGCGATGCTGTCTGGGAACAAGGGCGATTCCGACACACAGCTCGTGCTTTGTCGTTGTGACGACTGCACTTGTTATTCTGATGTTCAAACCTCCTCACACACCACCAATCCGCCAGGTCGTCATATAACCGTCGACGAATACAAGGCACACAGTTGTGCACAGCGCCTGAAAGAGACAGCTGAGGCTAGATTGATGGATGATCCCGCTGTTCTTCCTCAAAACCGTTATCCGAAGCCCTCAGCTGCGTCTCAACCCCCTAAACCACCAAACGACGACGACGATACGCAGAAACATCTACTAGATATACGACGTCAAATGCGCAATGCTGCTTCAGTTACACGCAACCAAATCATACGTTTCTCATTGTCGCCCCGGAATGGATCATCTCTCAGGACCTCCTCTCTCCCCGATGAGGAAATAGACAAACTCTGCGCACTTGATGCAACTTCACGCTCAAACTCCGTCATCATTGGTTATCGCCAGGTTTTGCGTCGGAATAAGGAGTTTGCTCTCTCCTTCATCGAGGACAACCAATCTAGTCGTCCTATCAAGACACTAGCCACACAACTCTTGCAGGAAATCGACCATAACGAGTGCAGTCTCCGAAAAATCCTCCTTCAGGAATGGAGACGGCAACGAGCGTTGTCAGAGGAAACTTCTTTTGTTGATACATGTAAGTCTTTTAGCTCTTTCACTGTGCTTTATTCCCCAGGACTGCACAAGTTACTCACTCCTATGGCATCTCTTGTCTGACAGCACAATACGCAAACATGTTTACGCTGGCGTATCCTACCTCCCTCCTCGCTATCTTCCTCCTCGTTGCCACTCTGCACTTGTTGTCAGGCCTATCGCAATCTGATTCATCTTTCCTCCTTGGTAGTCTCAGTTTTTTGGCTCAAACCCTGCTCCAGACGTCCACTAGCCTTCACGCGAATTCTCTGTTAAAAGCAATTCCTTCGGACATACGGACGGTGCTGAAAAAGCTCAACTTGGAGCCGACCATCGAAACCTCCATCGTCTGTCCTCGCTGCTCCAAGCCGTATACACTCGAGAAGGGCTCAAAACCTCAAGATTATCCAAAAGTTTGCAACAATGTCAACATGGGTGGATCTATTTGCAGCGCTGAACTAACAAAACGGCGCAAGCACAAAAAAGGGACCACAGTTGTGCCGATTCGACGCTATGTTCGTCAACCAATGAAAGAATACCTATCATGTATTTTTGCAAGACCCGATCTCGCCGAGCATCTCCACAGCAATCCTTTGAAGACCCGTCGCAAGAGGAGGGCTGTCTGGGACATTTGGGATGCACCATGCCTACGATCTCTGAAAGGACCTGATGGAAGAAATTTCCTGGAAGGGCCAGACAACGAAACACGCCTTGTGTTCAGCTTAAATATGGATGGCTTCAACCCTGGTGGAAATCGAGAAGCTGGGAAGAAGGTGTCTGTTGGAGCAATCTATATGGTTTGTCTTAACCTGCCTGCCGTGATTCGACATCAGGTAGCCAATGTACTCCTTGCAGGCATCTTGCCTGGCCCTGAACCTCCCTCGCAGGACGAAATCAATTACTTTCTATCCCCTATTGTTGACGAGCTCCTCGACCTCTGGAAGGATGGGATATTCCTCTCGGATGTTGCGATGCATAGTAATGGATGTCAAGTACGATGCGCTTTAGGTCCACTCGTCTGTGACCTACCAGCTGCACGTCAAATGAGCGGTTTCGCCCATTACAAGTCCAAGCATTTCTGCTCTGTCTGTGATCGCACCCTCGACAAGATAAACGATCTCCGTGCAGACTGGAATCTTCGGACATGGGATGCCCACAAACACGCTGCTGAACAGTGGCGAGACGCAGCATCCACTGAAGAGCGAGAGCGTTTGATGAAGAAGAATGGGGTCCGCTGGTCAGAGCTGTTGCGTTTACCTTACTGGGATCCGACTCAATTTACTGTGATTGACTCCATGCACGCATTCTATCTCCGTATCTTTCAGCATCATTGTCGGTCAATCTGGGGGATGGATGTGAATTTCGAGGATGGCGTTGGAGTTACCTATGATGCTATTGACGCGAATCAGCCCTCCGAAGAAGAGCTAGAGCATGCATATCGTATTCTTCGTCATGGTTCACTCGCATCTTTGGGTGCTCTCCCTCGAAATGTTCTGCGCGAAATTTGCTATCAAACAGGTACTTTGGCCTTCAACCGCGATAAACCGGAATTAATTCAACAACTGACTGAATATGTGCGGGTCTCTTTTTTTCATCAACCTTCCTCTGTTTTTCTGACCTTAACATTTCAGCGTATACGACAGGGATGGTTCACGCATGATGGCAAGCATCTTGACACACAGGATAAAGATGATTGGCGAATTCCTACCTCGGTCGTTGAATACAATTCAGAAACACTTCCCGACTCGGTCGCCGTTCAGAAATTCTATGAAACGGCATCAAAAACCCGGCTGCGGGGCTTGGTGAAGTCCGATCTCCTCATTCTCTTTCGTCAAATCGTCGTACCGTCGCGGGGAAAGCTCGAGTTATCAGAAGATGCCATCACCAGTCTAACCAACGCAAAGCTCGTGGAATACCTCGAAAAACAGGTGAGATTATCCACAGATGAATAGAACTTGCAACTAACAATACTTTAGAGGGCCAAGGATGGTATCACGGATGAACAGGGTCACCTGCTGGATGTCTCGGTGAAGAAAACCAGGGTTCTTGGTAAAACCACACTAGAGGAAATCCGGAAGGATATGGAAAGACTCCAACAACCTACCTGGGTCCCACGTCCTCCGAAGCACCCTGGGGAGAAAAAATGGGGCAAATTCACCGCTGATCAATGGAAGACATTCTGCATGCAAAACCTTGTTGTGACGCTAACGTGGCTATGGGGGAACAGTGAACATGAAATCGAGCGACGTCGTTTACAAAACTTCATGCATCTCGTCACTGCTGTCAAGCTGGCAACTCTGCACGCGCTCACTGAAGCCGATATCCTTGAATATGAATATCACATTCAACAATATCTCGAAACTCTCCTCGAACTCTACCCGGGTACCCGAATCACGCCTTATCAGCATCTTGCCTTGCATTTTGGGCAACAACTTCGCCAATTTGGCCCTGTTCATGCGTGGAGATGTTTTCCTTTTGAACGATTCAACTATATCCTACAAAACCTTCCAACAAACGAGCGTTTTGGTATGTTGAGTCTTTGGTTTATAATTTCTAGTTACTGAAAGCGATTATGCCAGGCGAAATTGAGAAGACCATGTTTTATAAATTTTGTGCAATTCAGAATTTGAAGACGTTTTACCATGCGCATAACCTACCAGAGCAACTCCACCAACTCATCGACCTATATCGCAAAAACTACGAATCTGATACCCGTGGAACCTGGCTTTCAGACATATTCTCCGATGACGAGGAGTTTGGCCTTCTTGACCACAGCACTGATTCAGAATCGGTATCCGAACCTTTCCTTTTACCACCAACCAGGTTACATCTCCTTCAAGCATGGGCATCTGAAAACAATGTTCCTGGCCTTCCCCGTCACGTTGTCCGCCGAGTGGAAATCCATCGCTTTGGCCAGCGGTATACGTCGTTGGATACATCTGAGGGCGATAGTCAGGTTGTGTTTGTCCACGGGCCCAACCGTGATCAAGTATCAGCTGGAATCATCCGCGATATTTTCTCTGGCTCCGCGGAGGGAGAAACCGCCCGAACGTGGGCGGTTATTGAGCCATTACAGCAACTGCTCCCAGAGGAATCGGAGCATGACCCGTATCGTGTTCGTGATTTTGCGCGGGTCGGCGCATGTCTCTTCCAAAATGGTTTGCGAGATCCTGAGGTCATTGTCGATGTCCTAGACATAGGTTGTCACTTCACATCATGTCTCGTCAAAGTCAACGGCCTGAAGAGCGAATTTTTATTAGTCCTGCCATTAAATAAAGTATGTCAACCTTCTAATTTTTTTGACACTTCGCAGGTCTAATATTGCGCTCAGACGTAGATGCTTTCTCTCGTTACCACCATTTTCTTCCATCAAACTTGCATGATAATAAATATACAATCAATCCACACACGCTCCTTAGATTCAGAAGTGTGATAATACATGATCAATAGGTATACACGAGCCCGGGACCTAATCAATCTTGACAGTTTTGCCACCAGTGGGGCGCTTTGCTTTCTTAACCTCTTCCACTCTCTTCTCTTTCTCATCAGCTCCCATTTTCCTTTTCCTAGTACTCGCCGATGGGTTACCAGCGGCCACTTGATCAGTATCCTTCGGGGGCTCTGGTTCGCTGGTTGAGATACTAGCACTTATCCCGCTATCTTGGGGCCTTGACCTTGTCGCACGGCGGGTTGTAGAGGGCCCAGTGGAGGTGGACGTTGTGGTGGTTGCTGTAGACCATCAACGACAATGTCGCAACACGAGAAATCAGTAGTTGAATCACCTTTATCTTTCCCCTTCCCCTTCCCTTTCCCAAATTCCTTCTCCTTGCTCTCCTTCCCCTTCCCTCCTTTGCTCTCCTCATTCCCTTCTCCGTTCCCGACTTCTTGCTCGTCTTCCTTTGTAGTATCGGGTATGTTTATCTTGGGCGCGCTTCCAAAAACGTTGACGTCGCTGCGCAAATGTCGTCAGAATTAGAAGCATTAAAGGACTGAAGCGTACTTTTTACCGTCGACCCACAACGTCCACGACTCCCCTTCAAAGAGATCAAAGCCTAAAGAAGCACTCTCGGCTCTATTTTTATAGAAAGAAGCCAACACGCCAGCTGTTTTTCCGTCGGCAGAAGCGAGCATTAACGATGTGCGGTCGTTCTCGACACGAACAGGATTTGCGAGTGTTGCGGAAGTCACTATGGTGTGGCGGGTCACCTCCAGGGTTAAAGGATCACCCGGTGAAACAGTCAAAATTCTGGACAAGTGAGTAAAGGCCGAAGAGTCGATTAAGTACAGCGAGACTTACAGAGTTTTGCCTTGAGACATATTTTAGCGGAGTGTAGCAAAAAGCGAAGTGGCTCGGTGTGAAAATGAAAATGGGGGTTGTACTCTGAGTTTTCGAGTCTATAAGCTATCTGGTCTAACAAAGAACAGAGATAATAAACAAACGAAAGAAAATGACCGAAGCCAAGTGGATCCGGACGACCACTCGCGCAATGGAGTAGATCACACATCAAGCCACTCGAGGGTAACACTCGAGCGAGCTGATACTGAGTGAATCTGGATGATTCCCTATGAACTACCATTGAACCCCGCCTCAGAATCCCGGAGCGAATGGCTGCAAGCGACAATGGGAGCAAATGAAGACAAAAGAAATGGTGCATGAAGGCGACAATGAGCGACGCGAGGCGACAATGAGCGACAATGAGCGACACAAGGCGACAATGAGCGACACGACACTTGAGGGCAACCCTCGAGTGATTGATGCGACGGGCTAATACCACTTTAGAATGCCGGAGCGAATGGACACGAGCGAAATGGGGCGACACAAGGCGACAATGAGCGACACGACACTCGAGGGCAACTCGAGCGATTGGTGTGAGGGGCTAATACCACTTTAGAATGCCGGAGCGAATGGAGGCGACAATGAGCGACACGACACTCAAGGGCAACCCTCGAGCGACTGATGCAAATGGACACGACCGCATTGAGGCAAATGAAGGCGACAGACAATGAGCGAAGGCGACAATGAGGAAACCTAGGCGAAACAAAGGGACATTGGGACACAATGCGCTCGAGATGGTGAAGGGCAACGAAACTGACTGTAGTGAAAGAAGCCGAACCGCGAACCTGTATGAAACCCGGTTACTATCACTGAGGTTTTTTGAGTTGGTTCGCGCGGGTGGTTTGACTTGTCTCTTGATTATTTCTTTGGCTATTTCCGCCAAGAATACGAAAGGAAATAGGTTTCAATGGGCTTTTCATTATTAATTATACTATTGTCCAGACAACGCCTCTGTAAAATACCTTGATAAATAAGGTGAGCCAGGATTCCTCCAAGTCTTTGGTATTTGAGAATCCTAAACAAGGGAAAAAATATCTTACAAAATAAGGATTGCTGACTCATGGTATTTTTCATCGTGCTTTACAAGGTATTTATCACCTAAATAGGTTGTATCTGGGCTTTCATTATTTTTTAAAATATTGGACAATGAAATAATTTGGAAACCTACCGGAAAAACTTGAAAGCCAGGATTTCCTATTTGCCAAACTATTTGAGCCACCAAAATACCTTAAATATCTAGATACATTATTTATCAAATTATTCCGGACTCAAATACCTTAAAAATCTTTTAGTTATTTTCAAGTTATTTGCAAGCTATTTTGACCCCAAATAGGTAATAATGCGTCCAGTGGCAGGATAAAGTGGATTAGATGAGATTATCTTTTTAAAAAAAATCAAGGTAGAGATGAGAGAACGAGAAAATAGGGGCGAAGGGAGGGAGGGCAAACGAGCTAAAAATAGCCACATACGTCATTATGCGCTAGAGCTGTCATCCAATACTTCTCTCCCCCAGTCCCTCCTCCTCTTCCAGCTCTAACACACCCACTCTCCACTAAAAACGCTGTCATCGCCCTACCCACGATGCTCAAACTCCTCGCCCCCATGACAGCGAACATGGCGGCTACCTGTTCAACGGCGCCGAAATCGAAGTGAGGGTGTGGGGTGCTTTATGTGGATGTCTCGAGCGTTTGAGGGTGGGGAGGAGGGGGCTATGAGGGTGCCCAGCCTTTGGAGAAGATGTGTTCGTTGCATTTGCATGGGTCGAGGTGGGTCGAGGTGGGGAAAGAGGATGGAATAGCGACGGTGCTCGTTTCGTATAACGCGCGATACCCCCTCCATTCTATCACTTCGAAACTCAAACTCTGGCTCTCGGTTACGTCCATCTTTACGTTCGTGCACTTCCCATTTATATTCATCATGATTCCACTAACTCCGGCCAGTCGAGGATTTCGAGAGGTGAAGGCTAGGGCAGCGTGCATGAGAGGGGGTGTAGGTGTTATGTGGGACGGTGAAGGTGTCGAGGCATGTAGTTAGGGCGGGAAGGGTAGGGGAGATGAAAATGCATCGTCATTAGGGGTTATGGTGAAGTGAAGGGGAGAAGGGGAGGAGGGAGAAAAAGAAGAACAGGAAACGGGGAAAGGAGGCGAGGCACGACGAGAGGTTGTATAGGAGAGGCATTGGCGATTCAAGTTGTGAGGGTGGGATGTGAGGAGGTTCCGGTAAGTATTTACGGAACGTGGAGAGGTGGGAGGCGTGCATGAGCTCGGCATTGAGAGATCGAGGTGTTGTTCCTTATGCTGTGATAGGAAGAATTGTGGTGTTAAATGAACAGGGCGTAAATGAAAGGGTTATCATCGCTGACCGATAGAACTTGAGGAAAAACGATTATACTTACCGGCTGATAATCCAAGCTTGACGCTCTATACTTCATACAAATATAGAAACCAATAAGCGGTTCACAAGGTTCAACTGCAGGGATATGACCATGGTCATGGTTGGAGCATAGACACAACTGTGGCTTGCGATGAACGAGTCTGCCACCTTCATCTGTTCATCATTGAGGTTATGTAAATTAAAAGAGAGGAATGTGCTTCGCCGCCGGCACGGAACACCTGTCCAATCCAGATTTGGACTTGAACTCACACCTATCTTCCTCAACGTCCACCATGACCACTACCGCGACGACTACTTGTCATGCTCTAACCCCAAGCTGAACTTTCAAAATGAATATTTGACAGATTTAGACGACAATATCATCGGTATGCTTTCTCCTCATCACAGTTTTCAACGCTCACTCGTCGTTTGTTTTTCTACGGCTTCATAGATTAGAACCCCAACACACTCTCTGGTCCAGCGTTAGAGGAATCCGACTCTAACTCTGACTCGGGTTCGGGCTTGGAATTAGGGAGTGACGAGTTTGAAGAAACGACAAGTGAGGGAGGAAAGGTGGAAGTGAGAGCGCAGGATGACATGGAGGGTGAGTGTTTTGGTCTTCGCTCCTTTTTCTCTCTTTGTTTTCTGCTCTTTCTCCTCGATTTCTCTTCCACATACCTCCTCTTTCTCCCATTGCCTTTGATTTACCCTACCCATACACTGAATAAAATAAAACAACCCCCACTAACCTTCCCGGCCCACAGACGCCTCGTCGAAAACATCCGACAACGAAATGTGTTCAACTCCTCCACTTCATCACCTTCAGGTGGAGGTTTTAATCCCCTGACAGGGATACTGACAAAAGGATGGGACCTGACGATTGAGGAACAAGAGGCGCAGTTTAAGGGTGATTTGAGGGAGGCGTCAGGGGTGAGGACGAAGAGGACGAAGGTGGGTGTTGGTCTCTTTTCTCTCTTTTGCATGAGATGTGGGACACGAAGCTAACCCTACAAAACCAACAGAAAGGCCGCCCCCAGGCCCATCCTCTCACACCAAGTCAAATACCTCAGTGGAGACGGCATCCAAGCCTACGTCGACAACAACCTACACGAAGCCATCATGCATGAAGTCATGCGAGCCCTGTGCATTCGCCGCATGGGGTGTTGTCGTGAGCTGTTACAGTGATATGCTGTGGGTGTTGGGAGAGATGGGGGTGATCTGGAGAGGTGAAGCTGGGCTACGGTCCACTGGATTGTAATGCACTGCATTGGTTAGCTTTTGCGAGGATAAAGATGGGAGGTGTCGATGAGGACGAGGGGAAGTATCATGCTTCCATTATCCCACCTCGGATGTGCTCGATTCCTCGGTATTGTTCCTCGGGATTGCGGATGGGTGTTTTGAGAAGGGGATGTACGCGGATATATCAGCTTTTGGGGGGAGATGTTGCGTTGAGTTGAGGGTTTTATTTTGTTTTGTCATTGTCGTTCCCTTTCTTGCACTCTCGACTTTACATTTCTACGTGCTTTATTTCTCCTCTATTTTCTCCGCTTCTCTTCTCTTCTCTCCCAACCCTTGTCATTTCACCAGTTTACTTCGCCCTGTCTCGTTGCTGCGTCACTTTATTTTCCCTCCTCTCATTCTCCCAACCTTATATTCCGTTCTCGCCCTTTTCGTTCCTTTCCCTCCTTCAGTTTTTTCATTTATTGAAGAATGCCGAAGCTGACAACCTCCCGTCGGTGCTATCTAGACAAGCAGCATATACCTCCTGCAAACAGCGGTGTGTATGAACAATATAGGAGAGCCGAGGGTATATGAGCATAGTGAGTGTTGTGTTGTCTCTAGACTTGTATGCTCGGGTTTCGCTGGTGGTTCTTGCCTTTCCTTTTCTTTCTCGAGACTACATTTCTTCCGTCGTCCTTTCTCTTTGATTTGGGGCATTTTTTCAGCTTTTCATGCTTCCTTTCCGCCTTTCCCTCTTCCTTTCCGCGTAGCGCGACTGCATTCCCGGCCCTTTTCTAAAACTTGCAATCTGTCTGTGATTTTACTTGTTCTCGAAGTTGGGAGCGATGGTTTTTGTTTGGAATAAGGTTGGAGGTCGTCTATGTGGTTTGAGAGTTCGTTGCAGTACCCCCATTTCATTTCGGATTTTGGGATTTGAGATGAGGGATACATCGCCGAACATCAGTATTTTATGCTTGAACAGGCGGCTTTTATATGCCTCTCTTTTTTTTCTTTCTTTATGGTTCTTTTCACTTTCTTTGGTTCTCATGCCATGTGGGCACGTATGGTTGCGGCGACTGGTGGTGACTCTTTTTGATTATCACTCGCTAGCCCCGAAGAACTCTTCTGCTCTTGCCATTTCTGAACCATCCTTTCCTCATTCATCCTGTCCCCAATTCACACCGCTAACTACGTCCTAACTACAGTATGCCTCACAGACCCATCAACAATGAGGCTGAAATGAAATTGGCGGATATATGAGATATTGGGGGAGACAAGGGAGACGAGGAGGGTTTTGAAGTTGGTGTGTAAAGGTACGTTTTCCTTCTCCTCTTCCTTTCATTCTTGTCTCATTTTCTTGCTCACCCATATTAGCAGTCATCCATTCCCGCACAAAGCGCAAAACCAACTCTGGTCCCATCGGCACCCCCGTCCCCTCAACCACCAAAGACGCAACCACCTCCCTGTTCGCCGAAGACAAATCCCTCAACGTGTCTCAAGCCAAATTGGGAGGGGTGCCAAAGCCGAGGTTGATGACGGCGCAGTTGACCGTATTGTAGGTGGAGAAGGAAAGGGAGGTTGTGCGGCGGTGGCGGTGCTGTGAGGTTTGGGAGGGGAGGTTGAAGGAGGATGGTGGGGTGGGCGAGGAAGAAGGCGAAAGGAGCAATGGGAGAGTAGAAGATGGACCTGAGGTGCTGAGATGCTGGTTGATATGTTCAGAAAGACAAGGAACCTGTTTGGACAAGTCGGGTTAGTTGTCGTGTCAGGACTTTTCACTTTGAAAATCGTCGCTCATGAACTTGTGGTGTATATGACTACTCTAGTCCCTCCGCTGGCATGTTCTCCCGCAGTTGGATGAGAAGACGCGTCGAGACAGAGGTTGATGAGGATAGGATGGCGGTTGCAGCGGGATATCGGTATGTTGCATTCCTTCTTTTTTTGCCTTGTTCGCGTACTCTTCTCGTCTTCGTGCCTGTCCCAACCTCATCGCTCTTATCTCCTTGTCCCTACTTTTACACGAAAATTACACCAGAAGGTCAAATCACATTCTAACCCAACATTCATGCAGAATAAGACTCGCTCGCCTGGCGAAATACCAAATCAGCAGGTGCTACTGTGTGGAGGTGTTTCGTTTGATGATGGGTTGAGGCTGATTATGCGGTGCGTTGGTACTTTTTATTGTTATCTCTCGCCTGGATTCTCCATCTCATAACCATATTAACTCATCCTTGTATAGTGCGGTTTCATCGTAACAAAACGTGGCCAATATGATGTCGCTGAAGAAAATTTTGGCATATCATGGTATTAAATGCATACCAACCGCAAGGCTGGAAAAGTGCAATTCGTATCGCGTTTATCAGTACATTTATTTCGTCTTTCATCCTCTTCCCTCTCGCTCATGCAACCCGCCCCATGCAGCATCCTCGCTGAGCGACCTGACGTCGTTGTGGAACAAGTCCGCCCACTCATAACGACACATCAACTCAATAACGAGCCTCTCCGGATCCTCCTCGCCTCTCTCGCGAGCGTGCTAAAGCTCACTCATAGCTTTATCACGTCGACATTGCAGAAGCATTTGTTCAGGGAGATGAAGCTTTCGGATACGGCGGTGAAGAACCTGTGGATTTTGAGGTGGAATGGGTTGAATATGCGGTATGCGGCAACTGCGACGACATCGGGTGCGGTGGGGAGGAGGAGGAATGAGGATGGGGAGTAGGAGGACGATGACGATGAGATACCGGCTCCAAGACAACGGCGAATGTGGCTGGCGCTCCTAGGATTCCGACAAAATAAATCCTGTTATCGTTGCGAGATATGGGCAGATTTCTATGGCTGCAAAGCGTACCGCTTGTAAGTTTTCTTTCGCTTAAATTACTCGTCATCCTTCATCTCTAATCCAATCCAATTTATAATTCAGTCTACGTCATCCACGCCTACTACGACTCCTACCTCAACGACTTTATGATCTTCGTCCGTCTCGCCATCACCTCAATAGGGTTGGCCATGCAGCGTCAATACGACAACAGACACCACCTCGTTGTGGGAGCGATGGCGTTCCTGATGAAATACCGCAAACTGCAGGGAACGATGACGGCAGGGGTGAGGATGGAGTATACTGTCGGCAGAATGTTTCATCAGCTTGAGTTGTATTCGCATGCGATGAGCATTGTGAGAAGGTGTTGGAGTTGGCTAAACAGGCAGGAGTGAGTGGCGTTCAATTATTTATTTCACTTGTTTTGCTCTTCGCATTTTAAATCGTTCATGGATGATTATATTCTTAGGACGACCTGTTTGCAACAGAACTGGCATTTAATTTGTCTTGTATTTTGGTCCTGTACCGTTCGCCAATATGTTGTATAGGAAGTGGCTGTCTTTGTGATCGCACTGACTACTTGTTATTTTCATGTCAATAATTATTCCTTTTTTATTTTTCACCTGCATTGTCTTGTGCGCCTCAATTTTCATATGGCCTCCCATAATAAACTGGCCTCTGACATGTACTTGAAATCAACAATGTCATACAAGTACATATCTTCACAATGAAAGGTTACATATATTATATACAAGAGACAAAATAGCCAGTGATCTTGAAGCCTGAAGTTCAAACTTGAATCAATGACAATGTTGTAGCACCTGATTGTCAATAGAGACTTACCAGGAATCAGACAGAAGCTCTGTGCTTGAATAGCTTGCTTCCCCACTCTTTCACTCTGTTGGTTGATTGGGCAGCAGGTTCCAGGGAAGGGGTAGGATCAGGGGGTGTTCCAAGTGTATGCAACTCGTCCTCAAACTTGGTGATTAGCATCTGCACCTCCTTGAGTTGTGCAATCAAAATAGCTTTGAGTTCGTCTAATTGCCCTACTGTCACCATCTTTGACTACTGACGAAGGTTCCACATCTAAGCAGAGAGATTCTTTGTAATAGCGTAGCCTCAATGATATGAAATAGCATAATATTTATTTGCTTGCTACTGATTGTTATTGGGCGAGAGGCCCCCACCCTTCGAGGGGCTGGGGGCTCTCCTGACTCGTCAAGTTACCTCCTCGATGGGAGCCCGGGACGACCGCCGGCACCCGATGTGTAGTCAAGCAGACTTGACGCGACGGTGTGTCCCGGCCCCCATCATCAAGGAAAGGCTGTGCGCTGGCTTGTGGCCTGCTACAGTAGGGCTCATACCCGTTCAGTCAGATCGTTGGAATCAATACCAGGGTAATGTGGCGGTGGCCCATTGAATTATGTGATGTTTGACAAGCTGCCCATTTTGTATGGCTAGTCTGCTGCTTCCGCACACCTAGAAAACACGGACAGGCAGGTCGCCGATAACACGACTGTGACAATTTAATAGCCCCTGTCCCTGTTGCACTGTTCCAAGTGCATTAGAATTTGGAACTGAATAATCGCGCTGACCCGTAATCATTTACTGCGTAACAGATATTGGTGATCCAGAAATCGTCACATGGGCCGCATTCAATTCGTATGTACACCCGTAGCTCCTCATTTAGGAGCATAGTGTTTAGAAAATTAGCTGATCGCACTATCTGGCATGAGCCTTATGGTCCCTTATCATGACCCTGCATCGATGTGTCATTCGCAACTCGAGAGTTATAATCTCTTCACTTGACCTTCGTGACCTAGTGATCATGAAGCATTATTGAGACAGTCTTTTTATATGGGTTCGGGGAGCAGTGCTCAATTCCGCCCAACCACTCATAATGACCTGCTCTCCTGCACACTCATCCTTCAACCAGTGTTTGTGCTGGTGAAGTTGTATGCCTCACCGACTCGTAACGGCATACTCTAATTGCTTTCGCACTGCTCGCATCTGAAAAGATGCTTCCCTCAAGGGTCTACATACGCAGCGGCACTAGAGGCCCTTCTGAGATGGTCACCCTGTCCCAGGA
This sequence comes from Panaeolus papilionaceus, assembly GCA_015501605.1. Classification (NCBI taxonomy): domain Eukaryota; kingdom Fungi; phylum Basidiomycota; class Agaricomycetes; order Agaricales; genus Panaeolus; species Panaeolus papilionaceus. Next base: position 159,014 of record JADNRZ010000016.1, read on the forward strand.
AATTGCACAGGATAGTCCTGGTAAAACCATTGGACTATCCGAGAAAACCAGGGATGCATAATGCATCCCCGAAACCGCAAGACGGCTCAGGTTTTAAACGCCTGAACCGCCCAATCGCTCAAATGCATTTAGCATTTGACATCGCATCGCATGTGGGTTGATAACCCGGCACCGCAAAATGAATTGACACCAGGGTTTTGATCCCTGAAGCGCCATGAATAGACCGCAAATTTGGAAAATAAATGATATATAACGGGATGTATTAGGGAAAGGTTGCAAACAAAATGTAACGAGATAGGATAAACACGCCGACCAGGTCAGCTATGCCGAGGATAGGGATAATTTCGGTATAGTATAAACGGAAAGCGATGAGGAAGAGCCCGAATTCGGGATGAATGATGAGGAGCGTTGGTGGGGTGTTGATGCCTGGGGATGAAGGGAGGATGTTGGGTGGATAATGAAAAAAGGGGTATGGGACTCGTGAAGGAGAAAAGATGATAACAAATCCATCGGGAATGATCAGGTAGGAAAGAAAAAGGTGCGAGTGAATAAAGGATTGGGATATATGATGAAAAAGGGGGGGGGCGTTACACGAAAAAGGAAAACATGAGGCCTAAAAAGGCTCCATAAACCGCAATTCTGCTTTTGTGATACGCTGCAGCCCGTATCGCAGGGCTTCGCACCGCATTTTGTGCCCAACTACCCATGATCTCGCAAACGGATAGTAAGGAACAATGAAGCATCAGATCATCTAGAACCTGGGTTGAGGAGATAAGCACGCACCATGCTCCTGCTGAGGTTTGGCCCTCGCCCATCGTCCACTGTGTAATATATTGTTTGCATCGCCATTGTTTTCTTGTGTTGCCTCTTAGAATCAGGTGCGACTGAAATTCCACCTGATTAGATACCATGTAACCACTCTCCGGTCCACCTGTCCTGGGGATAGCCTAGGGAGAACATTGTGTTTTGAGCTACTGACGTGTGCTAGGTGCCACGTCACGAATCTCGCTAGAGCAGTAAGGAAAAAGGGCTTATAGGTGAGTTGAGAAACATCTTATTGTGTAAAAATATATTGGAGACTCCCCAGATACTCATTTTTTGTTGTTCTGGCTACGGAGCAGCGAGCTCCAGCCCTTGAGACGAGCGAGATGGTGGTGGCACGGATGAGAGTTAATCACGTGCCACCTTCTCGCGTAGTCGAAGACCTTAATCTCTCTCTCGCCTTCGCCTCCAAGCGAGATTGACCATCTGCAGCTCTGACTGAATGTTGGCTTGCTGTATTTGAAGGTTGCTGATCCGTGTTTGGAGGTCATCATAGAGGTGTGATGCAAATGCGGTTTGATAAAGGGGTGAATTAAGTGATGTCTGGATGTTGAACGCATACCAGATGCAGCCTTGACCATAAGCATTGTCTAAAATAGTAAGAGCTGACTCCTGAGTGTTGTGAAACTTGACAATCTTGGCTCCTTGGGCAATGTAATCCTGATGAGCATCATGGGTGTAAAGTAAGGTTAATATTCTGAAAATATCCTGAGAGCAACATACCTTCCATATCTCCTCACGAAGCTGGCTGAAGTTTCCTTCTGCACGTGTCCTTATGTTTTCATTCCAAATTAAGTCCCACATCGTGGAAACGACAGTGATGTGCCTTGCTGCCTGGGTCCCTGTCAATGCCTCAAAAGTGCGCAGGACCTGTCTTTGGCTTCCGGGCAAACGAGGGTTGTTGATAGGAGTGTGATACAGAATGTTTAACATGTGTAACATATTTAAAGGTCTAGTATTGAAGTCAGTGAATTCCTCTAAAATGCAAGACAAATGGAAATTACGGATTTGTTTGAAGCATATCCTTTAACATGGAAACTATGCTCATTACTGATATTTTACTATCAGCAAAACCGGGCACATCCACTAAGTAAATGGGATACCCCAATGGCGTGACTGCATTTATAATATGATATATTGATACAGATTGTGTGAATCCCTCCAGCTTATCACTGGAGAGACCGAGTGAGGGGTTTGATGCGACTGCTTCTATGAACTACCCGAGATATTATGGAGGCTGACCGAATATAGTGATGGTGATACAACTCACGCTACTCTTCCCTGATCCAGTTGGGCCAAGTAGCCTATGTGTGCAGATATTAGTCGCCATCTTGCCATATGTAGGATTAATGCGCATTTACACAAACACATGACAAAAGTCTGTCCCGAAATTAGGGACCCTTTCCACTGATACAGCTCCAAGAACGTTGATTTCCTTGAGCTTGGTTGCAAAACTGGGGATCGTGGACATCGGAATGAAGCAGAGGGTGGTAATTGCGAAGGGGAGTGTTGGTGAGATGAAGTCAAGATGGATGGATGAGCGGCAAAGCACAGCACACCGGATAAGGCTGCTTTTGTCTGACGTGCACGAGTCGGCCTTGTGGGGTTCTCGTGATTAGCCTTCATGCTGATTGGTCGATGATATAAATAATCTTTAATTGAAAATCCATTGATAACGCCCAGATACCCCATCACGAAATATAAAAACCCAAAATCAACGCCGAGGTCTCCGTTCAAGTTCCAGCAGCCCTGATATAACCTCTCAGCACTACGTCTCCTAGTGTCTCTCCCTCCTGCTCGCCTTGCCCCTCAACCTCAACCTTCTTACCCAGCACAGAGGAAGACACTGAGCCCGACGAGGAATAAGACGGAGAGGGAGAGGGAAAAGATGAAGACCTCTCAACAACCTCACAGCATCCGCCCTCTTCTCCCAGTTCTCAACCGACGGAGATTGCGGCGACTATTCGATGTGGATGACGTCGCCTCTTGCTCCCCTACTCTCTTCGATTCGGCGCTGCTTGTTGTATCGGAGATTCGGGGATTGGTGTTGTCGTAAATGCCAGTATTCATCTCGTCGGATCCTTCGAGCTACGATGATTCGAATCGAAGCCCATCCCTCGCTGCCCTCGCTCCCCTCCAACATACCTCCCCCGCTCGACTCCATTTGTGTAGCTCCCTAATACGTTCTTCGTAGCTGTCAGGATGCAGGGAGATGTGGCGGGGGTTGAGATTGTATATCATTCATCCCTCCTCATCCCTTTCCTGTTCGCCTTTCTCTCGCTGCCTATTCCCCTCGTCTCTAATGTCGACTTTGTCTCGTCGGCTTGCAGTGGGGCGAGGAGAAAAGATGATGAGAGTTGAGAAAAGAGAAGGAAAGGGTGGTCAGGAGGGATGAACGACGATTGATAGCCTGTGGGTGTGGGGAGATGTAAAGTGCGATTGAAGGAGGTGATGAGTCTGTTCATCATCGTGTATCATCAACCATGCACTCAATCATTCATTCAGCACCAACATCACAGTATACAACCAGTATAAAACAACGCACCTAGTCCCATTCAAATGGACACATCATTCTCAACACACGTCCTCTCTTTTCCCATGGAACTTTATAAAAGGCGTACTTTGAAGGCGGACGACGGTGCCACTGTATTGCCAGGCGTGGACTTGGAGAAAGGTAGTGAAGAAGCGTTTTTTCTGTCCAGCGGGAGGTTAGCATATTTAGATTACTTAAGATCTTGATTGTCTTTGCATCGAGATAGAGAGGGGGGGTGGGAGAGAAAGAGAACGAGGAAATAGGGGAGGCGAGGAAGAGGAAGGAGACCTAAAAATAGCTACATACGTCATTATGCGCCGGATCCGTCATTCAATAATCCACCTAACCTACACTTAACATCGATATAGAAAATAGCCGACAGTCTACAAAGTTCAACTACAAGGATATGATCATGATCATAGAGGGAGCATAGACACAACTGAGGCTTGCGATGATTGGGTGACTGTCGGTGATGGTGATGGGTGATGGCATCAGTGGCCTGTCTGCTCCAGTCTGAATTGATCTCTTCTTCTTCCTTGACGTCCACCACCACCACACAACAAGACGACCAATTCTATTTATTTCATGCTCTAGACTTTTACTTAACCTGAAAAAGGGGTATTTTGATGGACTCAGACAACGATATCGTCGGTACGCCTCTTCTCATCACGATTCTCAATGCTCACTCGTTGTTTTTCTCCTTCTGCATAGGTTGGAACCCCAACGCTCTCTCCGATCTTGCGTCAGAGGAATCCGACTCTGACTTTTACTCGGGTTCAGGCTCGGAATCAGGAGTGACGAGTCTAAAGAATCCACGAGTGAGAAGGGAGGAGAGGTAGAAGTGAGAGCGCGTGGTGAGATTCAGGGTGGTTTTGAGTATGCGTTCTGGTCTTTGCTCCCGCTTTTTTCTCTTCGTTTTCTGTCATTCTGCTCAATCTCTCTTCCTTATGCCTCCTTTTCTTCGATTGCCTTTAATTTACCATATCCGTACATCAAATAAAATAAAACACTCCCCACTAACCTTGTCTCTCCTCTCCCTAGTCCTTGTCATTTCATCGCCTGATCTCGCCCATTCCTCCTTGGCCCTTCGCTTTCGTTTCTCTCATCTCTTTTCTTTCATTCTCCTATATTTTCTCTCTCGTCCTCCCTTTCCCCTCCTCGCCCTTTTCTGTATCTCGTCCCCCATTTCGTCCTTTGTCCTTCTTGAAGAAGCCTAAACTGATAAAACCATCAGACCAGTAGTTGTATGTGCTGCTGCAAACAGCAGCGAATATGAAGAATATCGGCGAATTGAGGGATGCGGCGGATATTTATGAACATGGTGAGTGTTTTGTTGTGATCATTATTATTATCATTGGACTTGGAAGCTTGGGCTTTTGTGGTATCCTTTGTTGCTGCGTTTTGTTCGTCCTTGAGCGAGGTTGATATCTGGTGTTTGAATGACGATATTTTCGCGTCCAGCTTTGGACGGCGTTCTTTGTCTCCCGTTTTTTTGTCTTTTTTTTCTGGACTTGTATTTTGTGACGCATGGATGGAGGGTATCTTTGGGAAGGTTTTAGGCACCGTTGTCTTTTCTTCGCGAAAATGCTGGTGTGTCAACGCGATCTTGCGTTTAGCAAATTTCCAGCGGATGGGTCCTTCGTCTACTTTACGCACAACGTGCTCTCCTAGCATCGTTGCAGATGACAGCTTTACACGATATACATCTCTCGAATTTGACTTGGTTTAGTTTGATGCAGGGCACTTTATGTTGTCTCATGCACTTTCTCCCTTTCTCCCTCAATTCACACCGCTTACCATACCCAATTTACAGTATATCTGGCAAACCCGATGAATAACAACGCTAAAATGGAATTAGCGGCAATATACGAGATATCGGGAGACGAGGAGGGCTTTGAAGTTGGTATGTGAAGGTACATTCACCTTTTTATCTCGCCTCTCCCTTCGTTCTGTATTTAACTCTTCTTCCATCCACTAGTCATAGGTTCCCGCAAGAAGCGCAAAACCAACCCCACCACCCCATCCTCAGATATCCCCGCCTCCTCAACCACTGAAGACCTGACCATCACCTCCCTCTTCGCCGAAGCCAAATCCCTGAACATGTCCAAAGTCAAACCAAGTGCAGGTGTGAAACCGAGGTTGACGCCGGCGCAGTTGAGGGCGTTGGAGGTGAAGAAGGAGAAGGAGGTTGGGAGGGGTGGAGGCGGTACTATGAGGTTGGGAGGCAATGTTGAAGGAGGTGGATTATGAGTAGAGAGACGAGCAATCTCTTTTTGACGGGTCAGGTGAGTGACCTTTCAGCTCTTTTCCTTTTAAAAAGCATCGCTGACGAACTTGTGATGTATACGATTAGTCTAATCCCTGCGCCGACATGTTCCCCCATAGTAGGATGACACATGGAGACGGAGCTGACGAGGATCGGATGGCGGATCGGTTACAGCTTGATATTGGTGGGTGGCGTTCTTTTTTCTTTTTTGCCTCCTTTGCTTCCTCTTCTTCCTCTTGGTGCCGCTCGCAACCTCATCGTTCCTCTCCCCTTGCCCCTGCTTTTACACGAAAATTACACCAGAAATTTAAATCACATTCTAACTAAAATACCCACCAATGCAGAACAAGACTCGTTCGCCTGATGAAATACCAAGTCGGCGGGTGTTACTGTGTTCAGAGTTGTTCCGTTTGATGATTGGCTGGGTTTATGCAGGTACGTTGGCGGTTGTTTTATTTCTCTTTCGCATTCTCGTTACATCTCATACCCATTCTAACACGCCCTTTCACAGTACTGCTTCGTAGACGTCGCTGAAGGAATCCTGAGGCATATCAAACACAAGACCATCAAATTCAATTCATAATTGCGTTGATCAGTACGACCATCCCTTCTCTTTCTCCTCTTTCCTCTCTCACCGCACAACCCACAATACGCAGCGTCCTCGCCGAGCAACCTGATTTCGTCGTGGAACAAGCCCGCAAACTGATCACGACGGCATCAATTCAACAACGAGCCTCTCAGGATTCTTCTCGCAACCGTCGCGAGCGGGCCTAGCTCATGGATAGCTAGCTTTATTACGTTGACACCGCAGAAGCCCTTGTTTAGGGAATTGACGCTTTCGGATACAGATGTGAAGAATCCTGGAATACTGAGGTGGAATGGGCTGATTAGGCGGTATGCGTCGACTGCGACCACGGGTACTGCGGGTAAGAAGAAGACTGAGGATGAGGACCATTGGACGCCTGCACCTACGACAGGTAGGGGTGGGGGAATGACGGCAAACGTGGATGGTGCACCTAGGATTCCGACGAAAGAGAACCCTGCGATCTTTGCTATATATGGGCGGATTTGTGTTGCTGCGAAGAGTTATCAAAGTGCTATTTGCAAGTGTCTCCCCTGTTTTCATTTTCGTCCTTTTTTTCACTGTTTATCGAGCATTGCTAACCCGATTCTACAGTCTATCTCCTCCGTGCCTACGACTACTACCCAAACGACCCCATAGTCTGCCTCTGTCTTGCTATCGCCTCAATAGGGTAGGCCATGCAGCGCCAATCTGACGACAGGCACCACGCCGTAGTGCAAGCGATGGCGTTCATGAGTCAGTACCGCAAACTACGGGGAGCGACGACGGCGGGGGTGGAGAGGTGGAGTATAATTATGGGAGAACGTTTTATCGGCCCATGTTGCATTAGCGTGGGTTGAAGCATTATGACAAGGTGTTCGGGTTGGCTGAACAGGCGGGGTGAGTTTTATGTTTTGTACTTCTTTTACTTTTGTGTCTTTGCGATGCTATTGCTGACTCAGTCTATGCGTATAGGACAACCTTTTTGCAGCAAAAATGGCATTTAATTTGTCCTGTTTTTTTTGTTTTTATTAGTTCTGTACCGTTGGCCAATGTGTTGTATAGGAAGTGGTTATCTTTGTGACCATCAGCCTTGCTCGTTATTTTTGGTATGCATATTATTATTGCTTTATATTTCACCTCCCTTCTACCATGCACCTTAATTTTCGTCGGGTTCTGGATAAGACCTTCAAATTATGATTCTGGAATCGCTATCAGGAGCGGGTACACCGGGCATGCGTCGCACACATGGTGAGTCTTGCATTGGCCCAGGCGTGAAATGCCCTTCACTAGACTCCATGTGCCAGACGCCTAGGGAAGTGTCGATTCGGGGCAGGTGATTGATTGGTCGTTGGAGGAATGGACTCATAATTTTGCATATGATCCTTTTCATAAATCCGGGGTTTGGCAATAATGAAATTGCAAATGGCCTCCAACATATCCTCAAAACCGACGATGTCATAAATATGTTATCTTTTGTAATGAATATATACAAGCGTAGTACATGATTAATCTATTAATCTTGAACTTCAAACTTGCATCAACGACATATTGCTGATGGTAATACAGTCATTAGGGGGTCCTTGGAACAGAGGCGGTCCTTGGAACAAAACCCATTTTCGTGGCTTCCTCTTAACAGATTGGCCTGAAATTTGGAATATAAGCTCTTATAGGTCTTCTTTACACTCTTTCTGGTTTTCGTACGGATAGAATAATATCCTCATAAGATATGACCCATTATTTAGGTAAAAATGATGAAAAATGCGTGGCTTGGACTGTTGTCATTGGACAAGGTGGAAATTGCCAATTTCTTTTTGCTATTTTAATTGATGTATATATCCTAAATATTTTCTACAAAATTTAGAGCAGGCATACCCTATACTTTCCTCTGAAATGAGATGCCGGAGGAGGGATAAGTCAAGGGGATTGCGCCACTGATGGCACTGTGATGTCCCATCAAAAGCATGAAATCACCAGAACACTGATTAGTTGTGGCTGGTTTTCTCCATCAGCCGCACGTGCCGAACTCCCGGCTCGTTGATGGCCACCTGTTCCAAGGACTGCTTTTCGTTCCACATCCTTCATTCCAATCAAATCTCAAATTATTCCCTTACTTTGTCGAAATGCATAAATATTTTTTTAGATTTGTATTATAAGTATACATACCTAGATATGTGTCAAGTTTCATGGCCAGAGGTACACCCGATGAATAACAAATCGATAAGCAAATTTGGCTGTTCCAAGGACCGCCTAATGACTGTAGTGACTCAATCGGGAGCTCCGCGCTTCGAAAGCTTGTTTTCCCACCCTTTCACTCTGTTGGTGACCCTCGTAAATATTCCACCCTTTGGTGTTTTGGAATGTGGTGAGGAGAGAGAGACGAAGAAGCATGAGGGGAAACGGGAGAGGAGAATGTAGTGAGGAGGGACGAGAACAGGCGCTTGATAGCCCGCGGATGCGGGGAGGTGTAAAATGCGATCGAGAATGGGGATGAGCCTGTTTATCATCGTCAACTTAGTCAACCATTTTCTCGATACTCTCCATATCCGCGGTCAAAATATGCATGAAGACAAAGACGCACCTAGTCCTGTAGATAAAAACACATCATCCCCAACACAGGTCCTCTCCCCTTTCCCATAAAATTGGATTAACGCCCACGACGAAAGCAGACAGCCGCGAGGCTGGGTGTATTGCCAGGAGTGGATTTGAAGAGACAGAGTAAAGAAGGGTCCTTTCTGTTTAGACGAGAGCAGGATAAGTAGATTAGACCAGAATATAGTTTTATTTAAATCGAGGTAGAGAGGGGAGAAATGAGAGAACGAGAGAATAGGAGCGAAGGGAGGGAGGGTAAATGAGCTAAAAATAGCCACATACGTCATTATGTGCCGGATCTGTCATCCGATACTTTTCTCCCCCAGTCCGCCCTCCTCTAACACACCCACTCTCCACTAAAACGCCGTCGTCGCCCTACCCACGATGCTCAAACTCCTAACCCCCATGCCAGCGAACATGGCGGCTGCCTGTTCAACGGCGTCGAACTGAGGTGAGGGTGTGGGGCGCTTTATGTGGATGTCTCGAGCGTTTGAGGGTGGGGAGGAGGGGGTTATGAGGGTGCCTCAGCTTTCGGAGAAGATGTGTTCGTTGCATTTGCATGGGTCGAGATGTGGAGAGGTGGGGAAAGAGGATGGGATAGCGACGGTGCTCGTTTCGTATAACGCGCGATACCCCCTCCATTCTCTCACTTCGAAGCTCAATCTCAGGCTCTCGGTTACGTCCATCCTTACATTCGTGCACTTGCCATTTATATTCATGGTGATTTCCACTAACTCCGGCCAGTCGAGGATTTCGAGAGGCGAAGACCAGGGCAGCGCGTATGAGAGGGGGTGTAGGTGTTACATATGTGAGACGGTGAAGGTGTCGAGGCATGTAGTTAGGGCGGGAAGGGAGATGAAAAAGCATCGTCATTAGGGGTTCTGGTGAAGTGAAGGGGGAGGAGGGGAGGAGGGAGAAAAAGGGACACGGGAAACGGAGGAAGGAGGCGAGGCACGACGAGAGGTTGTATAGGAGAGGGATTGGTGATTCAAGTTGCGGGTAGGTGGGATATGAGCAGGTTCCGGTAAGCATTTCTGGAATGTGGAGAGGTGGGAGACGTGTATGAGCTCGGCATTGAGGGATCGGGATGTTGTTTCTTATGTTGTGATAGGAAGAATTGTGGTGTTGAATGAACAGGGTGTAAATGAAAGGGTTATCATCGCTGACCGATAGAACTTGAGGAAAAACGAATATACTTACTGATAACCCAAGCTTGACGCTCTATACTTCATACAAATATAGAAAACAATCAGCGGTTTCACAAGGTTCAACTGCAGGGATTTGACCATGGTCATGGTCGGAGCATAGACACAACTGTGGCTTACGATGATGAGTCCATCCCCTTCATCGTCGAGTTATGTAAAGAGCGGAATGTGCTTCGCCGCCGGCACGGAATGCCTGTCTAATCCAGATTTGGTCTTGAACTCACGCCTGTCTTCTTCTTCGATGTCCACCACCACCACCACCACGACTACTTAACCTTATTTATTTCATGGCCTAACTCTAAGTTGAACCTTCAAAATGAGTATTTAGACGGATTTAGACGACGATATCGTCGGTATTCTTTCTCCTCATCACTGTTTTCAACGCTCACTCATCGTTTGTTTTTCTATGGCTTCATAGATTAGAACCCCAACACGCTCTCTGATCCAGCGTTAGAGGAATCCGACTCTAACTCTGACTCTGGTTCGGGCTTGGAATTAGGGAGTGACGAGTTTGAAGAAACGACAAGTGAGGGAGGAAAGGTGGAAGTGAGAGCGCAGGATGACATGGAGGGTGAGTGTTTTGGTCTTCGCTCCTTTTTTTCCCTTCGTTTTCTCCTCTTTCTCCTCAATTTTTCTTCCACTGACCACGTTTTTTCTTCCATTACCTTTACTTACCCTACCCATACACTGAATAAAATAAAACAACCCCCACTAACCTTCCCAGCCCACAGACGCCTTGTCGAAAACATCCGACAACGAAATACGTATAACTCCTTCACTTCATCACCTTCGGGTGGAGCTTCTAATCCCTGACAGGGATACTGGCGAAAGTATGGGATTTGACGATTGAGGAAGAGGAGGCGCAGTTTAAGGATGCCTTGAGGGAGGTGTCGGAGGTGAGGAGGAAGAGGAGGAAGGTGGGTTGTTTGTCTATTTTTTCTCTCTTTTGCATGAGATATGGGACACGAAGCTAACCCTAAAAAACCAACAGAAAGGCCGCCCCCCAGGCCCATCCTCTCACACCAAGTCAAATCCCTCATTGGGGACAGCAACCAAGCATACGTCGAAAACAACTCACATGAAGCCATCCGCATCATGCATGAAGTCATGGGAGCTCTGCATTCGCTGCATGGGGTGTTGTTGCGAGCTGTTGCAGTGATATGCGGTGGGTGTTGGGAGAGATGGGGGTGATATGGAGAGGCGAAGCCAGGCTACGGTCCACTGGATTGTAATGTGTTGCATTGGTTAGCTTTTGCGAGGATAAAGACGGGAGATGTCGATGAGGTCGAGGGGAAGTATGATGCTTCCATTATCCTCACCTTGGATGTGCTCGATTCCTCGGTATTGTTCCTCGGGATTGCGGATGGGTGTTTTGAGAAGGAGATGACGACGACGCGAAAGTGATATATGAGCTTTTGGGAAGACATGTTGCGGTGAGGTGAGGGTTTTATTTTGTGTGGTCGCTGTCATTCCGTTTCTTGCACTCCCGACTTTTCTTTTCTGCGTGTTTCATTTCTCCTCTATTTCTCCGCTTCTCTTCTCTTCTCCCAGTCCTTGTCATTTCACCACTTTACTTCGCCATGTCTCGTTGCTGCGTCACTTTATTTTCCCTCCTCTCTTTCTCTCAACCTTATCTTCCATTCTCGCCCTTTTCATTCCTTTCCCTCCTTCAGTTTTTTCATTTATTGAAGAAAGCGAAAACTGACAAACTCCCGTCTATGCTATCTAGACAAGCAGCATATACCTCCTGCAAACAGCGGTGTGTGTGAACAATATAGGAGAGAGGGTATATGAGCATAGTGAGTGTTCTGTTGTCTCTAGACTTATATGTTTGGGTTTCGCTAGTGGTTTTTGCCTTGCCTTTTCTTTCTCGAGACTACATTTCTTCCGTCCTCCTTTCTCTTTGATTTGGGGCATTTTTCAGCTTTTCACGCTTCCTTCCTGCCTTTCCCTGCTTTTTTCCGCGTAGCGCGACTGCATTCCCGGCCCTTTTCTAAAACTTGCAATCTGTCTGTGATTTTACTTGTTCTCGAAGTTGGGAGCGATGGTTTTTGTTTGGAATAAGGTTGGAGGTCGTCTATGTGGTTTGAGAGTTCGTTGCAGTACCCCCATTTCATTTCGGATTTTGGGATTTGAGATGAGGGATACATCGCCGAACATCTGTATTTTATGCTTGAACATGTGGCTTTTATATGCCTCTCTTTTTTTTCTTTCTTTATGGTTCTTTTCACTTTCTTTCGTTCTCATGCCATGTGGGCACGTATGGTTGCGGCGACTGGTGGTGACTCTTTTTGATTATCACTCGCTAGCCCCGAAGAACTCTTCTGCTCTTGCCATTTCTGAACCATTCTTTCCTCATTCATCCTGTTCACACCGCTAACTACGTCTTAACTACAGTATGCCTCACAGGCCCATCAACAATGAGGCTGAAATGAAATTGGCGGATATATGAGATATTGGGGAAGACAAGGGAGACGAGGAGGGCTTTGAAGTTGGTGTATAAAGGTACGTTTTCCTTCTCCTATTCCTTTCATTCTCGCCTCATTTTCTTGCTCACCCATATTCACAGTCATCCATTCCCGCAAAAAGCACAAAACCAACTCGGTCCCACCGGCACCCCCGCCCCCGCCCCCTCAACCGGCGAAGACCCAACCGTTACCTCCCACTTCGCCGAAAATAAATTCCTGAACGCGTCTAAAGCCAAATCAGGAGGGGCAGGGAGCGAAACCGAGGCTGACGTCGGCGTAGTTGAAGGCGCTGGAGGCGGAGAGGGAGAGGGAAGTTGTGAGGGTGGAGGAGGTGCTGTGAGGTTTGGGAGGGGAGCTTGAGGGAGGTTGATGGTGTGGGCGGGGAAGGAGGGGACAGGAGCAAAGAGAGAGATTGGATGACGGAAGCTGGGATTGGTTGATGCGTTTAGAGAGATGCAGAATTTGTTTTTGACGAGTCGAGTATGTCTCCTTTTTTTCACTTCTTCCCCGTCCGTTGCTCAAGAACTGGTGCTAATAAAGCTGTGGTACATGACAGTTTAATCCCTTTGCTGCCATGTCCCCTTGTAGTTAGATGAAAAGACGTGTGGAGACGAAGGCTGATGAGGATCGGATGGCGGATCGGTTGCAGCTTGATATTCGTAAGTTTTTCGTTCCCTCTCTCCCTCTCTATATTTTTTGTAAAGAAAAAAAATAGCGTATACTGACACAAAATACCTACCTAAGTAGAACAAAACTCCCTCACCCAACAAAATACCAAATCCATGGGTGTGACGGTGTTTAGAGGTGTTTCGTTTGGTGATTGGTTGAGATTGTTTATGCAGATATGTTCGTAATTTTCTTATTTTTATTTCTTGCTGTCCTTTTTCCATGTCATACACACTAATACGCTCTCATACAGTACTACATCCTGAAGAAACGAGCTCAATACAATGTCGCTGAAGAAATTCTATGGTACATAGTTTCAAACGCATATCAACCACAAGACCGGCACAGTGCAATTCGTATTGCGTTGATCAGTACGTCTATTTCCTCTTTTATCCTCTTCCCTCTCGCTGACGCAACCCACACCATGCAGCATCCTCGCTGAGCGACCTGGCGTTGCCGTGGAACAAGTCTCCAAACTCATCACAACGCATCAGTTCAACAACGAGCCTATCCGGATCCTCCTCACCTCTCTTGCGAGCACGCTGAAGCTCACAAATAGCTTCATCACGTCGACATTGCAGGAGTATTTGTTTAGGGAGATGAAGCTTCCGGATACGTCTATGAAGAACCTGCGGATTTTGAGATGGAATGGGTTGAATGGGCAGTATGCGGCGACTGCGACGACACCGGGTGCGGCGGGGAGGAGGAGGAATGAGGATGGGGGGGAGGAGAAGGATGACGATGGGATGCCTGCGCCAAGACGATGGCGAATCTGGATGGTGCACCTAGGATTCCGACAAAAAAAAATCCTGTTATCGTTGCGAGATATGGGCAGATTTCTATGGCTGCAAAGCATTATGTGCCGTTTGTAAGTTTTCTTGAGCTTAAATTACTCGGCATCTTTCATCTCTAATCCAATCCAGTCTACCTCATCCACGCCTACGACTCCTACCTCAATGATCTCATGATCTTCCTTTGTCTCGCCATCGCCTCAATAGGGTGGGCCATGCCGCGCCAATCCGACAACAGGCACCACCTCGTCGTGCAGGCAATGGCATTCTTGACCAAATACTGCAAACCGTGGGGAACGACGACGGCGGGGGTGAGGGAGGTGGAGTATACTGTTGGGAGAACGTTTCATTAGCTTGCGTTGTATTTGTTAGGGTTAGCTAGACAGGCGGTGAGTGGCATTCAATTATTCATTTCACTTGTTTCGCTCTTCGTGTTTTGAATCCTTAACTGAGGGTTATATTCTTAGGACAACTTGTTTGCAAGAGAAGCTGCATTTAATTTGTCTTGTATTTTGGTCCTGTACCGTTGGCTGATATATTGTATAACTACTTGTTATTTTTGTGTTGATCATTATTCCTTTTTTATTTTTCACCTGCCTTCTCTCATGCACCTTAATTTTTGTTGGTGTCCTATAATAACTTGGCCTCTGACATATACTCGAAATCAAGAATGTCATACAAGTGTGTTATCTTCACAAGCAAAGGTTACATATATTATATACAAGTGACAAAGTAGTAAGCAATCTTGAAGCTTGAAGTTCAAACTTGAATCAATGTTGTTGTAGCACCAGATTGTCAAGAGAGACTTGCCAGAAATCATTTGGAAGCTCTGTGCTTGGATGGCTTGCTTCCCCATCCCTTTGCTCTTTTGTTTGGCTTTGGAGATAATCCAGCAGGGTGAGATGATTCAGCAGCAGATGCCAGTGAAAGGGTAGGATCAGGGGGTGTGCCAAATGTATGCAACTCGTCCTCAAACTTGGTGATTAGCATCTGCACCTCCTTGAGTTGCACAATCAAAATAGCTTCAAGTTCATCTAATTGCTCTACTGTTGCCATCTGCAGCTCTGACTGAATGTTGGCTTGCTGCATTTGAAGGTTGCTGATCCGCGTTTGGAGATCATCACAGATGTGTGATGCAAATGGTGTATGTTGAAGGGGAAGATGAACTGATTGGTGGATGCTGAATTTATCACCCCAGACAACACTTTGATCAAAAGCATTGTCTAAAATAGTAAGAGCTGACTCCTGAGTGTTGTGAAACTTGACAATGTCAGCTCCTTTGTCAATGTAATCCTAATGAGCATCATGGGTGAATAGTAAGGTTGATATTCTGAGAATGTCCTGAGAGCAACATACCTTCCATATCTCCTTATGAAGCTGGCTGAAGTTTCCTTCTGCACGTCTCCTTGTGTTTTCATTCCAAATTGAGTCCCACATTGTAGAAACGACAGTGACTCTCCCTGCTGATTTGGGCCCTGTCAATGCCTCAAAAGTGCGCAGGACCTGTCTTTGGCTTCCAGGCAAACGAGGCTTGTTGATAGGAGTGTGATACAGAATGCGGAATGCATATAAATCTCTAATATTGAAGTCAGCAAGTGCTTCTAAAATGAGAGACAACTGGAAATTACAACTTTGTTTGAATCATATCTTTTAACATGGAAACTATGCCCATTGCCGATATCTTGCTATCAGCAAAGCCGGGAACATCCACTAAGTAAATGGGAGACCCCAATGGCATGACCACATTTATAATTCGATATATTGATACACATTGTGTGAACCCCTCCAGCTTATCACTGGAGAGACCAAGTGAGGTGTTTGATGCGACTGCTTCTATGAACTACACAAGGGGATATATTGAGGTTGACCGAAAATAGTGATCGTGATACAACTCACACTACTCTTCCCTGACCCAGTCGGACCAAGTAGCCTATGCATATAGATATAAGTTGCCATCTCGCCATACATAGGATTAATGTGCATTTACACAAACACAATACCGAGTGTCCTGAAATTAGATGCCCTTTCTACTGATACAGCTCCAAGAGCCTTGATGTATTCGAGCTTGGTTGCAAAATCTGGGATTGTAGACATTAAAATAGAGCAGAGGGTGGTAATTGCGAAGGGGAGTGCTGGTGAGTTGAAGTCAAAATGGATGGCTGAGCGAGAAAAGCACAGCACACCGGATAAGGCTGCTTTCGTCTGACGTGCATGCGGCGTGAGTAGACCTCAGGCTGATCGGACAATGATATTATTACCTATACTTTAAGCTTTACCTGCTAATTCGTTTGCATGTATTTGCGTGTTTCCCTATCCATCACTTGCTTTTGTCATTCTGCATTTTGAAATGATTCTATTGCAAATCCGGTTTTTTTTCTACCGTTTGCTTGGTCCTTCGATTTCCACATACCATTCACTGGCAGCCGTAGCGAAGCGAGGCACTCGCCTTGTGAATAATATTAATTTTAAACCCATTCATGGCACTCATATACCCCTATCACGAAATACTAACACCCAAAATCAACGCTGAGGTCTCCGTTCAAGTTCAAGTTGCCTTGATATAACCCTCTCAGCACTATGTCTTTTAGCGTCTCCCCCTCCTGCTCGCCTTGCCCCTCAACCTCAACTTCCTTACCCAACGCCGAGGAAGACACTGAGCCCGACGAGGAAGAAGATGGAGAGGAAGAGAGAAAAGACGAAGACCTCTCAACAACCTCAAAAGCACCCCTCACAGCATCCACCCACTTCTCCCAGTTCTCAACCGACCGAGACTGCGGGAACTGTTCGTTGTGGATGAAGTGACCTCTTGCACCCACACTCTCTTCGATTTCGGTGCTGCTTGTCATGTGGGAGATTCTGGATTGGTATCGTCGTAAATGCCAGAATTCATCTCGTCAGATCCTCCGAGATACGATGATCCGAATCGAAGCTGATCCCTCCCCGCCCTGGCCTCCATCCAACATACCTCTCCCCTCTCGACTCCATTTGTGTAGCTCCCGAATACGTTCTTGAAAATAATCAACAGTCGACGGGGTTCAACTACAAGGATATGATCATGATCATGGAGGGAGCATAAACACAACTGAGGCTTGCGATGAATGAGTGACTGTCGGTGATGGCATCAGCGGAATCTGCCTAGCCGCCGCCAGCACGTTTGAATTTAGTCTTCTTCCTTGACGTCCACCACCACAACCACCGCGAAGATAAATCTTATTTATTTCATGCTCCAACTCGAAGCCAACTTGTTAAAATGGATATTATAAGGACTTAGACGAAGATATCGTTGGTAAGCTCCGTTCTCATCACGCTTTACACCGTTTATTCAGCCTTACTCATCCTCGTTATTCTTGTTCTGCACAGATTGAAACTCTAGCTCTCTTTCAGATCCTGTGTCAGAGGCATCTGACTCTGACACTTACTCGATTTTGGGCTCGGAATCAGAGAGCGACGAGTCTGAAGAAACACCGCATGAAGAGGCGAGCTGGAGGTGAGGTCACAGGACGAGAATGTGTTTTGCTGTCTATTTTCTTTCTTTTCTTTCTCCCTTTGCAAAAAAAGACGTTGCTCATAATCATCTGACACATATGAACATCAGCATGTTCCCCCGAAGGTGGATGAGAAGACCCGTCGAGATGGAGGCTGATGAGGAGAGGATGATGGATTGGTTGCCGTTTGATATTGGTATGTAGTGTTCCTTTTTCTTTTTTTGCCTCCGTTGCTTCCTCTTCTTCGTGCCTCTCCCAACCTCATCGTTCCTCTGCCCCTGCTCCTACTTTTACACGAATATTACACCAGAAATTTAAATCATATACTAACAAAAATACCCAGTGATACAGAACCAGACTCCCTCCCCCCACGAAATACCAAATCGGCAGGTGCAACGGTACTTAGAGGTGTTTTGTTTGATGATGGGTCAAGGCTGTTTATGCAAGTATGTTGGTGGTTTTGATGCTCTTTCTCTTTATTTCCCGGTCTCATACCATTCTGACTCACTCACACAGTACTACTTCATTCTGAAAAAACGAGACCAATACGATGGCGCGGAAGAAATTCTGCAACATATCATGGCTTCAAGCGCATACCAACCACGAGACCGGCAAAGTGCAATCCGTATCGTGTTGATCAGTATGTCTATCTTCTCTTTTTCGTCTTCTCTCTTGCTTATGCAACCCACAGCATGCAGCATCCTCGACTTGTGACCCAACGTCGTCGAACAAGCCCGCAAACTCATAACTACTCATCAGCCTCTGAGGATCCTCCTCTCTCGCAAGCGGCTTCAGCCCACAGATAGCTTCATCACGTCAACGTTACAGAAGAAGTTTGTTTAGGGAGATGAAGCCTTCGGATACGACTGTGAAGAACCCCAGTATATTGGTGGAATGGGTTGAATAGGTGGTATGCGGCAACTGCGACGATGGGGGTGCTGTGGGGAAGCAGACTGAGGACGGGGATGAAGAAGGTGAGGAGGATCAGGCGCCTGCTCCGATGGGTGGGGCCACGGCGACAGCGAGTGTGGAGGGGGCACCTAAGAGATTCCGAGGAAAGAGAATCCTGTGATTGTTGCGATATGGGTAGATTCGTGTTGCCGCGAAGAGCTATCAAAGTGTGATTTGTAAGTGTCTTCCTCCTTTTTCTCTTCTTCCTTTTCTTCAGTGTTTATCGAGCATTGCTAACGCGATTCCACAGTACAGCTCCATGCCTATGCTACTACACAAACGACCCGATGATCTGCCTGTCTTGCCATTGCCTCGATAGAGAGGGCCATGCAGCGCCAATCAGACAACCGGCACCACCTCGTAGTGCAAGCGATGGCATTCCTGAGCAAATACCGCAAGCTGCAGGGAACGACGACGGCGGGAGATGGGAGGTGGAGCGTAATTTTGCGAGAACATTTCATCATTTGGGGTTGTATTCGCATGCGGTGAAGCATTATGAGAAAGTGTTCGGGTTGGCGGAACAGGTGGGGGTGAGTGTCATTCATTTATTTATTTACTCGTTTTCCTCTTCGCGTTTTGAATGGTTAAATGATGATTATATTCTTAGGATGATCTATTTGCAAGACAAGCGGCATTTGACTTGTCCTGTATTTCTATAATCCCTGGTGCTGTACCGTTGGCGATGCGTTGTATAGGAAGTGGCTGTCTTTGTGATTATCATGTTCGTTATCTTTAGGTCTACCATTATTTCTTTTTTATTTTTCACTGCCCTTCTCCCGTGCACCTTAAATTTCTTCGACTTCTGGACGAGATCCTAGAGGAGACACAGAGTTCTACAAAGCTGGCTTTTAGAGTGCGGCGACGGGCGTTGTCTTTTGGCGCATCGCTGCAGTCAGGGCTTCGACGTTGGACAGTCGTTTTGTGAAACGCTTGTTGCACTTGCCTTTGATGCACTTAAAAGTGAAAAAAATAGGAGCATTCAGAGAATACCAGGTATGAGATAAGACGAGCAACAAAGCTTGATTATTGCTGACCCGACCGTTTTTTCAGTTCTTAAACTTGTACCAGTGTAGAGAAACGAATGGAGCTCGGTCTGATTGATCTCTTGGTGCGGGTAGAGCTCTACGTAAAGTATGTAACTCATTACAAGGAGCATTTTCTGACTCAAAAGTCGAACCACAAAAAATTCAATTGTGAACACGTCAACCATGTCAGGGGCGGAATCACGATATATAACGATCAATCCAACCTTTGTCCTCGACGCTATCACCTCGCGACGGCACCCATGGAACCAATCTTTCCCGTTGAGCTCATCCAGAAAATCATTTGCCACGTCAAGGACGACAATGCTCTATCCACCCTAATCTCATTATCCTATTGTTGCACGACATATGCCTACATTTGTCGTCCCTTCATCTTTGAGCACATCTGTGTCGGGTTCAGCGATGAGAAGATTGAACGCACTGTATCACTTCTGACATGTCTATCTCGTAACGCATCGTACTTGCCCTATGTGCGAAGTCTTCTCGTCGATGTGGGCCACAAGGGACGAATTATACACCAACCAAGGACGATGCAGGGTGTTATTATCCTCTGGGAATCAGTTATGTTCAAGCTCCCTCGCCTAGATTCTATCACACTCCAACAGCACAGCGTAGACTACATTCGTCCCGACAGTACTGGTGTATCCTCCCTCGTGAACAAACTCATCGCCGTCTATATCTCCCAGGGAAAATTGAAATCAGCAACTGTGGATGGGATCTTGCAAGATACCGAGCCGATGGAGGCTTTGTTAAAACCACCGCCATCCTTACTCTCCCTGACCCTCCACAGTCCAAGGTTTACCTTGTATTTGCCCCCTAGAATAGCCCCCATCACCTCATCGTCAAATCTCACGACATTCAAAGTCTACGACCCCGATACCTTCCCGCTCTACATCATCGACAGATACCCGAACCTCACGCACCTCGAGCTGGAGTTCCAAAGGAACTACAGGCCTCATTCTCGAATTTGTACTTTGGCCGCGCCACCCTTGGCAAAATTACGCTACCTTTCGTACAAAGCCCTGAACGTAAATAAATACCCGACCTCTCTGACCCGGGATTTCATCGCAATGTGTGACCCAGGTCTTGGGCCCCCATTTCCTCTTCTCCAACACGTTTCACTGGCGGCATCTGACGAAACGACATGGGCCGAGTTGTCAATTTTGCTAGAAAAGCTACAAGGGCTAAGAACTCTGGAAACCGACTGTAAGCCCCTGCACGATGCCAGCCTTTATATATCCAGTCATGCTGATATCCGCCTCATCTCCCAGTCACTACATATCGACCTCAAACGGGAAGAAACCCATTCGACGTGCTGCGAATTCCCGAACACATCAAGACTGTTTACACGTCGCTTCGAAATCTCTCTCTGTGCATAAGCCTCGGTAGCGCACCTGCGCAATCCCAAAAGGCTTTGAACAACGTGACATCACTGCTTTTACAGATCTCGGGAGTCAACGTTCTGGAAACTTTCACCCTTAATACTGTCTTTACTCGCGAGTCCGACACGCTACCTTCCTTACAGATTTGGACGACGATTGCAGACTGCATATCAAGCGAAGACCAATTCCCAAAGATGGCGAAATTCTGTGTCTCTCTCAACATCAAGTGCGATGCTAAATTCGTGCTGAGTGCTGCCGCCGCTCAACATTATGGAACCAAGCTCAAAGATACTTTCAGGGCGAGGATCAGGGGAGGTGTTGAGGTCGAGACATCGATGACCTCGATGATGGCCCCAGACCCGCTGGCGTGGCTTAACACATTAGTTTGACTGTACATATATCTTTATAGAACATATATTTTTAATCTTGCCGTTGCCTCGATAGGGAGGGCCATGCAGCACCAATCTGACAATCGGCACCGTGACGTTGTAGTGCAGGCGATGGCATTCGTGACCAAATACTGCAAGCTGCGGGTTACGACGACAGCGGGGGTGAGGGAGGTGGAGTAAATTTGGGAGAATGTTTCATCAGCTGGGGTTGTATTCGCATGAGGTGAAGTATTATGAGAGGGTGTTGGAGTTAGCTGAACAAGCGGGGGTGAGTCTTACATTCTGTGTTTATTTGACTTTTGTTTCTTTGCAATGCTGTTCTACGGATTGCTGACTTGATCTATGTGTATAGGACGACCTTTTTGCAGGAGAAATGGCATTTAATTTTTCCTGTATTTTTGTTTTTACTAGTGCTGTCCCGTTGGCCGATGCTTTGTCACGGTACAGGAGGTGGTTATATATCTTTGTGACCATCACCCTTGCTCGTTATTTTTTGTATGCATATTATTGCTTTTTATTTCACCCTCCCTTCTACCGTGCACCTTAATTTTCGTCGGGTTCTGGATGAAGCCCTTGTTGGACCTCCTATCTCGTCTCTCATCTCTATACGTAGTGTCCCTATCTAGAAGTGCTCTTTCCTCATATACTTATACTCATCATCCTTCCATCACTCTCATCATGCTTCCTTTCCTATCGTATATATACCTTTATCCTTTTCCTTCACACCTCAGTCGTTTTCTTCCTTCTCGACTGAGGTATGCCTTTATGCTTTGTTTTCTTTTCATTCAGTATTATTGACCCTCATACCTTTGTACAGACTGACTGTCCGTATTATAGCATCCTGACAGCCCTAGAGGAGAGAGAACTGGATTTTAGAGTGGCTTCGCCAAGCCTTGGTCGTTCCTGCTTGGGCGTAGATATCACTGGCCTGCGAACGACGAGGATCAGATCCTCTTCAAAGTTTGATGCCGAAATCGCTATCAGGTTCGGGGACCTCGGCCAAGCGTCGCACACCATGATGAGTCAGTCTTTCATTGGCCCAAGCATAATGGCCTCCACTAGACTCTACTAAGCAAGTGGATAGCGATAGACAGGATCTTATCTTCTTCACAAATCCATGCTTTGGCAATAATACAATTGCGAATAGCCCCCCATAATAAATTGCCCTCGAACATGTCCTCAAAACCAAAAAATATGTTATCATCGACACAAATATATAGACTTGGCAGTAATGGTAACTCAATCCGATGTTCTGTGCTTCAAAAGCCTCTCCCCCCACCCTTTCACCTTATTAGTCGCCCTTGCAAATATTCCACCCTTCCTTGATTTGGCATCCACTATCGACGCAAAAGGTTCTACCGCCAGAGTGAACACCACAGCATGAGGTGCCAACGCAACTGGTTCTGGGGCTGGTGCCGATGACTCTGGGATCGATATGATGGGTCCTGGGGTGGGAATAGCGCCGGGCATTGTGAGAGCAGGATCGTCAGTTGGTGGCACAAGTTTCTGCGTGACAGGGCGTTGATCAGCTGGTGTTCCAAGCTCACGCAACTCTTCCTCAAACTTGGTGATTAGCGTCTGCACCTCCTTGAGTTGCACACCCAAAATGGTTTTGAGTTCTTCAGCTGATTGCCCTGCTGTCGTCATCTGCAGCTCTGACTGGATGCTGGCTTGCCGCAATTCAAGGTCACGGATCCGTGTTTGGAGGTCATCATACATATATGATGCAAATCGTGTTTCTCGAAGGGGAAGGTGAATTGATGTCCGGATGCTGAATTCAATAAAACTGCCTCGCTTGCAAGCATCATCTAAAATAGTTAGAGCTGACTCTGGTGTGTTATGAAACTTGACAATGTCAGCTCCTCGAGCAATGTAATCCTAATGGGTATCATGGGTGTATTGTAAGGTTAATATTCTGAGAATGTCCTGAGAGCGACATACCTTCCAAATCTCGTTACGAAGCTGGCTGAAGTTCCCTTCTGCACGTCTCCTTGTGTTTTCATTCCAAATCAAGTCCCACATTGTTGAAATAATGGTGATCTTCCCTGCTGATAGGGGCCCTGTCAATGCCTCGAAAGTGTGCAGAACCTTTCTTTGACTTCCGGGCAAACGTGGGTTATTGATAGGTGTGTGATAAAGAATGCGGAAGAAATAGAAATTTCTAGTAAGCATTAAAGTCAGTCTCTGCTTCGAAAAGGAGAGACAACTGAAAATTACGGGTTTGTTTGAATCATACCCTTTAACATGGAAACTATGCTCATTGCCGATATTTTGCTATCTGCAAACCCGGGTATGTCCACTAAATAAATGGGAGACCTTGATGCCGTGACCGCATTTATAATTCGATATATTGATACGGTTTGTGTGAACCCCTCCAGCTTATCACTGGAGAGACCAAGTGAGGAGTTTGATGCAACTGCTTCTATAAACTACCCAAGCTGATATTGCAGTTGACTGGTGATAGTGATAGTGATACAACTCACTCTACTCTTCCCTGACCCAGTCGGACCAAGTAGCCTATGTGTACGGGTATGAGTCACAATCTCGCCATAGTACGGTTAACTGCGCATTTACACAAATACAAAAATACCATCCGTCCCGTTTGTGGCTTCTACTTTTGAAACCCTTTCTATGGATACAGCTCCAAGAATCTTGATGAACTTGAGCTTGGTTTCAAAATCAGGGCTCGTGAACATCGGAATGTACAGAGGGTGATAAGGGGAGTGCTGGTGAGTAGAAGTCAAGATAGATAGATGTGCGAGAGAAATCACAGCACACTGGATACAGCTACTTCTGTCTGATGTGCATGAGTAGGTCCCATGTGGTTCTCATGATTACCCCTCATGCTGTTCGGGCGATGATATAAATAACACTATTTAATTTTAAACACATTAATAGCACCCATAGGCTTCATCACGAGGTACGGAAGCCTGAAATCTAATCCAGGGTCTGCGTTGAAGTTGAAGTAGCTTCAATAAAGACCTCTCAGCGCCACTTCTCCGAGCCTCTGCGTCTCTCTTACCTAATCCTCTTCATCCCCAGCCTCCTCACCCAACGCAGCCTCGCAACACAAGGAGCAGAAGCGGAGGTAGAAGGGGAGGAATACGACAAAGACCTCTCAACTACCTCAAAAGCCCCCCTCACAGCATCCACCCATCTCCCCCGACTTCTCAACCGACCGAGAGCATGGGAACTGTTCGATGTAAACGAAATCGCATCTTGCGCCTCTATTGAGAGCGTCCATCGTCGCCTCCCCCTTCGCCTTTCGAGTCGTCTGAAAATGCTGTCTCTGCATGATCGAATGAAACCCCATGCTGACTCAGAGCACGACCGTAAAACAGGAGGTAAAGGTTGAAGGAGAGGTGAGAGCGAACGGAGATATGATGACGAGTCCCGTCCCATCCCACTCTCGCTCTCCTCCAACATACCTCCCCTCCCCCTCTTGACTCTGTGAAAATAGCGCCCAGCTATGTAATTCGTGCCTGCGAGGGTGCAGGGAGATGTGGCGGGGGCTGAGATTGTATATCGTCGCTCTTTGACCCTTTCCTGTTCGCCTTTCTCTCGTTGCCGATTCCCCCTATCTCTAATATCAACTTCGTCTCATTGGCTTGGGGTGGAATGAGGAGAAAGGATGGTGAGCGACGGGTAAAGAGGAGGAGGAGGCGGTGAGGAAGGATGGGTACAGGCACTTGATAGTCTGAGGACAATCGGCCCACCTCGTACTGCAGGCGATCCTAACAGAGTACCACAAGGTGTGGGGAACAACGGCGGCGGGGGTGGAGTTTAATTTTGGGAGAATACTTCATCAGTTTGGTTGCATTCGCATGTAGTGAAGCATTATGTATGAGAAGGTGTTGGAGTTGACTGGCGTGAGTGCACGTGGCTTTCGTCTATTCATTCACTCGTTTTTCTCTTAGTGTTCATTGGCCTCCAAAATTTACTCAAAACCGACAAGGCCATAGATATTTTATCTTCATAATGGATATAGTACTACATGATTAATCTATTAATCTTGAAGTTCAAACTTGAATCAACGACATCGCTGAAGCGCCTGATATAGAGACACTTACCAGTAATGGTGACTCAATCGGAAGCTCCGTGCTTCGAAAGCTTGTTTCGCCACCATTTTAATTCGTTGGTTGCCTCTGTGAATATTCCAACCTTTAGTGATTTTGCAGCTGGTATCAAGATGACTGGTTCTGGGGTTGGTGATGCGGTGAGTTCTGGGTCGGGAGAGAGCAGCAGTATTGTCGGTTGGTAGCACAGGTTCCAGGGTGACAAGCCGATCAGCTGGTGTTCCAAGCTCACACAACTCTTCCTTGAACTTGGTGATTAGCGTCTGCACCTCCTTGAGTTGTGCAATCAAAATGGGCTCGAGTTCCTCATTTGATTGCTCTCCTGTCGCTCCTGTCACCATCTGAAGCTCCGATTGAATGCTGGCTTGCTGTATTTGAAGGTTGCCAATCCGTGTTTGGAGGTCATCATAGATATGTGATGCAAATCGTGTCTCTCGAAGGGGAAGATGTTCTGATTCCTGGATGCTGAACTGACCAAACCAGCCACCTCGGCCATAAGCATCATCCAAAATAGTGATAGCTGACTCTGGTGTGTTGTGAAACTTGACAATGTCGGTTCCTTCAGCAATGTAATTCTGATGGGTATCGTGGGTGTATAATAAGATTAATATTCCGAGAATGTTTTGAGAGCATCGTACCTTCCAGATCTCGTCTTGAAGCTGGCTAAAGTTTCCTTCTGCGCGTCGCCTCGTGTTTTCATTCCAAATCAAGTCCCACATTGTAGAAATGACCGTGATGTTCCCTGCTGATTTGGGCCCTGCCAAAGCCTCAAAAGTTCGCAGAACCTGTCTTTGGCTTCCGGGCAGGCGTGGGTTATTGATAGGTGTGTGATAAAGAATGCGGAAGACAGACAACCGTCTAGTAAATACTAGGGTCAGCATGTGGCTCTAAGTGAGAGGCGACTGGAAACTACGGGTTCGTTTTAATCATATCTTTTAACCAGGAAAGTATGCTCATTGCCGATATTTTCCTATCTGCGAACCCGGGCACGTCCACTAAATAAATGGGAGACCCAATTCCTGTGACCGCATTTGTAATTCGATATATTGATACAGTTTGTGTGAACCCCTCCAGCTTATTGCTGGAGAGACCGAGTGAGGGTTTTGACGCGACTGCTTCAATGAACTATCGAGCAGATATTGAAGTCGATCGAAATTAGTAATAGCGACAAGACTCACACTACTCTTCCCTGACCCAGTCGGACCAAGTAGCCTATGTGTACAGATATGAGTCGCAATCTCGGCGTAGTATTAATGCGCATTTACACAAATACGGAATAAGTGATACTTCCGTTTATGGGTTCGAATTTTGAGACCCTTTCCACTGATACAGCTCCAAAAACGTTGATGTACTTGAGCTTGGTTGCAAAATTGGGGATCGTGGACATCGGAATGAAGCAGAGGGTGGCAAGTACAAAGGGAAGTGCTGGTGAGTAGAAGTCAAGGTGGATGAACGTGCGAGAAGAAGCACAGCACACTCGACACGGCTACTTTGTCTGACGTGCACAAGTAGGTCTCGTGGGGTTCTCATGATTGCTTAGCTTTCGTGCTGATCGGACGATGATACAAATAACATCTGAAACCAATTGATAACACCCATATACCCTATCACGAATTACAAGAACCCGAAATCCAACCGTAGATCTCCATTAAAGTTGAAGTATCCGCAATATAGCCCTCTCAGGGCTACACCTCCAAATATCTCCTGCTCTGCTTGCCTGTTGCTCTGTACATCCCCTCGCCACCACCCGCACTTGCAGATCACAACACAGAAGACACTGCAGAGGCAGAAGGGGAGGGAGACACCCCCAGAACAACCTCAAACGCCCCCCTCCCAGCGTCCACCTACCTCCCCCAATTCTCAACCGAGCGAGACCGCGGGGACTGTTCGATATGAATGAAGTCGCCTCGGGCGCCTGTGTTTTTCTAGTCGCCGTAGCTTCCATGCTTCGTGAATGCCGAGCTTCGAGTCGTCATAGCTTTCTACCTGTAATGATTCGAATCCAAGTACATCCTTCCCCCTCCACGTACCTCCCCCTACTTGACTCCATTTATGTAGCACCCACTAGATTCTTCGTGCTGTGAGGATGCAGGGAGATGTGACCGGTGTTGAGATCGTGTAGTCTCTCTCGTTCCCCTTCTCCTTCTTCGATCCCCACCCCCCCTTCTGTTCCTTTTTCTTTGGGCGTTAGAGGCGATGATGGGTGTGCAGAAAGGAACGAAGAAAGACGAGGGGAAGGAGATAAAGAAATGTAGAGAGAAGGGATGTGTGGAGCTGCTTAAATACGCGCGGATAGTGGGACATAAAAAATGTGATTCAGGAGGTGATGAACCTACAAATCACATCCAATGTTCATCCATTGTTCACCAACAAATCAGTTAGCATTTTCGAAGGGTTTCGAATGCAAAATACGAAATCACGCACCGAGTCCCGTGGATAGGGATACATCATCCCCAACGCACGTCCTCTCCCCTTTCCCATGGAGCTAGATAAGCGCGCAGCGCGAAGGTGGATAACCATGCGGTTGGGCATATTGTCAGATATGGATTTGGAGGGAGGTGGTGAAAAAGTGTTCTTTCTATTTAGAAGGGATTAGGAGATTAGAACATTTAGATTAGATTGAATTATAGTTTCATTCAAATCGAGGTAGAGAGGAGAGGAGAATTGAGAGAACGAGCGAATAAGCAGGGGCGAACCTCCCCCCCCCTCCCCCTGCTCTGACACACCCACTCTCCGCTAAAAACACCGTCCTCGCCCTTCCTGCAACGCTCAAACTCCTAGCTCCAGTTGCGGCGAATACGGCGGATCCCTGTTCGACCGTGCCGAGATCGAAGTGTGGGTGAGGGGTGCTGTTGTGGATGTCTCGAGCGTTGCGCATGGAGGAGGGTGTTATGAGGGTGACCCAGCCTTTGGAAAAAACGCGATCGAGTTTGGGGTCGGAGGGATTTGAGCGGGAGGGATTGAGGGAGGAAGACGAAGACGAAAGCCGGACCGTGCTCGTTTTGTATAACACACAATACCCACCATTCTCTCATTTTGAAATTTAATGGTAGGCTTTCTGCTATATCACGCCCCAGATTCGTGAGGCTCCCATTCACGTTCATCATCTTCTGGACTAATCTCGCCCAGTCGTCGAGTTCGAGAGGTGAAGGTTGGGAGAGCGCGTATGAGAGGGGGTTGTAGCACGACTGCGCTAGTGACTGTCGAGTGATGCCATCAGCGGAACATGCCTCGCCGCCGGCATGGCAAGCAATCCAATTTGGTTTTGATCCTGTCTTCTTCCTTGACGTCAACCACCACAAATGACGGCAATGAATAATCTTCTTTATCTCCTGTTCCAATTCGAACGCAAAATTGGACTGTTAAAATGTGTATTATGATGGACCTAGACGACGACGTTGTCGCTATGCTCCGTTTTGAATCTCATCACGTTTTACACCATACACTCATGTTATTTTTCTACTTCTGCATAGATTGGAGACCTAACTCT
Organism: Panaeolus papilionaceus; assembly: GCA_015501605.1. Taxonomy (NCBI): domain Eukaryota; kingdom Fungi; phylum Basidiomycota; class Agaricomycetes; order Agaricales; genus Panaeolus; species Panaeolus papilionaceus. The sequence continues at coordinate 187,735 of JADNRZ010000016.1, forward strand.
CTGATCGAGCCTTGGAGGCATGCGACTGAGACTCAGACTCAGACTCAGGGAGCGACGGGAGTGACGAGTCTGAAGGAACATCGGGTGAGGAAGGGGGAGAGGTGGAAGTGAGAGCGCAGGATGAGATAGAGGGAGATTATGGGTATGTGTTTTGGTCCTTTCTTTTCATTTTCTTTCATTTTCCTGTATTTCTCCTCCAATTTCTCTAATTCCTCATATCTCTCCTATCCTTAAATTTATCTCATCCAGACATGAATCAGCACCCACTAACGCTACCAGCGTGATGCATTCAACATCTCCTCCTCGTGCACTTCAGGCGGAGGGTCTAATTCCCTGGCGGGGATATTGAAGAAAGGGTGGGACCTGACGATTGAGGAATAGGAGGCGCAGTTTAAGGATGATTTGAGGAAGGTGTCAGGGTGGGGAGGAAGAGGAGGAAGGTGGGTTTATATCTTTTTACCCCTCTTATAGAGGAGAAGGACACGAAGAACACGAACCTAAACTCACAAAATGAAACAGAAAGGCCGCCACCCCGGCCCCATCCTCTCACACCAAGTCAAATACCTCATCAGGGACGGCAACCAAGCCTACATCGACAACAACCCACACAAAGTCACCCGTATCGAGCCTTGCACATTCGCTGTGTGGTCTGTCTTCGCCAACTGCTACGGTGATATGGAGAAACAGAACAGGGCACTGCAGTTGAGGATTATGGGGGCGCATTTGCAAGGGGATGGTGGGGGGTGAATGGGGTTGGCGAGGATGAGTAGGGAGATGGGGTTCAACTAGTAGCCGTTGTATTGGTCTAGAAGGCGTATGCTGATGATCCGACGAATGTGGATGTGCTTTGAGATAGGGCCGCGTTGGCGAGGGAGATGGGGGATTGGAGAACAGTGGGTCTTTTTCTTTCACCCATACTCTTTGAAACAGGATTGATGAGATGATGATGCGATGAATAGGCTTAAGGCGCATACCTGGTGATCCTCAAACGCGTCCCGCACGACCTTACAGTTCTGAGAGAGCTGCATACGATATTGGTGGAGCTCTCGGAATATGACCTGTGTGCGGCACTGTTCCAGGATGCACTGGATAGTTGCATGAAGAGGTATCGTGGGGGATGCCTGGCGCCTCGTCCTCTGCTTCCTTTTCCACCACCACCACTGCCCATGGACCCCTCTAGCTCTGACCCTTCTGTCTCTGCTCCTGGTTCTTCCTCTACCCCTACTCCCGGCCCCTCCATTCAACCCGAACAACCTGAACATCAACACTCATTCTCTCTCCTCGCCCTTTTCTATCTCTCGTCCCCTCTTGTGTTATTCACCCCTCTTGAAAGAACCCCCAAAACTGAAAAAGCCACCAGACAAGCGGCGTCTGCGTTCTCCTGCAGACTGCAGCATGTATGAAGAATATAGGGGGGATGATGGATGCAGCGGATGTATATGAGCACGGTGAGTGGTTTTGCGGGTTTTGATCTTGGAATTTTGGGGCGCTGTTTTAGCCTTTGAGCGATGTTGCTCTTTTGCTGTCGTTTTCGCTTCTTTTTTCGAGCCTGCATCTCTTTCGCATATTTTTCGCATCTCTTTCTCTTTGATTGGACTGGTCTTGATCTGAATACTTTATTCACGCTTTTCACGTTTCTTTTTTGTTTTTGTTTTTGTTTTTGTTTTTTTTTTTGGTTACATGTGCTGTGGGCACGTCTGGTCGCGGTGACTAGCTTCAGCGCATGCTTTTGAAATCCTTTATCCCTCGCTAGTCCTCGATGTTTCTTACTGTCTTCGTCATTTCTGTGTCCGAAATCTCAGTCATCGATTTCTGCAAAAAATGCAAACAGGTCCCACTGGCCCACCTGGTACCCCCCACCCCCTCCACAGCCGAAGACCCCGACCGTGACCCCCCTCTTTGCCGAGGACAAATCCTCGAACGCGGCCAAAGCGAAGGCGGGGGGAGGCGAGACGAAGATGGCGAATGTGAGTGGGACACCTAGGATTCCGACAAATGAGAATCCTGGCATCGTTGCGGTATATGGGCAGACTTATGTTGCTACGAAGAGTTATCAAGGTGCTGTATAATCTGTAAGTGTCTGTCTTCCTCGTTTCCCTTTTCTTTCATTTCTTCCCCTGTTTGTCGAGCATTGCTCGCCCAATTCCACAGTCTACCTCCTCCATACCTACGACAACTACCCGTCCTGACCAAATACCGCAAACTGCACGGTACGACGGCGGTGGGGGTGAGGGGGCGGAGTATAATTCGGGGAGAGTCTTGCGTTGACCCAAGCGTAAAATGCACTCCCCTAGACTCCATATGCCAGACGCGTCAGAAGGTGTCAATTCGGGGCAGGTCATAGATTTGGAATTGAAGGAATGGACTCATAATTTTGCATATGATCTTTTTCACAAATCCGGCGTTTGGCAATATTGCAAATGGTCTCCGATAATAATGTGGCCTCCCAAAACTGATGATGTCATAAATATTTTATCACTGAAGCAAATATACACAAGTGTAGTACGCGATTATTATAATCCTGATGTCCAAACTTGAATCAATGACATCGCGAAAGCACCTGATAGAGAAAGACATACCAGTGATAGTGACTCAGTCGGAAGCTCTGTGCTTAGAAAGCATGCTTCCCCACTGTTTCAATTTGTTGGTTGCCCTTTTGGATATTCCAAGGCGAGGTGTCGGGGTAGGAGGTTCCAGGGTGAAAGGAGGATCAGCTGGTGATTCAAACTCTTGCAACTCTTCCTTGAACTTGGCAAACTGCACCTGCACCTCCTCAAGTTGCACAATCAAAATGGCTTTGAGTTCTTTATCTGATTGCTCTGTCGCCATCTGCAGCTCTGGCTGAATGTTGGCTTGCTGCATTTGAAGGTCGTGGATCCGTGTTTGGAGGTCATTGTAGATGTGTGATGCAAATGGTGTTTCTCGAAGGGGAAGGTGAATTGATTTCTCAATTCTGGAAGGAGGAAAGGATGTCCCTCGCTGATTATAAGCATTGTCTAAAATAAAAAGAGCTGACTGTGCTGTGTTGTGAAACTTGACAGTATTGGCTCCTTGGGCAATGTAATCCTAATGAGCATCATGGGTGTACAGCTAATATTCTGAGAATGTCCTGAGAGCAGCATACCTTCCATATCTCCTCACGAAGCTGGTTAAAGTTTCCTTCTGCACGTCTCATTGTGTTTATGTTCCAAATTAAGTCCCACATCGTAGAAACAATAGTGACATTCCTCGCTGACTGGACCCCTATCAATGCCTCGAAAGTCTGCAGGACCTGTCTTTGGCTTCTGGGCAAACGAGGGTTATTGATTGGTGTATGGTAAAGAATGTGGAAGAAACCTAAATTTCTAGTAAGTATTAAAGTCAGCATGTGCTCCTAAAAGAGAGACGACTGGAAATTAGTACGGATTTGTTTGAATCATATTTTTTAACATGGAAACTACGCTCATCGCTGATATCTTGCTATCAGCAAAGCCGGGAACGTCCACCAAATAAATGGGAGAATCGCTGCCTTGCACCCTCTTCACAGCATTTATAATTCGATATATTGAAACAGTTTGTGTGAACCCCTCCAGCTTATCGCTTGAAAGACCAAGTGAGGGGTTTGATGCGGCTGCTTCTATGAACTACCCAGGAGATATTGAAGTTGACCGAAATTAATATTAATAATGGCGATAAGACTCACACTACTCTTCCCTGACCCAGTCGGACCAAGTAGCCTATGTGTACAGGTGTGAGTCACAATCTCGGCCTGGTATGAAAGTGCATGTACACAACCACGAAATAACTACCACTTCCATCTATGAACCCTACTTTTGAGACCTTTTCTACCGATACAGCTCCAAGAACCTTAACGTATTTAAGCTTGGTTGCAAAATCCGGGATCGTGGACATTGGAATGACGCAGAGGGTGATGGGTTCTAAGGGGGGTGCTGGTGAGTAGAAGGTAAGGTGATGGATGAGCGACAAGGGCACAGCTATTTTTGTCTGACGTGCATGAGTAGGTCTCGTGAGGTTCTCATGATTAGCTCTCATGCTCAGGCTGATCGGGCTATGATATAAATACTACTATTCAATTAAAAAACCCATTAATAACGCCCATATACCCCATATGCACAACATACAAAAACCCAATATCTCATCCTAGGTCTGCGTTAAAGTTGAAGTAGCCTCGATGGAGTCCTCTCAGTGCTACGCCCTCGAGTCTCTCTCTCTCTCTCCTGTTCGCTTGCCCCTCACCCTCACCCCCCAAATCAAAATGAAGACCACCCCCCGAACCATCACTTGTGGCAGGGTTGGAAGAACCAGACTCAAAAACCTCAAACGCCCCCTCCACAACATCCACCCACTTCCCCTAATTCCCCCCATTCCTCGAGCGAGGGGCCTGTTCGATGTGGATGAAGTCGCCTCGGGCACCTTCACTCTCTAGATTATCAATTTCCAATAGAGCGTAGAGTCCTGTTGCGCCTGGCACTTCGGCGTTTGGTTTTGGTTTTGGGTAAAAGCCATTCTCTTTCGGTGGACATCAGAGAGCTTGCTACTAATCATGTATTACTAGAACCACACGAGAGATAAAATTGGTCAAAACCACTGTTGATTCCTGAGATATATGCGTACAGCAGAAGATTTTTGCGACACGGCGCTCATGGATTCTGGAACTTTAAAAATTAAAATCAAACGCTCATCATAGACCCAAGCGTTTTTCTCGCCATGCAAGGATGATCTGTTTCCCCAAAGGAGCACATTTCGTTTTGTAGCTAGAACGGAGATGATACCACTTTGAACCATACAGTACCGTCCGCAAAAGGGCAAAATATATAGCGCCCAAACTGTGATTCCATCTCAATCTCGCAAGAACTCGACGCGCCTGTGCCAGTGTCCGACTACACACTGCGCAAAAGCCCTGGCGTTGGAACTCTCCGGCAACACTTTTTGCTGGCCTGCTGACATCCTTCGTACTCTCCTCTGCTCACTTCACACTCACCTTCTCTTTTCTTCTCCACCCCTCTCACATATCGACCCCACGAACTCGCACTGCGTCTCACTACTTTCCTTTCCATCCCGACTTCTTGTGCCCTCTGAATCCCCTTTCACGCTTTTATTAGGACCTCCCCACGCGCACATCAACGACTTTGGATAAGAGAAGAATGATGAATTGTCTTGGAGAAACATCCAGAATGAGCTCAAGAGAGAAGCAAGTGATGAGAAACTGACAAGCGCCCGTGCGCGTGAACGATAGATCGATGCGAATCCAACTTGCCTCATGTACCCCTACTTTCGTCCATTCCAGGTGTACTCAGATGCACTCATCGCCTCGTAGCTTCCGATTTCTATTAATTCAGACGATTCAGCCGCTCGACTGAGGTGTGATAATTCAAGAACATTCCGTCTAGCTCTCACTCGCCTTCGACATACCTCCCTCCTCTCGACTCATTTATCTAGTGCCCAGCTGCGTTCTGTGATACTGACACCTATATACATGTAATACAATTGACCAATGCCTAGTGTGATTAAACTCGAAGCTTGACGTTCAAACTCGAATCAACAACATCGTCGTGGCCCCTGATAGAGCGACGACTTACCAGTGATGGTGCTTAAAGTTTCAATCAGAAGCTATGTGCTTCGAAACAAGAAAGCTTGTTTCCCCACCGTTTCAATTTGGTGGTCACCTTTGTCAATATTCTGCGCTTCAGTGATCTGGCTTCTGGTGTCGAGGGGCCGGCTACTGGTTCCGACAGAGCCGGAGGGACCACTGCAGGCGCCAATGCAAGTGGTTCTGGGGCTGGTGCGACTGGTTCTGGGGTCAATGCGATGGATGTTTGGGTTGGAAGAGGGTTAGGTGTTGGTGCAGCAGTATCGACGGTTGGTAGTACAGGGGACAGGGTGACAGGAGGATCAGCTTCTAACCCCAGCTCGTGTAACTCTTCCTCAAACTTTGTGCACAGTACCTGCACGTCCTCGAGCTGCGGGACTAAAACGGCTTTGAGCTTTTCATCTGATCGCTCTGTTGCCATCTGCAGCTCTGATTCGGCGCTCGCTTGCTGCATGTGAAGATGGTGGATGCGTGTTTGGAGGTCGTTGTGAATGTGGGAGGCGAATGGTGTGTCTCGAAGGGGGAGATGACTTGAGTTCTGGATGCTGAATTTACCAAACCAGCCGCCTCGGCCGTAAGCGTCGTCTAAAATGGTAAGAGCGGACTCTGTTGTGTTGTGGAACTTGACGATGCTGGCTCCTTGGGTGATGCATTCCTTATGGGTATCGTGGTGTAGAGTAAGCTTAATGTCACAAGAATGTCCTGAGAGCAGCATACCTTCCATATTTCGTCACGAAGCTGGTTAAAGTTTCCTTCTGCGCGTCTCCTTCTGTTTTTGTTCCAAACTGAGTCCCACATCGTTGAAACGATGGTGATGTTACTTGCTGACGTGGGCCCTGTCAACGCCTCAAAAATCCGCAGAACCTGCCTTTGGTTTCCGGATAAACGTGGGTTATTAATTGGTGTGTGATAAAGGATGCGGAAGACACGTAAATTTCTGGTAAATAATAGATATCAAAGTGAGTGTGCGGTTTTGAAGGGGAGACGACTGAAATTTACGGAAGCGTTTGGATCATATCTTTTAACATGGATACTATACTCATCGCCGATATTTTTCTATCTGCAAAACCGGGGACATCTACTATATAAATGGCAGAACCCATGTCCTTTGCCACCGCATTTTTAAGTTGATATATGGATATGGACTTCGTGAACCCCTCCAGCTTATCGCTGGAGAGACCGAGTGCGGTGTTGGACTCGGATGCGACTGCTTCGATAAACTATCCGATTGCCAAAGAGATATATTGAAGTTGACCCCAAAATAGTGATGGTGATACAACTCACACTACTCTTCCCTGACCCAGTCGGGCCCAGTAGCCTATGTGAACAGATATAAGTAAGTCGCATCCTCGCCATCGTCTGTTTAACCCCACACTTACACATATACGACAATGCCGTAAAACTGGTTCAGGACTCCTAGTTTTGAGACTTTTTCTACCGATACAGCTCCAAGGACGCTGATCCTCTTGAAATTGGTTGCATAATCTGGGATCGTGGACATCGGGATGGAGCAGGGTGTGGTAAGTACCAAGGGGAGTGCTGGATGGATGACATTGGGATGACATTGGACGTGCGGGGGAAAGCACAGCACGCCGTGCTTATCGGCCGAAGATATATTTAAAACCCATATACCCCATCATGAAATACAGGAACCCACAATCAACTCCTAGGTCTGCGTTAAAAAGTCGAGATAGCCCCCTCTTCGTTAGCGCGCATCGAATCCTAGGGTCCAGTGCCGCCAGTGCCTCTCTTTCCCACTCCACACTCTCACCTGACTCTAACTCCAAGTAGTCTAAATTAAAAGACTCCGAAGAAGACCCTGAACAACAGTCGACAACCTCAAAAACCCATCTCATAACATTCACTCATCTTCACCAATTCTCCACACTCTGAGAGCGCAGGGACTATTCGATGTGGATAAAGTCGCCTTTGCACCTCTACTTTTCTCCAATATGGGTGTCCTCATCCCCTCGTGGCTCCTAGTTCTATTGATTCAGACGATTCAGCTGGCGTTTATTTCTCTTCAGCCTACTCTGATTTCAGGTCTGCTTCTCGGTGTTTTGGGCCTAGGGAGGTGGGTGTGGAGGTGACAGGTGAGGAAAGTTGAGGGATGCGGCGGATGTTCATGACCATGGTGAGTATTTTTGCAGATATTGTGGTTGTGTTTGGGTTTTGTGATTTTGCTTGCACCTTTCTTTGCCTACTTCTTGATTTGAGCGGGGTTACTTCCGCCTCTCTTTCTACTCGCTGTCGTTGCGTCTTTTTGGGCGATGTTGCATTAGACTCTCGGAAATCTGTCTTCTCGAGTTGCATTCCGTCGCGCATACATAGATGTGGTTTACAACCTGTCATATTTTCTTCGCGAGAACACCAGTATATCGGTACGATCTTGCTTTTAGCGAGTTTTAGCCTTATGCTCTCCTCCTCTACTTTACGCATAACGCGCCATATCAGTGTCGTCCTATGTGGTGGCCACTTGTCGTGGCTTTCGTCTTACTTTATCCTGAATTTGAGTTGGTTTGATGTAGGGGGTTTCTTATGGTTTTTTTTATTGGTTTCCTGTCCTATTTCTGGTCGTGACTCTTTTTCTCTCCTACTTGTCTGTTTTCATGACTACATTGTCTGGTCGAGATTTCACGTTTAACCAAGTTACTCGCGTTTTGTGGTATTTCTGGAGTTTCGGCGGGGGTTTTGGTGGTTTATTTTACGCGTTGGATTTGCTCGGTTTAGATTGACGATCCTAGCTCACAAATGGGTGCTTCTCGTGTTCATGCAGTGCTCTTTCGTTCTCCTTCCTTCCTTTCCTCCAACTAATCACATCCAATACCCAGTATGCCTCGCAGACTAAATGCGATATTGGAGGAGACGAGAAAAGCTTGGAAGTTGGTGTATACGGGTATGTTCTCTTCCTCCTCTTCCTTCCTTTCCTTTCTCATTGTATTGCTCACGCCCTTCATAGATCAATTCCTGTAAAAAGTGCAAAACCGTCACGTCTGGTCCCTCCTCCACTCTACCCCCCGGTGCCCCGCCCCAGGACCTTGAGCAGAAGACCCAACCGCCACCTCCCTCGTCGCCGCAGACCAACCCCTTAAACGCCTCTAAAGATAAGGCGGGAGGAGGGGTGACGAAGACGGCAAACGTGGATGGAGCACTTAAGATTCCGATGAAAGAGAATCCTGCCATTGGTGCGATATACGGGCAGATTTGTGTTGCTCCGACGAGTTGTCAAAGTGTTATCTGTAAGTGTCTTCCTCGTTTCCTTTTTCTTCCTGTTTGTCTAGCATTACTAACCCAACTACGCAGTCTACCTCCTCCACGCCTACGACTACTACCCCAACGACCCCATGATCTGCCTCTATCTCGCCATCGCCTCAATAGGGAGGGTCTTGTAGCGCCAACCCGACAACCGGCACCACCTCGTAGTGCAGGTGATCATGATGGCGTTCTTGACTAAATACTGCAAACTGCGGGTTACGACGGCAGCAGGAGTCAGGGAGGTAGAGTATAATTGTGGAAGAACGTTTTATCAGCTTGGGTCGTATTCGCATGCGGTGAAGCGTTATCAGAAGGAGTTGGAGTTGGCTGAACAGGCAAGGGTAAGTTTTAATTTCAATTTTGTGCAGGAGGACTTATGGACTGATGGGTGAATCTAGGACGAGCTTTTTGCGGGAGAAGCGACACTTAAACTGTCTTGTATTTTTGTTTTTACTGGTACTGTACCGTTGGCCGATGTGTTGTATGGAGGTGGTTGTCTTTGTGATCGCACTGACTAGTCATTTTTGGCTCTATGATTATTGTTTTTTTTAATTTATTTTTTATTGCCCCTTTCCCATGCACTTGGGTTTTCGTCGGCTTCCGGATGAGATCCTAGAGGGGATACAGTGCAGCGACGACAAGGATCAAAGCTGATTAAAACCTCTTCAAATTATGATTCTGGAATCGCTATCAGCAACGGGGACCTCGGGCATGCGTTAGACACCAGGTGTCATTGGTGAGTCTTGTGTTGGTCCAAGCATAAAATGCACTCCGCTGACCAATTGGGTAGCCCATAATGTACATGCATGCACATGATTCTTTCGCGTACATGCCTCTGATGCGTCATCGGCAAGCCCCCTCAAAAGTGCGGTCTGTTCTCAACTTCTCATCATTCAAAAAGTCTTTTTTTGATACTCCATCAACGATAGCCTATTCAATTAAAAACTCATGTTGAACGTGAAACGTCGTGTGAGGGAATGCTTCAGTGGGTCCTGTGACACTGCGACATTTAGCTCGTGATTTTACCAGAATCAAAAATGGGGTCTCTGAATCAGTGAATGCTGACCTGCTGTTCAAGAGACAGCCTCCCTTCCAGGCATCATTTCCCTTCTGAGGACTCGTTCTAGCCGGAAGGTCAGCAGGATTACTACATAGACGATAGATCATTGAGCTGAGCCTGCAAATTGCAAGCGATCTACCCATGTGCTAAACGACAACATACTCCCAAACTAAACATTTGCGCATTGGAATTGGAAATTCCCCCGCATCTGATTTGCACGGATATTATCAAGACAAGAGTCCTCACTTGCATTCTTTTCCCCACATCCCCTTCCCATCTTTTCTCTTCGTTCTTCTCTCTCTCCTTCCCCTCCATCCCATTCCGCTCTGTATTTTGACACAACTTGCGACATCATGGTAGTGGTTACTCCTGGGGTGGATTATCTGACCAGGGCCTTTGCTGGTCTTAGCGCGTTTGTTGCAGTCGTGGTCACTGCGAATCACTGGGTCTCGGCTAATACTGAGTACCAGTACCCTCTGTGGGCAGTGCTGACAGGCAGCGTCATCAGCATCCCTGTGGTGTTCTCTGCGTATAATGTGTATCAGACGTTGCAGAAGAAACGCCAGGCGAGAGCGATGGGTGCACGTATGATCCCTGTCGCTCAGGGCTCGTATCCTGGCAATATTGATATCTTGCAGAAGATGATTGCAAATTTGAAGAAGGGGTACCCTGGTGCGTTTTATATCTGAATCTTGGGTTATATTATCTGAACTAACAGCTACTCTGGGTTGATAAGGCGATGGCCTGGACGAGTTGATGGAAAAGAAAGGAAACACGGTTAATTTGAGAGTTCTGTGGTCCGACATGCTCTTCACAACCTCTCCCGATCACATCAAGACTATTCTTGCAACTGACTTCCAAAATTACGTCAAAGGTAAGCCAATTCAGTTTCAATGTAACGATATCACTGGTTCTCAACGATGTAGGCGAACGATTCCACTATAACATGGGCGCGGTGCTGGGTACTGGTGTGTTCAACTCGGATGGTGAGTGGGCATTGATCGTTCTGTGCAACGCTTCCTCTGCTCATGCGCTACGTGTTATATTATCCGCCCAGGCGAAATGTGGAAGTAAGCAAGCGTTCTCCGAGGCGCAGCACGTCGTCAACATGTACTGATGCGCTCGTTCGCAGGTTCCATCGCTCGATCACTCGCCCGATGTTCACTAGGGAACGAATCAGCCACTTTGAGCTTTTCGACCGCAAGACAAATATCGCCATCTCAAAGTTGAAGGAAAGGGTCAGAGAGGGCTATGCTATTGATTTCCAGGTACGCACTTCATACTTCACACTCCCATCTCCGCTCTCTCAATCTTATCCTTCTTGTCAGGATGTCATGTCGCGCTTCACCCTCGACTCGGCCACAGAATTCCTTTTTGGAAACTCAGTCGAATCTCTCTCTGCTGGTCTCCCTTACCCACACAATGCCAGCTACGCTCCTTCCCTTCCGAGAACTGCGCGAGGAGACGCCGCCAATCAATTCGCCCGAGCTTTCCTTGAGGCACAGGAAGTCATCTCTGTCCGCGAACGCATGGGCTGGGCATGGCCTCTCACGGAGATCACGAAGGACAAAGCAGCAGAGCCGATGAAGGTTGTGAATGCGTACATTGAACCAATTGTCCAGGATGCACTTGCGAAGAGGCGTGCGATGACATTTGAGGAGAAGGAGAAGACGGAGGTGTCTGATGAGGATACTCTGCTCGATCATCTCGTTCGCATGACTGAAGGTGTGTTGACTTTGAATAGGGCTCCATCATTATGCAACCTTGCTGATTAGGTTTTGCAACTTGATAGATCCTGTCGTTTTGAAGGATGAAATGTAAGTCTTTATTAAACATGATATTGAATGGTAGCGATCTTAACATATGGGGTTAGTTTGAATATCATGATTGGTAAGAAGCTATTTTTGAGACGATCCTCACCTCTTTACTAATATGTCGCCTTAGCTGGACGAGACACCACTGCAGCTACGCTCACTTATATCTTTTACTTCCTGGCGATCTATCCTGAGGTCATGACCCGCCTTCGCGAGGAGATCCTCTCCAAGGTCGGCCATTCCAGAAGACCAGATTACGACGACATTCGCGACATGAAGTACCTCCGAGCCGTCATCAATGGTGCGCTTTCCTCTGAAATGACATGCGTTTTCGTTTTTGTACTGAAGTCTTCATTCAGAAACTCTGCGTCTTTATCCCATTGTGTAAACATTGCTTGCTTTTATTGGGAAGCCAGTCCTTGCTCACACTTTGACTCTTGAAAGGCCATTCAACGTTCGCGAAAGTGTCAATGCCACAACGTGGACTTCTGAAGATCCCAATGAGAAACCCCTCTTCGTACCCGCCGGAACAAAGTAATTATCTAACTTTCTGCCACTGCAGCCGATTTAACGTTGCTCTTAGGGCCTCATACTCTGTCCTTATAATGCACAGGCGTAAAGACCTTTGGGGTCCTGATGGTATGACTTACGACCTTCGGATTGGCACGTGCTGACACACCCCTTAGCCGAGGAATTCGACCCTGATCGCTTCCTGGACGAGCGCCTGAAGAAGTACCTCTCCAGGAACCCCTTCATTTTCCTTCCTTTCAACGCTGGTCCTCGTATCTGCCTTGGCCAACAGGTAAGTGGCCCAACCAGATCAAAAACTCCCACCGGCGCTTGCCGTCACGGAGCTTGGAAATATGGAACGCACAACTGACGTCATCATGACCTCTAGTTTGCCTATAACGAAATGTCATTCATGATCGTTCGACTGCTCCAGAACTTTACTTCTGTTTCTCTGGACCTGAGCTCACTCCCCGATGACGCTCATCCTCCCGCTGAGTGGGCTGAGGGAACGGGTCGTAAAGCGATTGAGAAATTGTGGCCCAAGATGCACCTGACGCTATACACCGAGGTTCGTTGATGCTCTTTGTCTATTTTAACATATCTATTCATAGGCGTGATGTTACAGGGTGGTCTTTGGCTGAAGATGCAGGAATCAGACGGTACCAACTAGGCCGGAGCGCGATTTTCATTATTTAAATTATGCCGACTTTTTTCACCTTGTAATCCTATGTTTTCCCTCAAGCAACCGCCGTTATATGTAAATATTATTTGATTAAATGTGCTATAAGTTAGTGTATATGGTACACAAAATCAGGAGATATCAAAACAAAGAAAATTGTCGTGTTCGACGTTAAGGGAGGAAAATGGAAACCAAGGTGTTCCAGGGCATACAATACTGTACAAGAAATTCATAAGTCATAAAACAAGACCCGAAGGTCAGGCCCTTGAAAATTTAGACGACAGCAGCGGTTCCTGTTGCGGGTGCGACATGTCCGGGTGCTGCAGTGGTGTTGCGAGCGGTGGTCGTCGTCGTGGTTTGGCGGGTCTCGGGATAAACATCATCGCGCCTTCCGTGAACCGGGCCTGCAGGGGTGTGCCTGTTCCTCATCATATTGGCAATACTTGCGAGGAGGAGGAAAGTTGTGAAGCCCCAGCAAATCCAAGAGAACGCCTTGATCGTCTCGAGAATGCGGCAGGTTTTGAAACCACCTCGACACCATTTGAGGTTGTTCCATTTGTGCTAAAAGAGAGATGGATTAAACGGGGACAATATTCGATACTCCAGCAAGAACACTTACAGTGGTAATGGCAGCGCCGACGAGGAACATGACCCAAATGATGAAAAGGGAGAGTAATTCCGACATGTAGGTGCCAAGGGGACCACGACCAATGCGAGCAGCGATGGCAGTCATACTATCCAAAAGTATCATTCAGATTTCCAGTTCTTGGACATATTTCGATTCGTAAACTTACAACCACAACGAGGCTAGAATGGCCAAAGAGCTGGTCGAAACCAACTCAGCAATGATGGGGTCTGGTGCGATGATAACTGTTAGATTACTCTAAAAATATTATAAAATCGATCAAGACATACCATAAAAATGGGATTGGTTGGTGAGAATATCTCCGCCGTCGAGGTTCTTCGTGTAGTGAATGCGATAGCCTGTCAGGCCCAGTAGAACGACAGAGGTGACGAACTGATTGCGCAGATGTTTAGCAGAACAAGAAAGATATACCAAGCTATTTTGCCTACCAGACATGCGTACAAGAACAACCTCAGAGAAGGAAGACCCATGTTGCTGATTGTTGAGGGTGTTTAGATCGAAAGAAAGTGGACGTGAAGCGGTGGGCTGACTCTGACGATACGACGAGGAGAGGGTGAATGAAATGTTTCAACTTGATGAGAGGTTCTTATAGCAGGATTCAGAAGCCCCACAAGCCGAAGAGCTCTAGAATCATTTGATTCATCATAGGCCCCCGAGCGTTTCCCAACGATTGCAAAACATGTTCCATCATCGACGTTCGGTATGAGATCATGGATGCGTGACTTGAAACGGGAGTTTGGATGGCTCGTGTGACGGAACTCTCATGGTTTCCTTATCCTGATGTTAGAAATGAGGTGGATCCGTGGAATGCAGAATTTAGGTGGAGGCGCTCCCCCACAGAAAGGAGAACGGAGTGGGCCGACTATCATACATACATCAAGCTCTGTGTTGCATTCAAGCCTCACTGAGTAGATGTGGACGCTGATATTTGGTATTGACAGCATTATTTTCGCAGAAATAGGTGTTCAAGAGCGAGTGTCGAGAAGGGAGAATGTCGAGGAAGGTTAAAAATAGAATCCCGTCGGCTCTTGGCTCCGTGACCCGGCATCACGATTAACCAAGGTCGTATTGATCCCATTTAGATCCTATTCGCGTTGTAATTCAGTTGCTTCATGTGGACGAAAGGGGTGCGCGCTTAATGGCACAGCTAGTGAGTATAAGGGCTAACTACGATCGTGCATTATCATCGCCATGTACGTATAACGCCACACATTTCAGGCTAGGGCGTTAAGGGTCAGAGCCATGCTCTTTGGCTAGTCAGGTGATTCATTATTGCTTTCAGGAGCCTATCCCTGTGGCTTCCACAAACTTAGCACGGCTTCTGAGAAGGAAGTGTACACATCCTAACAATCTTAGGTTCTTTGTATTACCCCCTTGAGGGAGACAAAAGATAGGCTTCCATCGACAAAGCGTCATCTAGGAGTTTTCCCCCACCTTTCGATGACGTTACCGACTCCACAGAGACCTAAGGTACGGTTGCGCTGATTATACGTATGTAAAGGGGCGAGAGAAATACGCGCTTCCATTGTCAGAGATGTTGTAGAAGCTTCTGGATTTTTCCTCGACGATAGGAGTGTTCGAGGCCCAGAATCCACATAATCATCAGTTCCCCCCAACGGACAATGGTTGTCGAGGATCTCACTTCCGAGACTTGCAGCGGTCAAGGAATCGATGTCTATCGAGGCCATGGCAGTCATTATGTGATATAAATAAATGGGACGGGTAGGTAAAAGATAGTCCCTTGATATACAAGCCGTCCAATGGTGGTTGTTCCGCGCGAAAGATTGAACGACGAAGCATAGGGGAGAAGTGAACAGGCTGTTTACTGAGAGGTTGGTACGGGTGAATCAGGTCTAAACCGAAGGCGAGCAAGAAGTACTGTTTCCCAAGGGTCTCCAACATCCGAAATTTTGCTATGGAAGTCGAAAGTAACTGGGTCAATGTCGACGTGATCGTGAGGCGCACCAGTCGGTGTGCTACGTTTAAAGGTGAATGCACCCCAAGGATGATTGCGCTGGCGATTCGCGAAGACGTTGAAATGGGCCTAAGTCTGAGTTAGTTGGCATGGTCACAGAAAATCCGGAACTGATCTCACTTGTCCCTCTGGGTGACTATGGCTCACAAAAAGTGCATATCCCGGCGTGCGTATTTCCCCTAGGACTGTCGTACACGGAGGGGTGCTTATTAACATCCTTCTATTTTAATAAACAATTATAAAAATACCTAAGAAGAGGTCCTCCTTTTGTATCTGATGGCGATAACCATAAACCTTCAATATTGTATCCGCATTTTCGCTAAACCATGTCTTGGGGACCTCAGTGGAGTCCAGGTTCATGTAATGGTATTCCATAATCTCGGTGTACAAGTGGGCCGCTGTTAGTCCTTTCTTGAGGTGATATGAGCATTGTCGCGATACATTTGAGCTCCTAAAACGAGTTCCGTGAGTCACAGTGCCGAGAGAAGGGAGCCCAATTGGTTGTCCACATACACGGCGTGGGGCAGCGTCAGTGACTCAGCTATGAGATCATGTGCTTGTTGGCTGGGTGTCCGTTTATCAATTCGTTGGGTGCCAATAGGTTGCAAACCTGGCAATCTGAGAGGAAGCAGATTGCGGATGGTGAAGTTGTCGCATTTGTGTGGTCTCAGAGAGTTGAAAAGGGTGACGAATTGCCCAGCCGCTTTGGACAAATAACCTACAGCACCGACCTCCACTGGGGTAGGATCCCACAACGGTAGCATTTCTACATTGAAAAGAAAAATGATTGAAGAAATATTAAAGACATTTCATATATCAAATTTGATGCACCAACCTAAAGGGTAGAAATCGTGCCGCAGGTTGAGACGGTACTTCAGTGCGTTCCGGAAGCTTATCACTTCATCTTCTTGCGGTGAAACGGGACGCAGCTGCTCAAACTCCACCTTGTCAAACTGAACAGATGTTGGAGGGGATTCCAGCGTAGATCGTCGACTGATCGCCGTGGAGAGCCCAGGAGTAGGGGCCTGCACCACTGCCGTTGGTATCGTCAAATCGGGATGCGGAGAATCCGCACTGGTTCTTGTGAATTGGGCTGTGTCATTTTCTCCAGTCAATACGTCCTCCACTACGCGCTTTCATGAGACGAAGACTCATAAAAGCCGGAATCAAAGTTGACTCACAGACTGTGACCGCAGTATTTTGGAGGAACGATGGTATCGTTATGGGGGCCAATGAAGGGGATGGTACTCTATCTATCTGGGTTACAGCCAGATCCATCGGTGCAGCTTGAGGCGATTCTGCTAAGCCGCGACCAAGTACCCTACGCAGATTTTTGAGGTTATGAGAGATCTTGGCGAAAGAAGGGCGTGAGCTGGCGTCCATTTGCCAACAGGAAAAAAGAATAACCCGAAGGTCATGGATGTTAAATCTGGACGTTGGTGGAATGTCAGGCCTTGAGTTATGTTCTGCTTGATAAGTTTAAACCACAGTATCAGATACATTATTTTTCAACGCACCACAGACAAGGACTTGAACGGCGGCATCGTCTATATTTCGCCAGGGCATTCTTCCCATGTTGAGAATTTCTGTACAAGTGATTGAGAAGGCCCAAACGTCAACAGCAGGAGTGAGTGGCCCGGCACCACCCCAAATCTCGGGTGCTTGCCATCGCAAAGTACCACCTAAGATATAGAAATGTTAACCATGAGATTTTTCAACGTTTTTGGGGCTATTTACCGCTCGTTGCCCTGGAGGGCCGGTTTGCCTTCAATTTGCTTTGACCAAAATCGGCGACAAGTGCGCAAAACCTGCTGTTGACTAGGACGTTCGCAGCCTTTAGGTCGCCATGAATTACAGGAGGGTTACAGCTGTGTAAGTATTCCATGCCTTTCGCGATGTGGTGCATAAATCTGACTAGGTCCCATTCTCGCTCAACAATGTTGGATGCAGTGTGAGCAGATGTCGAGGGAAGAGTGTGCTCACGCCCTGCATTCGAACCACGGCGAGGCAGTATGGATACTGAGTCGGCTCGTTCTGGGATGCGAAGATGAAATGGGGAGGCGGAATGGATGACTGGCTCCAAACCCAGCCCAGATGGTCGCCTATCCCGTTTGACTTTTTGTAGGTGGTCAAGCAGAGACCCGTGCTGCATGTATGGACTGACGAAAAACCAAGGTGGTTCACCTCGTGTACTGCTTGCCCCGAAAAGAGGGAGGATGTTTGGGTGTTTGAACGTGTTCCATATTTCGACCTCCTTGATGAAAGTCTCGCGAGGAGTGAGGAAGTCTTTCAAGACTTTAATTGCGACTGTCTTTCCATCCCACTTCCCCCTGTAGACCCAGGAGTATGCTCCAACCCCGATTATTTCGTCGCGAACAATTTCGTACCTTTATTGCAAGTGAGAAAGAGAAGAAAAAAGAACAGAAAACATACTTTGTAATAGACCAACCTGGTGCGCTAGGAGTTATATGCCCGTCACTCAGGCGTTGCAAGGCCATGATTCCTGTCTCCATAAACTCGTCATCTAATGTATCCCTACTCCTTGGAACAGGCGGCCTCTGTTGAGCGGAAACATCGACAATTGATTCTGTCATCACGGATGAATCCGATGAGATGGACAGATGCGATTGGACTGCGCTAATGGATGCTTCCAGAGCACGTCGAAGAGTCCTGATAGCGTCCGGCATTTCACTTTCTTCAATTTGAAGGACTAGAAGCATTTCTGCGTCACCGGTAGCTTGCAAAGCATCTCGCATGATTTTACGAAGTTGAAGAAGATCCAGAGCTGCATCGACAGAGTTTTGGCTCAGATAGATATGGTGAAGTGTCTGAAGAATTGAGGTATGAGGTGTTTCTGGTCCGGGGTCCGGATTTGCTGATACTCCCACTGCATCTTCAACTACCACTGGTTCTGCCGATAAAAGTAACGACTGTGGTTGCTGTACTTCTGTTGTGACAATTGATGGTGTTGCTTCTTGAGCGATGTTGGACAGAATAGTCGCTCGTGTTTGTGTGGCAACTGGGATATGTCCGCTGGCTATAGCTCTCATCAACTCTTTGATCTCCTGTTGATCTACGTTCTGACGCCTGTTGGACTCCTGCACAGAGCACAGAATTCGGGATTGAACGCGGTACTGTATTGAAAGTTTGAGTCAAGCCTTCCCTGTAAACTTGGAGTACGTACGTTGAACATAGCCATCGCATCCTTTAGTAGGTTGTCACAGTGATTAATCTCTAGGAAGATCTCATCCCTTTTCAAATATCGCTTTAAGAATGGTCTTTTAGCCTGCTTGTTCATAGTGTCGGCGACTTGTGCGAACGATCTATCCAAAGTTTAGGAAGATTTAATTGATAACTTGCAGGTCTACTCACTCCTCGAGCTTCGCAATAGGCGCTGAGAGTTCATTTCCTACTTCATCCCCCATGTGTGAAATTTCTTCTCGTACTGAGATAAGAATATCGGCGCATCTTTCTGTAAGACGAAGACAGCTAATTCCGTTGAGCTTAAGACCACACTGTTAGCCGCACCCGAGGTTTAAGAAGCAGATGACTCCCTTACATCAACTTTATCTGCAGCATCCCATATCGCCAGTAGTGTCTTGGCCGCTGTAGACAACCCAGGAATAGGCACGAGGCCTGTCAAGTCGACGCCCACATAAAGAGCTTGATGTGCTACATCTTTAGCTACACCTAGGGACGCTGCCACTGCCTTCCCAACTTTCTATACGGGTAAATATTAGATGTCAACATATTCATTTTATGTTTGATTATAAATAACCCAGTGGTGTCCTTACCTTGCGAGTTGACTGCCTAGCATCGTCGTGAGCAACAGAGCTGCTTTGTCGCCTTCGCCGTTCGCGTTGAACTTGTTGCCACCAGGAACGAGTCACGTGTGTGGTCCCGTACCACAACTCTTCCATCCTAGCCATTCGGGTATTCCCTAGTCTGTTTTCGTTCGGGGGGACGAAACCGTAGCTGAAAATCAACATCACGTGAAGTCCTTGGCGCAACCAAACAATCACGACGCGAGCATTAATTGATGTCCTGTTAGGGGGGATAGCCCCTGATTCCTCGCGTATTGTCAATCACACAATTATTGCAATAAAAGCACGCAAGTAGAAAAAAAAAAGTATATTAGTGTAGGGTAAAGCACAAATAATGAGCGTCGTGCAATGACTGTGTCTACCAATAGCCTGAGGTGGAATACACCAGCTGGTCATCTTCGAATCAAGCACATCCTGAAGGGTTGTGTGCCATCGATTGAGCCGCACGACTACCAGACCCATGGTATTTCTGTCTCGCTTGATGGTGATGACCTTCTGGTGACCATGGCCACTGGCTCGGGAAAAACGGGCTACTTTTGCTTTCTAATGAAAGTCATTATTGCTCTAACACTAGACCCCTCACTTGCACTTCCCGGAACAAATCCATTTCCAGAAAACCCAGCAATGCTGGTCGTGCTCCCAACAAAGGCACTTCAAGGGGATATGGTATGTGTACCAGTTGTTTTATACAAGTATTTAACCTGACACGCAATGTGCTGACCAGTGTAAAAGCATGATTGAGTGGGGCATTGAAGCTGTTGTAATCAACGGAGATACAGTGCAAGCTGCATCTGCCTGTTGTCGGAACCTCTGGATCGAGTGCCGCCAAATCGCACTGTTGTCTGTCCTTTGAGAAGCCTGGACACAGCCATCGAATTTCGTATACTTCTTCCTGGTGTTCTGCTGCCGTCGTGGTGGAAGATGTGATATAATAAGTCTCCTAGACTCCAATCAAGCTGCTGAAGCTGGTTGTAAATCATCTCCAATTTTTCAATGGGAGACAATTTCGTGGGTGGTGTGGGTGTCGGGTTATTACTGGGTGGTTTGGAGTCCACATTTACGTGTCTCGTAGATATGTTGAGGCGACCTCGTTTTGGGGAGCGGACAGGAGCGATGTTTTCCTTGATGACATGGGCCTTGCGCTTTATGGTCGATGGTGATCGTGTATTGCTTAACGAGAAATTTAAGACAGAAATGGATGGATTAGGCGAGGGCAGTGGACTAGCAGTCTGCCATTGGGAGTACATTGAGTGCACTATATAGAATAAAAGACGCGACGCGTCTGTCGCGATAAATTGCTGGTGCCAAGAAGAGATGTGGTCATATGCTCTGGGCGAACAAACACATCCCGATTAGGACGAAAAAACGTCCTAATAGGGAAGGTGACCATGCGGTTTTTCAGCTACGGTTTCAAGGGCGTGCAAGCAATCAGACCACCCTCAATTCATTTGTCGTGGTCTGACTACGGGAGACTAGGTATTCCCTGTTTCCCCTCTCGCTGCATTGTCTGCATCTTGAGGCCTGAGTCCTGTAGATGGTAAGGTTTGATCTCTGCGAGTGGATATGTTTTCGTCTTCTGCTCCTGCTTGTAAATCAGACACTAGATGAGTTATTTTGCTGTTAACCTGTTAACAGAATCGGACGCAGAAATGTCTTACTTGATAGAGCCGATTGCGAGCTGGACGACGGGTTTGTGGGTGATATACTCGACAGCTGGGTAGGTGAGGGGACGTCCATTGGCGAATCGTCGCGTAGGACACTGTCTGTAACTGTGATGCCCGTTACACTCCCAGCTCCAGAAGGAGATCCTAAATCAGAGTCAGAGCTTGAATGTCTTGATGATGTCGAATCCGTGGAAGACATTCAAATGACCACAATTGCACAAAGTTGTCTGCGAGATATATGGTGGATGACTGACGGTAGGACCCAAGAGGTGGCTCTAACGTCTTGTAGCTCAGAGGGCATTTAATTGAAGAATACTATGTGAGAAGCTGCGCTCCATGTCGTTAATTACTTTGTTTTCCATGTTCGGGAACCACGCCCATCATCTATATAGTATATAAGTACAAGGCGAGGTGCCTCGCTTCGGCTACCAGTGAGTGGAAAGTAGCCTACCACAAAGCGAAGGACTAAACAAATGGCAGAAGGAAAAGCCGGATTCGGAATAAAATTGTTTCAAAATGCAGCAAAGATAAAAGCAAGTGCATGAATAAGGAAACGCACAAATACATGCAAATGAATCCGCAGGTAATGGTTAAAGTATAAGGAATAATGCCTTCGATGATCTGCCGAGTCCATGATGTCCTCCATTCATTTACTATGTCACCTGCAGCTCCAATTCCGTTGCGGCATTTCCCGAAAAATTCTTGAAGGAACCCTCCTGGACAGTGATGTTCTACACAGCGACTAAGTAGGATTAGTCGTTCACTAAGTCTCACTAAGTTAGATGAGTCGTGTCAGGACTTTGGTCGACTGGTTGTCGACTTTCCCATCTGGGTAGATTCAAGAAAAATACACCAGGATCTGTACGTATACTTAGATATAGAAAAATATAGAAATAAGGAGTGTAATAATTTGCAGATTGAATCGTGACTCTCAAAAAGTCACGAAAAATGGGTGTTCTTTTCCAGATCCCGTTCGATGTTGTGCTCGTATTATTCCCAAGAAATCCGGCCTGAAACTCGTGGTAGCAGATTAATATATCCCTACCAAATATTAGGCTGCTTCGAAGCTATCTGCATTTACGAGCGAGGAAATACTTATCGCGTAGACATGAAATATGGTCATTTGATGGCATCAACTTCTGCCAAACTGACCTTTTCCACCACAGTGACGTTTCGTGACAGCAAAACCCGAGTGGTGGCATTTTCGACTAGAATCGACCGGAAACACTCCGTGGCTCGTTCTCCCCCCTTTTTCTTCATTTAAAAATCATATTCATACAAAGAAATAAAAGTTTTACCGATGTACCAAGTCTCAATACTAAGGGAGCAAAGGAAAATATTCCAGACACTGAGAAGTGGGATTCTACCTGGTGACTGATGATAGTACCAATTTCGTTCATACGACCAATCAAGCACAAGCACCATCACTTCCCAAATAGTAAGTGGCCAATCTGCCCGCAGCCCGAAAGGCATTTTGATAACTCTGTCAGTTTTGACCCAATCAAGAATCCCTCCAGAGAAAATATTCATCTCAATGAAACAAGAATTTTGCCAGGAGCAATTGAAAAAAGGGGGGAAATTGAGCCCTCCTATAGCTTATCAATGTGCTTGTGCCAAAGTGGTGGTGTCGAAGTGACATGCACCATACTACCCAGAAGAAATGCAGGAATTATGGAGATAGGGGTGAGCAAGCGAACGTGAGGGGTACCATGGGCAGCGGATGAAGAGCCAAATTGGTCTGACCTGATGCGAAAATGAGAGTTGAAGCTGGTAGATCTGTGCCACTGTACTCAGCTGCCGTACTCCCTTGAGGGTGACAAAAGGATACTAGATAGGCTTTCATTGACAAAATAAGATGTTTATTTCAGCGTGTACGTGTGTACGAAGAATTATATAATATTTTTAGATAAATAATAATAAATTATCAACTTTCATAAATCATTAGCAGAGAAGCTGTAGAATCTTCTCGAGAAGCCCTCAATACTAAGGAGGCCCATAGAACCAATCGTTCCCCCACATATGGACCTGCATGTCCATTTAAGTTCATCGGTATGTCAAGCATTTGTCGGGTTTGTGTCATAGAAGCGGTTGGCTAGCAAATACTGGCATTCGTATAAAGCCCTGAAACCTCTAAGCAAATATTAAATTTTATCACTTGGGCTATCTGCAAACGTCAAAGTATCGACATCAATTGAGATTTTGTCATCTTTTGATATAAAAAATTCAACATCCGATCGGCATAGTCAGAAGAAAGCTCCTTGGCATAAGTTATCTAGATTCCGTAGCAGAGAACACCGTGATATATGTTGGGAGGGAGGGGGAGTAGAAACGCTGTTTATCGTGAGGTTGGTATGGATGAATCAGGTCTAAAGCGAAGGCGAGCAAGGAGTACTGTCTCCCAAGGATCTCCAACATCCGAAATTTTGCTATGGAAGTCGAAAGGGACTGGGTCAACGTCGACGTGATCGTGAGGTACACAAGTGGGTGTGCTATGTTCAAAGGTGAATGCACCCCAAGGATGATTGTGCTTGCGATTCGCGAAGACGTTGAAATGGGCCTAAGTCTGAGTTAGTTGGCGTAGTCACAGAAAATCGGGAACTGGCTCACCTGTCCCTCTGGGTGACTATGGCTCACAAAAAGTGCATATCCCGGCGTGCGTATTTCCCCTAGGACTGTCGTACACGGAGGGGTGCTTATTAACATCCTTCTATTTTAATAAACAATTATAAAAATACCTAAGAAGAGGTCCTCCTTTTGTATCTGATGGCGATAACCATAAACCTTCAATATTGTATCCGCATTTTCGCTAAACCATGTCTTGGGGACCTCAGTGGAGTCCAGGTTCATGTAATGGTATTCCATAATCTCGGTGTACAAGTGGGCCGCTGTTAGTCCTTTCTTGAGGTGATACGAGCACTGTCGTGATACATTTGAGCTCCTGGAACAAGTTCCGTAAGTAACAAGGTCAAGAGACGCGAAGTCAGTTGGTTTTGTCCACATACACGGCGTGAGGCAGTGTCAGTGACCCAGCTATGAGATCATATGCCTTTTGGCTGGGTGTCCGTTTATCAATTCGTTGGGTGCCAATAGGTTGCAAACCTGGCAATCTGAGAGGAAGCAGATTGCGGATGGTGAAGTTGTCGCATTTGTGTGGTCTCAGAGAGTTGAAAAGGGTGACGAATTGCCCAGCCGCTTTGGACAAATAACCTACAGCACCGACCTCCACTGGGGTAGGATCCCACAACGGTAGCATTTCTACATTAAGAACAAAAATGATTCAATAAAGACAATTCATGGTATAGCTTTTTATGCGCCAACCTAAAGGGTAGAAATCGTGCTGCAGGTTGAGCCGATACTTGAGTGCATTCCGGAAGCTTGTCACTTCATCTTCTTGTGGTGAAATATGATACTGCTCAAACTCCACCTGATCAAATTGGGCGGACGTTGGAGGTGATTCCAACGTAGATCGGCGACTAGTTGCTGTGGAGAGCCCTGGCGTCGGGGCTTCCACCACTGCTGTTGGTATCATCAGATCAACACGTGGGGAATCCGTGCTAGTTCTTGTGAATTGAACTGTGTCATTTCCTCCACCTAAAACATCGTCCACTAAGTGGTGTCATCAGCCAAGGACTCATAAGAAAACAAGAGTCAGCGTTGACTCACCGACTGTCACTGCAGTATTTTGGAGGAATGAGGGTATCCTTATAGGGGCTAATGAAGGCGATGGTGTTCTGTCTATCTGTGTTACAGCAAGATCCATTGGCGCGGCAGCCTGAGGAGATTCAGCCAATCCGCGACCAAGTGCCCTTCGCAGATGTTTGAGGTCACGAGAGATCTTGGCGAAAGAAGGGCGTGAGCTAGTGTCCATTTGCCAGCAGGAGGAAAGAATATCCCGAAGATCATGAGTGTTGAATCTGGATGTTGGTGGAATGTCAGGCCGGGAGTTATGTTCTGCGTGATAGTTTAAGCCAGTGTCGGATAGTTTATGTTACAACGTACCACGGACAAGGACTTGCACGGCGGCATCATCGACATTTCGCCAGGGCATTCTTCCCATGTTGAGAATTTCTGTACAAGTGATTGAGAAGGCCCAAACGTCAACAGCAGGAGTGAGTGGCCCGGCACCGCCCCAGATCTCTGGTGCTTGCCATCGCAAAGTACCACCTAAGATATAGAAATGTTAACCATGAGATACTTCAACGTTCTGTGATATTCACCGCTCATTGCCTTGCCGGTCCAGCCTGTCTTCAACTCGCTTTGACCAAAATCGGCGACGAGTGCGCAAAACCTGCTGTCAACTAGGACGTTTGCGGCCTTTAGGTCACCATGGAGTACGGGAGGATTCCGGCTGTGCAGGTATTCCATGCCTTTGGCGATGTGGTGCATAAATCTGAAGAGGTCCCATTCTCGCTCAACAATGTTGGATGTAGTGTGGGCGGATGTCGCGGGGAGTGTGTGCTCACGTCCTGCATTTGAACCTCGGCGCGGGGGTATAGGTACCGAGTCAGCTCGTTCTGGGACGTGAAGATGAAAGGGGGAGGCAGAATGAATGGCTGGCTCCAAACCGAGCCCAGATGGTCGCCTATCCCTCTCGACTTTTTGTAGGTGGTCCAGGAGAGATCCATGTTGCATATATGGGCTGACGAAAAACCAAGGTGGTTCACCTTGTGTACTGCTTGCCCCGAAGAGAGGAAGGATGTTTGGATGCTTGAACATGTTCCATATTTCAACCTCTTTGATGAAGATCTCACGAGGAGTGAGAAAGTCTTTTAAGACTTTTATTGCGACTGTCTTTCCATCCCACTTCCCTCTGTAGACCCAGGAGTATGCTCCAGCTCCGATTACTTCATCGCGAACAATTTCGTACCTTTATTGCAAGTGAGAATGAGGAGCAAAAAGAGCGTAAGAAAACGTACTTTGTAATAGCCCAACTTGGTACGTTAGGAGCTGGATGCCTTTCACTCAGGCGTTGTAAGGCCACGATTCCTGTCTCCATAAACTCGTAATCCAATGTATCCCTGCTTCTAGGAACGGACTTTTGTTGAGCTGAGCCATCGACAACCGATTCTGTCATCACAGATGCTTCTGCTGAAACGGATGGATTCGATTGAACTGCACTAATAGATGTATCCAGAGCCCGTCGGAGAGTCCTGATAGCGTCCGGCATTTCACTTTCCCCAATCTGAAGGACTTGGAGCATTTCTGCGTCGTTGGTAGCCTGCAAAGCATCTCGCATGATTTTGCGAAGTTGAAGAAGATCCAGAGCTGCATCTACAGAGTTTTGGCTAAGATAAATATGGTGAAGTGTCTGAAGAATTGAAATCTGGGGTATTTCTGGCGCGTGGTCCGGATTTGCTGATACCCCTGCCGCATCATCAACTTCCACTGGTTCTGTCGATAAAAGCAACGACTCTGGTTGCTGTGTTTCTGTCTTGATGCTTGTTGGCGTTGCTTCTATGTTGGGGAGAATCGTTGCTCGTGTTTGTGCGGCAACTGGGATATGTCCACTGGCTATAGCTCTCATCAACTCTTTGATCTCCTGTTGATCTACGTTCTGACGCCTGTTAGACTCCCGTACAAGGGACAGAATTCGGAATTGAATGCTGTACTGTACCGAAAGTTAAGTCAAACCCTTGCCGATAAACTAAACTTGAAGTACGTACGTTGAACAAGGTCATTGCATCCTTCAGTAGGCTGTCACAGTGACCAATCTCAAGAAAGATCTCATCCCTTTTCAGATATCGCTTTAAGAAAGGCCTATTAGCTTGCTTGTTCATGGTGTCGGCAACTCGGGCGAACGACCTATCCAAAGTTTAGGAAGAATTGGTTGGGATAACTTGCATGTTTACTCACTCCTCGAGCTTCACAATAGGCGCTGATAGTTCGATTCCTACTTCATCCCCCATGTGTGAAATTTCTTCTCTTACTGAGATAAGAATATCGGCACATCTTTCTGTAAGACGAAGACAGCTAATTCCGTTTAGCTTGAGACTAGGCTGTCAGTCGCGCCCGAGGTTTCGGAAGAAGACGGCTCTCTTACATCGACTTTATCTGCAGCATCCCATATTGCCAGAAGAGTCTTAGCAGCTGTAGACAGCCCGGGAATGGGCGCGAGGTCAAGCAAGTCGACGCCCACGTAAAGAGCTTGATGTGCTACATCTGCAGCTATGTCTAGGGACGATGCCACTGCTTGCGCAACTTTCTATACGTATAAATATGAGACGTTAGCATACTCGTATTATTGCTGACGAGAAATAACGCAGTGGTGCCCTCACTTTGCGAGTTGACTGTCTGACATTGTCGTGAGCAGCAGAGCTACTCTGTCTCCTTCCGATTCGTGGTTCGTGTTGCTCCCACCAAGAGTGAGTCACGTGTCTGGTCCCATACCACAGTTCCTCCAGCCTAGCCATCGACACAGATGACCTATGCCCTGTTTGACCTCTTACTAGGCTGTCCGCATCTTGTGGCCTGGGTCCCTCGGACGTTAAAGTACCGTACCAT
The DNA here is from genome assembly GCA_015501605.1 of Panaeolus papilionaceus. Lineage (NCBI taxonomy): Eukaryota > Fungi > Basidiomycota > Agaricomycetes > Agaricales > Panaeolus > Panaeolus papilionaceus. Next base: position 215,253 of record JADNRZ010000016.1, read on the forward strand.
AGCTCTTCCATCCTGGCCATTCTGGTGTCTGTTTCTCCTCTTGCGGCATTGTCTGCGTCTTGAGGCCTGGGTCCTGTGAATGGTGAGGTTCGATCTCTGGGGGCAGATGTGTTTTGGTCAGCTGTTCCTGTTGATATATCAGATATTAGATGGATTGTTTGGTATTGACAGAAACGGAAGCAGAAATTTCCTACTTGATAGAGCCGATTGCGACCTGGACGATGGGGTTGTGGGTGATCTACTCGACAGCTGGGTAGGTGAGGAGACATCCATTTGGGAATCACGCAAGACACGCTCTGTATCTCCCGTTAAATTCTCAGCTCCAGAAGAAGGTCCTAGATTAGATCCAGAGCTTAGACGCCTTGTTGATGTCGAATCTGAGGAGGACATCGAACGACTACAATTTCAGCACTGAAAACAAAAATCAAAGTCGTCTGCGAGATATGTTTGTGGGTGACTGGTGGTGGGACTCAGAGATGGCTCCAACGTATTGTAGTTCAGAGGGCATTTAATTGAAGAATACTACGTGAGAAGCTGCACTCCATGTCCTTAATTACTCCGTCTTCCGTGTTCGGGAACCACGCCCATCATATATATATATATATATATACCTTCGATGATCTGCTGAGTCTATAATGTCCTCTATTCATTTTATCTGCTATATTTTGTGTACCCTGTCAACATGTCCTACCACAATGGAATGTGCATTGTTATAATGCATCAAGTTGGGCAAAATGAACACAGCACTCTGGCCGGCATGGGCGTCTATTCCAGACCGATGAATCACAACCATTAGGGAGTCTGCACCACAAGAGATACTATGCGTCGATACGACTCATTAAACCGACTCCCAGTGATCACCTAAAAATGGCTATGTTCAATTCATCATCACATCAACCCGCGTCTCACTGCGATCAAAATCACAGAACCACAAGCTCTCCCATAGCCAAATTCCTCTGAGAATGACCGTCTATCTATAGGGAACACTCATGGAAAACTCTTCGCTCGATCTCCCTCCCATCAACTTTGTATGGCGTGATGTACTACCCCGTCGTTAACCTCGGTTGTTGGACATATACCGGTTCGCAATCCGTTGGTGTTGGAACCACGATAGTCATGAATCAATATTATTATATTCACAGAGGCCAGATGTTGCCTGCACTTACGGCCTGTAAATCATCTCACAACCGGCACTTCGATCTTGATCATGATGCATTCATACATTCAACTCGTCGATCCTAATCAGATGGATACTCTTTCGCGTCTCCTCCGAGTGACAGATGTATAAATTTGTGATCAACTTTATTTCGAATAAACCTGCAGCCTTATCTTCTCGATTGCGTGACATACGAATAGTCAGATTGGCATAACGCCACGTATCTCTCAATTGTTAGCGGAAGACACTTTAGATCTCGAGTCCAAGTTCCAATATCTTCGGCACCAATGATTTATCGGTCGGAATGCGACCAGGCGACAAAAATGGGTGGCACTCTGGGGTCGAAGTCCATTTTCAATCCCCGAACAATGGACAATATCATCGCCATAAATTAGTTTTTTTTTTTTTAGCAGAAGCACGCGAAGCAACCACTTACGCATTGACGAATTAAGAGGGATTTCTGGAGGAGGACTTGAAAACATCATAATGGCCGTTGCAAATTAGGGGTTTTCGTCATGCAAGGTTACAAGGCAATTAATCACGGTCTGGCGTGTACCACCTCGAGCAATTTATTAGCAACACTTCCAAGAGTCTAGCCGTTTTGACCCTCTCCTGCTGTGTCTCCCACTAGCATGGGCGAAGCAAGCCAAAGTAAAGGGAGGTAGAGAACGGTGGCAAAGAGGGCAACACGGAAGAGAGCTTAATGAGTATTACGGGCACACCGGTATTTGAGAGTCTACCCTCGCTGAGATGACATTCAAAACTTTCGAAAGCTCCTTTTTATTTAAAGTTGGCGCGGAGAAAGTTCAAGAAGCTTCCGATATGCGCTATGTGTGGTTTTTATTCGTCGCTCTCCCACCGTCGAGGGTTGCAACACCTCAAAGAATACTAATTATACGACGCGAGTCACACAGTTTCTGCCTGCAAGTGAAAATAGTTCTCATTCGAAACATGGTCGTGAAAATCTGTACTCCGGAGAGGCATCGTATCGAGCATGCCAAGTCCAACCGAAGGTCTTGTTTGAGTATAATTGGACCCCCGCGGAGTCAACATACTATTATTATCTCCTGAGTGAAAATTAGAGCCAGAGCCGTGGTTCACTCTCGAAGGTTCCGTACCAGAATATTCGCCACTTTCCGGCTCATCGACACTGTGGTATTAAGCGCCTGACACAACCTGACCCGCGCGGCATGCATGATATGCCGCGAAACAGGTGCTCATCTCATCACCTGCGTCAAGTCATTCTGTAATCTGACTTGTCTCTAGGCGAGAAAAAATTAGACAAGTGTGCTTGCTTCCTTCACTGTAATGTTCGTATCAGCAGTATCTTATCGTGGGAGACTACGCCCACAATTATCTCTCGAATATGTTCAGAGTAACCTGCTTCTAAAGATATGAATCATCGGTGGCCATCCTTGGCATTATGCAAGAGAACCTGAGCACCAAATGGTACCAGCAACTCACCGAAGGCTGGTAAGCAGCTATAATTTACTGACTAGTAGATAAAAGAGGTGCCAAAACATGCGTGTGCGCCGTGAAATCTGCTGGAGTAAGTCACTTTAAAATCCATCCAACTACAAATTGTAACAATACAAATCAACATCAAGAACGCAAGAAAGAGTGAATGCTGATAAAGGTGTGAATACAATGAATGGAATCCGTAAAGAAAGGGCAGCTATCCGTATGAAAGACCGAGTACACAAATTACAAGGGCTATACTATTTACGTCAGTTGAGGGAAAGGCGACCAGTGATGCAAGTATGCAACTACATCGTCTCCTGAACTGTGGCAAGGAAAAAATTGTAAACAAGGTGCTGTCTAGAAGTGGGTGTGTTGGGATGACTCACTAATGCACAAGGGTATAATGCTCAAAGTCACATCCAACACCTCGGTGGCTCATAAGCTTCATATCGTCCTTAAAAACCAAAATAACTCCCAACTCCTGCCCCTCATATCAAATCGTCCATAAATCATCAAAAAATCAAACGCTTGTGGTCCTCATCGTAGCGGAGTCGCCTACGTATTGGCTTTCCCTCGGGTTCCACCTCCCATGCATCGGCTCGTTAAACGCGCCATTTGCAATTGCGAATAGTAAGCTGAAAGTCAGGAGAGCAGAGAGGCAAAGCCAGCCTAACCAAGTAAAGGCGACGAGTGCTGATAGAAGGCGGCATGTGGAGAAGCTTTGGCAGAAGGAAAGGTTGCCCCACATGCTCTAATAAATTGTGGTAGAAACGGGGATGATGAGACAAGACGCAAGAACGGTGATCCAGTTCATTAGAAGGGCGAAGACGGAACATGTTGGTGTAGACATACCGTTGCAACTGCTGCTCCAGAGATGTAGAATACCCATATCAGGCTCAGCCCTGCAATCTCCCCTTTAAACGAGAATAGATGTGGGTTCTCCCAACGATTATGAATGGTTAAGGCACTGTTGGCGGAATAATTCAGTACAAGTAATCGTGAGCATACACATCCAGCACGTACACAAATATAGACCAAGGAATTGTCATCAGGCATGTTATGAGGAGTTCGACAGCAATAGGATCTGTAAATAATTCTGGCGTTAGCCTAACACTTTGGGCGGGCCGTAGTGTAATAATATAGACTCCTCACCATGGAAATTACGTCCTCCATTTAATGGGTCACCAGGTGGTAGGTTGCCCGTGTAATTCAGTCGTGCCGCTGTTAGGCAGAACAGAATGAACGTGAAGAAAGCCTGCAGAAGAAATGTTTTGGTCGTCAAATAAATTTGGGAAGACTTGGGAAGACTCACAAGTGCACAATAGAGCGATATACGAACTGCAGGTAAACTGAATGGCATAGCGTTGAAGAATAAATCGTCGAGGTTGGAGGTTAGTTATTTGTAGGACTCGTCGGCCTCGTGGGTGCGTAGTTTCTTGGTGCTGTGTCCGATAAAAAGTAATCGCCTTGTGGAGAATGAAATTTTTGAAGTCGTCAATATAGGGAGTGCAATTGCCCGTATAAGGGCTCTTCAATTGGGTAGAAGCGACAGCCTAGCCGAAAGATGGTAGAGGTTGCGCTCAACGCAAGTCGGAACTTCTGCGGCAAGCAATGTGCGATGGTGTTGATGATCGGGTGGGTAGTAAGTGCTCTGAGATGGTGCCACGCTGGCAATGGGAAAGGTTAATTCTAATGGTTGAGTGCTGTCTAAGATATGAGTGCGGAAAACGAGTGTGTTACACGAGGCCGTGTTCTGAACTAGGGACCTCCTGGGTTTCACGAGATGTACACTGGCCGCAGCAGTGCTGTCAGGGGTCAAGTCTGGTCAAGGATTCGTGCTGAAATTTGGGAAATGAATGGATAAGGGTCTTGGCCCGAATGTAGTGCTCTACACGACTTTCCATCAGCGTCATTACGTGCCAAATGCCAGAGCCCATTCTGACGCTTACCTGTTGGAGAGCTAGGGTGATGGATGTCCTGAAGAAGGATGCAAAAACATTAGTTATGTCGACAAGGCGGTTACATTGTTGGCAACGGCAAAACCATCCGTGGAGCTTTGATCGCACACAACGTTCTTCGATCGGCAAAATTTAAAAAAAATTATATTGCTTTCAACGCATTTGTGTGATGAAGGTGGTCCGATATGCACCACGCGTTGGCATTCAATTATCCCAGGTCATGCATACCAACCAACTTGACCCTTCAACAAGGATGGAAATCGTGGTTGGAACGTGAAAAACCATTCAAGATACTGCCAGCAGAGCGGCTAAGAATATACTGAACAGATGGCAACGACTTGGAGGTGATGTCGGACGACGCCGTCGGTTGGTTACCTCGGGAACATACACAGTCGGAAAATGCCGGTTTTCATTTCCACGCTCAGCAATGCTCGAGAGGCAACAAACTTGAACTTCAACTAGGCTGGTCGATGGAAACCACTCTTCAACATCGTGCAGGTGTTGTGCTTAACTGGTCAACACAGGCTAAAAAGGTCTGAAATTTGGTCAAGCTCAAAGGCGTCACAAATTTCTTGGTTGTCCGATGTGCGCCCATGGATTGCGCTTGAAAGGGTAAACACTTCTGATATGTGGGAGTTAAAGATTAGAGGTATGCGTTAAATTTAAATAAGAAATGCAGGGCAGGGGATTTGATTTACTTTACTCTGCATTGGAGGGTGGAAACACAACATCCACCGATCCCGGCGGTTGACGAATTGTCCGCCTCCTCAGCTTACATTGATCATAACGTACCATTGGTAGGACTTGCATTTCATTTGCTTTTATGCTAGATAGCCAACAGAGTAACTTAAAAATCTTGGGAATCAGACCTAGGTAAATTCGAGGTCAATTCGAGGTGCCGAGAATTCTCTCGGTGGAGAAGTGGATGATCCAGGCGGATACAGTTCAGGTAAGCATCTCCCTCCATATCTTCATGGTCTCTTATGGTTGATTACGGCGCAGGTTCACTAGATAAAGTGAATGTCTTTTTCCAAACTCCATGATAGGTATCAAGTAGGCCGTAATCCCCAAAGGAATCATGACAAAGTACCACTTGATGCGCGTCTTGGCGCGGAGGCTTTGCACCAACGCCTTCCACGGAAATTCAAAATCATTGCAATGTAAAGATATGCGGTCCGTGCTTGGCGCGTTTTTTAGCTTTCTAAAGCACTCAGTCAACTGACATTGATCAAGCTCTTCCAGGTATAAAACCGAACCAGAAATCTACCAGAACATCACATCGACATCTTCCCTGTTCTACGGTAAGCATCTCACTCGAAGCTGATTAATCCTTGCATGCAATTTCAATCCAACTAACCAGCGGTTTACGCAGAATAATTGACGCTAACTCACAATGTGGTACTCAAAGACCTCTGTTACTCTCCTTGGCGCCATCGCCTTGCTCCTTCACGTTGGAAGTACCGTCGCAACACCATCTCCGGTAGAAGTATGCGACAGGTCCTGTTTCCCTCAACCCCCTTCCTGCGAATATCCCTCCTATGTTGGTGGTACCCCCGGATGCTATGCATGCTGCCGCCAAATCTGAGGTCACTATCCGAATGGTTTCGAAGTTCAGGCAAGTACTCTTGTAAAGCAGATGAGGCAGCTTCATTGATAACACTGCGAAATAGAATGTTTCAAGTAGTAATAAGCCTATGTCAGGAATTATGAATATGAATCAATACAATCGTTATGCATTCCAAATCCCCCGGGAAGTGTTTGAAACTCCGTCTTCAGTGAGCCGTTCGGTGAGGTGAAATTGAAGCTGAAGAACAGTATCCACAAAGAAGAGATGAACTTGAGCCTGCGCACAAGCATCTCTCTTCACCGTCCAGCCGAGTTAAATTTAGACTGAATACGTCTCGCCAAATTCCATGATAGAAGTACTCATGACCTAACCAGGACCTAATGACCCTCGATGCGCTGCTTGGCGCGGGGGTTGTTCCTAGCCCCCTCCACAGAAGAATTGTCAGAATCCTTCAAAATCTCACAATCATAATGATGAAAGATGTGCGGGCCGTTCTTGGTATGTGGTCCAGCGATCCAAGATGCTCAGTAATTTGACATAAATGTTGTTCCAGGGGGTAGAGAAGATAGAAATCAGAACGATATCCACCCATTTCTAAGGTGAGCATTCCCTCTCGTTCGAAATTCTTGTTATGCAGTACGGTCAACGAAGCAGCAGTCATTTAGATGTCCAACTCAGATGAGCAATGTGATACTCGAAGACCTCCATCACCATCCTCAGCGCAATCGCCGCCTTGCTGTCCCACATCGAAAAGCACAGTCGCAACCCCATCGCCATCCCAAATTTGCCAGGAAAGCTGCTTCAGCCAACCCCCTCCCTGCGTGTCGCCGTGGTACGTTGGAGCTATCCCCGGATGCTACGCTTGCTGTAGCGACATCTGAGGCTCTGCATGAATGGCAAAGTTTTGTCGGAGGAGTCTGGTCACGCGAATAACTTGAAGGAGCCCATTGAATAACCAATTTCAATAAAGAACGGTTTGAATAGCGATAACACTCTGTATATTAGTTCGAATGTGAATATACGAGGGCAGGGGATGACAAATTCGAGAGAAACTAGAAAATACAAGCATTCAATTTAACTTCCAAAAATATATAATCTATGATACAAAACGATCGAAATGGACATAAGAAGACATTGTGCATATACCCCCATCCTCCCAAATCAATTCTGAAGCTTTCCCATCAACCTCCTCCCCTCCTCCACCTTCTCCTCCTTCCCGCCCAACTTGCCCGACACAATCTTCATCTCTCCCTTGATCTTATCCATCAGACCAGGCTTCTTCGGGCTAGGCGGCTCAACGTGGCTATTAGGGTCTAGATGTCTGTCTCCACCATAATGCGGGATATCAGGATGAGTGGTGGTACCCCGCTCTGCGTGGACGTTCTTTGTCAGCTTCGAAGGTGTGGTTTGGGGATGAGATGAGCCAGCGGTGTTGGCCACCGCGCTTGGCGCGTTCGTAGTCGTACTAGGATGCGCATGATCGCCCTTCGTCGTCGTTGAACCGTGATGCTCCTTCGCCATCTCAAACGAATCAGCCGGCTTCGGCTTCGGCTTCGTCAACTTCCTCGACCCATCATGATCTCCATCCTTCTCATCCCCATCCTTTTTCACATCCTGCTTCAATTTCATATCCCACACATCTCCCCTCCTCACCAACGGGTCCACATCCCCCTTCTTCACCTCCCTCGCATACCCCATATGTCCATGTTCGCCCGGCACAGCAGGGACAATCTCGATGCCCTCTTTCTTCGCCACATTACGGACCTCAGCGCCGCCCCCATTCAGAACCCCAGCGGGGGAATGATGCGTGTTAGCGCCTGGAGTGTTGGGGAGGGGTTTCGCAGCCGCTTCGTCGAGGCTCGGTCCACGCGCTTGATCCGAATCGATCTGTGTATCGCGCGCAACCTCGTTCGTATGTGTCGTGGACTGACGAGGTTTGGTAAGCGGAGGGATAGAAGAAGTAGCAGCAACATCGGCTGTCTTGTTAGATGAGAGGCCAGCAGGAGGGTGGGTCTGGATTCTCGAAATATTCGCCGCGGGAACCTCGTGGCCAGGCGTAGCTGTTGTCGACGAAATACCTGCACTGGAAAGACTAGAGGTCCTAGGAGCGCCTGAATCGCCCTTGCTCTGACTGGGTCGCGTATCACCAGGAGGGAACACGGCCGTCTTCTTCCATTCAGGCTCAGCAACCCGCGTCGGTGTCGTGTCCTTATGATCCAAAGCACGAGCAAGGGGTTTATCCTGGGACTCAACCGAATTGTCGAGGAAACCTAGATCGATATTCGTGTCAAGGGGTTGTCCGGCGAGGAATGAGGGCAGCTTCGTCGGAGCTGGGTGAGGGCCTTCGTGATTGAAGGATGCTGGTTGACCCTTGTCCACATTTGACGCGGCAGCGGAGTGATTATTCGAGCTGGTGATATCATTGGCGTAGGCATCAGCTATGGCTTTATCCTGCACGTATTCCGCGTCGTCCAAGGCGGCCTGAGCACCTGGGTGCAGATTGGGAACGTTGGCCGGGGTGGGCGCTTGATCGAGTTTGGCTGCTTCCCGAGGCCAGTCGGGGACCAAAGTTCCTGTAGGCGGCGACGCAGAGTCTTCGGGTTGGTAAGAGGGATCAGAAGATGCCTTTCTGCTATGTGCTGTGGGGTGCGTCAGCACATTCTATTCGATCATCGTAACCAAAAACTGGGAAGCCACTCACGGAAATACGACGAAACACTTTCAGGGACATATTCGCCGACCTTTTCGCCGACATTGAGGATCGTTTCGTTCACGGACTGAAGGGTATTCATAGCCATACTTGGGATAGATGACACAGGTGGGTAATGAAGAGGTGATTCTGTACCTGGATAGGCGCCAGGGAAGCTGGGGGTACGGGGGTGATTATTAGTTCCTGATCCTAGAACGGTATTCGGAAATTCGATGGGCTGTGCTCCAGCGAGCTGATTGAGTGTGGTGGTGGTTTCACCTGCTGCGAGCGTCCCTTGGGTCCCAGAGGATAAAAGTGGGGTACGCGGAAGGTTTCCAGGTCCCAGATGTGCGCCACCCTCGATCGGTTGATCACCGGCGAGGTGGTTCAGTGTGGTGGTTTCACCTGCTTGAAGGGTTCCACCTCCTAGGAAGGTACTGGGCTTGACTGCACTTGTCAACGGTGCCGCTAATGGAACAACGGGTGCTCCTGAGTCGAGCTCACTGCGTGCTGCGGATGGGTTGCCGTTTGTTGGGGTTGTGGAAGATAGTGAGGATGTTGCGCTGGGATCAGTGAGAGGTAACATGTGCTGTTGTCTCTTCTCTCCAGTGACTGGAACATTATTGGGCTGCGCCTCAAAGAGACCAGGAGGGATAAAGTCGTTTGAGGTCGATCCAGACATTAGTGTATGAGATTACTAGTTTGAATACAATGGGTATTGGTTCGAGATTATTGCGCGACGTTCGAGACAGATTTGAATCCAGCGACTGAGAAAGGGAAAAGGAGAGTAAAACAGATGACGACCTCGGGGTGGCTCTAGACATTTTATATGTACCCTCGAATAAGGTGAATGAGAATGGTGACGCGCTGCGAAATTGGCTCCATCATGGCGCATTGGCATACGTATGATTGTTGAGCCACCCGGTGACGTCGATGGCTAAGTTAAGTCTTTTAGCACTCGTGAGAATATGAGGTAATGGTATGATGCCTTGCCGATGATCCCGCCGAAGCCCCTATCCCTGAACAAGATTGCCTTCCCGACTGCTCTCCAATGCCAAATAACGCGAAATGGCCACCACAAAGGGTATCCACAATAAAAATTAATGGAGTGGGTTTTCTATTGAAATGAACATTGTGGGTCAATAAGAATATAACGAGTAAGAAGGCTCCTAATAACTCCAGCCGAGAACCCCACAATCGACACCCAACAAGCAAGAAAGGTTAGTTCTATGATGAAGGCGCGATCACCGTTCTCTCAGCACTTGCAGTCGTCATCTTGGGTTCAGTCCACACGAATAAGTTGTCCAAAAATCCATGATTTATTATAGAATACACAAAGTAATTACTATACAGAGGAAGGAATAATGCATAGTTGTCAAATTACACGGAATTCAATTTCGTTCAGCGACTATCATACAGCCCCTAGTTCACCGCCTTGCCCATCAACTTCTTACCCTCCTCAACCTTCTCCTCATTCCTCCCAATCTTCCCCGCAATAACCTTCATCTCGCCCTTCACCTTGTCCTTCATCGACGGCTTCTCATCATCGTCATCAATTCCAGCACCATGACGAGCCAACACCTTATGCGCCGGATCGTCTTTGGTGTGGGTGATCGTGGTGCTATGAGGCAGCCCCCTTCCGCTCTTGGTAACCGTTGTGGTCGCAGGTGCATGGAGGTTATCACCCGTCGCAGCCTTTGGATGAGCAGTTCGATCACCCTTGGCAGGTGAACGCGAGCGCAGAGGTTTATGTACGGCGTCATCATCGTGAGTAGACCGGGAAGGAAGGGCCTGGGCAGCTTCAGACTCCACCTTCTTCGCCACTGACTGGACATGCTGAGTAGCCTCGGCTGTCTTTGACTGGACAGCTTGTGTAGCGCGACTCGCGGTAGAGGAAGAGGTGGTAGTATCGTTAGCTCCCTTCTCCAAGGGTGCAATAGAGGTTGCACCAGCGACTTCGGTGTTCTCGACGACGGGTCCCTGCTTATCCAGAGGAGGTAGTTGAGTCGTCAAGGCTACCTGGCTAAGTTGCGATTCGAGGTCAACCCTAGCTGGGGCGACAGCGGTGGATTTCTTGGGTGCGATGGCAGTAGAGCCATGGCAGCCTTGACTGTCGGAGGGTTTGGAAAGAGGGTTGATGTGAGTGGCACCAGCCACCTCGGTCGGCTGAACGATACTGCTAGAGGGCTTGTTCAAGGGCGAAATATCGGTGGATCCAGCTATCTGAGCGGTGTGGGTGTTGGCGTTGGAGGGCTTAGTGAGGGGAGGAATGGTAGTCGTGGCGGCAATGTTGGTAGAGGGAACCTGCTGGTGTCCTGGGCCAGTGGGGATGGTATTGGTATCACGGTTGGCTATAATAAGAAAAAATTAGAGATGGTTGTGAAATAAGCGAGATAAACGTACGCAGATATTGACCAATACTCTCTGGGGCCATTCCAGCAATCGTGTTTCCAACGCTCGCAGCAGTCTGCTGAACATAAGTCACTGCGTCTCCAGCCTTGGCCGATAAGGTATTCGCAGCAGGAGCTGTTGTCGACTTCACAGCTGAAACGGATTTATCCGTTGCGTGTGCTGCATCTTCTAAGACGGGGTTGGAAGACGGGGCAAGAAACGGCGCAGATGGTGAGGACGATGTTGGCTTCTGGGAAGGCCAGTTTTTGACACTGTTGTCCCCATGAAGCGATGAAGTGACGTCCGATGTCAGGCTTGAGTCTGTGAGGGATGCATTAGAATTAGAGTGAACAATGTCGTTGGAAAAAAGCTAACCTTGAGGAGCGCGAACTTGAGTGCTTTGTTGACTCTGTAGGGTTTGTTGGTTGGGTGAGGTACTACCCGCTAAAAAACATGGTTGACGTCTAAGTTTAGGGGTAACACCGTGAAAGAGAGAGCAACATACGCAGGTAGGAAGCAACAGCTTCAGGTAGGTAAGGCTTGACGGTCTCGCCGACGGTTTGCAGGGCACCTGTGGCGGTTTGATATGCACTTTGTGCGATTCCTGATACCGCAGAGGCAGGTGGATAATTAAGAGGTGTCTCTACAGCGGGGTAATCACCAGGAAACACACCTGGCTTCGTGTTGTCGGGCGTAGACTCCGTTGGATTAGTACTGAGACTGGTGTCCTGGAGACGTTTCTCCTGCTCGCCAGGTGCCTCGGTAGGAGTGAATAAATTCGGTGGTTGGAAGTTGTCAGACATTGTAGTTCAGAAATAGATGAGACAGAAAAAAGTGAAGAGAGACAGTATGACGATTGAAAGTCCATGGTCTCAGAGTTTTATATGGCTTTTTGGCGTTGGTGCTCCATCGCTGGCGTAGTTTTGGTGCTTGGTGGATTTTGTTGGATGACGGGGGTGAATAGAATGTTGATGACGTCGTTTGAACCCAGAAGAAGCTTGGCGGAGATATTGCCATCGTGGGTATGGGATGCTATGTTGGGATCGTCTATTCCTGGAGCATGGCTTCCCCCTGTACCGACGCGTCCCCATCATCCAGCAACTTACAAGGTCCTAGGAGTCGATGAAAACACTTATCTTCATCAGAGGGTATTTGAGGGCGCGTCTGAGCCAACTTTTGTAGCTCAAATCACAAACTTGGACACACTAGATCGCAAGTTTCAATACCAAAGACATTTGATCCAGAATGAACGAGGGACATCCTACCTAGCATAGTATGCCTTGGACATAACGCCCATCAGTGCTTTTATCGATCTTCGCAACCATACGCAGTACAATCACCATGCCTAGCCTTCCCCACACCCCTCCTTCTACCCGCCAGAACAGGCCTACTGCCCACTTCGCTCCAGAGACAGAGGCTTTGAGCCGCCGACGCCCTTCAGCTACGCATCACGCGTATTCGGGCCCTGGATCGCCTCTTCGTGAGTTACCAGGAGCATATCCAGAACCTAAAGCTCGGCGGGGTGAGTGCACATCAGTATTCAATGTCTACAGTAACGGCGACTCATCTCAGTGATTTACTTCATACTTCTGTAGCCTCTTTCGCAGACCCGCCTTTGTCTCCTGGTTTTCGTAGCAGTGGATCGATGCCCAGCAGGAGTTCAGAGTCGGAACGAGATTTCTTAGGATCGACCATCGAGGATATTCCTGGGGAAAACAACCCAGAAAGTGAGTCATCGCATCTCTTTCATCGCTTTCTCATACGAACCTGCTCCCTCAGCCGTCGCTGCCGCACTTGCATCGGTGCGACCGCGAGGTGTAGGACCACTTTCCTCGTCGCCAACTCCCACTGCAACCCCTCGCCACGCCCGCGGTGATCTCCATGCTCCGCGCGACGATACCGACGACTGGCATGATTATTTGAGGAAAACCAATCCCATGGGCCTCGCTCATGATCGCCAAGCTGCCGAACCTCAAGGAATAGAGTCTCAAGGCAGTCCTGCTCGAGCTGCTTCACTAGATGAGTCGTCCTTAGCTTCCGACCTCGCCCTTGACCACGGGACGAAGACCGACATGTTATCGTCGATGGCCACTGAAGAGGGTCCTCCCTTCCCAAGAGGTTCAGCCCAACAAAGCGAACCCCAACCCCCATCATCTTACTCGTCGCACCCCATCAACATCATCGAAGGTGCTGAGGGTATCGCCTCGGATATCTATCATGGCGCAGGACACGTATTCCAGCAGGTTGAGGAAAAGGCGGGGCAATACATTCATGTACCCGAGATACCGACATTCGGTGAGTGGTTCTTAAACGCCTCACTATCGTTCGACTGTTGAATGCCGATGGTTATAACGTTGTAGGCGAGGCTTCGAGGATGGTAGGAGAGAAATTTGGTGCTGCTTCGAGGGCCTTTCGAGATGTTGGCGCGGTCGACGCCGCAGGCCCCTCTGAGTTTCTACATAACGCAGAACATGCCCTGCAGCAGGCGGAGGAGAAGGCGATGTCTTACCTGCCCAGTATGGGGAGGCCATTCAGTGCGTTTCTTCGTCGTATGAGTACGTTCAGGATGAAACTCATGTTTTGATTTGCAGGCAACAAAACCGAAGCCAGGTCGACCCTTGCCCACCTTGGCCAGCGGGACCAAGATCAGACCTCTCACGAGGGAAAAGTCCCGAGCCAGGAGTATGACCTCGACGACGAAATGCTCATGATCTCAAAATTCATCGACGACGATGACAAGTCATCGGATTTCGAGCTGAACGAAGCGGTTGTTGTTAGACCTGCGATGACAATCTCCAAGGCCGAACCGCCTCAGCCTCAGCCCCAACCCGAATCCGCTCAACCCACAGAGGGCCTCACCACCGAGCACAAGCAACGCGACAGACTGAGCGACGCCGCTCGTCATGCCTACACGCCCTCGGATGGTTCTATCCCCCCTACGCGAGGATTCGGCGAGGGAGACGTCGCTGTTGGACATGGTGGGGTTTCATTTTACCGCTTCGGTATCGAAGGCTCGGCTGATGGTAAGGGGGTGTTGCCTGGTTATCCAACCCCCGCAGGAATGAGCACGTTGATTTCCGACCGTATGAAAGCTGACCGAGCTAGAGCTAGGGAAGTGGGTAGAGGTACGCTCCTATCTCTCTGGGTATTTGTATGTGTATTCTGAACGCAACATTGAAGAACCGAGTGAAGCCACTATCGTGGACAGCGACCCGACAGGCCAACAGGTCAACGTCAGCCCCAATAGCCGCATCGTTCGGGAGATGTTGGATGAGACAAAACACCCTCGCTCTCGATTCTTCCGCGGTGATGCAGGTTCTGACGTCTTCATTCCGTTGGACGTTGTAATGACTAAGGAAGTCCATTCGGACCACAGCACGCCTGATGCGACAAGTGAGTCGTCTTCGTGACGCAGTAGACTGATCAAGTAACTTACGGTTGTATGCTAGCCACCGGCCGCAAGCTCGAGGAACTGCCTCGATCTCCCATATTCAAGGATGGGCGAGGTGTCGCGGAAGGCAAGTTTGAGGCTATATTCGACAATATTCAGGATGGGCCCGTCGCACCGTTTAGTGCGGTCGATCCCTTATACGCCCCTTGTACGCACCCTTCGCTATCTCGTCTTTTTCTCCCGCCTAACATGCTTCCTACTAGTGCAAGGTCGAGTCATCTTCGAAAAGTCGCAAACCCCCGTGTTCCGCCATGGAGATGTCGCAACGGGAAAATTTGACGCCCCTATCTTTAGGGAGTCGAGTACATTGTCAACAGAAAAACACGAAGCGACTTCGCATCAAGGTGGAAAGGATCGTGTATCGAAAACTGTTCACCCGTTTGCTGCTCCCGTCAAAGTTAGATCTGAGGTTTCGAAGGAACCTTCTAGTGCGTCATTTTTCTGGTAATTCGCCTTCAGGATTGGCTGACCGCTGCGCTGCGCATCAAGCTCTCGATCCTTCTCGTCATCCTCAAGAGAAGAGGGGGATCCCCATCTTCAAAGGGGGTTACAAGACTGCTGCTGGACGTTTTGAGGCAGAGTTTGTAGACGCTTCTGGACAGCCAGAGGAGGTTCACGAGGATCTTGAGTTCATCCGAAATGCGTTCAATCCTCAGGCCGACGTGGAGCGGGCACGGGAGGAGGGAAGAGGCGCGTACGCCGCTCCAATCACGATCTCGGTCCCGCAGCAATCAAGTATTGATTTCGCCCATTGTATTATTCTAGTCGCTGATCAATGTGATATAGCGCTTGACCCGAATCGCAATCCTCAGGAGAGGAGTTCCATCCCCATCTTTACCGATCATTCGAAGACCGCTGCGGGCAAGTACGAAGCCACGTATAATCACCCAACTTTGGGGACCAAGGATATTCCAGAGCACATCGAATTCGCTGGTTCCCCACCAGTCGCAGCGAACCCACCTGGTCGGCACCAGGATTTACTTGGACCAAACATTGGACAGCTTCCGGGTTCGCAGCAGCGTGAGGTGGACAGTGCATTCGCGGCGCCAGTGAGACAGGAGCCTCAGACTGCGAGTTCGTTTATTCCATTTTTCATGGTCACTTGTCAAACGGACTCATTATACTCATCCTTACAGCTCTCTCTACCGAGCGTCACCCACAGGAGAAACACGAGATCCCTATCTTCAGTGGTGGCGCCGAAGCTGCTGCTGGGAAGTACGAAGCGGTCTTCATGGATGCAACGGGTGAGCCACAGGACGTCCCAGAGACCCCAACATTCATTGGTAAGCGACCCGGGGACACTGCTGCTGGCGAGTTTGAAGCCAAGATGGAGCCCAAGCTGAGTGAGCTTCGAGAGCCAAAGGGTAAAGAACCAGCATCCAAGATTCCCGACAAGACTAGTGGGCTCAATCCGGTGGATTATCTGGGAAAGCCTGTATCGGAGCCCTTCTCAGGCGAGGTGAGTAATATCAAAATAGCTCTGGCCTTGAATTGAGTCCTAATGCTCGGTAAATTCTGACACCCAGGCAACATCGAACGTCTATCGGCGCAATGAACCCCTGAGGAAACACATCAATTAAACAGAAGTGCACGGAATAATTATGGGGATTCAGTGCTGCTTCATCGATCTTCTTTCTGGTTTTAAATTGTATGAGATTTTTTTATGGCCATCGTGGTGATCACATGAAACTTTCTGCCTTCTGTATGATTATCACTGTCAGCGTGTATAGTAGTCCACGTTCTGTTTCTCTGCCAATACAAAATTAAATTTTTCTTTGTCATTCTTTCGTGAATGCGGATGTACTTAGTGCTCTGTTAGGCAATAACTTTATCCAGTACTATTCTCTGACTGCGGAACACCGTCAGTAGCTTGGCCTGCGATTGAAGGTGATGCACGCTGGTCTCGTGATTTTGAACGATAGAGATCGAAAGAGGAATCATTTACCAATCATACCAGCATCGTTGATGTAAAGGACAGTGTTTAAAACCTTGTTTCTGAGGGTCCAGTCGGCGGATTGACATCGCAAATACGACGAAATAACCCCAAGGGATATCAAAGTTCACGCTCCACCTCGGCCATATTATCGTGGATCGTCCAAAGGTCGTTGACCAATTCCTTTATGTCATCCGAGTTCATATCAACTGCTTTGGCTGCGTTTCCATTCTTAATGCTCCTCTCAACGACATTGGCATAATTTTTGAAGGCTCCTGCCAGATTGGAGGATGTCGAGAGGGCGGAATATGCTCTCGTGAACCCTGGACTGGTCGGAGAATCTGTGAAGAGGGTCGGTCAGAAGGATTAGACATGTTTTAATAATGGTGTAAATTATTAGCCATCTTCATTGAACGCCGCACCTTGCATTTCCGGGAACGAGGTTGGAAGTGGGTACGGCGGACCGCTGATTAGGCTTTCGGTATTGTTGTTGTCAGATAGGGGTCAGCGTGGATAGGTAGCTTCTAACCTTGATCTCGTCTGAGGGCTATTTTTTGCCCATTCATGGTAAGTCAACACGTCCTGCTCTGACGCCCCTCTTAGAACATCTACACGGGAATACTGATCCTAAGGAATGTGAGAACGTTGAACAGAGGAACCAAAATGCAAACTAGCTCCTGACCTTCGGTTTGGTTGAGAGGGAGGAAAATTCGGTGATGGTACCTCGTGCCGTCGCGAAAGATGGGAAAGGAAACGACCCGCTGAGCTCCCCAAAAGGACCCGTCCCACGCCAGTTGAGTAGAGCGCAGAGATCGGGTATACCTCGATGCTCTCGCTTTAATCTGTAACCGTATGGGTTCAGGGTGCGACATCTCGAATTGGGTACAACATACCGAAAGGGCAGCGTTGCGGATTCAATATGGGTGGAAAGAATAGCAGATGACTGGTACAAGCTCAAAGGCTGTGCGGAATAAATAAGCAATGAATAAAAAATGGTAAAGGAGAGGCAGACATCAGGATTGATGAAGTTATTCCAGGCTGACTGGGACCACTCCTGTGGAGCTTGAATTGGAATGTTCATAGTGGAAAACTCATTCAGAGATCGAAGATAAAGCGCTTCATTGATGACTTTGCGTATTTCATCTTCTTTCACTGGATCATGTCAGCTTGGTGTGTCCTGTGGTCAGAAAATAGCGTGCATTACATACCATTGGTTGTGCTTAAAATTGCACCCGGTAGCATTGCGAATGTAAATGTCGGAATTTTAAGGTATTCATCCCTAAATGATACGAAGAAAGAGCTCATAAAGGCTCCAAACGTATCCGAATCACTGGAAATTTGAAGACCCTGGGTAAAACTTGATTTAGGCCTTGCCCGTCAATAACAGCGCACTTTTCCATACCTGGAGATTGTCACAGCTTTCCACGAGCAACCGGAGTGCACCGTCCATGAGTTCTGTGTCCTGCGCACGTAATATTCTGTCAGTACGGGAGCTCAGAATAATTTACGACGGGTTTGTACCTCATCGTAGCGATTGAATAGTTCGTGCCCCTGACTCCATTCGGCTCCCCCACTGTCTAATTCTGTCCTGTCAGGTAGCTTTTGTAGGCTCCTGGGAAGATAATAGACACGGCTAAAGTCAGACCAGTATCTGACATGTCCTACCCCTTGTAGTTCTTGGTCAGATGAGAGTTTTTCTACTTCACGCTCCATTCGATCTTGATAAACACTCTTCGGGACGCGGTCATGCTTTATTTGCTGGGTAATTCCACTCCTATTCGAGGGTGAGAGTCTGCAGTGCAAGTAGGTGAGAGCGTTACCAAAGAACATCGTTATTATCATCTTCACCATCTGGTTCGCCAAGCGCATTTGATGCTGACAGCGTTCCAAAACTGGCTGAAAAGCCACCATCAGAGCCAGTCGTGACGATTTATCCACAGCTCCACACTAACATTTCGTATCGAAAAGCAGTAAACGCGGACATAATGTGGACTTCTTCTGTGTAACAAGTCAAAGTCAGGTGAAAGTTGAATATTCCATGACCCATAGAAAAATACCTCGTCGTGCGAGCTGTCCATCATGGACACATCTGGGTCTACATCAAGCGTTTCTTTAGACCCAGTGTTACTAAGATAGGTTTCTTGGGTGTTCCAGAAGTGAGTTCCGACGTAGTTTGATATATTTCCTGCTTGGATGTATACGATCTCCTTCATCGTGGTGGTTCGTTGCTGGATTGGCGTTTTGTTGCGTGACAGTTCAGCACCATTGAACATTTGCGTGTCACACAGCATGATTGTCACGGTCATCGGTTCATCCCATCGAGCAAGGAGCATGATCACTCATTTTCGCTCTAACTACATCGTTGAAACCTGGATCCAATATGTCACCTCTCTAACGGATACCAACAATTAAATATAGCCCCTCTCATACTTGCAACAGAGAGACTCGCAAGTCGGACCGAATCAAGTTTACAGCATCGTTGTGCTCATTCCGTCAACCTTCCTTCATCGAGGAATAGTATTTCTGTCGATACATACGTAGTTCGACCAGTGGTCAATGGCAGATGAACATTTGGCATCCCAAGCGCAGCAGCTTGTCATCCGAGTACGCGTGGTCATTAAGCGAGTGGGAATAAGTGCAATATCCATATGTAGCCTATAAATCATGGACATCTTGATCGATCCCTCGTTTTCTCAAAATAAGCTACGGTCTCAAGCTCAAGGGAGTTCTAATCATCCTCGATAATTCTCGGATGATCATCGGGAGTACGTCAGCTCTT
Organism: Panaeolus papilionaceus; assembly: GCA_015501605.1. Classification (NCBI taxonomy): domain Eukaryota; kingdom Fungi; phylum Basidiomycota; class Agaricomycetes; order Agaricales; genus Panaeolus; species Panaeolus papilionaceus. The sequence goes on from JADNRZ010000016.1 coordinate 234,638, forward strand.
TACAATTGAGAAGCCTCTTTACTCAATCACCTTTCTGTTTCGCTGGCAAATGTATCAGATCCTTGTGTTTCCACGACGGAGATAGGTTTTCGATGGACCTTAATTGCTTCTTTACACCTTCGAGATCATCAATGGCGAGCGCCTTGCCGTGAAAAGAAATATTCGATAGATAACTGCTTGATATAGGTCTGATAAAATGCTATAATATATTCGAAGTTATGCTACACAAGTAATACAGCACACATCGTATCCTAAAGGTATGCGAGAATTGGACAATTAGGCAATGACATGGATAACAACAGCCCAGCTATAATACAAGTCCACAATAATTTAAAAACAGCACTGCAATAGAAATGAATTGAAAAGGAAATTATAGAACAACTTTTAGTTTTTCCAAGGCACGGCGATCCTCAGAAGAAAGTGGTGTGTAGTTCTGTGAGTTGCTGCTGCTATATCCAGGCAGCATCGGGTATGGAAGATGTGGTCGTTTCCCATCACTCAAGGCCGAAATCGGTGGTAATGAGATTCGAGGGAACTGCGACGAGTTCTGAGACGTCAGTATGGGGGAATATGCTGAAGGTGAAGGAGTTGACGTGTAAACGGGTGAAGCCGGTCCATCGTACATTGGCCTGAGCGAATGATAGTTGTCCTCATGAGGTTCGCTTTCATCTGAGTAAGACGTGAAACGATCTGTCCTTGTGCACAGGATCTTGTTGCTGAAAAAGATTCCGCTTGGAACTTGGATGTTTCGAAGGTATGAGTAGTTGTCAATTACCGGAAGACGCGCATAGTCTTCGCCCTAAAAGGGATCGTTGTAATGAGTATCGCGTGGGGCCCAGGGTATTCAATCACACTCACGGAAAAGTACGCGACGACGTGCCATTTGCGAGGCTCCGTACACCCGGGAAGGTTGACTGTAACCGAATATGTTTGTTTGGTCAGGCCATTAGGTTTTGAAGGCCGATCTTTCCTCCGCACTGGGGGAGGCACGATCGCATTTGGATCTGATGCACGACGTGCTCTGTTTAAGCGTTAATCACATTGTCCCCACTTTCGATTGAATCATGACGAACAGACCTTCGAGCAGCCTTCGCATCTCGCTCCTCCTGAGTCGTTTCTATTTTTTCCTCGTAGAAGAGGTAATCACCACGCATTCTGCTCTGAGACCTGCACAAGGAGTTAAGGATTGCTGATGAAAGTCGAGTTGTCAAACGTACCATCTGCGTCCGTCGGTCCAGCGAAGGAGCCCACCATCGTCCTGTGCTTCCTCCCATACATAGACGTGGCCACTTTTGAGTTCCTCCCGTTCACTGGCGAGGAGTCGACGTTTTAGTAGTGGAAGCATGTTTAATCGAACGGCTTCCAGTATGATGTGGGCGTCATGAACATCCCGGATGTCTGTGAAAGTTGTCAGGGGTGCACTCAATTCAAATATGCAGCGAACTTACGTAGTGAAGGGTGGGTGACGGCGCTGCTTTTAACGAGCCCATATTGTCTGGAAGTAGGAGAATACATGACAGCAGCAAAGAGCAGGGAAGATGGAAAGAAACCGACGTAGATTTAGAGTTTATATAAGTTTTTGATGACATGTACTATGGCTCGTTACAGTATAAGTACTTAGGAACATACGTATCTCGGAGACTTAGCGGAAGGTAGCGAGATTGAGATTTGACCAGTGACATAAGGATGTTTTACTCGCTGAGATTGTGGTTGATGTAGATGAACAACCTGTAATACATCCGGTCCGACTGTGTTAAAATTGGGTGTTGCTTGCTTTCGTGGCAGTCCCAAATTTGTCCGTCGGTAAGGCTTATTTGCAAGCCGGTCCTCCGGATGTTTGTTCTTTGACTCAACAACGAGCAATACACCTTGCAAATTGGCTCTTGAAAATTTTAGGATTTAATCGACCTATTTAGCATTGAATATCTGAAGATCTAGAGGCTGAAACGAAACGAATATCCTTGCCACTGTGGCAAATGTGTGCGTTTTCGCCACTCTGGCAAAACTTCGGAATGCCGAAGTTTTCCCTTAGTTAGCAACCACATTGGGTACAGGTTACCTTATTCCTTCACCTAGATTAAAAGTAAGTATCTCGGAGAAAGTTGTTTGATACTTACTGGCCCTTAGAGCTCTTGAGTAAAGCTAAGCGACTCGGATGTGTTATCTGCGGTAAAATCCGTGTTGTGATCTTCGAAGGCGTCTGAACAGACGCTTACACGAATGAACGGAGATTCGAAACTAAGAGAACGAAAAGTTGTGAAGGCCAATTCTCGGTCTTTAGTTAAGCAGGATATACATGGTTAGCCGCAGTACAGTGCGGACAGTTCGTCTAGGGTGCAGTCAGAGCGACAGAAAAGAAAACGGAATGCTTTTTTCGATCCCCATGGCCATGTCTTCGAAGTACAGCCTGATATTCATCACAATCTCAGCCTTGAAACAACACTATCGGGTCGAATTCTCCATATAAAGGAAGGTTAGCTCTACCTAGTTATTCTTGTCAGTTGTATACAATGACTGAAGTTTAAAAGATTTGACCTATCATCATCTGCATTCATATCATGTCTTGTTTGCAAAGTCAACGCATTCCGGACCTTCCAGGCCGATCGGCGTGGGCACAAGCAGTCAAATGGATAACTCGGTACGATGTATACTACTCTAGAGCTATAAGAGGTCTATTTTCATTACTGCACGAGATTATTGATCTTCCGAACATGGTGCAAGACATGACACCACTCTTGAGGACGTCCTAAAAATAAGCCACCGCGTGAATGCAATAAGCATAGTCTCAAGAGACTCGTCCATATTTTGATGACTGACTGAAGGCAGTGTTAGCACCTGACACCTCAGGGAACGTTCGACCAAATGGTGACTTCGCTGGCTTCTACCCCCGGGTAGCCTGAAGCTTAAGCTCGGTCCGCCATATGCCTCGACCTTCATGTGGAATGCCAGAATGTAGCGCATGACGATAGACATTATTTTAAAAGACAGGGAGGCATTACGAGAGAAGAACTCTATCAGAACCTCTCTGTCCCCAAAACGGCGTCAGTCATATTCATAGAAACTAGCCAAGACTTTTTCCAATTTACAGATACATCCCCAGACATTCAGTACTAGACATCGATGGACCTCATGATTTAAACCCTATCGACGCCCAGGAGCATCAACAGATGGTAATAGCACACCCAATCACCGCTGGTGCGGGGTGCTTTCCCGGTGGCCGGTTGGACTATCAACGACTTGCTGCAAGCCACGTCTTATGAATTGTGTTATAAGCCTCGTGATTGCATCGAGGCATATCGTACTTAAGTGTTCGATCGCAATGTCGTGTGTCGTGCGCTCCGATGTTGCGCCACCAACAGAGCAATGAGTGCAATTTTCCATACTCAATCATTGTAACGCTACTAGGAGCGATTTCAGCGATGTCCCAATCTTTATCACACAGACACGTCGACGTCAAACTGTATGCGTTCGTCGGTGATTAAGATTGTTCACCCCACAAACAGTGTATCACAATAGACATGCGCTTATGTGAATATATGTATTCATCGCGTAGGACAAGCAGTGTACATAGTGCGTATTTGTTCGATTCATCAAATTAATGTCAAGGAATTTGGGGTTGACAGATGAATCAAGGATTCAAGGTGAGATTTATTTCTGGACGCTGGACAATAGGACAGTGGGCGTGAGATCTAACCCTTTTAAGAAGAATAAATGCTCTCGCAATTTTTGAGACCGGCAAGAATACCCCTTGCCTCCTGAGCAGTGCGATCCTTTTGTTCTGCCTATTTAAGCGCAATGTTAGAAGGATGTCATATGGTTGCATTCCGGGTTGCATGAAAGATACATACTGGAGCTGCATTTATCAGGCTGTTTACGAAGGGTACGATTCCGTTTTCCAAGTCCTGCAAGGAGGACCTGACCACGTTGGTCACTCCCAAGCTGGAAAACATGGGTTTTTTGGCGATGAGGGTATCGAAGGTGTTGTTGATAGCTGGCCCCAACGACGTATGTATGGCAGCATAAATATTATTGCCCTCGTCTACGCTAAAAGGGCTGGCATCCTAAGCGCAATAGAAAAAAGACATTATTTCGTTGTTAATCATCCCATATAAAACAAGCGAGGTGTGAATTTAATCTGGGGCAATGGACCCACCTCGATGTCCTGAGTCGTCTTGGAGTTCGCTTTGTTGAGTGAATCGCAAGCGGCTCGGATAGACTGCAAAAATGGGGTACAATTCAGTTATCCGAGATTATTTATAGCAAAGCGAAACCCTTACTGCTGCCTGGAAAAAGCTCCCAGAGAAGCCCCCGATGAGCGTGTTTAACGACGCGATGTTGCTTTCCAGCACCGTGATGTCGGAATTGACCGTCGCAATACTGCTACGAGACAGGGGTTCACCCAGCACAAAGGATGCCCATAAGGTGAGCGAAACAAAGACCGAGGATAGTTGCATGGTTGAGAGAGTAGTGATATCGACGCAGGGTGGCCGTTTTGGCGAGTTGGAGCTGTTTGAGAGGCGGATGGTAGTCGTATAAATACACACTCATATTAGAAGAAAATTTAGGATATAAAAAATAAATTATTCGAATGCTGGTCGTAAAGTATAAAGGGCAGAACCTTCGTCAAAGATGAAGAAAATATGAGAAACGAAGTCCATAGTTCTAGAGAGGCACACAGGCAAATGTACACGTAAAAATGCTTTTTACAATGATAAGGGATGAGAATGAAACCCAAAAGCCATTAAAGATGCAAGAAAATGAACCAGCTCCAACTGGCTATCGTGAGGTCGGTTCGAGAACATCGGGCTTGAATCGAAGCCGAGCAAGGAGAATAGAGGTCCACGGCTCTCCGACATTCGATACTTTGCTATGACAGTCAAAAGGTATATCTCCCAGCTCATCGGGGTAACTGGGTCCATCTTCCCCTGTACCTTTATCTGTGGTAAACATACCCCATGGCTGGCCAGCAATCGGACTAAGAGAGACGTTGAAGATAGCCTAAAAACCTAATCAGGAAAATTAACTCGTAAGTGGAATGGAATCAACTTACCTTCCCTTCTGGATGGCTATGACTGACAAACAGCCCATAGTTTGGAGCGCGAAGCGTACCTATAACTGCATAAGAAGAACAAGGATAGGGCTTAATCATGATGATGCGCGTGGTATGCTCAAACAAGGTCTTTACCTAGGAAGAGGTCCTCCTTTTGGATATTGTGTTGGAACCCATAGATTCTCATAATCTCGCCCACGTTCTCCTGGAACCATTTCCTTGGGACCTCCAACGACTCCATATACTGGTACTCAGAAATTTCCGTGAACAAGTACGCCGCCTTATGGCCCGCCTTAAGGGGGAATGCGTGGCGCCTTGAGATGGCTTGAGTCCTAGTGCGGAAAGGCATGAGCAAAACACAAGTACGATGCAGTTGAAAAAGAAATCCGCGTCCACGCACAAAAAGTTGCGGAAAGTCAATGATCCAGCGATAAGATCATATGCTTTCTGGGCGACTGTTCTTCCATCTGATTTTTGCAGACCAATCGTCGTATTGCCATACTTTCCGAGGGGTCGCAAAGCTTTGATGTCGAGATTATCGGATTTAGTAGGCGTCATGGAATTAAAGAGCGTGACAAATTGGCCCGCTGGCTTCGACAGATACCCAACAGCGCCGATTTCTACATGTGAAGGATCCCATAGGGGTAACAACACTAAAATGTTGGGTAGCGAAGATCAGTATGAAACAGTTAGGAGGTCCAAAATCATACTCACACGAAGGATGGAAGTCGTGAACGAGGTTAAGACGATATCTCCGCTCGTTCTTGAAACTTACGGCTCTCTCGTCTAAAGGAGGCGGTGAGCGTCCATCGAAACAGTCGTATTCGATGACGTTAATTTGTCCACCAGGAGGAGGGATAGACCTCCGAGACTCCATTGTGGAGGTACGACTGGACGCGGGGGTATAGATCACTGGCTCCGGCATTTTGATTACCGCAGTGCTAACCGTGCTCTCTTCGTGCGGTGCGTCGTCATTGAGAGTTCTTGATGGGCCAATCTCACTAGCCCTTCCAAGAATATCATTCGCTATTTCCCAAAAGCAGATAGAAATGAGTGACTGATTCCAGAATATAGAATAAGGTGTGTAAATAACTTACGGAATGTTCCAGCAGCATTTTCGAGAAATTTGGGTAGAGTGATTGGAGCTAGGGAGGGGGAAGGAGTTTCTTTTTTTTGTGCACTGAGATTCAACGGAGGTGGAGGTTGTGGAGATTCTAGACCACTCAGGCTTAGCCCTTTACGCAATAGCTTTAGATCCTTTGCTATTTTCTCAAATCTTGGTCGCAGATGAGGTTGTGTTCGCCAGCAACCAGAAATTATATCCTGGAGACCAGGCGTAACAAATCGTGAGTTAGGAGGAAGCGGGGGCCGTCCATGTTGTTCTAAAAATGTTCAGAGGACGGTGACATAAACCGTTGGAGGATACTTACCGAGGACGAGGTATCGTACAGTTTCATCATCCACGTTCGGCCATGGCATTCTCCCCATAGTTAAGATTTCTACACAAGTGATAGAAAACGCCCAAACGTCAACTGCGGGATTAAGTTGGGTATGCCCATCCCATAGTTCCGGCGGCTGCCACCTTAAAGTACCACCTAAAATCATCATATTTAGACACTAGACTCCAAAGCCTAAAGACAAAACAATACTTACGATTAGCAGTCTTCCCACTCCTACGATAAGACTCGATCTTCATCTCGCTCTGGCCGAAATCAGCAAGAACAGCCCTGAATTTGTCGTCGACGAGGACATTAGCGGCTTTGAGGTCGCCATGGAGGACTGGTGGGTGGAGGCCGTGAAGATAATCCATCCCCTTGGCAATTTCATGCATGAAGCGCAGGAGATCCCATTCACGATCGACAACATCTGATTCAGGCGGCCTAATCATGGGTGAGCCAGGCAGACTAGACTCCCGACCAGGACTATATCCTCTCCTCCATGGTGCAGGTAAAGGAGCAGATCCTGCTCGCCCATGAACACGAAGGTGAGTTGGGATTGTGGAATGAGTGTCAGGACCTATCCCTAGACCTGGTGGTCGACGTTCTTGCTCAACTTTACGTAGGTGTTCAACGAGACTTCCGTGTTGCATGTACGCGCTGACAAAGAACCAGGGAGGATCGCCGGTCGTGCTACTTGCTCCGTACAGGGTGAGGACATTGGGGTGGTGTAACGTCTTCCAAATCTGCACCTCCTTCATGAAGAGCTCTCGTGGCGTGACTGAGTCCTTCAGGACTTTGACTGCGACAGTTTGACCCCTCCATTTGCCTTTATACACCCAAGAGAAACCTCCAACACCAATCTTTTTGATACGGTCCACCTCATACCTTAAATAAGTTGTCAATAAAAGTCGTAAGAATAACATGATGCTTCACACACTTGGTAATAGCCCAGCTAGGAACAGCAATCGGGTTTCCTTTGCTCATACGACGAAGAGCATCAATTCCGGTTTCCATAAACTCCCAATCCAAGGTATCCCTCCTGCGGATATCAAAGCTGCTACTGACAGTGCTGCCCTCACTACTTGAAATGCTGGACAAAGAACTAGACATCGTCGTTGAACGTTGTAATGACCCATCCGGGAGGCGAGATTCAATCATATTCACCCTCATCGGGAACTTGAACTTGTTGGACTTGGATGAGTCAGGGGAGGTTTCTGCTTCATCTTCCTCTGCCAGTTTCTCTAGAGCACGTTGGAGTGTTTTGATAGCATCTGGCATTTCGCTTTCGCCGACTTGAAGTACTTCAAGCATTTCGGCGTCGCTTGTCGTCTGTAAGGCGTCCCGCATAATTTTACGGAGATGGACTACATCCAGGGCAGCGTCGACGGTATTTTGTTCTTGGTGAATGTTCTGTAGAGTGGGAAGAATTTGGGGATGGGGCATGTTCAAAACAGGGGATTCGGGAGTGAGAGTAGCAGGTTCTGCCTGGACGGTTTGGGTAGGATTTTCGTCGATGGAAAAGAGGAGTGAAGCGTGTGGCTTGGTACTCTTTGAAACCTGGTTTGGGGGAGGGATGACTTCTTCTACGGTGGTTGTGATGACGCCTTCCCTAACTGGAGCAGGTACTGGGACTTGTCCACTTGCTATCGCTCGCATCAGTGCTTTGATCTCTTCTTGATCAATATTACGACGTTTGTCTGACTCTTGAACGATAGTCAGAATTCTGAGTTGAACGCTAACCTGGAGGACGAAGTCAATATACATTGCATAGGGTGGAGGGGACGCATACACTGAACAGCGCCATGGCATCCTTGAGCAGACTATCGCAATGAGCTATCTCTCTAAAGATTTCGTCTCTCTTCAGGTATCGTTTCAAAAACGGTCTTTTGGCTTGCTTGTGCATAAATTCCGCGACATAAGCGAACGACCTGTACGCCATCCAAGTAAGATAAGCAGTCTGAAATAAATACTTGAATATATACATACTCTTCAAGCTTTGCAATAGGTGCTGTCAATTCAGGTCCTACTTCATTTCCGGCCTTCGAGATTTCTTGACGCACAGATAGTAGTATGTCGGCACACCGTTCCGTTAGACGCATGCAACTGATCCCGTTCAACTGCATACAGATGTTAAGCGGGTTCTACTTCCAGAATTTAATCGAAACTTACGTCCACTTCCTCTGCAGCATCCCATATCGCGAGTAAAGTTTTTGCAGCAACAGAAAGTCCTGGAATTGGCGCATAATCGAGAAACTCGACTCCAATAGCTAGAGCCTCGTGTGCAGCATCTCCGGTCCACTCCAAAGACGATGCAACGGCCTGTGCAACTTTCTAGTGAAATAAAATCCCGTAAATTCAATTCCTTTGAACACTGATAATGAATACAACGTACCTTTCTTGTTGTCTCTCTGGCATCGTCATGAGCAACCGACTTTGTGTTTTTCCTTTTTGGGGGCTCTTGCCAAGAATGGATCACGTGCTTCGTGCCATACCAAGACGCCTCGAGCAGCGACGTATCCTCTGCAGGACTTGACGGATCTACTTCCTCATCATCGTCTCTCCTGGCAGGTGAACGGGATCTCTCCTTGGACACAGATCTACTTTTACCCTTCCTCCTAGAACTCAACTTCCCATCCGTAACAACAGGCAATAATCCAGCTGATCTGGCCCTCGGAGTCGATGCTGCGGTTGAACTAGAAGGCGATGACGATAGCGGGGGTGGTACCTCTTCTATGTTCGGGATGCTTGACAGGTTGGGGACAGATGACACCCTGTTCTGTATCTCGAATCCAGATTTCGTGCTATTTGCGACATTTTGAAGGCTAGAAGGAGGTAAAGGTACAGTTCCTTTGGTCGGGGTTGACGCGGGGTTGAGGGGTGACGACAATCGTGGAGTTGACCCTGACGTGGGTGTTGACGAGTCTGAAGATGGTGTCGACAGTGGTGAACCCGACTTGCTCATCGAATCGACGGATATCGATAGGTAAAGGTATGGGTATAATAATAAGGAGCAGTAAGAAAGGTGCGCGGAGAATTAGCCCCACTGATTAAACACCTTTGAAAGAGACACAACGTGAGAACAAATCATTTATGACATGCCCCGAGGCGGTTTCGTGTTTCCGGTAGATCACTCCATGAATGCACCCGTCTCAGGTTATTAAGGGCATTAAATATACAGTGTTACAAGGGTAAATGTCTGGAAATACACTTCTAATTCTATTCTTGCAGCTTTGGCTGAATGCAGACACCTGTGCGCTGCCTTCTACATCAGAAACTACGGTATCGCACACCTTTTTGCTAAGTCCCGCCTCGCTGTAAAGCACTGACAGAAAGGACACGCGCGGGCTTCGTGGTCGAACTCCCTGGATTTATCACCGCTCTCATCGGGACAGCCTAGGAATCCAAGGCATTTCGTGAGATGGCCGAACCTCGCCGTCGCGGTAATTATGGGTGTATGAGAGTGGCGTTGACGGAGTCAGAGTTGCGACAACTGAGTCGACCGCGACAATCTACTGTAGTTTGAAACCAATTGAGTTTTCGGACTAATAGTATACTCCAAACTTCCATTTAGTGCGTGATATTGGTCTACTGAGCCTCGCTTCGTTTCGTGAAGCCGCGCCTCAGCGCCCCAAAATCCTCCTTCGTGGGCAGTGGGTGAGTGGGGCCAAGCAGTAGAGAACGCAGAGTAATACTTACTCTACACAGCCTAGTTTGAGCATGTGGGGTTAATATACTGCGTATAAGCATATAGACTTCATGTGCGCCAAGTTAGCCCATTGAATTCGGCATTCATAGTTTCATCATCCCTTGGCAACGACACGGCTGGCACATATTCTGAATCGCCTCGGCGTATAGCCACGAAGAAATGTAACTTCGTAATTGTCGCAACCACATATCCTGTGTATGCCCTACAATCCTTATCAGGAAAATCATGCTTAAAGTCAGCTTTCGTGATTCAAAAAGCAGTTTCTAGCGCGGTTTGTCGGAGATATCAATTATTCAGACTGACAGCGTCTATTTTTAGACTAGCCCTCGGATTGACTGATGTGTCCAACTTAGGCAGAATCACTGCGGTGTCTAACGCTGGCTCGTGTGCGATAATTTCCAGGGTTTATCTGCAATCTGCAAGGTGTGTTTAGCTGGTGTTCTACTTACAGATATTATACTGATGTTGCTCAGTGCGTCATTTGGTGTGTTACACAATGATGGCGAAAGATGCTCATGTATTTGAAGCAAAACCTGCGCTGCGTCCATATAAACACCATCTTGCGCTAATTTCTTCCAATAAAAATATACAGACATTCCAGTGAATTTTTTGACTTCCTTGTCGTGTTTCTGAGGATGTACGTATTGAAATTTATTTACTGACTGCTCCGATCATACTCCAGAGCCTCAAGGGTGTGATGAACAGAGAAATGCTAAAAGAAAGCTTTTTGGTATTCCTTGCTTATTCCGTATGTATCAATAGCACCCTTAACTGCTGTTTTATTTTTTGAAGGGGGTTACCGAGGTTGAATGGAAGAGGAGACTGCGGATACTACAAGCGCTCGTACACATGGCTCATGAAATAGTGGGGCTATGGTAGGTCTTAGACTTTGACACAGTAAAGCATGATGAATAGTGACTTCCGGCTTATTGAAGTACGGGACTTCAACTTTGAACACGAGATGAGTCTTCTGACACAATTAAAAGCTGCATCTCGCTTCCGAGTCTTCGTTGTGCAGGCGAGAATGGAAAATCAATCGTTCCGAGCAACTGAGAAACGTGTTAAATTGGTGTGTCATTACTCTGCTCACAATGTCAATTCGAAGCGATGTCGAGTATTATTAAAAAAACCCACCCGTAGCAATGACGATTCCAGTGAACTGCTTCGCTTCCTATTTTCGGTACACCATTTATTTCTTTGGCGAATTAATCATTTCTGTTCGAACTTCGTCATAAATTGACATGAGAGTACAGTGGATTAACGTAGTACCATCTGCTCATTGACAAGTGTATATTTATAGTGAATGATTCACCCAGCATCGAAATCTGCGACAGCATCCCAGCATTCGAACTCCAGAAACGGCGCCGTTGCCCATCCCACAACCTCCGATACTCGCATCGGCGATTAGACATCACCCTGTAGGGCTGGTCAGAGCAGTATTTGAATAAGGTAGCTCCAAACTAGTCTCATGTCCTTCATGGACCTCTGGAGCTCATTGGTTGAGGCTCCGACAGCTTCATAGCCCCTAATTCATGACTTATGGTTGCTGACAACATCATCGCCTCGTGCATCAATCGCGGAACCATTTTTAATGAGTTTATATCCTCGATCGTCGTTTATCTCAGTCAATTTGCTCAACCCTCATGGCATCCAGGTGATGCGTTGGACTTGCGCATTCCAGTATTGTTATCATGCCGTCCTCCTCTTTGAGCCTTCAAAGCTTTGGGGCGGAGATAATTATCACATTTTACTGTTTGAACTCAAAAGTTTGATAATAACATGAAAGTCCTTTAAACACAAAGCAAAAGTGTGTTGCGGTCTCAGCTGGCGGCGCAGCGCAATCTGCGAGCCCACACTGCTCCCGGCACCCGGTTACTATTTCTCCGGAGCTTAGTCATCACCCCAAAACGTTGCGGAGACAGGTTGGATTTTGAATTTCGCGCTATCGCATACCTCGCTCCGCTCCCGACCAACACAAATTTGGGGCCTTTGTGTCCCACTATCCATATTCTTCCTCTTACCACCACCACCAACCCCTCAATACACAAAAATGAGCTCAGCACACGCTCTCGCGTTGCTAGAGGGCGCGAAACGGCTCTTCAACGAAGGTAATTTGGCGAACCTGCTTAGAATTGCACCAAAACTTGCAAAAATTCTATTTGTCCTCCTTTTCTTGGTTAATATTCGGTCGTGGCCTTTGGTTTGGCATTGTGAGTTGTAATCGTTTGGAAAGCTGCTGGATGATGTTTGACGCGTATTTGATGTCACATCATTAATCTAGTCCGCGTCTTCAGACCAGTATTCTCGCTTAGGATTCAACGTCGTTGGATGCGTATTTGTGCTCTGTTCAAGTCTCCGGCAGCTCGTGTTAGGATCGAGGATAAATGGTTGGAATCTATTGCGCCAATTGGGGAGAACCCGATGCAGATGATGGTTTCGTTCAAGTCATGGGCAAGTGAGTGGAGATTAATAAAGACGCGTCAGTCGGCTACGGGTGCTGACGGTCATCCATTTGCTTTGCGTAGGTTTGGATGATAGTGATTTTAACGGTCATTTGAGCAATTCAAGTTATGCAAAGGTGAGATATGGATATGGCAAAATGTCTGGGACTGTATTAATCCTGTGTAGATTCTGGACAGCGCACGCTTTAAGGCTGCTCTAAAGATGTTCCCATATTTCTTCGCTGCTGGCGGATGGATGCCTTTGGCTGGTATGTGCTCATCTAAATATTTTATTAGATATGCTCAACTGTTTAGCTACACACTACCACTTCGTTCGCGAAATCCCGATCCTGAAGTCCTATGAAATTAGGACAAGTGTTGTTGCCTGGGATCAGAAATGGGTAGGATCTTTCAACACTTGCTGCATTTCTAGGCGTTAACTGACGCACCGAACGGTATACAGATATACATTGTCTCTCGCTTCGTCAGGAAACCGGATGGAAAGAAGAAACCAGTCAAGCAAGTCACCTCACCACCAAGTGATGGTGAACCCACCCCACAGATTATGGCTCTTCGCATTCCAGCTACAGAGGATCCTTCTACCAGCGGCACACCCAACCCAGCGGCTACTCCCATCAATGCAGCAGGACTCCAAGATACTGCACAGGCGCTCAAGGCAGTTTCAGCAGGTTTGAAGCACGAAGAAGCAGACGGCTCTGTTCTGCACACAGTCGCTGTTGCTCGTTTATGCTTCAAGGTTGGACGAATCACTGTCCCCCCTGCTGTTGTCCTTGGATCCAATGGCTTTACTGGTGAATCGGGCTTCTCGATGGACTCTCCTCACCCTGAATGGGCACTTCAAAAGAAAATTGCTTCAAGGCCACATGGAGGAAGCTTGAAGGGATTGAAGAAGTATATGACCGGGGGATGGCGAGACGTTCCTGAGAAGGAGAGGTGGTGGGAGCAGGTCCTTGGACCTGAGATTGAGGAACAGAGATTGAAGAATTTGGCCCTTGTTGAGGGCTTGTCGTTGGGCTTGGAGAATGCCAGGAATATTTAAGACGAAGGTGAAGAGAATGTTGGTTGGACTTGATCTTAGAGTTGTATGAAATACTTACCAGATGCTACACGGTACTATTAGTATAATTTATTTAAATACTTAGATCGGATTAAGACGTGATAATACGCTCTGATTAATGCATACTATTTAATTCATGCAATCCGCTTGTCTTCCACACGCGCTAATTGTACGTATCACGATAGGGAGCTCGCGATTGTGCCATTGGTAATCAGTTTACCTCGGCACAGCCCGAATATTTGAATCTCCGATTAAAGTTCGGCTCTGTTCTGTATAATTCAAGTGTTGCGTCTCATATTCACTAATTCAGGAAGAACGCGGATCTTTCATGCACAGGTAACCGACGCGGTAACTTGTGCGTCCTGAACGGCCAAAAGAAGTGCTCTGATTCTCTGGACACCGTTGAGAGGTCCAAAAATCTAACTAATCTCGGTCAACATTTGTTCATGTTGCTTCTGCCACCTTCTTGTAGTGTTCTGCTGGGAAACATAGTTTTCTCAGATAAATTTATCATGTTGCTCAATCACGGCTACTCCCCTTGATTCATGGTATTTCCAACCTTCTCGACGCTTACTATATCCGCAAAACACCTGGGTTCTGCTGAACTTCGCTTTTTCTCACTTTGTGTTGCTTATCATCGAATCCCCAGAGCTGTACTATTGACAGTTCCTAATGGTTTATTTTTATGTGTTATCGGTGAGCTAGGAGACACTTGCTGCGGTGTTCAATTAAGGCTTATCTTTGACATTCAGTTTGTCTGTACTGCTCTGGTGTACCATCACAGGTCGTGGAACAATCCATACTGGAGTAGAGCTGCAACACATGCACAATCCTCCAGACTCTACCTCTATTTCTTGGCAGTCGCCCAGAAACGATGAGCCAAGTAGTACGTCTGCGAGGAAGCTGCCTTGTGAGATATCGAGAAGCACTGACCAATTCATGGCTTCGCGATGGCTCCTGCTGGTTTTATGGAAGTACATGTGCAACATTTGCATAAAGATAGTGCACATAGTTGTCTCTTTCGCATAATTCTCCTGGTTAACCGTGAGTTGCGAAGGTCAAATGTGGTGTAAGTGGCCAAGACTGGACTTTAAACGGGTTTTCATTAGATTCCACAGAGCCACTACTGTCATACACCATGTGGGTGTATACATTTCGTGCGCGCAAACGGTTGGGACCAATACTCATCCCACAGGGCATTTATAGGTTTTCAATTCTCAAACACATTTCCTTTAGAAGGTTAGAGCAAAAGTCGGAAATACATAAATGACCATGATGCTGCTCGGACCCACCCCAACTTCCCCAGTTCGAACCTCGTTGCTGCATTTATTCCCTTCTCGTTGACGAGCCATGTCCGAGAAAGCTGGAAATCCAACGGAAGTACAGAGTGACGCCGAGAGGCGGTCTTCCTACTCTAACGAAAAGTTGGAGAAGGACTCAAGGGAGGTTGCAGAGTCGATTCAGGGAGAAGTGTACGACGACGTTCGTATCATTGACCTGGACGAGAATGGCAAAGAGCGACCTATTGGTGAGCCTCTCTTTTTTTCTGTATCTTGTTCTGTCGTGTATGTTTCCATTGGGTCTCGCTGAGCATTTTCCCCAGTCACCGACTTGGACGTCGCCACCCGTCTCATTTCGCTAGAGGACGACCCCACCCTACCAGTCTTCACATTCCGCATGTGGTTCTTGGGTATCGGTCTATCATGCTTCGGTGCTGTCCTCGGTCAAATCTTCGTACGTTCTTCGGCGTCGTTTCTATTATATAATAACTTATCAATGCGACACCTTTTAGTATTTCCGCCCTCAAACGGTTTTCGTCAGTCAGCTATTTATTCAGATCATTGCCTACATCCTTGGTCGTGTTCTTGAAGAGGTCATTCCTGGTCCTGGCCATGAACGAGACAGCCTGAAGATGTCCGACAACTGGTTCTGGAGGTTCATGAACCCTGGTCCCTTTAGTGCGTCTTCCTCTTGAGCTTCCATGTTTCCATTCCATCGTAGTCCTAACATTCTTTTTCGCTTTTACAGACATCAAGGAACATGTGGCCATCACCATCTTCGCTTCCACCGCCGCAGATTCTGCTCTGGCTATCAGCATTTTTGCTGCTGATGACCTCTTTTACGGCGTCCAGCCTAACGCTGCGATCGGCATATTCACTTTAATCGGTGTGTTGTATTCTATATGCCTCATGTGAATGGCACTAACATCTTTGAAAACTAGGCTCCCAATTAATGGGTTATGGTCTTGGAGGTTAGTCTCCATTATATTTGTTTCAAAGTGGTATGTTGATGGAGTCCAACAGGCCTTATGAGATCTTTCCTCGTCTACCCTACATATGTCGTCTTCCCCAATCTGCTCCCCATCGTCCAGCTCTTTGATGCTCTCCATCGTGGCAAGAAGATCTTCATGCAGAAGAAACGTGTTAGATTCTTCTGGTTCGTCTTTATCGGTATCTTCGTCTGGGAATGGTTCCCTGAGTATATTGCCCCGTATGTTTGACCTTACGCCCCCGTGATACTAGAGATACTGATACGACATTGGATACAGAACACTTACTGGTATCAGTATTTTCTGCCTTGCCAAACGTGACAGCCCGTGGTTCACTCGTATTTTCGGTCAGACTTTTGCTTATACCAAACCATATCATTTATTAACTTTCTGTTTAGGTGGAGCTGCTGGTAACGAAGGCTTGGGTATGTTCGCTCTGTGCCTTGACTGGAACTACGTCGGATCCGGTGGTGGATCCATGGGAGCCCTCTTCACTCCATTGTCGACCCAGATCTCCCTCTACTGCGGTACTGTGTTCTGCATGTATGTACCTCTCCCTTCTCACTCGCCATCATTCTAATCTTGTATATCAGGATTGCATTCTGCGTCGCCTACCACCAAAACACCTGGAACGGCCAAAACTTTCCCTTCCTCTCTCAACAGCTTTTCAACCTCAACGGAACCCGATTCGACCAACGTGCCATTTTGGACGAAAACTTCAAGTTGGATCCCGTCAAGCTTGCACAAGTTGGCGTGCCGTGGTTTGCCAGCTCTCAGGTTATCTCCAAGATTGGGTTCAATATGGCTATTGGTGCCACCGTCACCCATGTTTTCATTTGGTACGGCAAGGAAATTATTGAAGTTATCAAAAAATACCGCGTACATCACCTTTTTTTATGCTTTTTGTTTGACTGGAGAGCTGATAGTTGGTAATGAATTCAGGCCGGCGAGACTTATGACCCCCATTTGGCCAAGATGAAGGTTCGCCACTTGATGTTTATAGCGTATTCGGCGAAACTAACCTCCTTCCTGATTAATAGGTATACCCCGAAGTTCCTATGTGGTGGTACCTTGCTATGTTCGCCTCCAGTTTTGCGATGGCAATGTCTACAGCTTATGCTGCCAAGTCTGGTTTGCCTTGGTAAATATCGCCAATTTTTTCTTGGGATCAACTCCTTTACCATTCTATAGGTGGGCCTTGATTGTTGGCATTATCATCTCTGCCATTTTCTTGCCTTTCGTCGTCACAGTATACGCCATTACTGGTTTCTCCCCCAACATTCAGAGTCTCGTCCAGGTATGATGTTTGTTCTTAGACAATAAGCTTGTCTTTACCATGCTAACTAATATGACAGATGGTCGGCGCGGCGATGATCCCTGGCAATCCTCAAGCCAACATGTACTTCACTTTGTACGGCTACAACACTCTTGACCAGGCAAGAGGTCTGATCCGTGATCTTAAGATGGTATGTATGATGGAATGTCTGTCTGAGCAGTCGCTCACCGCATATTTTTTGGGATTGTAGGGTCAATACACGAAACTTCCACCCCGTGCCACCTTCACTGTCCAATCATTGGGATCCATCATTGGTGGACTGCTGAACTACGTCATCATGAAGACGATTATTTCAAGTCGTCGTGAACTGTTACTTCAAGTTCAGGGCACCAACATCGTGCGTATCTTTTTGAAAAAGTAACTACTGGCTTCCCTAATGGCGGTCAAATATAGTGGTCTGGCCAACAGGTCCAATCCTTTAACAGTAACGCCATCTCCTGGGGTGCTTTGGGCAACATTCTCTATGCCCCAGGTGGCCGATACGCTGTACGTTCTGTTCAAGCCATGTGGGCCACCTAAACTCATTGTAAACTCGCAATTCACAGATTGTTCCATTTGGTATCCTTATCGGCTTGGCCGTCCCCCTTCCCTTCTGGCTCCTCCACAAGCGCTTCCCTAAGATGAACGCTGATAAAGTCGTCACCCCCATCTTGTGCTGTAAGTTTTTCTGACGCGCACATGTCGTGGCTTCCAATACTCATTTTGATTTATAGGGACCCTTGGATACCTCAACGTTGGAATTAACAGCTCCATCTTTACGACATTCATGCTTGCTGTATTCTCGCAATATTACCTCCGCAAATATAGACCTGGATGGTTCAGGAAGTATAACTTCTTGATGTCCGCTGCTCTTGATGGAGGAACCCAGGTTCGTATTGTGCCAATTCCTATCGGCTGCGCTTTTATCTGACAGATGTCCCACTTCAGGTTATGGTTTTCGTATTTACCTTCGCAGTTGCAGGTGGAAGTGGCAACGTTGTTCAATTCCCTCTCTGGGCATTGGTAGGCATGATTGTTTTGATGACCATCTACTCGTGCTGATCCATACCATCGTCTAGAACCCAGAAGGCAACCCCGATCATTGCATGAGATTAACATGATTATGAATTTAATGTAACAACAACTGTATTCAAAATTATAATGACGTTATTGTATACAGACCCGTTTCACTTGCAACAAAGAACCTTTTCACGGGTTGTTGACCTCATGATTCGGGTATGACCCCGAGTGGCTGATACCTGCCCGAGGGCAGTATTTCTTTCGCTGACCAAGCATACCAAGGTTTATAGGACAATCGAGTGGCAATATTAATGTAAGGTCGAATGCTGAATATCGGACATGAATACTCTTTCATCCAGGACCAATGCCTCATGTGGCTTGTTGTGATTTAAAGCTGAGATGCCGCTTCATCGTGGAGACTTATCAGCGCGACATCCCGAATATGATTCGACTCAGGCTTTGAACCTAGAAGCAAGACCAGGTTTTGATGTGGCATCCACATTGCAATTTTCTATTTATAACAGGACTCAGGGCTCATCATGGTAGGCATCGCTAAAGCGCTCTTCCGTGCCAGCTCGTATTTAAGATGCCTACTCTGGGTAACTGGTGATTCTGCTCACACCCCATCTTTCTCGACATCATGTCTACGCCTGCACTGTTCCAGCCCATCAAGCTTGGTCGTCTCACCCTTCAACATCGCGTCGTCCTTTGCCCTTTGACGCGTTACAAATCCACTCAGACTCAGGGACATGTCCCTGTTGTGTCTTTGATGAAGCCCTACTATACTCAACGGGCGTGCCATCCGGGAACCTTGTTGATCACAGAAGCGACGTATGCTTCCGCCAGGGGAGGTGGATACGATTACACTCCAGGTATATGGAATCAAGAGCAAATTGACGCATGGAAGCAGGTACGTGGGCCACCCGTTATATGTGGACAGGAACTAATCATGGGTCCTTTGGATCCGTTAGATTGTGGACTCGGTGCATGAGCAAGATTCCTACATCTATCTGCAACTCTGGACATTAGGAAGGGCTGCTAATGCTGCGATTATTGAAGGAAATGGATATACCCTAGTTGGACCATCTCCTATCCCAGTACCGGGAGGTACTGTCACCCCGCATGAACTTACTGTTGATGAGATAAAACAATATGTTGAGGACTATGCTCAGGCAGCAAAGAACGGCTTAGCAGCCGGATTTGATGGCATCGAACTCCATTTTGCGAATGGTTTCCTTCCAGATCAGTTCTTGCAGGACACAGCAAATCAAAGGACTGATGAATACGGAGGGAGTATCGGGAACAGGAGTCGATTCCCGCTTGAAGTTGTCTCTGCAGTCGCCGAAGCAGTGGGAGAGGTTCGAGTGGCTGTTCGAATCAGCCCATGGAGCGCGTATAACGGTTCGCTATCTCTTCGTTAGTTACTTCATGAGGTAATACTGACAAGCACTTTTTTCGACAATCGCAGGTATGCGTATGACGGACTTGAAGCCTCAGTTCTCTCACTTTGTCAGCGAACTCAAGAATGCCCATCCCAACCTCTCGTATCTCCACGTTATCGAGCCCCGCGTAAATGGGACCATCACGTTTGACACAGAAAATCCCCCCAATGAATCCAACGACTTCCTCCGAGAGATATGGGCTCCCAAACCGTTTATTTCTGCTGGAGGCTTCACACGGGAGAGTGCTATTACAAGAGCAGATAACGAGAATGAGCTGGTCGCGTTTGGAAAGTCTTTCATTGCGAATGTACGTCACCTGGCATCTTTTTATCTTATCTCCGTCCCATTGATAGGGGGAATACAGCCGGATTTGGTGTCTCGCCTGAAAAATGGGTCTCCCCTCAATCTTCCAGATTCGACGACGTTTTACACCCGCAGTGACAAGCCGAATGCCGAGGTCGGCTATATAGACTACCCTTTCTTCAACGAAGAGAAATCGCCTTTTGCTCCAACCACTAACGTACGATCCCATACTTCCTGCCTTCGGACATTGCTGATTTCGGTCTCTTTCCTCATCACAGGGAGTTCGAGTGGACAAGTTCCCATGAGTTAGGTCAATCTCCTACCGGTGCGATAAATAGAAGGTTTCTATTTTTGTGTAATGCGCCATCTAGATTTATAATTTTTGCATTTCACAAACCAAAATCTACATTTGCACAAAGCAATCCTCGCCCTATTTAGTAGTGTCCGACGAAGTATACAACCGAAGAGTGGATGTGACTCCAGTATTTTTTTCCTTTTTGGTTTTTGAAGCAGAAATAGTTTTCGCCTATGAGCCGCGGCGTGAGGTTTATCAAGGTAATTTTAACAGTATCGATTCACATCAGCCTCTGAAAGAAGGCCCGGTCAATACAGGCGGCCGTCAACTGCAAGGAAATGCTATATAAGCCATAAAGGCATGATTTCCTTTTGGTTTCCTACGAATCCAGTACAACGCCCACCATGTCAACCCCGAAACTCTTTCAACCCATAAAGATGGGTCGTGTTACACTCCAAAATCGAGTCGTACTTTGCCCTTTAACCCGCCTCAAATCGACAAAGAAGGAACATATTCCCGTGCTTCCGCTAGTGAAGACGTACTACTCACAAAGAGCAAGCCAACCAGGAACACTGCTCATTACTGAGGCTACCTTCATCTCTGCCAAGGCAGGGGGGTATGATTACGTCCCTGGAATATGGTCCCGAGACCAAATCGACGCATGGAAGCAGGTAAGTAAACATTGTATGCACTCGTGATTATGGCAACACAGCGTAACTATTGTGGTCCTGCAGGTGACTGATAGTGTCCACGAGCGAGGATCGTCGATCTACGTACAATTGTGGGCGCTTGGGAGAGCAGCAGATGCACAGACCCTACAGGTTGAAGGCCTTCCTTACGTAGCGCCGTCTCCAAATGCTCTATCAAGCGCCGAGACAACACCTCGAGAGCTCACTGTTGCCGAAATAAAAGAGTACGTCCAAGATTACGTCCAGGCAGCGCAGAACGCCATCATTGCTGGCTTCGATGGTGTCGAGTTACACTTCGCAAATGGGTATCTTCCGGATCAATTCTTGCAGGATAAGAGCAATCAGAGAACCGACGAATATGGTGGAAGCATCGAGAACAGGTCTCGCTTCCCTCTTGAAGTCGTAAAGGCTGTTACTCAAGCGATTGGCGAGGATCGAACAGCACTTCGAATTAGCCCCTGGAGCACTTTCCAAGGTCCGATCATATTTTTTGAAACTGTATTCACCCAGTTGACTAAAGGTCCTGTCTGTTAAACCTTTCAGATATGGGAATGAAAGATCCAATTCCACAATTCACTTACTTCGTCAACCAACTGAAGAACACTTATCCAGACTTATCTTATCTCCATGTCGTCGAACCCAGAGTCTCAGGGTCGGTAACGTTCGACAGGCAGTCCTTGACTCACGAATCGAATGACTTCCTGCGAAAGCTTTGGTCGCCCAATGTATTCATATCTGCAGGAGGATACACTCGAGAGACTGCTTTGGAAAGAGCCGAGGAGTCAGAGACGAACGAGCTTATTGGATTCGGAAAGTTGTTCATTGCTAATGTACGTTATCCTTTGGTCGCTTGGGTTTTTGCAGGACACCGTACTAAGAGGACCTATAGCCCGATTTGGTAGAGCGTCTGAAGAGCAACTCGGCCCTTAATCCTCCCATTGTCGGGACATTCTACACCTTTAGCGATAATCCAAAGGTAGATGTGGGTTATACGGATTACCCCTTCCTCAATGAGGAGAAATTATCCCGACAGCCAACCTCTACCAACTTATGAGGAATACCCTAGTCTAGCCTAGGCTCACTTGGTCGAATGGTGCGGACTGTAGTCATATTTATAGGCCTCATATTGTATGTATGTCGCCTCTGCTAGGAGTACAGGTATACGACTTCAGCATTTTGAGAGGTCCTTTTGTCTACTTCACTATGAATATATGCAAGTGTATCGTGCCAATCGGGTTAATGGAAGTACTCCATGCATCGTTCAAAAACGGACATACCACGCCGTCAACGTGGCCGATACGTATACGTGGCTTGCATACTCTATAAGCTTTTTTCTAAGCTTCCCATGACACGACTCGAACATGAATAAGGCTCATTGAGTTGCTTACCGAAAATGTTACACCATGATTACGATCTGGTTTTCAACTGAATGTATTAGGTACCTTGATCAGTCGCAAAGAAGATATCCAGAGATAACAGAATTACAGTTAGTATCGAGTTTAAGGGGAACTAGTAGGCCGTCAAACCCTTCGATGGGTTTGACGGCAGTCCCAGTAAGCCTTATCATCAACACTGCTGGCATACGGGTATAAAAGCGACTAAAAAGCAGAGTCACAGTTATCGATATCACCACGTTCCATATTTACTATGTCTTCACCCAAGCTCTTCCAGCCCATCAAAGTCGGTCGGCTCACTCTTCAAAGCCGCGTTGTAATGTGCCCCATGACAAGGTATAAGGCAACGAAGAAGGAACATGTTCCTGTCGTTCCCTTAGTCAAGAAGTATTACTCTCAGAGGGGAAGTCACCCTGGAACGCTCTTAGTTACAGAGGGAGTTTTCATTTCTCCGAAGGCTGGGGGATATGACTCTGTGCCGGGTATTTGGTCGCGGGATCAGATCAATGCATGGAAGGAGGTTTGTCGTACTTTATGTTCTATGCTATGTCCGACTTTAAAGCATACTAACTGTATTGTTCCTTCGTAGATCACTGACGCCGTCCACCAGCAACGTTCCTACATCTATCTTCAACTTTGGTCCCTTGGCAGGGCTGCAAGTGCCGCGACGCTCAAGGAAGATGGTCTGCCCTTCGTAGCACCGTCCCCCATTCCACTGTCAAACTCCACGGATACTCCTCGCGAGATGACAGTTGCTGAAATGGGCGAGTACGTCAAGGACTTTGGTCAGGCAGCAAGAAACGCGGTCGAAGCTGGATTCGACGGCGTTGAGCTCCACTTTGCCAATGGGTATCTTCCCCATCAGTTTTTACAGGCTAATAGCAATCAGAGGACCGATGAATATGGTGGCAGTGTAGAGAATCATAGTCGCTTCCCGCTTGAAGTAGTCAAAGCCGTTGCTGAAGCCGTTGGAGAGGATAGGACTGGACTTCGAATCAGCCCTTGGGGCACGTATCAGGGTATGTTATCCAGTCTTATCTGTCTTTAAAGCGTTTTCCGTTCACCATCGTAAAATATTTGCCATTAGATATGCGAATGGATGATCCTATCCCCCAATACACGCATTTCGTCAGCTCCGTCAAGAAGACTCACCCCGATCTCGCATATTTGCATGTTGTGGAACCCTTCGAGCGCGACCGCCCTGGTGTCGCAGTTAGCAACGACTTCCTTCGAAATATATGGTTGCCCAAACCGTTCATCTCCGCAGGGGGCTTCTCACGAGATGCTGCCATTGCTCGCGCAGAAAGGAATGACGGCAATCTGATTGCATTTGGACAACTGTTCATTTCTAACGTAAGTCATCGCTGCTTTGTGTTTGGCATTTGTAGAGCTGTTTTTTGGGCGCTAATCCCAACGGATTGTCTAGCCTGACTTGGTGACGAGACTCAACAATGACTCTCCCCTGAGCCCATACGACACTTCCACGTTTTACGTTCCCAGCGACAGGCCAAACACTGAGGTGGGGTATATTGACTACCCCTTCCTTAATGAAGAGAAGCTTGCTTGAAGTCGCAGTATATAATGCGGCGGCGTTAAACTAGTGGCCACCTGGGGCCGATAAATAATATGGTCTCTTATAAATCTACTACCTTGTATTTGTAATCAGTTGAATTTAAATTACTTTTGCGGTCGAAGTATTTGGTTGTGAGTCGTTGTGATACCAGATGTATCTCCGGTGAGCTGTCCTGTGTACAGATGTTCAGCGTGCTTACCTACAAGAACTGAGCTCGGACATGGGACTTCCCACCCCGAGGTCTGAGCTTATTTGGGTTTCATTCAAGTTTAAATTCTCTTATGTGGCAGAGGCATCGCTTACTCACCAACCATCATTCGCGAGATTGCGGCATGATGAGGTTTGGGGATGACAATTACGGCCGGATTGATGACAATTTCACCTTCGGTTCCAACAGAAGGCAGCATACCCGTCGCCGACAACGACATATATAAAGCATATATAACTTGAATTGGCTTGTCATCTCTACCTAGTGCACCACTTACCCGTCGTCATGTCTACCCCCAAACTCTTCCAGCCCATCAAGCTCGGCCGTCTCACCCTCCAGAGTCGGATTGTCCTATGCCCCTTGACTCGCTTCAAGGCAACAAAGAAAGAACATGTTCCTGTGGTGCCTCTCGTTAAGACGTACTATTCACAGCGTGCTAGCAGTCCTGGAACGCTTTTGATCACAGAGGGTGTTTTTGTATCACCAAAGGCGGGAGGTTATGACTATGTGCCCGGAATCTGGTCGCGGGACCAGATCGACGCCTGGAAAAAGGTACATCCTCTCTTTCCTCTTTGATGGCTTGCCCATGATTAAGATAATTATATTCTGGATCATAGATAACCGACAGTGTTCACCAACAAGGTTCACACATATATCTTCAGCTCTGGGCACTCGGCAGGGCAGCGAACGCTGCAACGCTCGAAGATGACGGATTGCCTTTCGTTGCCCCCTCCCCGATTGCATTGTCAAACTCCACAAATACTCCGAGGGAGCTTACCGTATCAGAGCTAGAGGTGTATCTTCAAGATTATGCCCAAGCAGCGAAGAACTCGATCGAGGCTGGGTTCGATGGTGTAGAACTACATTTTGCCAATGGATATCTCCCGGATCAATTCTTACAAGACAACAGCAATCAAAGGACCGACCAGTATGGAGGGTCGATCGAGAATCGCAGTCGCTTCCCTCTGGAGCTCGTCAAAGCTGTGACTGATGCAGTGGGGGAGGATCGAACAGGACTTCGAATCAGCCCCTGGAGCACATTCCAAGGTGTGTCATTTACAAGCAGAATGAGTACCACACATGCACAGAAGACTCACAAGTTCTTATTAGATATGCGAATGAAGGATCCCGTCCCTCAATACACTCACTTTATAACCTCTCTCAAGGCGGCGCACCCAAATTTAGCCTACTTGCACGCAGTGGAAGCCCTTGAGCGTGACCAAAGAACACCTGCTCCCAGTCAACCCAACAACTTCATTCGTGATATCTGGCTACCCAAACCATTTATATCAGCAGGGGGCTACGCCCGACAAACTGCCATTGATCAAGCCGAGGAGTTCGATGGAAACTTGATCGCCTTCGGGAAGCTGTTTATTGCTAACGTTTGTTGTTTCTGCCTTGACTCAGACACTGCATGCTAACTCATGAATCTCTAGCCGGATTTGGTGACAAGGCTGAAGAACGATTCACCATTAAACCCATTCGATAGCTCGACGTTCTACGTTCCCAGCGATAAGCCCAGGACCGAAGTCGGATATACCGACTATCCTTTCTTCAACGAAGAGAAGCTAACCCGAGATCAGCCTGGTGTAAACTTATGAGTACTCTCAACAATTCCGTACTCACCCAACTTCAGATATGCGGAGCCCTCCTGATAGCTAGAATTTATAGACCACTCACACACATTTTCAAATAATCTTTGCTGTGAAAACCTAGAATACATATGATTGTCGTAATAGATGTTGTTTCGGAGATATAAATAAGCAATATTCATGCACAACAAGATGAAAGATTATGCAGGACACGACGGGGTCATTCCGAGGTCACGGAATCAACACGATTTACTATCCTCCAATTGTGACTTTGTACCGTCGATAGCATACTAAAAAGATGCGTCAACAGGTCATACAATAAGGACAGCTTGAATGCAAGGAATTCACGCACATCATATCTCACAATCTCATCCGTTGAAACAACAATAGAACGATCCGACGTTGTACCAGTCTTGCCTTCGGAACGGAAGTCAAGAGGGATGGAATCATCGGCACCGTAGGAGTGTCCATAACCCGGAAGTTCGGAAAATGCATTCGAACGACTGTCAGTTGCTCTCTGTTAGGAAAGATGCATGATTTAGCTAAAATCGAACAACAAAACATAACCCTTACCGTAGAGCTTTGCACTCTGAATGAAAGATTCGTGCTATCCGCTACATGGATGCTGTTGATGACACCCGTGCTGGTGCTATTCTTCTCCCGAATCACCGCTCGACTATTCAAGGTTGCGAGCAAGCTGTTAGCGTACACTGTGAATTCTCGATTAGTACACCAGCTAACTTGCAATTCCAGACAGATCTCACGCTTTCCAATGACAAAGTCGAGGCCAATAAACCAGAGACTGTGTGGCCGGATAGCAAACTGTGACAAGTATCAAGAACGGTGGTTAAATGGCATGGGAATTTGCAAAATAAATCCACGCACAACAATGACCTCGACGATAGCCACAACACTGAATGATATTAGCTCAAATATTCAGCTGTGTAGATGCATACTTACGATGTTAGGAGGCATCGGTTTATAGCAAAAATGATCAGGGTTGTTATGAGAGCATTTGTCCTTTATCCTCGTTGTTAGAATACCCGTTCAGGTTTGAAGTGAAAACTCTCTTACCTCTTAATACCCGTTTTGCTCCCATGTAGCAAAATACAGAGAGCAGCGGCAATAATGATATCTGAGAGAACAGCGAAGATGGCGAATGGTGTGGCGGCAAAGATCTTGAAAGTTGGTTAGGTTAGTGAACATGAGCGGTATTCGATCGACTAACGGTGATTTCTTGTAATCTTGCAAGCTCTTTGAGGCGAAGCCTGCGATCATTCGTAGGCGATGAGCTTCAAATAGGATGGCGGGGGATTGAAACTACGCACATAAACACCACAGTCACTACATTATCATGGTATTAGCCAGTCGGTTGAAGGAAGGATTGAGAGTAAAATCGTACCTAGCCCGAATATGAAATGGGCGAGGACGAGGACGAGCTAAACCAGCGGAATTATATGTGAGAACTCAAGGCGGTTAATGATACAGCAATAGAAATTAAACACTGACGATTGCCGACAGCAAGTACCATCTATACCTGGGTGGTGACACTGCCGACGCACAGGTATTAAGTTGGTGGTGGTACATTCGATCTGGGAGATAAACATACGATAGAATATACGAAACGCGAAGAAGCTACAAATAGGTGTTCGGACACGAAGTTCGCCATGCCAAGTAAAGGCATACACGCACCTTTGGACAATGCACGCTATAATCAAGTTGAAAAGCAGCGAAATCTATAGGAGAATTCATAACCACCAACTCATGGCGGATTTTAAGCAGCGAGCTTACGAAGAGAGTCCTAAACATACATTGTCGTGAGCTCAGCGCCAGGCAAGTAGGAAGGGTGAATGTATCTACCAGTGCCCTATTGGAAGTACCGACGGGTTTGAGTAATTCGTAATCTGCGAGGGTGATTCTTGTCAGCACTACTTCCGTTTACGTCAACTTTAGGGGTTACACACAAGGTAATGATACATGCACATGATGACTTCGTAGCAAGATATTTAGACGAATGATGTCCTGGGATGAAGAAAACAATTAGGCGCACCTAGAATCATCTGCACAGTATCCAAAGCCCTATCAACAAATACAAGTAATGGAGCTGTTAACAGTGCGAGAGTATGTGGCGAGAGATGGACCACTACCATACAACCCATATCTACGTGGATAGGAAAAGACGGTCAGTTGTATCTGACGCACAAATGAACGATTCAGACACACCAAGATTTTATTGCTCCTCGAATCTTTAGGATAGAAAACGAAGTAGAAGTATGTCTGAAAGCGAAAAACTTTAATGCTTTGTCCCCCCAACGGCGAATCTATGACGAACTTGCAAGGTCGTCACTCCATATAGGCTACATCGATCTTGTCAGAAAACAGAGGGAATTTTGAGTGCGAAAAACTTACACGGCCGTGGCAAACGCCCCCAATAAACTCGCGCCTGTCCTATTTTCAGCATAGAATTCCATCATGATTAACCGTTAATCACCATAGGTGTCGTCAATAACAATATGGACATGGGGTAGCGGTCCCGACATGGTCAAGTTCACAAAGGATGGAGCTGGGCAAGAGGGAAGACGTTCATCCCGAAGGCTGTCTTTATGTATGATAGTGGGACATTACGAGATATTCTTCGAATCTTGTTTCATAGATTCAGATAAATCCCCGGCCTGTCACGTTGCTTATAGGAAGGTTGACGCTGTTCCAACCAATCATAAAAAACGAAAATACCCTCCTTCTTCCATGTCATCGGCCACGGATGTGGAGAGCATATGGCATGGGCCGCAGCAATGGCCGTTAAACATGTAGATACGGCATTTTCCGATGAGTCTGTAGCTTGCTGTCCGTGACAGCTATCTCAGAAACGATAGACCGCTTTTCACAACGCTCCGCTTATTGATTTTATTTACATTTGGAGCGGTACAAACAAAACAACCCACCAGTCGCGGTGTTGTGACTTATTGTATTCCTACATAGTTGTAGAGAAATAGTTATTCAAATATTATTTCTTGCCATTGTACCTGCTCGTTTACCCCTGCCTGATGCAAATCATCATGGGGAAACGCTCTCATATCTTGTATAAAACAAAGGAAAATATCATTCTTTTATCAGCATACAGAAACCAAAGCAGATTGCCGAAATGTTCATGTCAGTGCTCGAATAAGACAACAGGTCAATGCACTTGCAATTGCGCAAAGGAGTGTACAAGTGACTGCACCAGCCTTAGCACCAGGTAGACCAAGAAGATTGAGCTTGTCTGATACTGCTAGGGCGTGGTGTTTTGTTTGTATCGCTCCAAATGTAAATAAAATCAATAAGCGGAGCGTTGTGAAAAGCGGTCTATCGTTTCTGAGATAGCTGGAATGGCATCAGCTGATTATATCCAAGTGCAGTTGAGAACCCAAATGAAAACTCGTGTCCGGATTCAATCTTGCTTTTGTACTGCACAAAAAATAGATGAAAACTGCATTGCAGGTATCGCGAGTATTCAATAGGAACAACAGGGAAGCATCTTGTAACCTTCTTCATGAGAAGATGCACTGAAATATGGAAAGGTGGTTATGAGTCTGTCGAATCCCTGAAATGATCTCCTGCGAAGTGCAGTCAAAGTGCTGGTGAATAATCCGACATGATAGACGGTAAATGACAGAGTCAGACGGATATACTCACATGTAAGTCTATTCAAGTGCACGTAAAGCGAATTGGGCGCGTCATCAGGAATTGATTTGAATGTGCCAGTTGAAGACGGTAATTGCAGTCTCTGTTTGTTTTGTCCTAAACATAACTCCACATTTCGCCGTCGGCCGGTTCCAAGCCGTTTAAATCGTGGAGACAGGTGTGAACGCCTTAAATCCTATCAATCATGTCTGCATGTCGTGTTTGAACTTGCGCTACACATGTGGTCTGCGGGTTCCCAGCCATTGT
Source organism: Panaeolus papilionaceus (assembly GCA_015501605.1). Classification (NCBI taxonomy): domain Eukaryota; kingdom Fungi; phylum Basidiomycota; class Agaricomycetes; order Agaricales; genus Panaeolus; species Panaeolus papilionaceus. Next base: position 264,379 of record JADNRZ010000016.1, read on the forward strand.
GTTCTAATCTTAGGCATGCGGTGGCTTGGCCTGGGGCCTTTGAGAGCCTTCTCTTCAAATAGCTTGTAGTTGTAGATCTTCTTGAAGAACAAGTAAGTCTTGGGCTAAAGCGAAGTTCACTGAGGGGTCCATTTCAATTCCAATCACAGGAGTAACACCAATAAACAAAAGGACGACAAGAAGGCATATTTCCTACCCAGGACTGCCAATAAACAGATGATAGAGAGGTGGAAACAAATGAGATGGAGAAGGTGAAGGGTAGCAACTCAACTCGGTGTCTTGGATGGACGTCAATCCTTCGCCAAAATAGGTTCAGAACCTTCTTCGGCTGACGAAATTCTCTCGTCCTGGACGAGCAGAGAAATCGAGTCCCACTGCAGTAATCGTGCTCCCATCCCTCGACCTTCGCTTCTCAGGTCCATGTGCCAATCCTCCTGTCGATCTAGAACCACGGGAGCTGCCGCGAGTGGACGAATGCTGAGGATGCATTTTGGCTCCGGGCCCGAGGTTGTGAGGTCCGTAATACGGCATGGCTTTATCATGGTCGTCATTTAATCCAGCCCTGGAACCCTTGGGAGCGAAATGAGAGGTGCGGTCGAAGGAAGAACGGCGAGAAACTCCAACAGGATCGCGCCCGCGTTTCGTCGCCGCCTGAGCTGGAATGATGCTGGGCGCGAGCACAGCGATGAAGCCTAACATTGCCAACTTGCGTTGTGCAGTCATGATCAAGCACGTATAAAAGTTCGTTTGCTAGTGTATGAGATTGCTAAAGTGAACGAGGGATCGAAGGGACTGTAAGATTGATGGTTAACCTTGATCATCATCGTCGTCAGAATCAGGGATATCAGATGAGAAGATGCCACGACTGACCTGCAACCAGAAGAAAAGGACTATCAAGTGCGGAAGTCGCCTGTAGAGGGTGCAGAGACCAGCTCTGACGGTTGTTGAGACGATGGATGGGATGCGACGTGGATGACGGAATCAAAAGGAATTATAAACACAACGGCATGTAGGTAGGGTCGCAAATGCTGTGCGCCCAGCCCTGATCCGATAAAGTTGAAAGATCAGTTGCAGAGCATCAAGGTCATCATCAAGGAACATGTGAGCAACGTTTGTGAAGAAGTGATAATGGGTGTAATTTATACAACATGCAGCACAGCAAGGGAATATCCCATCGAAAAAGCAATAAAACGAACAAAAAAGTGTCATACATCTTGCAAATAAATCAATCTGTCCATCACAATCCGCCCAAGTTGAAGAGAAATCAGTCATATATATCCCAAAGTGTATCTCGACCCCCTGGTAAAAACTCTAACTGGGGGGCCAAAATCAACGATATCTGTCAGACCATGGCCCAAACCTCCAACCCAACACACTCAAATACAACAGATGAGCCCTTCTTTTCTCCTGGGGAGCATAGTGGATCGTTTTGGAATGTAGGGCAAGGTGCTGATGAGCCCTCAAATAGGGACTCGTCGAGATAGAGACCATAGTGGCCATCCCTAGGAGATCCACATAAGTAGGCATAATAAGAAACCAACGATAACGACGTACCCTCCACCAAAGGATATATATTGGGGTTCCACGAGTGCGGTGTAATTGTTCTTCCCCGTGCAGCGGAAAATCTGAAGTCGACTGTTTGAATACTTCCATAGGAACCTATGAAAAGTAAGGATTTTGTTCTGAGCAAACCGATTTAGTGGCACGCGACAAGATGAAACTCACGATTCTCCGCCCCCAAAGTGCGAATTACCCTTCAAGTGTCTCGTTCTGATCCCCTCGCCCAGCCAAGCTCCAAATACCGTATCTCCGGAGTCCTTGATGACCAACAACATCCCGGTGTTGCCGAGCTCACCAGGCTTGGGCGGCCTTGAGTAATGTTTCTCGGAGAGCGTATACAGGGTGTTGAGTGATATGCCATGTTGGTCCAGTGAGTATATGAGCGACCATGCTTTGGGGAGACGGAACAGTGCTGGAAGGTGAGAGCGGATCTAGAGACAGGCAGTGATGTCAGTTTTGATTGAAGGAATAGCAGAATTGTCTCATTGCTCGGCAGTAGTGACAAATGGAAGAAAGGTATAGTGGCAGCTAGCATGAGGTTGTATAGCGAAAAGCGAGCATGCACAAAAGCCAACAGAACCAAAGAAAGGAAGAACGTACCGAACCAGCCAATTCTGGCGTTAAAATGGGATCAGTGCTTGCTTTACGTCCCTTGAGCTCAACCCCTCCCGTCGCTTTGTCGATGAACTCGCCCATCCCGACTACAGGCATCTGGTTGCGATTTGTTGGTGGTGGATTTGAGTAAGTCTTGTTGATATTAGTGCCAACACACCATTCCCCTGCGTCAGGCACCGAAGGCCTATCACGGCTTCTTCCCCTCTCCGTATAGACCGAATGTGGCTGGCGCTGGCCAGGCTCTCCAGCAAATCCCTCTGGCCCAATTGACCGGCTGACAGCTGGCTTTGTCCCTCTAAGCGATCCAAACCCAAAGCTGCCAAAGGTATTCGCCCACCCTCCTTTGCTCGCTGTCGTCTCGCTGCTCCATTTCCTGTCTTGGTGGCTGGTCAGATCATCATGGCTGTCATTATCGCGATCCCAGGGTGGCGGGGACTGAGTTATTGGGGGAAGGGGTTTAGCGTTCTGTGACAACTGATTCTGATGCGCCAGTCTCTCGTGCTCCAGCTGTGTGGAGAATCCCTTGTCCCAATCATAACCTTCTCCTTTGAAACCAGGTGCCCCCGACGGAGGAATGTAGACGTGTGACGCGAACGGTGAATTGGAATGTGTGATGGTGGCAGGCGCAAATGGTGTCCCATGAGTGATGTTGGGTTGAATAGGCTGTGGTAGGGTTTTGGCCCTAGTAGGAGAATTAGACGAGCCACGTCTACGGGAGTCTTGCAAGGAGGAATGTGTGGAAGACGGAGACGATGACGGCGAGCCGGAGTTGGAAAGATGGTCGTTAAATATGGACTCCAGAGATGGCTTTGCACCCTGTGATGGAATAGAAGAAGGACGAAGGAGTGAAGACATCCATTTTGTTGGGATATTAGATAAGGATTGATAACTTGAGAGGTTGGCCTGAGGGTTGGTATCAGTTTTGTTTAGGTCCAGAGGGTCTACGTTGAGATATGAAGTCGATGACTGGGCTACGACATTAGGCGAGGAGATGGGTGGGGCGAGGCTAGGTGGCGTTGTAAGAGGGAGTGAAGCAGTTCGTGCCAGGTTTGAGCTACGTCGAGATAGGGGCTGTTTAGGATCAACGATGTTACTCTGAGGCGATGCGAAGTAGTGGTGATCAAGACCATCTTCGACATCGACAGGAGGACTTTGATGAGGGGGAAGTGGTGGCGAATGTATCTTCCATGCTGAGGGTGATTTAGGTGGTGGGTTAGGAGCTGGAGACGTGGGTGACATGGCTGGGGGCAGGGACTTGTTTATGTCTGGCTCAGGCTTGGCCGAGCCTCCAAACTTCAAGTCTTTCAGGAAGTACATGGGGTCGTCTTCGTGCTCTAGTAACTCGTCAAGTATAAGACTTCTTCTTTCTGCTGCGGATTTCGTAGCATCCTTGGTCACCGCGTCGAAGAACGTCTTGCTGGCAGGCGCAGCAGATTGTTTACTCGCAGATTCCAGAGGGTTGGGTAGCTGCTGTTCTTCAAATGACCCGAAGTCCGCAGAAAGTGGGTCGTCAAATTCGGCAACAGATACGAAGGACCCGAAGTCTGACTGTGAGCTGACGCTGCCAGAACGTCTGGAATGTGATTTAATATGTATGGGTTCGCTGAACCCGGATTTTATTTGCGCATCCATAACTGCATCTGGTACAGGAGTCATTGTAGGAGATGCCTTTGGAGTAGATGGGTTGAACAACGGAGCAAATTTGCTTTCCTCGTCCACTCCACGAGATCCAGCTGCTGCGTAGGTGTTCTGTGTTGGTGTCGGTACAGGGGTGGTGGATTGGGAGTGAGAACTCTGATGCGATGGTGATTCTAATGCATCTATATTCTCAAAAGAAAGCGACGACGACATTGTTGCGGATATTTATAAAAAAAGGGTCGTAAGCCGTGAATAATCTAAAACCTGATGGCAAACAACCGAGATACTTCTCTCATCAATGTCAACAACGTGGATAGCGATGTGAAAAGCTCACCTGTTCAGGGTTATAGTATCTGACGAAATAGTAGAAAAATCAGGGCTCGGAAATGAAAGGCCTAGTAATAACTGAATAAAATTCCAGCGCCTGTGGGCATGATTCATCACACTGAAGCAGATGTTAGATGTTAAATGGCGCACCTAATGACCAACACCCTTGTCTCAACTTTAATGATTCATCCAAAAGGCATCAGTTCGCCGTTAATCCCTTTATTCCTGTCAGTAAAATTCCAATAGTGGTAATAAGGCTGCTATGATGAATGGTTAACGATGGAGGTGGTCATGAATGCTGATGAAAGAGTCTCGCAGCTAGCTCCATCCACATCCGCATCACTCCAACATGACCGTGAGATACTTGGCTAAATAAAGAAAACCTCCTAAAATATGTTGCCCCTCATCGCCTCTTTTGTATTAATATTGAAATTGTATATCCTGTTCTCAGTTCCTAAGTCATTAATTCAGTTAATGGGAGAAAAGTCTACATACAAAAACCACGACCAGTACTTCGAGCTGTACTGTGGTGACCTCAAAAACGAATCCCTTGAGGGATGCCTCGGATCACTTGAGGGTCGAATGTATTATGAACTCGCGAGTGGGTGCACCTGAACGAACGTGTGTTGACGCTCAGGCCTTGTCGGACACATCTAAGCGTTCAACGTAATGATAAAATTGTGTGTAGACCACTTTCCCTGAATCGTTCCCCGACTACCCGGCTATTCTCTCTATCATATCGCCAAAGTTATATTTGAGGGCAGCCAAGTCCATGCCACATCGAGTACTAATGCACCACTGAGAGGTGGCACCATGTTATCTCTGATTCATACAGCAAGCATCCGGGAATCGCCATCAGTATGCCCGAACCGCCCAACGCCCGCGCTCATACCAATCCGCAGAAGCCCTAACGCTCTAGACTGATGATATATATATGTGTGTGTGTGTTGTCGATGGAGCCTAAAAGAGGTCGATCGCGTATTTTGAACTCCCCTCAACGTGACCGTAATCTGGGTTGACCTAGAACTAACCCGGGCGCTGTCATGGATATTTCGACTCTTGCACAAATGGTTTGATAGCGTCAAGTCCTTTATTTCGCGAGTGAACGATAAAGAGCAAGATCAAAGTGAAGCGAGGGGTGATGGTATACCTTTCTCTCACGATATGCCTTTAATGTAAGCGTTCTCGCTGCCTCCACTGCATTGATGTCGAATACTGGGTTATTGATACCGATGGTGCTATTGAGGATCAGGAATGTCCGCGTTAAATATAGATGGACTGAACACCCGGGCACGAGCACCCCACATGAGGATTACCCATTGTAGTCATTTCGAGGGAGCTCCGCAGTATACATGGTCATGGGATCTCAAGCTAATGTTAGAAAATGTATAATGAAGTCGAAGAAATCTTCCGTAGATCGAATTTCCAGAGGATTCGCGTTTATGTCCAATCGACCTTCAACCATGGAAGTCGCGTGTGACAGAAGGCGCGAAAATGAGACGACAGCAGAATGGGAGCAGAAGAAATTAACGCGTCAACGAGTCAACGACACAGTATTTGTCCCGTATAAATGTTATAGATATTACGTGTGCGTCGAATATGATGGCACCCCATAATTGGTGGATATGAATTCTGAAGGTTTGGGTATTCATGTCTAATTTTAATGGTGATTCTGAGATGTTTTTTTATCTATGACAACAGTTCATAGAGCCTTCTAGTTGTTAGCTATATATTATGGCCTAATTTGGTTACAACCCGCATATCCCCATTTATGAACATTGCTGCGCAGTCAAAGAGCACGGCGCTTAATATACACATCGCATTTGTCATGGAGGGCGTACGCGAATAAAAAATGGGGTAGATCTGATCTTCAGCTCTCTTAGTTTTGGGATGAGCTTCATATAAAACCCATTGCGATATGCAGATGAGGCTATAATATGCCTTGACTGTAATCTCGAGACAGTTGAATATCCACTCGAACCCAACGATGAAGCTCTCTTGCTGGACCATAATCTCTGTCACTCTTCTACACCTCCCACTTAACGGTTTTGCATCCCCGATAGATATGGGAGGTACATCGGGTATGAGACGGGAAATTACTCGTAGGAATTGCTCATTAACCCTGCATTTGCTTAACCTAGACTTGGAGGCCCGTGTCACTTGTTTATCACCCAATTGATCGACTGTCCGCGGAAAGGTATTAACTCATATTAAGGCCCTGACGATCGACCGAGTGTGACTTGTCTTCTTCAAATCGATTAATTGGTAGAACGCCCCTGATAGTGACTTCCGAATGGATCGCTGTCCGCAGTGGCTGCTTGAGCACTGCTCTGCGCGAAGCATGCAAGCCTCCCAGAAATTCATCCCGTTTGGGTTAGTAGCCACCTAGCAGGGAATGGTGATAATTGAATTAAAAATAGGAAGACATCGAGGAAAGTCGTAATGTAATATGGTTGATTGCACAAGCGCGATTGACGATGCTAGTGTTCCTTATCTCAGTATGATACTGAGAACGAAACATGGGCGCCTATCGGATATGCCGTGAATGGATGTTCAATGTAGCAATTTCACTATCCGAACGAATGCACTAAGACAGCACACGTTCGGTGCCTTGTAATTTATCACAGTCATAGAAATATTCTTAGGAATACCTTGGAAGACTCGGTGTGGTGGTGAAAAACAAATTTTCTGGTCTATTATTATCATCCGGACACAATAGGTACCTGATAATTGTTAATGATTTACAATTTCCGAGCTTGTCGTAAAGTGCTAAATTAACCCTGGGAACAGTAGACATCCAGGCCCAAAAATACAGGCCCCTGCAGCGAGGCCTTAGAATCAGCTTTTCACATAAAAGGCCAACAAACTCGGTGCGACGGCTATCCCTCCGTTGACCCCATTTTTCTTCTAAAAATGAAGGTTTCTTGCACTACCATTTTCTACACCACCGTTATGGTGTTATATCTTCCCTGGAAGGGTTTCTCGGCCCCTGTTGCAATGGCGCCCGCAGAATGTTCGTAGAGATACCTGATTGACTGAAGAAATGTTGCTACTAATGAGACATTACAGTTGGCTTTAGCGTTGCAGCACGTGTATGGTGCGCCGTTTGCACAAATATTATTTGGTCCTTTCATTTCAAGTATTTTTAGTAGTCTATCTAAACTTTTGTAACTACATGATGAATCTAAATTTCTCTTGGGCGCTTTCAGTACTCATCTAAACATCTCTCGGGCGCTTTCAGTATCCATCCATCCATCTATTGAGCGCTTAACATATTTTTCAAACATTTCTCGAGCGCTTGTGTAAATGTTTGTTACATTGACACAAATTCAATGCCTCTTCAAACATTTCCTGAGCGCTTACAAGGCAACAGTTCATTTGTAAAAAAAATACGAGCGCTTATATAGATTAATAGTAGACATAGAAATGGAGCCCGAATAATAGAAACTATACTGAGATTTAATTTTTCTTTCTAAATATTTGTACATTATCGAGCCATTGATCGGAGTTTCAATATACCACGGCATGAAAAGCGGAGCTTGAAATAGACATCAACGATGTCAGCGGAGCTCAAAATATATGAAAAAAGGCCCGCCCTAAACAATCGAGACCTGATATCGCTCACACAGGCGTATCATGTTTCCTTTTCTCCCACCACAACGCCAACATTATTAATAGCCTCGCTCACGTTTAAGTAGAATCATAGATAGATAATTCAGATAAAATACAAACCTAATAAGCAATTAAGGTGCAAGATACGCCAATATGAGGAAGATCCAAAGCTCAGCAACTTGCGTGCCCCGCCCTCAGAAACGGAAGTGGCAGGCAATGGTAAGGATGGATGGATAAAGGCACACTCACAAATGCCTGACTCAATCAATCCTTCCTTGCCAGAATGAAGAAACCGACTCGCATGGGATCATAAGCATGGCAAGAGCCTACCAGGAAGGTGATTACAGTTAGTTGATTCAGCAAATCGACTTGTAATGACAAAGACCAACTACTAGATGACCCGATGGGCGAAGAAATTGACGCGGAAGGAGAGAATGACGACGATGCGGAAGGGGAGGAAGCAGACGACGATGCGGAAGGAGACGACGATGCGGAAGGGGAGGAAAAAGATGACGATGTGGAAGGGGAGGAAGAGGACAACGATTCGGAAGGGGAGGAAGAAGACGACGATGCGGAAGGGGAGATCGATGTCGACGATGAGGAAGGGGAGGAAGAAGACGACGATGCGGAAGGGAAGGAAGAAGACGACAATGAGATCGATGTCGACGATTCGGAAGGGGAGGAAGAAGACGACGATGCGGAAGGGAAGAACGATGTCGACGATGAGGAAGGTGGGGACGACAACGACAATGCGAAAGGGGAGGAAGACTACGACGAGGATGACGAGGAAGGGGAAGAATCCAAAGAGAGTTTGAAGGGCAAAGCAGACAAGGGAAAGCGTAGGGTCAATCCCTTTATAGACGATGAGGCTGCAGGAGGGGAGACATCGGATGATGAAGACGATAACGTTGATTCTAACGTCTTTGTCGACGACGATCAAGATGAAGATTTACCTGAAAACCACCTTGGTATGTTGTTTTATAGATACGCTTGCTCTGGTCCTGATACACAAGTTTTAGAAATTCATGCGCAGTTTCTACAAACCGAAGATAGCGAAGCTCGTCTGTACTGCTGGGATAGGTTGCTAGACAGGGCATATGAACGAGTGAGGGGTGGTGAACCTTGGAGGTCTGCTCTGGATTATGATGATGGTAATGACGACGAGTACATCATATCCACCACAGACTTGCTCTGGGTTGTACCCTGTAAGGTATGTTTTTCAGCCTCTTATTTCAATTTTATTGCTAACTAGTTCATCTCATCGAAAACTACAGGCAGGTCATGAAGAGGAAGCCGTCGTCACCATATTCTACCGTGCCACCAACCCATCGTCGCCCAACTCCGCAGGGCCATCGGCTATGTTCAATCCTTCACATCCTGGCCGAATATATGTCGAGGCTCGGAGTGAGGGACTCGCCAGAGCTACTGTAGATGGAATCCCTACTTTATCACCTTCACGGTTACGGGTGGTGCCGCATGGAGAACGTTGGCGGTGTCTTTCTCATTCTCCTAGACGTATCCCACTTTGGGTTCGTATCCGTGATTCTAGGCGTAAATGGAGAGCTGTCAATGGGAGCGTTGGTATCGTCGTGCCCGATCTCAATAGCGACGACCAAGAGGAGGTTTGGAACGTTATTGTTGCACACAAAGACCCCATGGAAGCGTCAGCACCCTGGTCATGGCAGTCGGTTAATTTCAACGATATTCGTTTCACAATCAAGCTAGACGAGCTACCGACAGTCAAGGACATCCAGCGATTTTCAGGATGCGACCTTGTCAACGAATACACACTCAGTGTGCTCTTTGAGCGCATTTACCGCACCAATATACGTCCAGGGGCCCGTGTCATTGTCACCACCGGAGAGTTTGTGGGGATGATCGGAGAAGTGGTCATGTCGTTGGGTACAACGGCTGAACTCAGATTTGAAGACGGTACATTAGAGCCTGTGCTACTCCGTGACCTACGTCGGAATTTTGTGGTTGGTGACCAGGCGGTCATTTCTACCCTACCGTGGAGGGGGATTACGGGCTGGGTGATCAACGTTGAAGTAAAGCACATCACCATCTGGTCGGAATCACTGCAGAACGAGGTATGGTTACTCTTACTTTTTTTTAATCGCACACTCATAATTTATGCCAATAGTATCGAGTAGCTGCTATTGAAGCAGAGTTCTTCACGCCTTCCTTCCGACATATCGCCTCCCTACCCCCAAGAATTAAACATCGGAACGTCACGGAGTTCAACATATATGAGCGCTTCAAGGGCAGGATGGTGTACATTACGGGCCGCCACCCCCGCAAAGGCCAACGAGGACATATCAAAGACGCCCATCCTGATGGACGATTCTGGATTCAAATGGAATCCATGTTGCAGAGAAATGAACCAACTATCTTCAAGCACTCCGATATATCTTTAATGTAAGTTGTCTATAAACTCTCTAACCGGCTAGACTCAACATCTAATTGCTCAATGCAGCGAAGAGATAACGGAGAATTTGCTTCCGATACCTCAAAATCGTTCCAGTGTTGCATATTCAAAACCGATCAAGGCACCATTCATATCCCCAGACTCACAAACGGCGTCCAAGAGTGCAACCGATACCAATGACAGTGGACCCAGCGGCTCACAGAGTCCACGCTCACAGATTAAAGACCTCCCTGTCGTTGATAGTTCAACCACCTTCCCCGAAACGGATCCAATAGAGCCAGCTTCAAATGTTGATCCTTACTGGCTTGTTGAAGCATGCTTCTCGCACAGGATCAAGCTTGCTCATGTCCATGATCCGAATCACATCGTCCAACTTCTTGGGAGGGGTTCAGCACCTGGGCACATCCAGGTGCGCGATCGTATGGTGGTGCAGGAGATTCCATCACACACTTTGACTGCGTTACCGCCAAGTCGTAAAGACGATGTCGTTGTTGTCCTCTCTGGTGAACATGTAGGAAAAATGTATAAAGTAGTTGAGGTTTTTGAGTCTGTTTCACAGGTCAGGAAGCCGGGACGAGTTCTACGCAAAGGAGAAGTCAACCCCACGTTTCCTAATGACGTGTTAGTGCAGGCGTTTGGACCCTTCAAAAAGTAGTAAACACAGTACACTTCCATTTAGTTAATTTAAATTTATTATAATGTCGAGACGCTTGTAGACCTTTTTTCTTTTTTATTATTATTATATGTGCAATATGTAGTTTTAATTTAAGACCACATGTAAGCTATTGGAAAACTAACGACTTGAACAGCTCGGCACCTCTAACAAAGCTCTATCGACTATCTGAAGCAATCTACCAAAAGTGTACGTACTAAGTCTATCTAATGGAATGCCGACTTGATCTCATTTTCCGTCTCTTTATATAGGTCATCCTCGATGTCAAGTCCAGCCATGCGAATACGCAATTCCGTCAGGGCTAGCCTTCGGCAGGCGTTAGGGTTGATAGAATTTTCAGCTAAGACCGATTGACATTGCTTCAAGGGAAGGGGATGGTCAGGGTGGAATACCTGCTCCATGACGTGCATACGCCAATCGTTTCTCCAACGCAGAGTGCACGACACATGGTTTCTGCACTCCTCGTGCTGAGGCATGCTATCAGGGACAGCTGCATATCGACGCTGGACCTCGTCCAACCGGATTCGTAGCTTCATGATAGGTTCGTAAACCGACGACTCCTCAAACTTCCAATCTAACAGTGGTACTTTGACAGCCAGGGCGATAAGCTCTCCAACCATGTTCCACCTCCGATAACCCGTCGCCAACCTCAGCATAAAAAACGGGTTCCCTAAAAGCTTCCAGATCCCGTCAAAGCAGAACTTCTCAGCCTCAACCATATCCCATTGGTCCGCAAGGTGAAGCATGCCAAGCAGATCCCCCTCAGTGTAACTACGACCATTTGGTAGGCTCAATGCATGCGTGAGTGTTCATACCCCCTTGAAGAGAAAATTCAACAACTTACTCGGCGCCATATCGAATCCACAGTGCCAATGGTGCAAAGTCGCGACGCTTAATATTGTGCAGGACAATAGGATTGCTGGTCGTTCCTTCTTGCGCAGAGCCAATATTGGGCGAGTTGAAAAACATGCCTCGGAAGACATTCGAAAATTTGGACATCTCGTTGATTGACAACCAAAACCGAGTGCCTTCAACCTTTCGCCGATGTGAGTAGCGATAGTGAGCATAATAACATGTGCACTTACCATAACAACAATGCCAGTACTTGTCGCTGCCGTCAAGTTGCTGGTTGCTGAAGAGGAAACAGTGGTCTGGCCGACGTTTGACATGGATTCGAAGGTGTCGATGTAGCGGATGATGTCTCAACACAGGTCGCACGAATTTAGGAGGATTCAAGCTCTTGAGGGGCGTAAGTGAAGCGCAAACCAATTTATATTCGAGTCATACTGAAATTAATTTATATAGGACATGCGATAACCTACAACTGTCATTGTCCACCCTGCTGAATAATCCTCTCGATCTTCTCCTTCAACTTTCGCAACACGTAGTCCTCCTTTCCCCATCTCGTCTCCCAGTCCGGATGATTCACAAGATCTACCCTCATATGTTCCCTGCATCCCCGATTCATCAAGTTCTCCTTAGCCATCGCCTCAACAAATGAATCACGAGCATCAACTGCAGGCTCCTGACCCTCCAGGAGAGGCTTCGTAATGTGGACCCTCCAAAGATAAAAACACTTATCCACGCACACACTGTGCGTGTGTGTTCTATCATCTATCTTGGGTATAGTGGGGAAATGCGCTGCGATCGCTGCCCTTTGTACCATGATGGCGTCGCGTGCGAAGGTCACTGCACGGTAAACCTCATAGGTCAAGCGCCTGAGTTCGGAAGGGGATTTATTGATGGGTTGGAAAACGAGGGATCTTAGCGTACGAATAGTCAGAAGGTTCTTATCCTTGAATCTCACTGCAGCATACAGCCGGAATGCAGGAGTCTGGCCAGGCAATCCTAGCAGACGGTAGAATTGCTCCTCAATAGAGGTAAGCTCCCACCTCTGTGCCAGTCTAACAAACTGCATGATCTCATCCTTGCTGTAGGCTTTCCCTTTGAACCGAGACGCACCCCACTCCCTGGCTCTGAGCATTAGTGCGTGTGTTTAAATATCAAGTTTTTGAGGTGTACTAACCTTTGGACATGTAGAACACCTACAAAAGCGTTCATGTCTGCCTTGCTAACGCCATCGACGAGAATGGGACATTCCTGGGAGACACCCGGTTTGTCAACATTCTGAACCGTCTGTGCGGTAGACTCCGATTGGGCGGATAGCGCCTCAAGGTGCTCCTTGGAGTTTTGGTATAGCTTTTCCATGTAGGCAGACTGTGAGACGTAGCGGCTGATCTCCAACGAAAAAACAACATCCTCTACCTGAGTATGTCCGGTATGAGCATTATTCAAATAATTATGAATCGTACTGACCTGAAACCAGGCATCTAATGGCATTCGGGAGAGCAAATCTTCCCAGCCAGAGGTCTCTTCATTGGGGGTCAAATCAAGCGTGTACATTTCATTGTCGACGGCCATTGGGACGGAACCATCTGGATTCGGTGAATGGGGTTCTGTTGGGTTGTCCGCATGCTCCTTGTCATTGTTGTTTTCAACGAGCATGTTGTGCACAACAGGTGGCGATGAAGATGGGGATGAGCTAGGAGAATGCAAAATTTCGAATTGAGTGTTAGATAGTGCCATAGTACTACGTTCTTGCGATTCCTAGTAGATGGTTTATATGTGCTACTGCAATACCGAGATTCATCCGTTGTCCATCCTATCTGTTCCGCTAGTCAGTAATCAGTATATAATTCCATTAATAGTCTTCTATCTTCCTGAGGTATGTCAGGGAAACGCATATAAGCTCTTGACTGACAACGATCTGTTATAGCCCCTGCTCAGGATGGTCTTCCCACCTCTTCCTAAACGAAATATATCTTGGCCATCTCCAGTTATCATCGCAGCAGGACAAATTTACAATGCCTACTGTAGTACGAGCCGCCTAATCGAGTCTGGAAACCACAATCATCACCGGATTACTGCGCACAAAAATATCCTGTACAACCAAATCAAACCCCTTATCGCATCGATATCAGTCCAAGAGCCTGATTTAACTGACTGGGTCTCAGATGTGTGTGATATCGTGTACGATCTGCACAGGGAACTGGAGCGTGCTGAGGCTAGTTCACAGTGAGTACAATTATTTTCAATAGCTGACCGCCGTTTACTCATCTGCACTCTCACATCTAAATTTCAGACCAGGGACGTCATCTTTCCCTGTTAACCCATTTGTTCTCGTTTACACTGGACGTCCTGGAAGGCCAGCCAAGCGTATTAATCAGGACGCGCTTGAATGGGCGTCAAGGAGCAATCTAACGTTCTCCCAGATTGCAAAACTCTTTGGCGTCCATCGGAACCACCTTCGTACTCAAATGAAGGCCGCTGGTCTCTCGACATCGCGATTCACCGATCTAAATGATGACAACCTCGATAGTGTTGTACATGAAGCACTTTCCGCTCGACCAGATACAGGGATCGCTTATCTGACTGGTTATCTACGATCTCATCACAAACTTCGTATTCAACGTGCAAGGATCCGAGCTGCTGTGCGTAATGTGGACGCTGTAGGAGCAACACTCAGGCAACAAGCTGCATCCAAGAAGCCCCGAGGACACTATCATGTCTCAAGGCCACATGCTTTGTGGCATATCGACGGCCATCACAAACTCATTAAATGGGGATTTGTTATTCATGGTATCATTGACGGTTACTCTCGAAAGGTCAGTTAGCAGACATTTTACACTTCTTTAATGTCTCATGTCTTTATCGCAGATAATTGGGCTCAGGGCCAGCACATCTAATTCGGCAGACACAGTGTTGAGCATGTTTCTTGACTCTATTTGGGAACATGGCATCCCCTCTCGGGTTCGGGGAGATCGAGGAGGGGAGAACCGCGATGTATCAATTACCATGATTAGATTTCGTGGACGGAATCGCGGCAGCTTTTTATGGGGACCCAGCGTTCACAACACGCCAATCGAGCGGCTATGGGTTGAGCTAGGGCGTCGGTTCTGTCGGGCCTGGAGGGTTTTCTTCCTTCGTCTGGCTCGTCTTCATCATCTCGACAAAGAAAACCCTCTCCATCGTTGGCTGCTTGATTACTTATTCCTTGACATGATCAACGAGGACGCCAGGAGATTTGTAGAGGAATGGAATGCGCATCCAATGCGTAATAGAGGTAATAAGTGCCCAAACGTAATTTCATTTCTCCTCCAAATTCACCAGACAATCCGATGCTAAATTTAATGAAACAGGATCTCGAAGTCGAAGGGATGATCAAGTATGGTGTTTACGATAACTCTACAGGGTCATTCACATTTGGCGATGAGTGCGATGGCCTATCTGTGGACGAAATACATCAATTTTACCAGTATAAGAAAGAGAGCGTGGGTAGCGGAGATGAGGCACAGTCGGATGACGAGGAGCTAGAAAACGACATCACTAACAAAGCCGACACCGACTCAGACGATGAACCCTCAGACGAAGAAGAAACATGGCCATACAGTGATGAAGAGCTTGAAGACCATGACCACTGCATGAGCGCAATGGACGACGACAACGAGATCCAAGACAGTGACGATGAAGCAGGATACGACATCAACCCTGCCAAGGATGTCGACCCCAACATCAATCATGAGGCTGTTGATGTTCCGCGAGGTAATTGTCCCTTCAGCGATGCAGCACTCGCCGTTTTTAAGACGTGTATTGAGAGCATTTACCAAGAAGGACATATTCCGCATGGATATAATGTTCGTGCGGAAGAATGGGAGGATGGCTATTATTCGGAAACTGAAGATCTACCAATTGGGGGATCGCAGAAAATTAAAACTGTGCAGCTGCCCAACCACATTTGGTTACCTAGGTCTCGATTATGGGTGCAGGCGTTATGTTTATTACAAACATCTGAAATCCTTTAGATAAGTTAATTATATTTATTCGTTGTATATATAGTTCCTGAACATGAGTGTTTCTGGCTTCCTTAGTACCAAACCCCCCTTAGGTGCTCATCCACTCATTTATATTTCTTACTACACTCGACGCTACTTCTATCTACTACGATGACTGACCGCCACAAGCGCAAGGCTGCCGAAGATTCATCTCTTGAGGCCATACCTCCGCCTTCCACGCAACCCCCTCCCAAGAAATTCCGAACAAACACTGCTGCCCCGAATTTCCCTTCCTCCCTTCGTCCTATCTTTGCGCCAGGTTCTCACTCCAAGCCCGCTAAACCTGCCACTGCGTCTACTTCAGCTCCCAAGGACGCCACGAATCCATCTGTGAAGAATGCCAAAGCAAAAGGTAAAGCGAAAGCTGAACCTCAAGTCAATAGCGAAGAGGACCACAACAGCGACAACAGCGATGACAGCGACAGCCATGCGGACAACAGCAACTCCAATTTCGCCCAGACAGCCTCTGAGTTCAAGTCGTTCCTCAAGTCCCAGATCAAGGCCGACCGTGGTGCCGCGCGAAAGGAAACCAACAACCAAGGTGGAAAAGGACCCTCTGCACGTGGCCGTGCTGATCCCTCCCCTGCTTCTACTTCTCCTACAAAGACCACGGCTGGTACAAGAGCCGTCCCGCGGCCACGAGCGCTCAAAGTGTCGGAATTTAGGGTCAAGGTCGTGATGATTTTGCCATATGGTATTACAGCGGTGCGTTCTTGCTTTCTTTGCCTCTTAATCTATTGTTTTTCTCATATACAGTCTTTCAGGCTCCTGCCGGTCAAAGGAATAGGTACAACTCACCTTTCAACATCCGCGGTAATGCCTTTTGGAGCAAAGACATCGGTTATCTTGGCTCCAAGGGGTTTTCTATTCGTGCATCCGACTCCGATGGATTTGTTTTCGACGATAATTGGTCAGAGGATCGTGTTTTCCGCGAGATCAGCTCCCTTCTCCCTGAAGCCGCTGAAAAGCTCAATCAGACCCACAATCCTGTGAAGAATGGCCCTCGGAAATGGTTGCCATGCCTCAAAGCCTCGCATGGTGGTAAGTTTGTTGTTTCTCCAGCCGATGGACCCTACACTGGCGCTGTGATGCGGAACATTGCTATCTCAGGCAATCAGCGTGGTGGAGAAAACGAAGGCATTATCATTGGTGAGTAATTTTCATATTTCTTTATCAATTTCATGTTTTAACGTTATCGTCTAGTCTCAACAACCAAAATCCGCATCTCTAATGACGACGATTCAACCGACTCGGAAGATGAGCCCACTGCACCTTCAGCACAATCTTCGAGATTATCCACGACGTCTCACAAATCAGCAACGTCAGGATCATCTTCCACTCAACAACACCACTCAGCACCGTCCTCGACTCGCCAACTTCGCTCACGGCTTCCAAAGAAGGTCGAGGTTATCTCAAGTAAGCACCCTTTCCCCTGCTGCTTTGCTTGTGTGGACGCTCATATATTTAAATCATCAGTTACTGATGACGACTCGGACACCAAGTCCTTCGGCTCTCTGGATTTGCAGGGTACTGAGCCATCATACAGTCGTGCTGGAAGTCCTGCGGGTGATCTTGATCAGTCGTTTTCTGAACTCGGAGTTAATTTCGAGTTTGCTCATCACGATGTCAACATGCACGACTGTCAGCCAGAGCTTCCTGCCGAAGCTGACTACTGCTGGTCATCCTCTTAGGTGCCTTAAGCAGATTTTTGCCTCGTTTTTGACTTCATCACATGCATTGATAACAGGCATATTCCGTAGTTTATCCTTTCGTATAATCGTATAGAAACATTTCTCCGTAGTACAATGGTAATTACATCCAGGCCTTGCATTTACATCCCCTTTTGGGAGACTCATTCCCTGGATTCTCTTCGCTTATCTGTCTCCTCATCTCCTCACCATCCTTATCTCTCTCTCCCTTTGTCTTCGCACCGATCCTTATCCCTCTCTCTCTCCCTTTGTCTCCGCACCGATCCTTATCCATCTCTCTCTCTTTGTCTTCACACCGATCCTTATCCCTCTCTCTCCGTTTCTTCACCAATCCTAATCTCCTCTCCCTAGTCTTCTCACCACCCCTTTACCATATACCCAAACTCGCCCCCTCTCTATTGTTACATACACCTTCTTCGACTTAAGTGTTATGTCGTAGTAGATTTTCTTGGTGCTTTTTATCAATAGATCATAATTTTCGTTGTAAAATGACTTCGGGTGTGATGAGTGTGACTGGAGTCATGTAACTGTGAGCAGTGACAATCAATTAATATTCCTTATATTACTTATCTATACCTTCAAAGTCCGACGTTTGTGCCGTGAAAGCCGTTTTCAGACTCCGACGGCATAATCTTTTTGTAGCCTTTTATCAAAGTAGTAACGAAACTTTTGAAATATTGACCTTCTATTCTTTACAATGTAAACATTAAAAGATGTTTGACATGTTCATACCCTGCTGCATTAAGCGCTCAAAAATGTTTGCAAACTTGTGGTAGGCGCGCAAGGAATGTTGAAGAAGATGAACAGGTTATGAAAGATGTTCAATGTTCAATGTAAGCGCCGAAAAGATGTTTGGACTTTGAATGTAAGCGCCCAAAAGATGTTTGCAAATTAACTTACATTTCTCAGTAGACGCCCAAAAGTGTTTAGATTCATCATGTAGTTACAAAAGTTTAGATAGACTACTAAAAATACTTGAAATGAAAGGACCAAATAATATTTGTGCAAACGGCGCACCATACACGTGAACCTTGTTCGTCTCTTCGATGACTTTATCATCCGTGCCTCCATGTGGAATGAATCTAACAACTGCGCTCTACTGACAGGTCTCCCGGATCCCTCAAGCCCGCACGCTTGCCCGTTTGTTGCGGGCCATCCAAGCCCAGCATAGGGTACCTTCAATGGGGTTTATTACTTCGCACCTGTGCAGCGCTGTCCCGTTTCGTACCAATATATATCCAGAAGGCAAATTATAATGCTCCAGTGTCCGAACCGTGGCATCCAAGTGTAACTTCTACAAAAAGCCAACTAGGTCTACTCCCCAAGCGTCCTTTCTGATTTTTGTGATAGTGTGAAGCAGAGCAGTATGAGGCACACACGTCTATTCAACACTCTTAATAAATTTGGAAATTCCAAATCATCAATAGATTATATCCCTGCAAAAATGAAGTGTGCAATGTGCGATATAACATGAGACAGACGGGGTTGGGAGTGGGAGCGAGACAAAGGTTCCGAGGGAGAAAAGAAAGAAGCGAAGAATGAGGAGGGACGATACGCAATCTCAACCCCCGCCACATTTCCCTGCATCCTTGCAGCTACGAAAAACTTCGTCGCGCCTTATATAAATAGAGTTGAGAGGGGGGAGGTATGTTGGAGGGGAGCTAGGGTGGATCTTGATGTGTTCGCATTCGAAGCCTACAATTCATTCCAGCGCAGAATCGCTGACGACACGATTCGGATGAGAAATCTGGAGCCCGGAAGTTACAACGCAAAAAGCAGCATCGATATCGAAGAGAGCAGGGGAGCAAAAGGCGACTTCCTCCACATCGACCTGCACATCGAACAGTCGCCCCGATCTCGGAGTGTGGAGAATTGGGAGAAGTGGATGAATGCAGTGAGGGGGGCTTTTGAGATTGTTGACGTTGAGGGGTCTTCTGAGTCTGTATTCGGGTCAGGTGAAGGGGCGAGGGAAACACTACGGGATGCAGCGCTAAGAGGGATGTATGGGGGATACTTTAATGTAGATTTAGGAGCAGACTTTGGATTTTTGTATTTCGTGATTGGCTCTATGGCTGTTGTCAATGGGTATTAAATTAAATGTCATTATTTTCATCGCCCGATCAGCATGAGGGCTCAGCGCTCATCATGAGAACCCCACGAGCCCTACTGCACATCAGACAAAAGTGGCTGTGTCCAGTGTTCTGTGCTTTTTCTCGCACATCAATCCACCTTGACTTCAACGCACTCCCCTTCGTATTTACAACCCTCTGCTTCATTCCGATGTCCGAGTCCACAATCCCCGATTTTGCAACCAAGCTCAAGAAAATCAGGGTTCTTGGAGCTGTATCAGTGGAAAGGGTCTCAACAATACGGCCCATAAACAGGAATTGCGGTTACGACGTATTTGTGTAAATGGGCAGTTAAACATACTATGGTGAGATGGTGACTTATATCTGTATACATAGGCTACTTGGTCCGACTGGGTCAGGGAAGAGTAGCGTGAGTTGTCTCCCTATCAATATTTCTGGTCAGCCTCACTATCTCCTTGGGTAGTTTGTCGAAGCAGTCGCATCAAACCCCTCACTCGGTCTCTCCAGCAGTGGGCTGGAAGGGTTCACAACATCTGTATCAATATACCGAATTATAAATGCAGTGGTATATAATTCTCCCATTTATTTAGTGGACATGCCTGGCTTCACAGATAGCAAGATATCAGTGATGAGCATAGTATCTATGTTAAAAGATATGATTCAAAACTTGAACAGCCTGTAATTTCCAGTTGTCTCTCCTTTAGAAGTACTTTCTGACTTCAATACTAGAAATTTATTTGTCTTCCACATTCTTTATCACATGCCTATCAACAAATACCGTTTGCCTGGAAGCCAAAGACAAGCTTTGAGGACCTTCGAGGCATTGACAGGGACCAATTCAGCAATGAACATCACTTTCGTCTCAATGATGTGGGACTTGATTTGGAACGAAAAATCAAGTGAACGTGCAGAAAGAAACTTGAGCCAGTTATGTAACGAGATATGGAAGGTATGTTGCTCTCAGGACATCCTCAAAGTGTTGACTTTATAACACCCAAATGATACTCATTAGGATTACATTGCCCAAGGAGCCGAGATTGTCAAGTTTTACAACACATCAGAGTCAGCTCTGACTATTTTGGACAATGCTTTTGAGCGAAGCCGAGCGGCTTATTTCAGAATCCAGACATCAATTCGCCATCCCCTTCGACAAACACAATTCGCATCAAACATCTATGATGACCTTCAAACACGGATCTGTGGCCTGCAAGTGGAGCAAGCCAATATTCAGTTGGACCTCCAGTTGGCAACAGAGCTATCAGATGAAAAACGAAGGGTTATTTTGATTACACAACTTGAAGAGGTGCAGATACTACTCACCAAGTTCAAGGAAGAGTTGCTTGAGTTTAGATCACCACCTGATCGCCCTGTCACACCAGAACTTGTGCCACCAACTAACAATCCTGCTTGCCCAACACCTTGCCCTGGTGGAATACTCACGAGGGCAACCAACAATTTGAAACAGTGGAGAAACAACCTTTCGAAGCAGAGGGCTTCCGATTGATGCAGCATCACCAGTAAGCCTCCCTCTATCAGGTGCCACAGCAATGTTGTTGATTCAAGTTTGGACCTCAAGATTAATCCATACACTTGTCACTTGTATATAGAGGTGTAGCCTTTGTTTTCGAAGATAAGACAGGAGGCTAATTTATTATGGGAGGTCCAATCATATGCAGACCCAAAAATAATGAGCAAGAGTAATCGTCACCCAAAAACCACTTATACAACACATCGTCCAACGGTACAGCGCCAGTAAAAACGAATAAACAAGACAAATCTACATATATCGCAACGATCAAATTCTCCTTCGTCGGAACCCTAGGTGCACCGTCCACATTCGCCGTCACCCTTGTTCTAGCCTCTCCCGTTGTTGGCGCAGGCGTCCCACTTTCCTCATCCCTATCCTCAGTCTTCTTCTTCCCTGCCGCACCCTACGTGATTGCAGTAGCCGCATACCGCCTATTCAACCCGTTCCACCTCAAAATCCCCGGGTTCTGCACAGCCGTATCCGAAACCTTCATCTCCGTAAACAAAGCCTCCTTCAGTGTCGACGCAATGAAGCTATCCATGAGTTTAAGCACGCTCGCGAGAGACGAGGAGGGCCCTGAGTAGCCTATTGTCGATTGATGTGTGGTTATGAATTTGCGGGCTTGTTCAACGACGACGTCGGGTCTTTTGGCGAGGATGCTGCATCCTGTGGTTTACATGAGTGAGAAGAGAAAGAGGCGAAGGGAAGGGAAGGGGCGTACTGACCAATGCGCGACGAATTGAATTTTGCCGGTCTTGTGGTTGGTGTGCATTTGATACCATGATGTGCCGCAGAATTTCTTCTGCGACATTGTGTTGACCTTATTTCGTCAGAATGAGGCATCACTATACAGGGGTTTGATGGTATGAGTATGAGATTGGGAAATAAAGCGAAAAATAAAATAAAAAAACTACCAACGTACCTGCAGAAAGACCCTCAATTAATCATCAAACGAAACACCTCGACAAACAGCAACACCCGCCGACTTGGTATTTCGTCGGGCGAGGGTGTCTTGTTCTGTATAGATGCGTATTTTGGTTAGTATGTGATTTCAATTTTTTCGTGTAAAGTAGAGGAGGAACGAGGGAAAAGGAAAGGAACGAGGAGGAAGAGGGATCAAAAAAAGAGAGGTGGTGAAAGAACAGAAATACACCCACCAATATTACGCTGCAACCGATGCACCATCCTATCCCCATCGGCCTCCGTCTCTATGCGTCTTCTCATTCGACTACGGGGACATGCCAACCAAGGGATTTGACTATTCACATACATCGCAAGTTCATCAGCAACGTATTTCTGAAAAGAAAAGAGCTGAAAAGATAACTAACCCGACTTGTCAAAAACAAATTCTTCGTCTCTCTAAACATATCAATCAACTTCTCAGCTTCCATCATCCACTCTCTCATCGCTTTGCTCTCCTGCCCCATCCCCATCGCCTCCCTCAACATCCCCGCCCAAACCGCACAGCACTTCCTCACCCCCTCCCTCTCCTTCGGCGAACAGGGAGGTGATGGTTGGGTTTTCGGTGGTTGAGGGGACGGGGACGGGGGCTCAAGAGGAAGGACCAGAGGTGATTTCGCTCTTTTTGCGGGAATTGATAACTGGTGAATGATTGAATAAAGGTTTAAAAGGGGGGAAGAATGGATGTAAGCATACCTTCATACACCAACTTCAAAGCCTTCCTTGTTCCCCAATATCTCATGTATCTGTGCCAATTTCATTTTAGCCTCGTTGTTGGTCGGATCTGCGAGGAATACTGCGTAATGGGTGTGGTTAGCGGCGTGACTTGGGGACAACGAGTTAAGTACCCCAAACCAAACCAAATCAAAGAGAAAATGAGAGGCAGGCCATGTCATCGGTAGACGACGCCTGTGCAGTACGTGATGCATGAAGTAGACGAGGACCATACGCCATAAAGTCACTAAACACAAGGTCGCACCAATACACTGGTGCTTTCACGAAGGAAATATAAAAAGGACTTGAAAGCCAATAAACCGAGGACTTTGCTATAGCCCAGGTAATTCGACCGACTTTCGATCGACCATCCGACAGTCGACCGAAAGTCGGTTGACTGTCGGTCTGGTATTTTTACATAAATGTGACTTTCAGGGTAGAATGTCACCTTAGTGTCGATCGACTTTCGATCGACTTTCGGTCGACAGTCGGTCCACCCCCAGTTTCTCTGCCAAAATTTAACCGACAACCGACTTTTGTCTCAGAACTGTCGATCGACTTTCGGTCAGTCAATTGACCATTGACCGACACTGTCGATTGACTGTCAGTCAACTTATTTCTTCTCTCATTGTAGGTATTTCCTAATTCAGCTAAATCTGTGACATCTATACATGTCACTGCTAATTTTTTCTATCACTGCTAGACACTATCTGTCACAGACAAGCATGTGACATGTGACAGTCATGTTAGGTCACATTTACATATATACATATTTTACTTGTAATACCACATCACATACTAATGTAGCTAGATCTGTGACATAGATGTGACATGTCACAAATTGAAAACTGTTCTAAGCCACAACGGACTGCTAGTTGTCTGTGTCAATACTGGATGCTATCAGTCATGGAAGACTATGTGACATGTGACAATCATAGTTAGTCACATCCACACACATACAAACAATTCACTTGTAATACTAGTGTCACAGCAGTGTTATACAATTTCATATTGAATCAGAGTGTGACATGTGACAAGATATATAGAGTGTCACATTTATTGTCACAAACACTATGGAAAAATAGTTTCATGCAAAAGATATATTATTACTAAGGGTGTGACACATGGTAACATACACTAGTGGAAGGTGTGACAGGAGATTGTCACATTTCTTGTCACAGCACACAATAGACTTGCATTTTAATCAGAAAAATCAAATATTCACAATAAACTGATTTGTGTCAATCGACAGTCAACCGAAAGTCGATTGACATCCAACCGACTGTCGATCGAAAGTCGATTGACATCCAACTGACTGTCGATCGAAAGTCGATTGAAAAAACCCCAAACAGCTGTTTTTCACACCAAAATTACTTTTTGCAAAAGTTGATCGAAAGTCAACCGACAGTCGACCGAATGTCAGATGGTCGATCGACAGTCGATCGAACCACCTGGGCCAGTGCGAAGTACTGAATAAACCCTTCCATCTATGCGCCACGACATACAACTCCAGAAAAAATAGACGAAAGCGAGAGACAGAGAGCAATGCCGGTCAAAGAGACGAAGGCAAGGAAGCGATAGAAATAGAAATAGAAAGAAAGAGGGGGCAACATCGCTCAAAGAAATAGACGAAAGCAACGCAAAACCAACAACAAACTCCCAAATCCCAAACTCAAAATCCACAAAAACACACTCACCATGCTCATAAACATCCGCCATGTCCCTCAGCTCGCCTATGTTCTTCAGACACGCCGCTCTTTGCATGAGGACGTAGAAGCTCCTTGTCTAGATAAGATTAGAGTGGTCGTCAGTTTCGGCTTTCTTCAATAAAAGAGGATAAGAAAGAGAGATAAGAACGAAATGCACAAGAATGGAAAAGAAGGTTGAGAGAAAAGGGAGAAAAGACAGGGCCGACAAGGAATGAACGAAGTAGCGGTGCGACGACAAAATTGGGCAGACAAGAAAAAGAGTGATGCTAGCAAACGAAAACAAAACCTCATAACTCACCGCAACGTCTCCCCCAAAACCTCATATATCACCTTCGCATTCCCATACATCTCCTTCTCCAAATACGCATCCGCAATCTCGAGGAACAGCACTGAGAAGTCCAACACACCCGACGCGGGGATGATGAAAGCAGCGACTGTAGGTACGAAGGTTAGTGGGGGTTGTTTTATGTCATTTTATGTGAGGATGAGTTACAAAATGTAAAAGTGACAGGAGAAGAAAGGAGGCATATGGAATAGAAATTGAGGAGAAAGAGCAGAAAACAAAGAGGAAAAAAAGGAGCAAAGACGGCAAAAGACATACTCAAAATCACCTTCATCTCGTCCTGCGCTCTCGCCACCTCCCCTCCCTCCTCACTCGAGGTTTCTTCAGACTCATCACTCCCTAATTCTGAGCCTGAACCCAAGTCAAAGTCAAAGTCGGATGCCTTGGACCCAGAATCAGACAGAGCGTGGGGGGTTAATCTATGTATGCAGAAGTAGAAAAACAAGGATGGGTGGACGGTGTAAATCGTGATGAGGAGAAAGAATACGGTTGACGATGTCGTCGTCTGAGTACGTCATAATACTCATTTTTCAGGTCAATTCAAAGCTAGGGCATGAAATAAATGAGATTAGTTGTCGTGTCATAGTGGTCGTGGTGGACGTCGAGGAAGAAGACAATATCAAAGACAAATTGGATTGGACCAATTTGGATGGGAGCTTTCCGTGCCGGCGGTGAGGCACGTTCCGCTCACTTACATAACATCAATGATGGCATCACCCACGAACTCATTCATCGCAAGTCGCATTCGGGTCTATGCTCCGACCATGACAATGTTCATATCCTTGCAGTTAAACCTCGTTGATTGCTGATTTGTTTCTATATCTACTCCTATGTGAAGTGTAGAGGGAAGAGTTTGGATTATAGGTCAGTAGTAGTCGCATCCCCGGCACTGTGTTGCGCAGCGATGATAACCCTTGATTAAGCACCCGGTCCATCCAATTGAGCTCGCAGTTGAATGTACGGAGCGCCCCAATAACAAAACCCTTACTTCGCATACAAATCGCGTATACCAGTACGCCTACGCGCCTTAACAACGTGGTCTGCGCATAATCCTTCCTATCACAACATACACCGATCCTCAATGGAGAGGCCTCTATCGAGGCTACTTTCATGTAAACCTAGGCCTAGGAGTAGATTTTGGATTTTTGTACTTTCTGATGGGTTATAAGGGTGTTATTAATGGATTTTAGATCGTTTACAAAAATGTGTCTGTATCCGAAACAATCAATACTATTTCGACCAAGTACATCAACATGTCCTCGAGCTCCTCGACACCCTCCCTGAATAGAATAATTATGCATTTCCAAGCACGCTAATGGGCTGAGAATCAAGATCAGTTGACGGTGGGGTGTTGTCACTTTGCGGTCGGTTGAAGGAAGGACCTGGATTCGCATCAGGCATTGACATCATTCAAGTTCATGCGCCCGTATCGTGCGCAAGTGCCGGGTTTCCTGAACTAATTCTGGCTTTTCACTCATTCTGTATTTCGGTCGCCATATTGTATGACACATCCACGTCTCCAATAATGAGCGTGGTTCCCAGTTGTCTCGACCCCGAGGATTTCGATGGTGCTATTGAGAATAAGAGACGTCCTGAGTTGAATATAGATATATATGGACTGGGCGCACGAGCATGCTGCCGCTGCATGCGGATTACCTATCGTAGTTAATATTATTCCGAGTTTGATTCCGCAGTATCCACGGGCATCTTAAGCTATTATTGAACAAATCGCAATGAACTCGAAAGGATCTTCCGTAAATTGATTTCCCAGGGGGTTCAGCGCTAATATCTATATCCAACTATCGAGGTCACGAGCGTGAGACAAGAGCGTGAAGGTGAGTTGTCATCAGAATGAGAGAAGGAGTAAAATTAGCGCTCTAAGGACACGGTATCTGTCTATGGATACTACAGTTGCGTCAGATATGATGGCATGAACTACGGAGGGTCTAATTTGGTTACAATTCTGGGGTATTTTCGACAACGACCACAGCCAGTAGAACCTTCTAGTTTAGTGATATAATGCGGCCTAATGGAATACCCCTTTCCTGACAATTCGAGAAGCTCGGCGCTCAATATCTTACATCAGTCCTTTTGTAATAGGCCCAACGCGAACCCAATAATGCGTAGATTCTATTCCCTGTGCCTATTGTAAAACCCAGTTTGATATACAGATGAGGCAACAGAAACGCCGTGGCTATAGTTATGAGGAACAATACACCGGGGTTTACGACCAGCGTGATTCGCTCAATTCACTCCCTTCTCAATGTCTGACATGCATCGATATCGAGTTCTCAGTTGTTGATGGTGCTATTGAGTACAAAGGGTGTCGTGCAATAAATACAATGAACTGAACAGCGAACGCTGCCACTTCATGCCGATTACCCGTCGTCGTTATTTCGAACATGCTTCCGCAGTATTCACGGGCACCTCAGGCTAATATTGAGCCGTTTATAATGAACTCGAACGAATCTTCTACAAATCGGGTTTCCGAAGGATTCGGTGTTTATGTCAAATCAACCTCCAACAATTAAAGTCGCGTGAGATAAAAGCACGAAGATGAGGGGACATCAGAATGGGAGTAGGTAAAATTAGCGCTTTGAAGACACGGTATCTGTAAGGCATAATTGAATGTGAATGTGCGTCAAATATCATGGCATCGCTGAAACTGGTCGATATGAGCTCCCGACGCTCGAGTATCCATGTCTAATTTAATCATCGTTTCTTCGATATAACAACAGCCAATAGAACCTCTAGTTGCTTGTGGTATGTTACGGCCTAATTTGGTACGGCTTGTATCATTTCCCGGCATTGCTGCGCATTTGAGACGCCCGATGCTTAATATATTACATCAATGCATTTGTGATGGAGGCTGAAAGTAAGCAGTATAAAAGGTGGATTGAACCTATTGCTCAACTGGTTTTGAATATGCACCTGATATATAAAACCCACTGTAATCTACACTGGGGGTGTTACAAAACGGCCTTGGTTCTGGTTAAGAAGAATCGTACGACTAGGGTGGACTTCAACTTAGATTTCTATTTTGACTCTCCGAGTGCTATTCAACACAATGGGAACCCATCATTCTATTTCGATGCCTAATGCAGAAGGCCCTATAACTATCTTTCCCGGGGATGATCTGCTAGTGGAATACTGGGATATCTCGCGTCCACGTACATCCATCACCGCGGATTCATCTGTAATTGCCCACACCTTTCCCAAATTATCCATCATGGAAAGATATATCAAATTTCCTCGCATTTATAGAACATTAAGGATACTATAAAATGAGCCACCAGCCTACCACTAGAGTCAGTCAGTTCTCTGATTTTCGAGACAGTTAAACAGCCACCAAACCCAACGATGAAGCTCTCTTACTCAACCATCATCTCTGTCGTTGTTCTTTTCCTCCCAGTTCACAGTCTTGCATCTCCAATGGATATGGGAGGGATGTCAGGTATGAAACAGGCATATTTCTCGCAGGATTTGCTCGTTAACCGCCGCATTTACTTCCCTTAGATATAGCGGCCCGTGTCACTTGTTTGTCACCCAACTGCGCGACTGTCCGCGAGCAGTACTAACTCAGATTCAGGTCCTGACGGAGAATTCTTCTGTAATTTCGCTGGGACGTAAGTTAACTTTTACCAATTAATTTATCTGAAAGAATATTGCTAACGACGACTCGTTCATGGATTGACAACCGGTAGTTGTTTGAGCGACAGTCTAAGGGGCGAGTGTAAACCTTCCAAAGGTTCATCCCGTGCTGATTAGTATTACTACATGTGGTGGGAAGCATGGTTATTCAAGATGGTTAATTTCGATGGTGGTTATTAGAATGCAAGGTTGTTACCCTATGCGAATCAACAATGGTGGGAGGGATAGGAGCCTGAAAAAGTTTAAAGTTGCAACACCCAATAGTGACTCTGATATATATATGAAAACGTGAACAAGCTGCGAAGCTTCTCAACAGAGTACTCGAGTTCTATGCATAAGTATTGAGTGCACACTCCGGCTGACTTCAAATCGGGTCAGATGCCGGGTATGATCATGTCAAGTGACAAAATCAGGCCTCAACTGTGATAAGCAGAAAGCGTACCAACGATATCATCGTCTAGATCCATCGTAATACTCATTTTAACCGCCCATGACCATGTCCGAGTTTGAGTTAGAGCATAAAATAAATAAGATTAGTCATCGTGTCTGGTGGTGGTGGATAGTAGTGGTGGATGTTGGAGATAAGCCAAAATCGAAGACAAATTGGATTGGATGGGAGCTTTCCGTGCCGGCGGTGAGGCACGCTCCATTCGCTTACATAACATCAATGATGGCATCACCCGCAACAGTGACGGACTCATTCATCAATCATTCGCAGTCGTGTCTATGCTCCGACCATGATCATGATCACATCCTCGCAGTTGAACCTCGTTGGCTGTTGACTTGTTTCTATATCTATTTCTGTGTGAAGTGTAGAGGGTTCAAGCTTGGATCATCGGTCAGTATAGTGGTATTCCTGGACTTGTGTTCCGCAGCGATGATAACCCTTGATTCTACACCCTGTTCATTCGATGGGCCTCGCAGTTGAATATACATCGTACCTCAATAACGAGACCCTTACTTCGCGTACCAATCGCGTACACCAACACTCTTATGCGTGTTTAGAGCGTGTTCTGCGCATAATTCTTCCTATCACAACATAAGGAACAACATCCCATAACATACACCGATCTCACAATGGAGCTCCTACACGCCTCCCACCTCTCCACATTCCATAAATGCCTACCTCCAGGCACCCCATCCCCACAATCACC
This sequence comes from Panaeolus papilionaceus, assembly GCA_015501605.1. Classification (NCBI taxonomy): domain Eukaryota; kingdom Fungi; phylum Basidiomycota; class Agaricomycetes; order Agaricales; genus Panaeolus; species Panaeolus papilionaceus. The sequence goes on from JADNRZ010000016.1 coordinate 293,982, forward strand.
AATGCCTCTCCTGTACACCCTCTCAGCTCTCCTTACCTCCTTCCTCCGGCTTCTCTTCTCATTCCTCTCCCTCCTCCCCTCTCCGCACTCCTTCTTTGCCCCTTTCTTCCATTTCACGTCTCCAGAACCCCTATTGACTCCATCACGGTGTCTCCTCATCTCCCCCACTCTCCCCGCCCTCACCACATGCCTTGACACCTTCACTGTCCCACATAACACTTACACCCCCCTCTCATATGCGCTCTCCCAGCCCTCACCCCTACAGCTCGAAGACTGGGCGAGATTAGTGCAAAGAATGATGAACGTAAACGGGAACTGCACGAATTTAGGGCGTGATATTCCAGAAAGCTTACGATTGAATTACGAAGTGAGAGAATGGAGGGAGTATTGCGTGTTATACGAAACGAGTACTGTCCCGCTCCCTTCTTCCTCCTCTTCCTCTTCCCCAACCTCCCAAAAACCCGATCCCTGCGCCTGCACCCAACCCAAACACGTCTACTCTAAAGGCTGGGGCACTCTCATCACCCCCTCGTCTGCCCTCTCACAGGCCCGAGACCTCCACATAAGTGCCCCCCATCCTCACTTCGATCTAGGCACAGTTGAACAGGCAGCTGCTGTATTCGCTGGAACTGGGGCACGGAGTTTGAGTATAGCTGGGCGAGCGAGGACGGCGTTTTTAGTCGAGAGCGGGTGTGTTAGAGGGGGAGGAGGAGGGAAGTATTGGATGACGGATCCGGCGCATAATGACGTACGTGATGGTTATTTTTAGATTTTCCTTCTCCTTTGTCGGCCCTCTCCTCTTCACCGCTATTCTCTCATTCTCTCTTGCTCATCTACCTCACATAAAACCGACATCTAATCTAATCTAAATATTCTACCCCACACAGAAAGAACCCTTCTTCACCACCTCTCTCCAAATCCACGCCTGGCAATACACCCAACCCCGCGGTTGTCCGGCTTCAAAGTGCGCTTTTATCCAGTTTCACGGAAAGGGGGAGAGGACGTGTGTTGGGGATGATGTGTTCATTTCAACAGGATTAGGTGGGTTTCATGTTTATTAGCTCCGTTAATTTCATTTGTTTCGACTCCGTTGAGGAGATGCTCTTTCCTTTCCTCACATTTTAACTTCGGATGGGAGACTATCGAACAAACCTTTCTTCGCATTTCGTTTCGACTGTGGAACGTATCGAAAAAATGGCTAATTAAATTGATGATGATAAACAGGCTCATCACCATCCTCGATCGCATTTTACACCTCGCCGCATCCTCGGGCATTTAAGCAGCTCTACGCATCTCTTGTCTCTACGTTTTCTTCTCCTCCTCAATTGAGGTACCCCTCCTCGCCCTCGCCCTCGCCCTCTCCGTCTTCATCCCTCTCCCTACCCCCAATATACCGCGAAGCAGGCACAGCAGCCCCGACAACTTTAGAGTGGGACGAAGAGAAGGAGAAAGAGTACACAATCTCAACCCCCGCCACATCTCGCTGCATCCTCACAGCTACGAAAAACGTAGTTGGGCGCTATATAAATGGCGTCGAGAGGGAGGAAGTGTGCTGGAAGGGAGCGAGGGCGGGTAAAGACGCGCTATCGCCTCTCTTTCGCTCTCAATCCGTGTCTCATCCTGAGATTGGGCTTTCGAATAAGCCCGATGTAGGGGGCGAGTCCAGTATAAGAGATACGACTCAGATGGCGAATAGAGGTGCCCGAGGTGATTTCGTCCACATCGAACAGTCCCCGCGCTCGAGGAGTGTGGAGAATTGGGGGAAGTGGGTGGATGCTGTGAGGGCGGCGTTCGAGGTTGTTGAGGGGCCCTCCTCCTCTTCTTTTTCCACCTCTTTCGCTACATCCTCCGGGTTTGCGGTGGGTGGGAGTGAGGGTCAAGCCGGGCAGGAGGGGGAGGTGCTCGGCCTAGGAGACGTAGCGCTGAGGGGACTTTATCGCGGGTACTTTAATGTAGACCTAGACCTAGGAGTAGATTTTGGGTTTTGGTATTTCGTGATGCGGTATATGGGTATTATTAACAGGTTTTAGATCTTTGAAAATACTATAATGTATTTGTATTGTAAATAATCAGTTTTATTTCAAGCAAATACTTCAACAGGACCTCCTTGAGCGGAATACGCATTTCGAAGAATGCTGTTGGGCTGAGAGCGTGATCAATCCAAGGTGGGCGTCGCGTTGGCGTTTTGCGGTTGGTTGACTAGCGCTCGGTTTCCTGAACTGATTCTAGCTTTCCGCTCATTCTATAATTTGGTTGCCATATTTTATGACACATCCACGTGCACGTTTCTGATGATGGGTGTGGTCCCAGTTGCCTGGACACTGAGATATCGATGATGCTATTGAGGATAAGAGACGTCCTGAGTTAAATATAGATATAGATGAACTGGACGCGCGAGCATGCGCCGCTGTATGCGGATTACCCACCGTAGTTATTTCGAGGTTGATTCCGCAGTATCCACGGGCATCTTGAGCTATTATTGAACAAATCGCAATGAACCAAAAAGGATCTTCCGTAAATTGATTTCCCAGGGGATTCGGCGCTAATGTCGATATCCAACTATCGAAGTCGCGAGCGTGAGACAAGAGCACCAAGGTGAGCTGTCATCAGAATGAGAGAAGGAGTAAAATTAGCGCTCCAAGGACACGGTCTGTCGGGTATAACGTTACCGATATTAATGTGCGTCAGATATGATGGCATGAACGTATGTGGAGGGTTGCGTATCTACTGTCATCTGCAATTATGGGGTATTTTCGACGTACAACCACAGCCAATAGAATCTCCTAGTTTACTCTAGTGATATAATGCGGCCTAATGTGAGATCTCAACCTGCATAAGGAATACCCTTTTCCCGACAATTTGAGAAGCTCGGCGCTCGACATATTACATCAATCTGTTTGTAATAGGCACAACGCGAACCCAATAAAAGGGTAGATTCCATTTTCTGTGCCTAATGTAAAACCGACTATGGTTTCCGACCAGCGTGATTCAAAATGTAGTGTAATGATGTGCCTGTCGCTCCATTCACGCCCTTAATAAGCCTTCTCACTGTCTGACATGCATCGATATCCAGTCCTAATTTGTGGATGGTGCTATTGAGTACAAAAGAAGTCCTGCAATATGAACTGAACGGAGAAGGCTGACGCATCATACCGATTACCCATCGTCGTTATTTCGAACATGCTTCTGCAGTATTCACGGGCACCTCGAGCTAATATTGAACGGTTTATAATGAACTCGAAGGAATCTTCCACAAATCGGATTTCCGGAGGATTCGGTGTTCATGTCAAATCGACCTCCAAAAATTGAAGTCGCGTGAGACAAAAGCATATGCATGAAGATGAGGTGACATCAGAATGGGAACAGATAAAATTAGCGCTTTGAAGACACGGTATCTCAGGCATAATTGAATGTGAATGCGTCAGATATCATGGCATTGCCAATTCTGGTCGATATGAACTCTCAACGCGCGAGTATCCTTGTTCAATTTAATCATCGTTTCTTCGATATATAACGATAGCTACTGTTATTTCCGCACAAGCTCCATTGGCGATCATGGCGATCTTGTTTGCACTGGTCGATACTGAGCAAACATTGGCGCCTATTGGAAGACATGCCGTGAATGTGTTCGAGGCACCAATTTGATCACACGAGCAAATTATGGACTTACTAGCTAATGATGAATTAATGCAGAACATACACAGCGCCTTGTAATTTATCACAGTCAGCTAAATATTCTTAGACCTTGGGACACCCACTGTAGTGAAAAACGAGTTTCCTGACCTGTCACCATCAGATTTCGAAGTTAAAAATGGCACTTGGCCGTCTTTAGATTCCCTGTAATAACGCAGCATGCCGAATGTTATCAATAGCTATGGGCCTGTAGCAATTTCGCACATATCCCCGATCGACTCGGTCTTTGGACCATCTCTTCGTATAAAAGGTGTGGACACTCTTCGTGTTTTCGCAAGCATTTTTCAAGCTACCCATCTCTCTTCCAAGATGAAGATCACCTACTCTGCCATTCTCTCTGTTGCCATTCTGTGCATTCCTCTGCAAGGATTCGCAACTCCCGTTGCAAGGGCGCTGACAGGCTGTGCGTGTTAATCCATCACAATAAAAAGGATCAATTGTCTAATCTCATTTTATTCAACCATAATAGTTGATGTTAATGTTGTGGAACGACAGGACAATTGTTCGTTGATCTCATGAGTATTCTGTGTACGAGAGAGACTAACAACAGCGTTCTAGGTCCAGCTGGAACAGGATTTTGTGTTGGGTCTACAGGGTAAGTTATTCTATGGATACATGACCCACAAATGAAGAGGTCGAGGACACATCTTTTTTTTTAAAAAAAACATTTTACTAGGTGTATCCCTATCAGGGAGTGCGGTCTCACAGGACCCTTCCGTGGACCAAACCCGGAGTAACTTCAGCACCCCGCCAGGGCAATGGGCGTTTCGTCATTAGCCTCTAGAAATCAATGTACCAAGTATTAAACACCATAAAATATTCGTTGCTGATGTATTATGTCGGCCTTTGAATCACACCCAGATATCCTGATTTGATGGGACATTACCTAGATAAAGATGACGCGACAGGGGTGTTAACGCATCCAATGCAGAGAAGCGACAATCCAAATTTATGACGGTCCTGGTTGGTTAATTCCAGGTTCGTTTGGCCATCCAACCAAAAATTTAATTATGGTGGTGGTAATTAGAAGACGAGGTCTTTGCACTAGTATGCGAACGCCGAATCACAAATAGTGTGAAAAGGCGAACAAAGTTGTGAAGCTTCTCAGCATCATACCCGAGATCTACATATAGAGTGCATGCCTCGGCTGACCTATATATGATGACGACCGCATGGAAGTCAGAAAATCTCGAGCGCGCGTTTCAAAATCGGTTCGGATGCCGGATAGGACCATATTAATTGACAAAATCATGCCTCCAGGAGTCCACAATCTATTAATGCACCCAAGTACCACATGCACCAATACACTTTGTGTCCTGCAGGCCCACTGATATTTCCCAGTACCCTTTCGTCTAAATATATCCCAACCGCCAACAATACATATCGCCTGCCGGCCTTCAAACCCTGTGAGTGCATTAGGATTAAATATCCCCAACGTTCATTCTACAATATTAACCTAGCACAAAGTCAAGAAGCCTGCGCTCGCATTGATTCTGGAGGGGTCAACTACAATAGGACTAATTGGCATCATTATGTTCATACAGAGCTCCATAATTTACAAATGCCTTGTTGAATCTGCTTTATCAGGACACAAAAGCGTACGTGGCACTGTTGAGGCCTGAAGAAATGGGAGAATTGTTATCATTCTGAGGGGTACACGCCCTCAGGCTCATGGTCAGTACTGTCATCCATGTTTTGAAAGGAGATACTTTGGACAAAAGTGGTACCTTTTTATTGTTAATGATTTGCAAATTTTCGAGCTTGTCGCAAAGTGCCACTTTAAACTTGGTAATGGTGCAAGACATACCCAAAAATACAGGCCCTGCAGCGAGGCTTTGAATCCAGCTCTTCGTATAAACGGCCAACAAACTTGGCGCAAATGCTATCGCTCATCGTCCCCAGTTCAACTCTAAAGACGAAGAATTTTTACACATCCATCCCCTACACCGCCGTCACGGTGTTATATCTTCCTTTGAAGTGTTTCTCGACCCCTGTTGTCTAGACTCATACCCAGTCGATTGAAGAAATGTCGCTGATGAGACGACGCAGCTGATTTTAGGATTGTAGCACGTACACCTTGTTCGTCTCTTCGATGGCTTACCATTCGTGCCTCTAAGTGGATGTAAGGGGAGCGGAAGCCCCTAAACTTCTCCTCCGTTTACCTTTGTTTGGTTTAGAGGCCGTCGGTGCGTGCTTGTGTCCATACTTGCGGGCCATGACTGGCATACTAGCGGTCGTAACATACCCTTCGAATTTGGCATTCTACTGGATCCCCAGATTCGAAGCGTATCAGTACCGGGGAACAGAAAAAGGTTAAACACTGCAAGGCAACCGGAAGCGTTGCAAAGAACGAGACCACACTTAAGACTCCATGAACCTTGGCAATCGTTGACAAATATGATCGAATTATGCCAAGTTTGATAGAACATAGAACTGCAATCTACTACTGCGGAGAGTGGAATATAATAATTATGATAAACGAATAGATAATAGAAATAAATGTCCCAGAAGAATAAACTGTATGTAGAGGAGTGCCTCCTCTACATCACGATGCAGCCGCACGATCCCGAGGACCCATCACCTGGATGCACGTCTGGTGGACCCCAGGGTTTGGCGTATGCTAAAACATTTGGTGCGTAGTTCTGTCGTTGCTGGTCACCTAGCATTCTAAGCGCTTGTTGAATATCCATTCTTGTCGCATCTCTCGCCTGTTGCTTTTGTCCCCGCATCCGACTGGCACGCTTCGACATAATCCTGGGATGCACGCCTTGTAGCCTTCGTCCCTGTAGACGTGATATGAGTAATAGCATATAGCAATACTTAAGAGCGAGAACTGGGGTGACACCTACCATATTGGTATAATCTGCAAACTGATTCCTTAAGAGGATCCATAGCTGAATCACCGATCTCTGACGGAGCGAATCAAAATCGAATGAAACTGGTGACATCCCAGCGTACGCAATCGGCCGAGGGTTGATTTCGATCCTCACCCAGTCCCACCAACGCGCCAGAGCGCTCGCATGAGCGGCAAAGTTTTCCAGAACATAGAGCTGTGATTTCAAATGTTGCATCGTGCTCAGGGTCCTGGAGCTGCTTCCACCCCTTATCTCTCCTGAATGTCCCGATCTGAGTTCATCCACATATTGCTCCATGAGCTGGGGTGATAGTACGTTTGTATGGTGAGGATGATCGATAATAGATTATTACTCACAAACACCAACGTTGCGCCGATGCTTCGGAAGGCTTGATATGATTCCGTCGAGGCCGCGTAAGCTTTATTGGCAAGCTCCAACGTCCCTATCATATATGCCTCCCTTTCCTCCTTTGTCGTGCTATCCAACACTTGTGAGAGCGAAATAATATCATCGGCAGCAGTATAACCATATTGAGCAGCTACGAAGCCAGATTGAATGGCATCGATGTATTGATGCACTTGGCCCACAATCGCCTGGGCACGAGGGGAGCTAAAGAAGAAGCCTGGTTCAGCGCTTATACTCCAGATCCTGGGATTTTAAGCTTGAATACAGACGTGTCATGTAGTTCAGCTAACGGGGCTAGCAGCTCCAGGGATCTGGAAGTCGCCTCGGAAAATGTGTGAAAGTCGAATGCAGACGGTGTTCCCAGAATGATGTAGATTGACATCTCTTAATGTGATTAACGACGTTGGGTAGTTTTGATCTTGATACGTATATGGGCCTTTGAGAGTACTCAACAGGCGAGAGAAGCTGGGGAATGGGGCTCGTAGGTGTTCGGGCTTAGAAACAGAATGAGTTGCTATAGAGTCGGCGGCTGGGATGGTATATAGTGTAAAGAAAGGCTCGTTTATGCATGGCGTGCAGGTAGCTGGACGTTGCCATACAGCCTGCCACCCACGGGGTGCGAGTTGTTGAGCGTGGGGAACACACGGCAATTGACAGGACATGCCTCTTGATCTAATCTTAACCAACATCACAAGCCGGCTCAGCCAGGCAAAGTACGAAAACCTAGTAACATGCTAGGCAGTTCTGTATCCAAGTACCACGTTCCCAACAAGCATACCTGCTGGCCCGCCTTGCTGTAGGCAGTTCTGTATCCAAGTACCACGTTCCCAACAAGCATACCTGCTGGCCCGCCTTGCTGCATGTCCTCACACGCTGCACCAATTTCGAACGCCCCTATTTATATGTTAATGCAATAAAGATCCCGCGATACAATACCATCAATAAAAGGTAGGCAGATTCTCACTTGGAGTCTCCCTCCAGGCGTTTCATCTCTCTTATCGGAACGCAAACATCCCCCGTTGCAAATTACATGGCTGTCAGATGTAATGAACGTGCAGTAAAGTGTGATATTTGGACAGAACATATTTCGTGTTGACCGGAAGTATGACGCTCGTATATTTGTTTTTACACGTTGTCAAGTTAGACTACTTAAGCGTGAATCATTCCAGCGCCGAAGGCCAAGCCCACTTTAGCTTTCTACTCATCCATCCATCCTCTCTAACTTACTAGCATCCAATGGGTACAGGCTTACAACTAGCACTCATCGATCCACAATTGGGAGAACTCAACCTCACAAGGTTGGCTCAGTCGACTTCGGCTGCTTTCGACGTGCTTTCTCCTTGGTATCAAGCGGAACATTCGTAAGCGCTTGCCTGTCGTCTAAGCGCTTAAGCAGCGAACGTTGATACTGTTTCTTAACTCAAGGTGTCATACACTTCAACATATCAGCAGAAAGACTAAAGATTACGTTGACGCGCTCACATTCAGCATTGTAGCTGCGAAAGGCGGGTACGCGCTCGCTGTTGACGTCCTGGCGCTCGTAGAAGACGTTCAGGCCAGCGGAGGTCTTCTGAGAGAGCCCGACAGGGTCGAGTACCTGAGTGGCATGCTCAACCTCGCGCATAAAGGGAGTGAGATGGCATCACAGGCTTCAGACAAGTTCCATGCCGTCCGAGCGACGCTGACCCAGGTGTGTATATGGCCTTGGTCTGAAGAAGGGTAACTCACACATCGCAAACCCTTAGCTGATTGATAGCGCCAGTCAATCGGCGTCACGTAGGTTCTACTCTCCTGCTGAAATCGCAACAGCTGAAGGTATGCTCTCGGCTCCTCTTGAACCTCTGTGAATTTTAACGATCTCTGATCCATGTCATAATCTAACAGAGAATCTTGCGAGGCTAAAAGATGGCATTCCTATCCTGGAGGAGTTCTCTGGTTCTGTTTCTCTTTACTCTGCGTGGTGGAATGCTATGCACATGCAGGCCACCTCCGTCGAAGCACGTCAAGAACTGGACTACAACCCCATCAGACAAAAGACGATCATCAAAAAGTGGGAATATGTTCAGAAGCAGTATTCTGACTATCACGGAGAGGTAGGTCTTGTTGCGCATTTTCAAGCTTCCAAGGTACTTTTGCTCATGATCATTCCTTATAACAGATCAACCAAGTCAAGTCGAAGTACCACACAATATTTGCCAACGCGTCCGAATACTCTCTTCCTGAGTCCATAGAGCGCGCTTCCAACACATCGAGCGACTCCCAGTCCAGCGTTATTTCACTGCCACTCTCCCTTGTAGACGGCATTTTTGGCCGTCACCATCGTCTACACCATCGACACCGGTGCGGTTTCATAGAAGATTCAGAACACGAGGATCCTCACGAACACCATGGTGCAGAATACTACATGGGAAGGATAAAGCACCTTGGACATCATATCACCCATTCATTCCCATGGCATCATGTTCACAACTAGGTGCATCATCGCCTTCCGTTTCGACCTGCTCGCGCTTCCTTCTCCATCTGCGTTTGACGCACACGTTATCTTGTCCCTTCAACGTTTCAACCCCCATTATTGTATACCTGCGACAACTTCGAAAAATTAAGTTATTAGAGCACTTTAACCACTACCATACATATGCACTATCCCCACTCTATGCGTCATGATACCCCTGCATCTTGTACAATTCAATCAAAGCCATTTACTTCTAAAGGATGATTAAAATTCACATTCACACATTGTGCTAATTTGTACAGTTATCGGACTTCGATGGTGCGATAGCTTGGGCTGGCGAATAGAAGTCTGCATGCGGGCGGTAGTATTGGCGCTACGCGCGGCCTCTTGATGCCGTGCTGTCCCATTGTTGAGATCCCATGCACAAGTCTCCCTGGCAGATCATGATCACCACATTCCACAGGTAGGGTGACACCCGTCTAGGCGGTTTTAGATATATTTGAGTATTGTCGAAATATCTAGCGTTGAGTGTGTTAAGCGCTAGCTATACTTTTCACCTTGATTCGAAGCTGAAGGCATCATGGGCGTCGGCGCTGTCGTCTTGTGTTCTGCAAAACTTCCCCACGCGGATAATGCTAAGGTCGCTAAGCCCACTTGCATCGCGCCGAGTCGAGCATCACACCACCTGCTCCACACCCTACTTGGCCACATGATTAAGCAATGAGCAGAAATTTTAAGCCTCCATCGGGAAACGTGCGGAAATAGTTTCATGGATGAGCTGCAGCTACGCTGAACTGCCAATGATACATAATACTTAGTAAAGGAATCGAGTCATGATCTCACTCGATCGGATGTGGCTCGGAGTGCAGTCGCCTGGTGGGTTAGAGTAACTCCACATCACCTGTACAACGTACATACCGGGTTAACTTTGTCAACGAAGGATGCAAGTTGAGCTTCACTCTTTGTAAAACTGTTTCTTTCGATAAAGTCATTCACTTGTGCAAGCAGCGGAGTTGTTGAAAAATGGCGGCATACTCTATAGACTTGGAGGTTCCACTTTATAGATACTTCCGTGAAACCCGTTTAAGTAGTCTCTTTATTGTAAGGACTAGCATGGATCGTGAGAATCCAACATCCATCCGGATTGGGTGAATTCCGGGAAAAAAAAACTGGAAATGGAAAATTCCCGGGTCAATTCCACGGATCAATGGGTATTTTGCCTTACATTTTCCGTTTCGGCTGATGGCTAATGTGTTAAAATCACTGCGCGCATGCGCTTCGCACTCCCATCGTTCTGTTTGTGTTTTGCCGCTTGAATTCAGTTTATATACAGCCTATTATATATGTACACAATGTAGAAAGTGTTCAATACATATGTTAGGATATAAATATGAATGGTTGTGTTGAAAACCTCCACTAAAATGATAGTAAAATCCTGAAATCCCGAGGTATTTGCTTGGTTTATGCACCCTGTACTCTATATAAGGCCCCGAAAGACTGAGAAAGAGACATTGCAAGAGCTCTCTACCCATTTACTTGTGCGCTACACTGTCAATAATGCGACAACGAACCTCTCGCCCTCAGCATGCCCAGCATGCAGCATTTGCGCCCCCAAACCAGGCCAACCAAGCATCATCATCTGGTGATGTCAACATTAATGTGCCCGTAGTCGCACCTCAACGTCGTCGACAAGCCAACAACTCAGCATTACCATCTAGGGAGGGCTCGTTACAAAGCTCTCCAGCGACAGAGGTGTTCTCGGCACTTGCTCAGGTCAACTCTCGTGACCATGTGTACAGCGATGAATCAGACCCTGAGTTACTCGCCGATGGCCCTGCACCAGCGCTTGTGTCTCCCATTAAACGTCGAATGCGAGAGGATGCCCCTGCTATTCATAGGAAGCCAGATTTAGAGGTCTGGTCGCTGCCTGATGAGGTTATTATTGGTTCGTAAATACCCAATGATTTGCCTGATGTCACACTACTCGTTTCCTTATCTTATTATTTAATAACTCATACTGACACTTTCTTTAGATGCAGTGTTGCAACGATGGCACTCACCTTGGTATGACCACTACGAAGTGACGCTCCAACGCAACTATGGGCCCGATAAAAGCCCTCGGGAACTTGTGTTCATCTTTACCTGCACATCGAGACCCCGTAATCACAAAGCACTCACACGTGCACGTTCGAAGACCGGAGAGGGCACCAGCAACATCAAGAAGACTGCAATTGCCTGCCTTAGAGATCAGGGTATCAACAATTTGCAGGCCACCAAAAAACAACCGATCGTTGTACCGTATTCGTCCAGCAACCACCGTGCAGTTCTTGCTCTCCGCACTGCCCAATCAAACAGGCCGTTCAACATGGTCACTGATGAGTATTACCTTATGGAGGTCTCACTTCTTCGACCTAATACCATTGTCCCTGGCCCAAGCACAATCAGTCGCGACATCAAGCTTATCTATTTAGAGCTGTCAAAACATGTCAAGCTATATTTCGAGGTATGAGATTTGTGTGGATGACATATTTAAGCTTTAATGTTGATCAATTGATTCCAGAAACATGGCGAAAATGTTCATCTCGTTCTTGATGGCTGGACTGCTCCCCTTGTTGCAGCATATCTTGGTTTGGTCATCATCTGGTGTGAGAATGGGAAAATCCATCGTGCTATTCTAGAGTTCATTCGGTGTGTGAGCTATTTGGATTTTATAAATAATGGACAGACACTCATATATCACTTATTCAGCTTAACCAAGTGCCATGATGGCGCCTATCTTGCAGAGGTTGTTGGTGGTTGTATGAAAAGATACGGACTTGAAAAGCTGGTATGACAAATCTCAAATTGAATTATAATATATTAATTATTTTACAGCTGTTCTCAGTCTGTATGGATAACGCAAGCAATTGCGACAAACTTGCTGAGCTGCTACCTGAGCATCTTCCATCCTTTCCTGGTGAGAAAGGGCAGTTGAGGTGTCTCGCACACATATTTAATTTGGTTGCGAAGGTATGGTACTCTTTTGCGGCTATTAGGACAATACAACTCATAAATAAATTTTAGGCATTTATCTCCTTCTTCTTTAAGGTACCAAAAAAACGACAGCGTGTTGGTATTTCTGGTAGCCGCAACAGAAATACAAGGCACAAACGCACAGCCCATATGGGGAACATCGACTTGGAAACCATTGCCGATCTCGACGAAGACGATGAGGTTGTTTTTGATCTTGATGGTGGTAATGACTCAGATGACACAGAAGAGACTGACCGTGCTATACTTGAGGAAGCTACTGCAATTGCCGAGGCACATGAGGATGATGACGAGGGTCAGTCAGTGTATAATGAGCGTGTCACTCGTTCTATCCGGGACCGAGCAATTGCAGTGATGCAGGAAAGAGGGGTTCTCATTCATCCAGCTGATGAGATAACTGCACAGCAAATATTCCCCCGAGTGAGTCATTTATTCATTTATTCATTTATCCCATTTATCAATCACTGGGATAGGTCTCAGGGCTTGCGCGCCGTGTACATGATACACATGCGCTTGGGGTTAAGTTCCAGAAACTTGTTGATGCCTCTGATCTCAAGGGCACCCAACAAAAACTCACACGCCGAGTTCCCACTCGATGGAATTCCGATCTTGATTGTCTGCTGGCTCACTTTTTTTTTCGAGATATTATTGAATCATTTACAACTGCTGCGAATGGACTTCAGGCCTACCGGCTGTCTGATGAACAGTGGTCAATTGCTGAAGATGTACGAGAGGTTCTCCTGGTATGTATTTTTCACTGTTGATCATTATCAAATTCTCATCATCATATTTGAAACCTACCAGTTGTTAAAGCGTGTTACCCATATATTCTCGACAGCTGAGGTGCCGCTCATTGTGGATGCTATTGCGGTGCTGGCTGAGCTGGAAGAGGGTCTGATTGCCGCCCGTGATGACACATCCAATCCTGTGCCTAATGTTGTTCGGGTCGCATGCCAGGCAGCAATTATGGTTGTTGACAAGTATTCAGTTTTCATTGGAGGTTGCGACATTTATCTCATCGCAATAGGTGTGTCATCACTCTCATTATCCTACTCATGATTGTTTAGCTTTGTGAACTAATTTATTAATTTACTAGTCATGTGTCCGGACCGTAAGCTTAAGTGGTTCAAGGATCACGGCTGGACCGTTGCACAGATTAGGGACATTAAGAAATTGGTCATCGACACATGGAAGGCAAAGTATAAACCTTCCCAGGTCAGTTCTGGTGTGGATTCAGATACTCCTGCAGCAGCAGCAGCAGATCGGCGGAGGCTTTTTGAGGTATGTATAAATAAATTTGATCAAATCTATTTTATTGTTATATTCTTCATCTGTTACATCGTTTCATTGTTCAGATGCTCATGTTTGAATTGTAGAGATCTCGCTATGCTGCGAAAACAGTTGAAGATGAAGCCACAGACTCTGTCGACACCTATCTCAAGGATCCACTTGTCCCTTCACAAGCTATCAAGGAAGCAGGTGGGTATATTGCCTATTGGCACAATGCCTCAGGTACACGTCCCCATCTGGCGCGCATGGCAACTGATTATTGCTCAGCTCCAGGTGAGAAGTTTAGATTTTAATTTGACCCTGTGACATTATGCTGAATGGATCATTTGTTTATCTAGCAACATCAGTGGATGCTGAGCGTGCATTCTCAACTGGCCGACGTCAGGTCAACTTCATGCAGACAAACATGAGTTCACAGACGTTCAAGGCAAAGATGGCTGTGGGATCATGGGTTAACACCCCGTTATATCCTGGCTTCGACTATGTCTCCCACATTATTGGCAATGAGGTACGAAAGGAAGCTCAGATGGACACTGCCGAGAACCCATTTTATGTCCAAAGTCAATTTCCAAACCTCGAGATGGGAGTTGACATGTCTCTGAATAACTTAAATACATTCGCTCTGTGATTTTACCCTGTAAATACAATTATATATGTTCATTTGTGTTCGTACTTCATATTATTTTGATATTCTCTCTTGTCGTTCTCCAACTTTCTCACGTTTTTGACACATTTTCATGTTGATATGATTACTTGGGAATAACCGGACATCTTGCCTTCTGAACAACGAATACAGACTCTCTGAGAGTACCTTTACACATTTCACTGCTAATATCCAAGTTTTGGGGTGGTGGATTAAAACGGATAAATCCAATCTGTTTGCGATCCATCCGTTCTCTATCCAAATCCGTGACGAATCGCGGATTGGATTTGGAAGCGTCACGGTCACATCCATGCTAGTCCTTACTTTATTGATGTTGCTAGGGGCCCGGAGGAACCTGATGCTCGCAGGTAAGGTATGGGCAGCGTATCCCGTTCTGCCAGCTTGTCTGAAAAAATTTCCTGATTTCCAGCATGACAGGGTTTTAATTGTGAAGGCTGGGATTGACCTCACCGACTGAATTCTACAGGTTCAAGAGACGTGGCCTTCAAGGTCATCCCTGCAAAAAAAAAAAAAGGGGGGGTTTAAATAATTAGCCAAACGAGGGTTGTGATCATCCGCTTGGCACTAGAGCCGTAATAGTAGTCATCGTTTCCCAAGCTATGAGCATGGATAAAATGGTAGCCGACCTTGACGCGGCACTTGTCCTCCTTCCTCTAACTACTACCTTCTTGAAACTCATTTCCTATCCCCACATTCAACTGTCGGAGGCGGAAATTTCAAGAAAAATTACCAGGGAATCATCAACAACGTCCGCAAACATCAACTGAACGTTTATTTATCACCATTTATAGCATTTGACGCTCTACAACACTCTCGTTTCAATCACCTTTATAATCACCTATATCTCCCTAACGACCTCCAGTTGCACACCCCACCACTAGAACTTAACTATGGCAGGAGTTTGGCAGCGACACCCGCGATACACCATTATGGTGACAGTCGCTTTGCTCATTACGTTGTACCTTTTGGTGCCGTACACACCACAGTCAGGGCGATATTTTATGATGCAGGATAGCTCGCTACAGAGCAGAGTCCAGAGGTCTCATGCAATTTATGATACGCTCTTAAAAGACCGCAAGCAGCTCATCAAGAAATTTGGTCCTGAGCCAAAGGACATTCAGTTGTACGTGTCACCTAGTTTTTTCCATTCATAGGTGCCTGACGTTGTACGTTGACACTTAGGTTCCCTGAAGACAAGGCTCCATGGCCACCTTACACTGTCTGTGAGTCGTGTTGAAAGCTATTTACTAGACCAGAACCATTTCTGACATGGGTTGTTTACGCGTCATAGGGGACTTCTTCCCAGCAGCATTCAACTGCCCCCACGAGATTCAACGACTCGGCGCGCTTGGTGATGGAGGTAAATGGGTCTGCGGCCTCTCTCGCGTCGCCGAGAAGAATGATTGTATTGTCTACTCCTTTGGTATGTTTCTTGACACATTCCTTCTTTTTTCTTCCATAGCTTTCCCCACTTGATATTGTTTTCTCTATTCCGTTCACTCGACCGAACACACGTTTGTTCCCCACATGCTCTTTTCCTATTCCACATGATTGCGTTACATTCATCATTTCAACTGTGCCTGGTTGACCACAAAACCCGTTTAATCACCCAGTTCAGACCTTCTGAATTTGATCCCCGACGGCTCGCTAATATGTCCATATTTTTTTATCCCTTTTTACCCTCATAGGTATCAACAAAGAGTCTTCCTTCGAGTACGAAATCCTCCAAGGTACCTCTCACTGTCAAATCTGGGGCTACGACTTCAGTGTCGACTCTTTCGGGCCCGAGATCCCAACACGACTCTCCCACCGTACCCATTTCTCTGCTTATGGTCTTTCTGGCGCCGACAAGCACAGTCCTGGCGACAACCCCCCTATGTGGACTCTGGAAAGCTTAATGGCAAGGAACGGTACGCGTCTCTCTCTTATCTATTTTTGAACTGTAAGCTAACCGAAATTAAATTGGGAATTGACACGCTGTGTAGGTCATGAACACATTGACATTCTGAAGATCGACATCGAAGGCTGGGAATTCGAGACGCTCACGACCCTTATCAGGCCTTACATCGCCTCTGGCAAGCCCCTCCCCTTCGGCCAACTCCAGCTTGAAATCCACTTGTGGAACAAGAGCTTTGAAGAGTTCCTCAAGTGGTGGGAAATGTTGGAAGAGGCTGGTCTCAGGCCTTTCTGGACTGAGGTGTGTTTTCTTTCCTGTTAGCGCTGTTTTTATGTGTACGGATGCTGAGATAAACCTTGTCCGCAGCCCAATCTCGTTTACCTCATCTACAACAACAAGGCCCACACCCCTGACCTCGCCGAGTACTCTTTCCTCAACGTCAAGGGCAACAACGTCTTTATCCAAGACGCTCCCCCTGCTCATGGCGAAAGAAGCGGACACCCTCACGCGCCTAACTAGTCTGACAACCATGTGCAAATCCTAACTTACTCCATCCCCGTCATAATTCCCCACTTCTCACCATCCCCCCAATCACACACACACACGGTGTGCTAAAAGGACCCCCCCCTTTTCCTTTCCTGGTCCGCGCTTTTTGGATTTTGGAATTTCTTTGGATTTTGTCATGGGACATTGCTCTTTTTCGAATTAGTCGTTTATTTAGGTTGGTGAGGTGGCGTAGTGTGGAGCTGGAGCGAGGTTGCGATGCTATGCTGGTTTCTAGTCGGAAGGGTGGCATGGATAAATACGCTGTTCGCGGCTCTGGTCACTTGGAATGTTGGTTAAGCCGAAGAGGTGGTGGCGTATCATACTTGCTTTATGCTATATTCAACTACAGTTTCATACCCTTCTTCACGATACAACCCCCTTTCTTTGTGCCACCACTTCGCTTTACATGCTGCTAGTATTACCATACCATCCTACCAGTATTAGCCTCTGTTCTCCACCCTTTCCGCATTTTTCGCGACCATCAGATGTTTTTTCACCTCCCTTGGTTGATTCCGCTTAGTACTCATCACCTTCCCTTTCCCTTTCTTTCCTTGCAGCATTGCGCTGCAAGGACTCATTAAGTAGGCGCATAACTATGCGCTTACCTTTATCTTATCCCTCACTTTTATTCCTCGTCACTGAAGTAAACTAAATTCTCTTTTTGGTTTTTATTTTTCACATATTATTGGGCATTGTGTGGGTTTGGACACTTCTTTTGACGTGTGATATCAAGATGGGATGACATCGTGAGAGAAGAATTGTATTGTATTGAAATTTCAAATGTACGAACGGGAGTCGTGGTGGTCGCACGGGGCTTTTCATACACAGCCTCTCCTGATTAGGACTAAACCCTGGGCACACCGAGACAATCAATAATTTTCAGAAACGCAGTCAGCGTCTGACATTTGGTGGGATGAAGAGTGAGTGAGTCATAATGAGTCCTTGAGCTGTCTCAGTCTTTAAGCGCTTTAGCTTTAAACTCGATGATTATGAATAATTCTATGTTGCCTTCTCCCATCATCCTACTAGTCGTTCTCTTCAGACTCTTCACTCATTCACCATGCATCTCGAACACAGATAGCTTCGCATCTCTCGTGGAAAAAGGGTTAAAATAGTTGTACTGAGATCGTAATGGCCTTTAACAGCAATTACACCCTCTTTTTACGGCTGGTTGACTGTAGACGTGGCTAGACTCCACGAAGTTACCCGAAACTGCAGGTACTTCTCAACTAAGCGCTATTTTAGTTTAGCATTGGTGTCAAAGTGAGTCTTTTCTACACTGTTACAGCGCAGTATGGACAGTTAATAGGTCAAATCTGCTGCAATGCACATTGCATAGGGGTATCAGCGAGTTAGACAGCAGTCGACAAAACATAAACCAGGGGCAGGAGGATGAGACCATCCAGCTTTTCAATCCACGGTCACCATAAAAGAAGCCGGATCATGTTACTCAGAGACCCCGGTATTTTTAGCTGGGAAACGACTCGGGTTCTCGGCGGAGAAGTTGCAGTCGACGATGGGGCTTGAATCACGTTCACTCATTTCAACTCTCCAATTGCTTTCGATATTGCATTACATGTAAGTTTGATTTCTTTTATGAGTCCCCTCAACTTTAGTACGTATTGGACCTCGGACTCGTGCAGTAAGTGTACATTGCGTTAGCTTCCTTCGATGCAATCAACCTAAATTCAACCAATATCCTGGGGCAACTAAACGTAAGAACTGAGCGACAGCAATTCAGTGCGGAGCTAGATATCCCAATCGAAACCTGTCAACCCAGAATCAGATTCATCATTTATACTCAGAGATGCCTATTGATTCCAGGACCAGCATTATACCAACCCAACACCCTTCGACCAGCCGTCCATGGAAGGTGTGGCGCTCGATGTACCCGCGAGCAATGCCCTCACTGAAACGCCTCAAAATGGCCAGCCAGAGACCATTACAGGTATTATGGTACTATTCTCCCGCTCCCTGTGCCATGATAACGACGTCTAATTCCACCTGCAATGGACCAGACAGGATTTTCACTCAAACAAACTCTACCATTCCTCTCGCAGTCGGTGAATCAGGTTCAGGTCCAGTTCTATAAAATTGAGAAAATCCTGGGTTCATCAGTGGAGGAGGGAAGCACGCAATCCGAAGATGCCCTCTCCTGCATCAAGAGTGCTAAGACTCTGTTTTCTGAAAAGGCAGAGGCGTCACGTCAACTGCTATCCAGTTCTTATAGGCATTGTAGTGACCGTACGCTGGCGTGTCAGATGCCGGCTCACGACCAGCATATGCTTTTGGAGGACAGCTTGCAGTCCGCGAGGGTTTTAAGTCGGGAGTTTTCTCAATATAACAGGGAATTCGGAAACGCACTCACGCAGTTCGAGCTTCAGAAACCGTCTCTACTAGTGCCACATCCTCGCGGTATGTTGTTCACCGCCTATGGTGCCTCATGACATCTTGTTGACCCTTACTGACGATACCGCCCACAGAATCATGCCCTTCTGAATCCACATATTCCACAACGAATGCTGTTGACAGTCTCTTTTCCTCACTTCACTCCATGCAGACCTATCTTGACGAGATCATTGCTTTCTGGGATGACCACGCTGAAATGCTGTCCAATGACATCAATCCATCACCATCTTCCAATAGGAACAGATTATCTCCTGATAATCACGATCTTGCGGAAACGTGGTTGGGTTATCAGAGGGCACTGCTTGACGCAAGCTCTTCAATTGCAGAATCTGTAGACGCCATGGCGGTCGAACCCGCAATTCATCCACAACCCAACCTCCATCGAGTACACAGTGTCGCTCAGGAAGAGCGTGGGATCCTGAATACACTTCAATGGTTTTGGCGGCGAATTACATTCACTAACTCCCGCGTGCGTTAATCCGTCCCTGTTCTCGTTTTGTGCCCCACTTTGGTTCAAAGTTGGGACGATATTTTCCCACTAAACGACCTTGTCCCACATCTATGTCCGTATTTTTCCGTCATCACTCCCGTGCTTATACAAATTTGCTTTCCGTTGGATACTGCTTTCGTGGGTCGTTTATACCCAATTTATTCTTCTGCTCTCACCTGTCCAAAATGTGACAGCTTTGAACCTTATACCACAGATGTTTCTGGATATCTGGCGGCTTGATTTAATTCAGTTTACGTACACGTTGTCTTTTGGTCTTATTGGCTGTGTTCAACTTTAAAGTAGTCATCACTGTAATGCTGTGCTTATCTTCCCATCGTGCCAGACCCGACTATACACATGCCAGGTATCAGAGTGCGCGGCAAACATGCGGCGGGGGCTGTTCATGGAAGCGCCCACTTATAGAGTTCAGGATTCGACCTGGCCCCTGCAGGATCTTTACCCAACCAACGGCCCTTCTACGCAATGGCGTTGACCGCTTCTGACCCTACGTTTATCTTCCTCAACTCTGCAAAAGAGTACGATGTCACGTCTCTCGCGCGAAGCACCCGTAAGACCCTCGATATCATCCTTCCATGGTGTCAATCCCAAGAAACGTGAGTTTCATTTCCTCGTTTCATCAGTGTCATATTGGCGTCTGGAATTAATTTGATTATTAATTACAGCTCAGTCCTCTCTCTGACGAAAGACGTCCATGATCAGGCCATCCAATATGCTCAGGCAATTGATCTTAGTGTCGTTGCGGCGCATAATGGGTTTACTGTGGCTGAAGATGCCATTTCCCTGTTTGAGCTGTTGCAAACGACAGAAACGACCCCAGAGGACCGACAGGAGTTTTTGCAGGGTACTCTGGAGCTGGCACGAAAGGGGAGAAAAAATGCCCTCGAGGCGAAGAACAAGTTTGTCGACGTGCGAAACGTGGTTGAGGGTGTGAGTGTCAAATTTCAAAATTATCTCATCTGTAACCGTAAACTGTGCCTCCTGTAACTGACTATGGTGTTTTAGCTTGCACGACGCTTAGTCGATGACCAAAAGGCGAAGGCCTCATTAAATTACAAGCAACTGGTTGATGGCAAATGTCAGTAATATAAGCCTTGGTATGATAGTATGCAGCTAATACCCCTTGCGTTTATAGTGGTCCCTGTTCGCAAGCCTCTCAGCGACGTGGCATCTCAGCTTCTTCACGGAATTAAGCACCTCGAGGAGTTCAGGGATAGCCTTACACAGTTCTGCAACTGGTGGAACCTTATCGAAATGGAAACCAAGACTCAGATTGACAGGGAGCAACAACTCGTGGACTCCCCTATGGACAAGATCCGCATGAAGACCGTGGGGGCTAGATGGAATAACCATCGCATACGCTACGCTTCCTATGTGAATGAGGTCTGTGTAATATCTGAGCTCTCGAATACGTGAAAGGAAGCTAACCGCCAGCATAGATTGGCCTCGTGCAGGATCATTACCCCGCTCTCTTCGCAGAATCTAGAAAGTCCATTCGAAATCATGCAGATTCCGATACCCCCTCTCAAAGTGCCACTCCGTTGACATTTGACATTGAACCGCCTTCTTACATTCGACTCACAAGTGATCCTTTGCCTTTCACATCCAAGGATGCCAGCGGCGTTCCGCAGGAGTCTCGACCCAAACCTCACAGCAGTTACAGCAGCAGTGTCCCCGCATCACATCGACCAAAGCAAAGCAAGCCCCGGACCGAAACTAACGTGATAATCAGTGAAGAGTTCAATGCGCGGTCATCATACCTGTCCGCTTCCCTCAAACACGTTCAGATCCTTGAACCTGGACGTGCTTTTCTTATGCTACACCTCCAATGTCATACGGACGACGCTCATCGATGCTGTTCCATCAAAATCAAGTGGAGATTTCGAGCAGCTGATAAATCCTCTGACGCTCCCCAAGTTGTCGATGTCGCACCGAAGCTGAGCATTGGAGCACATACCAAGGAGGGTCACAAGCGGAACTTAGGTGTCAACGCTCCCGTGCAAATGAACATAGCTGGTGCAACGGTCGGACCAGAGTTGACTGGGAGTTGGGAACGCAGTAAAGTCGTCTCGCGTGCGACGATCATTACCGGCTCTGTGCGTGGCCTGTGGTCCGACTCGGCAGAGTGGACTGTGGTGGAAAATTCGGGCGCGAAGGCTGGAGTGCCCTCCCACTTCTGCGTAGGCGTCATCGTGAATTATGACGGGCCGTTCAAGATGGAGCTCATGCTGGACGCGAAGCATGTTGCCACCGCGAAGTGGTGGAGATCGCGCGTTGAGGCAAAGAAAGAATATCCGTTGGATGTAGACGCGCGGGCCTCTGAGTTTGAGCCTTATGGGGACGCAGCGAGATGGAAAGAATGGTTTAAATTGATCAATGGCGAGATTGATGGGGCAACACATGTTCATAACCAGCCTGCCCTCAGGAGGGATTAGCCTCTCCCCAACGGTAAATTCAAACTTCCTCTGAAGTTGTATTAATAGTAATATAGTGACGTTCAAATGAAATCATCGTAAGGCCAAATGTATTTGACTTCTCATGTAGGACTCTAGGTTCTCTAGAGAGGTTGTGTGAAGTTGAGAACTGATTCGGCTTTGAACGTTTGAATTCATAGATGAATTACTGCAATAAACAAGTAGCCATCTACGCAGTCTTTAATACGGGGTGCTACGGCCACTACGGCAATGATTGCTTGCGACCAGTGTGCGGCCGAAGCAACTTCATCCAACCGCCTTTCAACAATTCCAGAATAATAGCCCCTAAGGCTTTGTTTTCTGGATTGCGTTGATGAGCACGCGCCGTTAGAGGCTTTGTCAAAAACGAAAACGATCCAGTTAGAGCCTTCTTTATGGGGTGCATATTAACTCCCGGCTCCCGCTCTATAGAAAGGAAATGAGATTGAGATGTCAATGATCAGTGATGGATAGGGGTACTACGGTGAACAAATCGTAGAACGCACCATCGGCAGGGGCTCGACCAAATTTTGTTGAGGATGAGCCAGGCTTATTTGGCCCCAAAGTTGAGGGTTTCTTTGACGGATAAGCTGCGCTACGTCCTTGTGCCATTGAATCTTTGGGATATGCGTGAATCACCATCATCGCTTTTAGCGATGGGCCAGAAAGGTCTAGGAAGGAGTACATACCACCGACATGATCATCTTCCAAAGGTTCGTCAAAAATGTGCACCTAATAACTCTTGTTAACAGTGAATAATGAGGTACCTCAACATCGCACACGTACTGCATCCGATATTTGGGTTGCAGGCTTGGGCTTAACAGGTCCAAGAGTGATGGCATATTGTTCTTGAATACAAGAAACCTTGTAAAACGCGTCAATTACCCTCCCCGATAGGCGACTAAGGCTGTAAACGCACTAGTTGGACGTAATTCGCGTACTGAACGCGAAGGTTTTGCCATCGTTGCACAGTTGCCGGGTCCTTCAGTGAGTCGATACGGAAATTGATGCGCTGATCGGGCTGATGAATGCCGGATTCCGCCTCAATTCTGACCCAATCCCACCAGGCGATGAAGGAAGAGACATTATCGCAGAACTGAGCCAGGACTTCCGCTTCCTCCCCTAAATCTTTTGCAGATCGATCAAAAGTTGTGCCGTCGGAATTTTTGAGATTATCTTGCTCTGTTATGTGATCAGGAAGGTCAAATCGCGGGTTATTGCCAATGCCAGGATAACGTACCATGTTCAGACAGAAGACGTGAAGAAAGCTGCGGAGTGAATGTTAAAAAGTAACAATGAACGACGAACGGTCAATCAGGGCAGCTCGCCTCGTTACGGTATTGATAAACGTACCCGCATTAGGTCCTTACGGACATTTCGAAAGGTCTCGTATGTGTCGGTTGCGTCACGATATGCCTCTTTAACCAGCTGCATCATGCCTGCCAGATAGAGTTCCAGCTCTTCTGGGTCATCGGCGGGCAGTGCTTCAGCCAGAAAGAGCACATCCTCTGTGACTGTAAAGCCGCTGTATGCTGCTTTTATTCCAAGCTGGATGCCCTGTACGTAGGCATTAGCCTGTCTTGCTATATCTTGAATCACAGGACTATTGCTGTACGAAGTCGTTAGCTCAATTCAATAAAGAATTCATCGGTTATAATGGTATAACATACGAGTTAGCTTGGGAAAGCCATGGTTTTAGCAGCTCTAGTGCTCTTCCCGTGCTTTGAGCAAACGAAGTTAGGTCCAAAGCTTGCGGAGGTGTTAGGGTAATTGACGCAATCGCAGCCATTTTCCTTGAATGCAGGTAACGAAGTCCACACTTGACATTATTATGGGTTGAATGGAAAATGAATAGCTCCAAAAACACGGGTTTCACACCACTGCGTTGCCATGAGGGGGCTCAGTATTTTACTGCAAGCACATATGTAGGACTTATACATGTCCGCTCTCTGTATAGGATTAAAAGGCCATTGAATCCCTATTTGCTTTGGAACGTGCATCAAATCTGTTCACTTCCTTTCCCTTCCTTTGTTTGTTTTGTCTGCCTGCCGCATACGATCTGTCAACAAGGTCTCTCAATCTCCACTGCCATGTCATGAGCGCTAGAGCAGACGTAACTCTAATATTCTATACAGTTATTTCATAGTCTGACATCGCCTCTAGGCACATGCTGAACATGTGTACTTAAAGCTATTCTTATATACAAGCGAATATTAATTAAATAAGTAAGCATCTGAAATGAACGACACAGTACATCTATCACATAATGACGCAACAGCAGGCTTGGGTTTCCACCCGGACTTTTTCCTCATGAGACCATGGGGGTGTATGATCGAGGACATCAGGAGTAATGATTCGACGACGTCTTGTCCCTCCTATCGATCTAAGCGCTTGCTCAATATCGGTTCGAGCCACGCTTCTAGATTGTCTTCGAATCGACGACCTCTGTCTGCTTTCAGCCAAAATACGAGGGTAGACGTCTTCAAGTCTCCTGCCCTATTGAATCGGTGAGAACGTGATAATCTAAAACAGCATTTGTGAAAGGTTTACAAACTAACCATATCTGTATAATCAGCGAATTGATTTCTCAGAAGAACCCATCGCTGGATGACCAATCTGTGACGAAGTGAATCACAATCAAAGGAGAGGGGTGGAGTATAGCCGTGTCCATGGGGGCGAGGATCAGTCTCTATCTTCACCCAATCCCACCAGCGCGCTAAGGCGCTGGCATGAGCGGCAAAGCTTTCCAGCACGGAGATCTGTGACCTCAGATTCTCTATCAAATCCAGCATCTTTTCACCAGCACTCTGGCTCCCAGAATGTATTGACCTCAGCTGATCTACCTGCTGCTCCATGAACTTTGTACGTATTAATAGAAGGGGTCAGAAGTTAGATTTCTCAATGAGTGTACAGTTATCGACCGGACTTACAAATCTCATCGTTGCCCGGACGTTTCGAAAAACCTGATACGACTCTTCGGCTGCTGAATACGCCTTATGAGCCAGTTGTAGCGTTCCTACTAGATATTCTTCGCGCTCTTCGGATGTAGCTGAGTCCATGACTTGTGACAACGATATGATATCATCTGCCGCAGTAAAGCCATACTGAGCTGCAACAAATCCAGATTGGATAGCGTTGATGTACTCATGTACCTGACCAAGGATGTTGTGTGATAAAGAGGAGCTGAACAAGCGCGATCGGCGCCCAATATTGTCAAAACGACAGGTTATGAACGGGACCTCAGAGTCACCGACCTGTCCCGCAGCTCCGTGAATGGTGTTAATAGCTCTAATGATTTGATTGTTGCCTCTGAAAATGCATAGAAGTCGAATGCAGATGGTGTATTCAAGATGATATAGAGCGACATCACTGCTGCTGCGTTTTATGGTGTTCAGGTTGGGAGGGAGGGAGATGCGGGCGAGAAACAAACCATCGTGATATAATATTCCTTGAAACGACGGCTACCTACTGCGCCAGGAAGATACCCCTTGGTCTGATGTGTCGTTAGGCCTTTCATGGAATTGAACGTGTTCAACATGCGGCAGAAAACATGGCCTGACCTTATTTGTTGATCGGTACCGTGAATGTGTGGGCCAATTTTTTCTTGAGTAGCCTACACGATCGGTAATCTTACCTTGATAATACATACAGTGTGGTACTTTTGAGCTATTTTCTTGTCGAACATCCCCTCGACAATAGGATTGAGGAAAGTAATCCTGTTCAAGTTGGAACGTCGAGTTGCTCAGACCCGTCTCGCACCCTAATCCCACGGTCATGACTGTCGATGTCAAACCTGAGACACTGACAGTGAGATATAATTGGTGACATGCCTTGCAAAGGCAAGCGTATTGTGCATGTTGCGATGTGAAGCAATCGAGACGCGTCTCATATCTATTAAATGCCTCGATGCACCATGATTATACAATGCTTCCGGAATATGCGGCTTCATCGATGCCCATAACCAGATAACCATTCAGATTTCAGCTGATCATCCAAGTCGCAATTATATTTGAAGCATTACTGCATCCGGGGTCCCGCTGTCAAAACGGAAGGTAAGCTGAACTGGACGGCTGCGTTTTCTAGGTTCCACTCTCGGGGTCACTATCGTCTGAGGCCCGTGACCCCCTTAGCTTCCCTTATAGCAATCTGAGGCTTGGTAAAGGTCTAAGCATTTGCTAGGTCTCAAACATGGTCCCCACAGAAGTTAAAATCCTCGAGCCAGCCAGCTACAACTTAGATGTCCTGGCAGACTCAACTATTGCAGCATTTGATGAACTATTGCCATGGTGCAAATTAACACACAGGCAAGAGCCGAATCTTGTGCTTTGCACTTGTTTTTGTTCCGACGGCTAATGGAGTCTTTATCTCAGTCATGAAACATTCCAGCAAGTCATCTTCCAAGTAGACAAGTACGTGCGGGCACTCAACTACAGTATCGCTGCTGCGAAATATGGCTACACTGCTGCTGGTGAGGCGATCTCAATTGCTCGTCTTCTGGGTTATGGCAACGAGTCCGAGACCAAGGACTACATTATTAGGATGCTGCGTATCGCAGAAAAGGGCCACCAAAACGCAAAAAACGCTCATGAATGCTTTCGAGGGGTTCGAACAACATTGGGCAAGGTATGATGCCCATCCATTCTCTCAAGCCCGACACTAAATTCTTATGTGTCATTCCCGAAGGTTATCACCGACGCCAAAGAAAGAGAACGTGCTGGTTCCTTCCGGAGCGCCATTTCTGGGTCAGCAGCTAGTAGTGAGCTTTGTATTTCCGGAAACGTCTACCACTCTCCTCATAATAGTTAGGGTTGAGGCGGCTGCAAGAGCTTGAAGATGCAATTCCCGTCCTCGAGCAATTTGCTCTGTCAGTTTCCGCCTACGCATCTTGGTGGAATTTCATGGAAATGGCAGGATTTGCGATGGGAGAGAGAACTCCAAGACCGGAGGACGGAGAACTCGTTTTCAACCCTGACTCGCTGCGGATAATAAGTGTGGTTCAACGGTGGGAGAGTATTGAGCGAGGGTACGTTGCGTATACAGATAAGGTGAATAATTAAGAGGTCGACAGTTACAGTTGCTCACCCTCCCCTTTACTTAGATTACGGCTCTTCAAGACCACTATCCAGATCTGCTACGAAGAAACGAAGACCCATCCCCCACATCTGAGTATGGCACCAACACAGGGTACTCTGGATCGCGACCATACACGGAGGGATATTCTTATGAACGAAGGAGCGTCTTTCAGCAGCAGCACGGGCTGGGTGAGCACACGAGAGCTACTCGAGATCCTGAAACCATCTCTCGAACCGTTCAAGGGTTCTTCAGGAGGGTTTTTCGTACGCGCGATGAACCAGATAATTCTCGTACCAGCCCAGTCAATTATTCGTTTTGATTGGCTTTATCGTGTAGATCGTTTCCTATCCATTCCCCTTGCATTTTCCCTCCCGTGCAAATTGTAGCTTGCATTTCCTATGCCACAGTTTCGTTTTGTCCTACTCACTTCTGAGTTCTCTACCAGCATCCAATGTA
Organism: Panaeolus papilionaceus; assembly: GCA_015501605.1. Classification (NCBI taxonomy): domain Eukaryota; kingdom Fungi; phylum Basidiomycota; class Agaricomycetes; order Agaricales; genus Panaeolus; species Panaeolus papilionaceus. The sequence continues at coordinate 321,713 of JADNRZ010000016.1, forward strand.
TCGTTCCTTCTGCATGTCAACTAGCACACATATTATTTCCCAAGCTAAACTTTGGGCATGCTAAATATGCATTGAATGGCTCTCTGTGACTCTTGCCCAGATGTAAGACTCCGCCCTGACGAGATGTTGAACTTGAAACATCATCCATGCTCGTCTTACGACTTGGTTTTATTTTTATTTTTGTGGAGCCTGAAAGGCGTCAGGCAGGTAATGTAATAAAATCGTCTCCTTTGGCTGGCATGTAATTTGGTGAGTTTCATCTGTTCCGCATTTGGTTTTCATAACCGCGTCGGTCGACTGGCTTGATGCGATTCAAACAGATTGCACTGCAATGTTTCATGACCTCGCGAGGTCCACCCCGCAACGGCGCAGATCCCTAATTGATCGTTGTGGTCTGACTACAGCGGACCAGATATTTCTTACGTATATAAATATGTATGACCTCAGCCCATTTCTTAGCAGCGCAAATGTCTCACGCAGCCTTGAAGGTTGATTCGACTTTTTCTGTGGTTATGGAACCGTTCCACCAGTCTCAGACAACTAACGCGGCAAGTGTACGCCTAATTCATATCATTAGAAGATATTCTAATATAATTTGCCCGCACCTTAGGCAACCCCTTCTCTCAAACAAATAGTTCTCTCTACCTCGGAATCCATCCACCATGTCAATATCGCGTTTTATAAACTTCATAAGACTCTCCTCATAATTGCATCTTCCCGAATGGGCAACGCACCAAAAGCCAAGCCTGCTATTGTTCAGCTCAAGAGCGGGAAGACACTCATTTCACAAAAGGCAGAATCGTTACGGAGACCTCTTCAAAGCACCTATAGACATGCAGGCGATTTCACTCTAGCTTTGCAGACAACGTCGCGGGAGCGCGATGAGTTCATGCAAGGCTGCCTGGAGTCCGCAAAAATCCTTCGCCGGGATTTCCTTCTATTCAGCGACGATTTTGGAACGACCCTTGTGCAAGTTGAACAGGGACGATCTACCTTAGTCGTTTCAGAAGAAGGTATGCTCGCCGTTTACATCTCCCTTCAATATATTGCGAGTCCCCATTAACATTCCTGTGTGTATGTCAGAGGGGGGCCAAAGCGAGTCTTCAGGAGAAACTGACACTTCGACCAACGGCGCCGTCAAAGAGCTCTTTGACTCATTGCATGCAGTTCACTCCCACCTCCAAGAGATTGTCGCCTTTTGGGATTACCATATTTCACAACTATCGCATGGGATTTCCTCAAGCACTCGACCATCACACGTCGACGACAGCTCTAACCACAATACCGACATAGTCACGACATGGCTAGGATATCAGAGAGCTCTTGTGGATGCAACCTCCTCAATTGCGGAATCAGTAGACGCCATGAGTGTCGAACCGAGAATACCTCTAGAGCGCTCTCAAAATGACAAAAATCAGAACGTTTCTGTTCTCCAATGGTTCTGGAGGTGGATGACTTCTTGGTAAAAATATTTGCTCACGTTACAGTTCGCAAAAAGTGTCCTTGTATGTACCTCCTGTTTTTCGACTCTCAGGAGCTCGGAGCTCGGAGCTCAACCATCTGTTTCATGACCGTCGTGTTCCATTATGCCTCCTTCTGGACGCTTTGTATTTATGTATACATGATGTCTCTCAGGGTCGGAACCATGACTTGGCTGAACCTTAGTTCCTTCCCAACTGAATTTTCCGCAGCACATACCTACTCCCTCAAACCTCCAGATTTTGTTCATGGGGACACAGCCCTGACGGGGACTGTCCTCCTATACGTATTGGGGCGAGAAAGGTCTTCACTGATGCCCTCACACGCAGCACACATGCGGCTGTCAGGGTGGCGCCATTTAAACAACCTCGTCAAGATACTCTACTAAAAGATGTCAAGCAGCTACCATCCGAACCGTTAAATACAAGGCCTCGAGGCTGCTATCTGTCGTAAACTGTGTAGCATGAGGACACGATACGAGAACACCGGTCTCATGACCAATTATACTCTTTCGCTTCACAGTCGACGCTATTTACGAATTGAATCCTGAATCGCTGAACCTTCACTCCTTAACTCATTAAAGGACCCTAGTTCCCATATATATCACTGACGAACAACTCGCCCCCACATTCTGCACCCACAATTACGGCTTTGTGTCATGACCGTCATTTGTAACTGAATTACCCACTGAACACGCCTAAAAAGCATGTCCCCTTCCTTTGTTCAGCATACGATTATGGCCTCTCAAAGCAATACACTAGTTCCCTTCCAATATTAGCTCCGTACTTTCTCCAGAGCTCTGTCCGTTCATTGAGTAGATTCGCAGACGATAGCCCTTTGTCACATCTGAGCAGCACCATCCTCCCCACTCGCCAGATTTCAGTCCCTGGGTTCACTGGCGCTATCCGCCTCTCTCCCTCCATATAGGCGCCTAATCTTGACGTTCTAGATGTTATTCCGCCGTTTCAGGGTTCCAGATCGTTATTCAGGTGAGGAGGAAGATATCAAGCAACCCTTCAATTCTTTTTATTTGCAGACCGTTTTCAGAATTGGACGGAGCTAATTTGAATCCTCAATGTGTGATAGTGGGATTCGCACAAAGGGGTGCGGAGAAACATGCACGTTTCGGAAACCCTGATTGGCCCGTCTGCCGCTGAATAGATGTAATTTACCGGGTTGAATATTTCCGTTAGTTGTGCGGGTTGGGTGACGAAGAGTAAAGCAGCAGTGACGACAGCGAGGCTACATTCGACATCAATGTCGCTGGGTAATCCAGGGTGGATGTTGCTACCAATGTCCACAGGCTAGACACACATTGATTGTAATCAAAGGGGGATAACCAGGGCGGGATTGGCGCCCAAAACGTCAAGCTGATAGCCTGAAAACAGGATTGACTATCACCGCCCCGGCTACTTGGGCTCCTCACTCATTGGCGGTCGTACCTGATCTCATCTTACGCCTAGTAAGGAAGTTGGAGGACATGCCATTGACATCGCCTCATTTTTTTGATCCAATCATGTTTGACGTGCGCAAAATCATGGGGTCAAGGAGCTCTGACATCAGTCGTTACGAATAGGGAAGCAGGCTACAATGTCTCCGACATGGTAGGGGTTTCTGATAGACGTCAACCTGTCAAATCCGTTGCCCTAAAGTGTGGTACTGGGAGCGTTCTGCGTATGAACCCGATTCTTCGTGTATCACATCTGAATTGTAAATGTTATCTTGAAGCAGGGTTACTACATTTACAGGGTCCGAAAGCAGCTTGAATCCCATACATACATTTCGCCCAACGAGGTATCGACTCTAACATCAACAAAATTTAACAATTTAAAATGTATGGCACAGCACGATAGCGGTCCTCGCTATCTTGGGTAGTTGGTTGAGGGAAATGTAGTTCTGGGTATCGCTTCGTGATCATGACCCCTGAATAACTTTGTCACCTCGACATTCTTTTATAAGGAGTTCCTCGAGTAGAACAACTATTCACCACATTCCACCACACATGGGCGACTTCAATCCCCCTCATCCAATCGATATCACAGAAACAGATGTCCCCCCCTACGATGTGCGCGATCTCGCAACCTCAACAGTGAGAGCACACGAGGTACTAAAGCCGTGGTATAGTTGCAAGGAAACACGCTCGTAAGCATGATACCCCCCCTTTACCTGCCATTTCTTTCCTCAGACTCAAAGACTGCCATCCCAGTGAGGGAGCACTCGAACGCGTTAACACACAAGTGCAGAGATACATCAAGGCTCTCAACGATAGCATGGACGCCGCAGCCTGCGGTTTCACCATCGCTGATCATGTAATCATATATATCACAAAGCTGAAAAGTGGAAGAGACTACACTGAAGAACAGCGTGCTGAGTATGCCGAGTACATACTGGATTACGCAAACCAGGGTCACGAAAAGGCAAACAGTGCGACAAACGGTTTCCGTGGCGTTCGAAGAAAGTTGAAACAGGTTGAGTGCCTCCAGTGCCTATATCTCTGTTTCGACGCATATCAACTCGATTATATCTACAGGCTATCGAAGACACCTGCCCTGACCGGGAGTCCATGGAAACATCGATGAAAAGTGAGCATTGCCACTGTTGACCAATTTTCCATACCCTGACAGGGGTCGCATAGTACAAATCCAAGCACTTGCCGACGGACTCGGTGTCCTGGAACAGTTTGAAGTCTCAGTTACCGCATATGCTGAATGGTGGAACTTTATGCTCCTTCGAAACGACTCACTGCAGAAAAACCCCAAGATATACTTTATTACGGTGACAAGAGATATCGCCGTGGAGCAGTGGAGGCTACTACAAGTTCAGTATAACTCGTATACCCTTACGGTTCGCAGACGATCATCTCATTGCGTTAACTCTTACTCAACGTTCTTCAGTTAGCGGACGTTACGGAAATCTGTTTGGAGATGAACCAACTCAGCCAAGCGAAGGGTTCCATACTCCAAAAGGCGTGGGGTAAGCTGCGTCGAACTCTTTCAGGTGATGGAGCCAGCTAGTCCAGACCCTCGGCGTGATTAGGGTGTGTCAAGCTTCCAGCAAATTACATCCACGGAGAACGTGTTTTAGGTTCAGTTTGTATAACATGATAGCACGAGTGTCAACGACTACACTGGTTCCGTAATGTCTATTCCAGCGCGTGAATTTGCATCACGTCGTCGATTAGCGACGGTATTCTGGTTCAATGACCACCTAGTCAGTATATTGCTTGTCATTAGTGCCTATCGGAGTCTTCATCTCTGCTTAACTACTGAAATTGTCACTGTTTTCGATATTTTGTTATCTTCTCGAATGTGCTAGAGAGGACAGAGGCGTGAAGTTGGACCAATCGCTAGCGTATGAAAGAGTGGTTATAACTAAATTTTTAATTTCTCTACTTGCGCCTAAAAAGACTTGAGCAAGTTCGAGCATTCGGGATGATCAGGATTCAGCAACAAAATATAGCTAAACTTCACGCTTGGTTACAAAGATGTTAAGATAAGATGTATAATAGACGGAACAAACTCGAACGAACTCGCAAAACCGATTAGCAGCATTTCACAGAGGGCTGATATTCTCTTGCACGTAAATAGACGAAATACCACTGGGGACGAATAGTATAGGCACAAGTATATAATAGGGATAAGACGTTAACACATTTATGGGCGGGCTGCTGCTTTGCCCATCCGACATGCGAATAAAAATGCGGCTGGGGTTAGGGTTAGGACCCTCAAAGAGCCAAAAAAAAAAGCCTGCCCAGCCAGAGTGGCCGAAGCAGGACAGGAAAATATTGCGACGGTGCATGAGCACGAAGCCCATGCAAGCTGCAGCCATCCCCTGTGTGGACAGGGTCGCCGTGCTATGGGGGACGGCCACAGCCCACAAACCTCGATATGTGAAGGGGCTTATGCCATCAAGGTAAGTATGAGTTGACACAATGTTCGATGGGTCCTTTTATAGGACGCCCGAACGCGCACGGACCATGATTTTTTGTGGGCGCGAGCGTGAGCGCTTGTTTTAAAGGCAATTTCCGAGTCCGACACATGTGTGATTGATAAGCGCTTTTTATTTCACCTCTGATGTATGCAGCAAGGACACCTTTCATAATATTGAATTGGCAGCATGACACGAGTATTGGTATATATGTCGAATGCAACCTTCCTCTTCGATTCCAAGCAACTTCAATCCCGCCAGCGTCGTCGCACTGTTCTGGTTCATGCAGGGCAAGGGACTGTAGATGTATATATATTAAAAATGATGAATATTAGTTCGGTTCTCGGGTCATTGTTTGAATTCTAAGAGATAAAAGCAAGAATAAGGCTCGCACTCACTTGCTTGCGCAACAAATCAAACCGTAGGACCTATACAAGTCACATTGTAAGTCTCCGTAAGGTCGATTTAATTTTGTGCAGGTGATACTAACAAGGACCAGCTAAATTTAAATAGAGAAATTAAGAATCAGCCTTCTGAGTCAAGGGAAGTCAAGGCAAGTAGACGTATGACAAGGCTGCCTCTTCTGCGATGCCCCGAGAGAAGACACAAGGGATCCCATCACAGCGAGCGGGACAGCAGTGTTAAAGACACTAAGTGCACTCGAGAACTCCATGATTGCTGATATCAATAACCCCCCATTTATACCTTCCGATAGGTAGTCCGATCTTATCATTAAAGCCATATTAGTAGCACACCAGGGAACTGCATCGGTTCATTCTCTCAACCCATCCACAATCCGACTTGTCAACATCACCTGAAATACGCTGTCATCTCGAGAGCGACGCAATCGCACGAACATAATTTGTGGTTAATTATCGGATTTATAAAACTTTCAGCGAAACCCCGGTCCACGTCAGACTCGAAGTCGAGGTGAGACCTTGGTGGTGAATGAACGACGATCCATGCAATTCCTTGATCTCGGATTTCACTGATAAAATGAATTCAATTGATTATACGGAACGCCAAGCACTTGTATGATTTCCCGACGTCATAATCTTGAGTCGAACTGTTAATGTCGGATATAGTGCCCACCATGTGATTTTTCTACCACAAACCTTACTCCAAATACTCGTCTTGATACCCCACCTCAATTGTGCTTTAGGTACTCACGACAGCAAACCAAGACCTTGGTAATTCAATAAGAGAGGGCTGAATGACAGGGCGACGCTGCATTTTGTCGTGCAAACCCATCCCTCAACACTCCATACACAACCCATCCTCCAAAGGCCCATCCAGTCCGTCCTAAATGCCTGTCAGATCCACTCCCAACACTCTCAACCATAAACACCAGCCCAAGCTTCGTAACGAAATTTGCATTCCGAAGTCCTTGGGTATAAAATACAAAAACGGTCTAATGTTGGAATGTGAGTTAAATGTCAACGAGAAAGAGTCCAGAAGTTTTAAATTTCAAAAACGGAATGTGGAATGTGGAAGTTGTATTTTTAAATTTTGAATGCTGGAGTTTGAATTGTGAATTTTGAATGGCAGAAAACTAAAATGCGAATTTTGAAACATGAATGGAAAGGGTAGAATAAAAATCCAGGGTGGATGTTGCTATCGATGTCCACAGGCTAGACAAAGGGGGATAACCAGGGCGGGATTGGCGCCCAAAACGTCAAGCTGATAGCCTGAAAACAGGATTGACTATCACCGCTCCGGCTACTTGGGCTGCTCACTCATTTGCGGCCGTACCTGATCTCATCTTATGCTTAGTAAGGAAGTTGGAGGACATGCCATTGACATCGCCTCATTTTTTCGATCCAATCATGTTTGACGCGCAAAATCATGGGCTCAAGGAGTTCTGACATAGTTGTTTCAAATAGGGAAGCAGGCTAGTACACCATACAACGTCTCCGACAGGGTAGGAACTGCTGATACATGTCGACCTGTCAAATCTGATGCCTCAAAGAGGCTTCGTATGGAACTGGAATGTGATACTGGGAACATTCTGTCCTGTATAACATCTGAATTCTACATGTTATCTAGAGACACAATTACTCCACCAACAGCTCGAATCCTATACATACATGCATATGTCCCAATGAGGTATCAACTTGAACGTCAACCAAATCTAACAAATTAAAATGAAGGGCAGCACAAGAACGGTCCGCGCCATCTGGGAGAGTTAGCTGCGGGTAATGCAGCTCTGAATGTCGCTTTGTGATCATTGCCCCTGAATAAATCTGTCGCCTTTAGATTTTTTCTATAAAGGGTCGTATCCCGAGTAGAACAAGTATTCGCCACGTTCATTCACACATGGACAACAACATTGACCAGAATTCAAAACCACAGCTGGACGAAACTCCCCCAGAGTACGATGTGCTCAAGCTCGCCTCCTCGGCAAAGGTCGCATTCGGGGTGCTAATACCATGGTACCATCACGAAAAAACACTACAGTAAGCGCAATACTCTTTCTTTGCGTGTGTGCCATTTCCTTCCTCGTACTGATATATCCTTATATCAGTGATAAAGCACTCCTAGTCTGTGTTACCTCCCGAGTGAATCAATATGTCAACGCTCTCAACAACAGTATAAAAGCCGCAGAATGCGGCTTCACGATTGCTGAAAACGCAATCGCTTATGTTGAAGTGTTGAGGACTGGACATCAGTACGCTGCCGCTGAGCGGACTGCGTTTGTTCGTTGCATACATGATTACGCGAACCAGGGGTACACAAAGGCAAAAGCTGCGGAAAAGGATTTTCGTGGTGTCCGAATAGATTTGACGCAGGTACCGATCCTATTTCATTCCTGTGTTTTGACATATATTGACTTGTTTCATCTACAGGCCATCGAAGACACCAAGGTCTGCCTGGACTCTAAAGGGGTGACCTTGGACGAATCAACAAATCGTACGTATTGTGACCGTTTGGAAAGTTGCTGGGGCTTACAAACAACTTAATAGTTAAACTCAAGAAACTTGAGGACGGGATCGAAGTTCTAGTGAAGTTCGAAACCTCCGTGCAATTGTATATTCGCTGGTGGACCTGGATCTCCCATCGAAGCAGCGCAGTGGGAGAAACGTCATTCATTCCACTAGACTTGAACGCGATCACGAGAGATACAGGACTGCGAATGTGGACGAAACTGCAAGATTCTTATTGCTCGTACACTGATACGGTTTGCAAACAATCGTCTCATTGCATCCATATACTCACCATTCATCAGATCTCCGGCATTACAGACGTGTTTTTGGTGATAAGCTGTGACGAACACAACACTCCGGATGAGGAGCGTGGTCCGACATCCCTATTGCAGTGGGCGCTGGGTACAGTCGGTGGACGCCTGGTAGGTAATGGGGAAGGTCAGGTCGGGTCATCAGCTTGATTCGGGGTATGCCACACTAGCTTCAACTTCAAGCCTTCAATGGTGTCATGTTATCTCATCTAGCAGTACTAGTACGGGTTTGCATTCAAATTACATTTTGGTGAATGGATTGCAACTACAGTACATATATAATTTGATCTCCACCGGGAACAAAAAAAATTCAAGCTCAAGCGTTTAATACGGATACCACACGGATACCTGCCTGCAACATACCCGTTAATGATATCGATTAATCTAGATCTGACCCCAAAAAATAACTGTAGCTAGCATGAGGAAAGATGCAGTTGGGTTAGGGTTAGGACCCTCAAAGAGCCAAAAAAAAAGCCTGCCCAGCCAGAGTGGCCGAAGCAGGACAGGAAAATATTGCGACGGTGCATGAGCACGAAGCCCATGCAAGCTGCAGCCATCCCCTGTGTGGACAGGGTCGCCGTGCTATGGGGGACGGCCACAGCCCACAAACCTCGATATGTGAAGGGGCTTATGCCATCAAGGTAAGTATGAGTTGACACAATGTTCGATGGGTCCTTTTATAGGACGCCCGAATGCGCACGGACCATGATTTTTTGTGTGGGCGCGAGCGCCGAGCGTGAGCGCTTGTGGGATTTGCCATTAAAGGCAATTTGCGAGGCCGCAACGTGTGTGATTGATAATCGCTTTTTTATTGAGCTATTCTGACTCTGAGGTAGATATACCTTCAATAATATTGAATTGACGGCATAGCATGAGTATTGGTATATGTCAAAAACAACCTTCCTCTTCGATTCCAAGCAACCCCCGACGCTAGCGTCGACGTCGCACTGTTCCGGTTCATGCACGGATTTCGGTTGATGAAATTGAATTGATAGAGCGCTTAGCGCTTGCGTGACTTCCCAACGTCATAAGCTTGAGAACAGGCGGTCAACGTGTCAATGTCAGATATAGCGCCCACTGTGCGAGTGACCTACCAATACCCTGAACACTTGTCCTGAGTCCCGCTGTAGGTACTCACGATGGCAAACCAACACCTCGGCAGTTCGATAAGAGAGAGCATGATGATAGAGCGAGACTACATTTTCTTGTGCAGATCCATCCCTCGTGCACGCGCCGAGTCCCCGTCCCAACTCGCGCATGGCACCTATCTCCCTCCACCAGCGGTCAGCGTCCCATACACATCCGAGTCCGACCCTCCGAAGGCCCATCCCAGTCCATCCTAAATGCCCGTCAGATCCACTCCCAATGCTCTCAACCATAAACACCAGCCGAAGCTTCGTAACGAAATTTGCATTCCAAAGTCCATTGGCATAAAATACAAGGATTGTCTAGTGTTGGAATGTGAGTCAAATGTCAACGAGAAAGAGTGCAGAAGTTTTAAATTTCAAAAACGGAATGTAGAAGTTGCAATTTTAAAATTTGAATGCTGGAGTTTGAATTGTGAATTTTGAAACATGAATGGAAAGGGTAGAATAAAAAAGAGAGAAACGAGTCCGAAGTCCATAACGAGCCATAATTTAAACGAACCGTAAAATATGATAAAGGGTGATAGAATACGGGAATAGAATAGAATAGAAAAAAGAATAGAAGAAGAGAGTCAATAATAACGCAGAATGAGGGAGGTTAATGACGAGGTGGCGTTGAGGAGTGGTGGCACAGAACGATGAACGGGCAAATAATCCGCGATGCAAGTCTTCATCAGCGAAGCCCACAAAGTCAATCATCCCTACCACAAACACAGCACCCAGTATCGTCGACCACACATCCCCTCAGCCCTCACCTCCCGCTCAACCACCCCCCATCTCCTTATCTTCCTCCACCCACCCGTCCCAAGTCTCTTTCTTTTTATATCCCGCGTCGATCCCCACCCACTCCACTACATCCTATGATCGTGATCAAAAACGTGTTGTGTCCTGTCGCGTTGCATCTCGTCCCGTGCCATCATCCGTCGGCTTCCTGAATCAAAGGTGAAGCCTAAAGTCGGATTTTCACGATCACCTCCGTGGATCTTCACATGGATGACGAGATGTGATGTGAAGAATGTGAAGAATGTGAAGAGATGTGAAGAGATGTGAAGAGATGTGAAGAGATGAGAGATGAGGTGAGCATGATATCAGGGATTCGGGTGGAAAAGAGTGTAAAGGGAAAGGGTGAACAAGGCTTGGAGAGGGGGAAAATCTACACATCGTAAAGCAATTCAATTCGGTATAGCTAAACGACGATCGCATGGGGCGATAAAGAGAAAACATCAAGAAAGTGAGAGTGAAAGAAGAACGTAAAAAGGAAGAAGAAAAATGCTAACTACTAAAAACTAAAACTACATCAATCAATCAAATAAACTAAAAAAGCTTTGTCGACTTTTGAAAATGCTATGCGAAAAAAAAAGGAGAAAAGGAAAAGGAAAGGGAAAGAAATAATTATTTAAAGAACGTAACATACTCGAAAGTATAGATAATTAAAATGGGCTCGAAATCCCAATCATCAAACTGAGAAAACGAGCTGAAAACTGAAATGCATGATCCAGAGAACAGAACATGGGGAATGCCACAGTGCAGAGGTATTGGGGGCATAACGTCGGGGGTGTGAGTGAGTGGCGATGTTGACAGCGGTATCGGGAGATGGCGGGGGATATATCCAACGATGATGGGTTTTTGTGAATGATATAAAAGGTGGTATTATCCGTTTGGTGGGGCGATATATGAGGGGTAACCAGTCCGGGCTGGAGATACGGTCGACGACTGCGAGAAATCTTGGATGTCGACCACAACCAGACAACAACGACGAGAGATCCAGTGGCAAAATTGGTGAGAGGATCATAAAGACGAAAATATTCCTTCTGGGGTCCATGGCCGCGATGCTCCAAACTCGACGACCATCCCTTCTGTTTTGCTCCCCATTGCTCTCCTCTTCCCTCTCTCCCCTCCCTCCCCCTCCTTTATCTCTTTCCACCTCCTCATCACCTCCTAACATCATCAGGCAAACTATCATACGTAGGCGGAATCTCAGCCTGCGGCTCCTCCTCCTCCTCCTCCTCTGCCCTCCCTCCCTTTCCGACCACCACCCTCCCCCCATCCGCATGCACAACCACAGCGCTCCCCGGGCTCGTCGCGCGCAGCGGGGCACCAGCAGCAGGCCCAGCGTTGGTGATAGAAGGCTGCGATCCGTTACCCATTTGCCCCATCGCCGCACCAGGCCTCAACGCATCAGGCAGCCCAAACGCTGCCCCACTACCCGCTCCTGCTGCCCCGCCTGCTTGTCCATTCGCAGGATACCCATTCTGGTACTGCTGTGGTCCATTCGCGAGGTACGCCATGTGCTGTTGTCCACCCATCAAATACGGGTTATAACCCCCTTGCTGTTGCTGTTGTTGCTGTTGTTCATCAGGATTAACAACCCTAGCCCCCCTCATCCCCATCGCCTCCATCTCCTTCGCACTCCTCACAACTCCACCCGCACCCACCAACGCCAACCCCCCACCTCCTGCGCCTCCCGCGCCCCCTACCGATCCACCCCCCGATCCTCCTCCAGCAGACCCCGGTCCTCCCATCGCGCCAGGCATCCCATGGCCCAAATGCGACCCACCGCCCGAGCTACTACCCGTACCCCCGCCTCCCATCACACTCGGCCCTGGACTCGGTCCACGTCCCATCGGGTTCTGATACCCCACAATCCCGCCATACGCAGCAGCAGCAGCAGCAGCAGTCGCCGCACTCCCACTCGACGTACTAACACTATTGGTATGCGTATGCATCGTCGGCTGATACCCGCCCTCGCTCGAAAAGCCCGATGTAATAGGCGACACCGGTTCGCCTCCATACATCCCACCCCCATTGCCATGTCCGCTCATCGACCCCGACTGCGGGTAATACGAAACACTGCTCCCTCCTCCCCCCGTATTATTATACGCAACAGGCGGGTACGGCGACTGCCCGTACTGCGGTTGTCCTTGTGGGTATTGCTGGAGATATGCCTGTTTATCTCCTGGGTAGCTCAACCTCTTCACGGGGCCCGTTCCGTTCATTCCAGGGGTCATGACGCCCGTTGCGCCAGCAGCCACACCACCGCCATACCCGGTCGACATACTCGTAGGCGGGGGGTTCGTACTCGGCGCAAGGAACGGATACGGGCTGATAATACCCCCGCTCTGCGGCCCAACACCCAACCTCCCTCCCATACCATCATCCTCCAGATCCTCCTCTGCCGGGTTCACATTCATGCGCGGAAGTGTAGCCGCCGCCGCGCCTCCTGCCATCGCGGTGTTGAGTTTGTTGGTGTGCGAGACGTGAAGCGGGTCAAAGTTGCCATCGAAATCGTCTTTTCGGCGTTTACGACGCAGGAGGAAGAATACTAGCCCAATGAGGACGGCGAGAACTACGATACCTAGAATTGGGGAGGATAATGTCAATATCATGTTTTCAAGGCGCATATAGGCGCATTTTCTAAGGCAAGAAAAGGGAAATACAAACCTCCAACAACACCCCCAACAATCGCACCCGTATTACTGCTCTTCTCCTTCTGCTGAGTATTCACATCGGGCGTGATCACACTTCCAGGCCCTATAACAGTCGTAACTGATAAAACGGTGGTGACAGCTTGACCATTGCTCGTTATACTGTTGTGAAAAAATGGGATTAGTATGTTTGAAAGATGAGACGGACGGCAGGATTTGGAGATGAGATGAAATGAAAGGGTGTAGGTTTGAGGATGAGATAAAAAGAAAGGATTTAAAGGTTAAATGAAACGACAGCATCCAAAACTCAAAACCAAAACGCCCGAACCCAGGGACGAAAAACCGAAGAGGGTTCAAAAATATGAAAGGGTGACCAAATACGAGATTAGATGAAAGGGTGAATAAGCCCCAAATGAAGATCGAAATGAACAAAACGAGGCAGAACGAATGAAATGAAGATTTAGATCCAAATGAAGACAACATCGCACTAGTGCAAACGTTCCAAATGCACTAGCACTGGCGTCGTGTTGCCACTGAGACGCAGACGTCTCATGGAACGGTGTGCGCGAAGGGAAGGGAAAGAAAAATGCGAAAAGCATAAAAAAATCAAGAACAACGAGGACAAGCACAATCCTGAACCCGCTCGAATACTATCCAACAACGATGATGAAGAGAATCGAAATGACACACAAGGATCCTTGTAGATCTCCTTCATGCATTATTCCAATTCAAATGGACCATACGGAGCGGGACACGGAAGCGCAAACCCTACGCTGCTTGAAGAACTACCATCTCTTGTCGTCTAGAGGAGCGCACACCGCACCGCACCCTCACGCCCCATGAACTAAAAATAGACCACCCCATTTCATCCCACCGCAACCGCCAGCAACGGCCCCAACACCCCGTCATGAGCCCACACGAGATACGTCGCATACCCACGCAACCGCATCAAGCTCCCACTTCCCACTGGCGCTGGGATCTACCGGTAAACGCAAGAAATGGCGTCATCTCCGCATCCCACCCACAACCCGGGCTCTGGGTAGAATAGAGTAGAGGAGGCAGATATATGCAGCTCCGCGCTGCGATGCGTCCATTATAGACTGCACAAGAATCAACCATATCATAATAGGATATGATATGATATGATATGATACCCATCATACACGATGCACACACAAACCCAACGCAATGCACTGTATGTATTCCAGGGCATGATAAGCATCAGCGGAATGAATGAATTACCCATATTCAGTCGTGAGCTGAATACGAATCCATCCGATGGGTTGCGTTTATGCGACTCAGGCGGATTTTGGATCCGCTCTGGGAGGAAAGCAGAAGTGGGGGCATAGGGCAGACGGAGACAAGAAGAAAAGAGAATAATAACAAAAGAAAAAGAAAAAGCGCAAAAAAAAAGAACAAAAAAAAGGAAAGAATAATAACAAAACGCCCGGTGCATCACCTCAAGCCTTAGCTTAGCGGCTAATGATCGGTAAACGGCCCACCCAACTCCTCGCTCCCTCTTGTTTAGGAGAAAGTTGGAGTAAAGAACCCAAAAGCTAAGCATCGCACTAGTCCGCTTCTCATCACCGCATCGCGAGTTCTGCCTTTTCTTTCTCACAATGGGAAAGCAAGGCAGACAAGACAAGCGAAAAGGGTAAACGATAAGGATAAGGAACCAACGAATGTATGAAGGAGGGAATATAGGAAAGAAAGAAGGAAGAGAGAAAGGCAATCGCATAACCGCGATGAAAAAAACGATCAACGGCGTGTGGCTGATGATCGTGATAACGCTGCCAGAAGGCAAAGCAAAGCATCGTAAGACAAGACAAGACAAGACAAGGTAATCAGATCAACCGAAGTGTGGTGGCACCACGCAGTTCTAACCATACACAGATGAGATGAGAAGGAAGTGAACAGGGTATGGTGAGAGAGACGAAACTGCGTCGCCTGAGCATACCACACCTCCTCGGAATTTGGACATGAATGTGAAGAGAAAGCCAAGTGAAAGTGAAGATATTGAAGATAAGAACGAGAAAGAAAGAACATCAAATAAAAATAGGGACGAAAACCCATCATAAAAAATAGCAACATAGAGAAAGAAAGCGAGAGAAAGCGAAAATGAATGAATGAAAGAGAGAAAGAATAGCAGAATGCCACGTCCAGCACCAAAATAATCACTTGTATTAAAATAAATATACTCACACAGACGTGCTCTGTATCACACTCGTAGAAGGTGTTGACAAGGTCGTAGGCGTAGGTGTCGGCGTCGAACTAGGAGTAGAACTGGGTGTAGACGAAGGAGTAGACGAGTCCGAATGCGAGTTCGTGTCCGAGTCCGTAGGTGTCGGGGTGGGTGTAGGAGTGGGTGTAGGCGTAGGCGTTGGAGTGGGTGTTGGTGTCGGCGTTGGCGTTGGTGTCGGTGACACAGTCGGGGGGTTACTATCGGTGACTACAAAAGCAGACCAATGAAATCAAAAAGAGGTATGGTCAGCACGGTGTTGTCCATCTAGGTGAGGTGAGGAAGAGGATATGAACCAGAACTAGAGCGAGATGTTATGCTGCTCGTCGAGGACGACGCCCTGGTGGACGTTGAGCTCGCCGACGAGTCCGTGTCGGACATCTTTCAGAACGAACGGAACGAACGAACAACGTAAAAGATGATGAAAGAAGAGATGAGGAGATGGTCGCAGACGACAAGATGTGAAATCCCAAAATGAGGAAAAGATAATGAAAACGCGAGGATGCAGGTGGTGTGCTTGGTGCACGAGGCAAATGGCCCTTGCTCGGATTATTACCCAACGATAAAACAAAAAACGATGTGATGATCGAGAATAACGCAAGCCGGTCAATGATTCATTGACCCGCACCCAAGCTTGATTTCCCCTCAATAATGTAAAATAAAATAAAATTTCACAGTGGAGGGGGGGATGGGAGCGGGAGGGCGTAATGCTGAGGTCATAAGCAGTGTAATCCTGCCTGGCCTGATCTTTCATCCACCACTATCGCTCGCACACCCCGGAACCGAAGGTTTATTCAAGACGAGAGATAAGATATTTCAGGCCCAGCCTGAACACGAACTCACCGGAAGACATTGCGAGCAGGAAATAAAGCCTCGAGGCAGCCGCTGAGTCCTGGATGTGGTGGTTTGCAGTCAACGAACGACAGCGGGTGCAGGGTCCATCATTCCTATTCATCCAGGCTCCATGAACCGAACCCTAACTTGGCGTAGATGTGGCGGTGTTGGAAGAAATTGGTAAGCGGCTGTGGGGCGCCGGTTATCTTATCTTCCCTATCTTGGCGAGCATCGGCGATGATTGCCCGCCGATTTAATTTTAATCGCTCTTTTCTGTCCTTTTTGTTCCTGTCGATGAGCGCGATGTGATAATCCTGTGGTATTCACTTCAAACCTCCTACTGTCTAATCCCACAACCCAAGACCTCAACCTCATCACACCAATCGAACCAACCCGCGATCAAACGAACGATTCTAAGTAAATCCCTCCTTACTTACATACCCGCATACCAATGCATCGTGCCGAACCGGAATGAGCTATTTTCACGCAGGTCCGCAGTACACCCATTTAATCCAGCCTCTGCATGACGCTTTCTACGTTCTTTATCAGCTTTCATCTATTCTTGTATTCTTATTTTCATCATCGCATCAATTCTACTAGCTTCGGCATACATAGTCGCACGAGGACACCCTTAGGTTCGGGGTTTCGACCTAACTCGAATACAATGAAGACAGGCGCTAAGCGCGGAACAATGTGTTGCGTTATTTATTCGCTGATCTTCCCATTACATATTCCTGTGGCCAGTTAGATAAATACCTCTCCGTCGTTCACCTGATGCTTAAAATACTGGGTACGTATATAAAGATACGACTGCATACGTACACAGTATAAACCTTCGAATCCGCATAGTTATACCTCCGCGATTCGAGAAGGACGCTGAATGGAACGGAGGGTTACTTAAATACTTACTGGGGACGGCTATTGACGGTAGATGGGTACATTATCAGTTTGTAAAATGAACTCGCATATCCAGAAATAGCCCTGAACTAGCTCAATCACCGACGTAAGCATCGATAAATTAATCCCTCATTAGCTGGCGATTTGCGTATCTAGCTACCATCACGTCCAGCTATTGATAAAGTAGCAAGTAAATAAATAAAAGCAAGCCATTACTTACATGTCGAGTCCGACCACCTCATCACCACTCCGAGCCTTTATCACCGACACGACACAGAAGTTTGACTACCGCGAAGCATTCAAGCTCGAAGCTCGACTTGATTGTTCTTCGTTTTGATTAAGTAAATGATTTGAATACTTTCAAGTCGAACGATAGGTAGCATGAATATAGCTCGATTCGATCCGATTCAGAGGTAGGGGTTCATTCAGTGCCAATGCCACATCGACCCAAAGGTGCTGGTGAGGGTGCTGACGTTACGGTACCAGCTTACCTTTATACTGAGTATAGGCAATAGTACTTATCCGAAAAGGCCTACAGCTGTGCGCGCTATCAAAAAAAGTGGACAGATTAAAGTATGAGCACACAAGGACATGTGGGCAAGCTACTCGTCGGATAATCGCACGGGACCAATAGTTTTAAGCGCCTGTCGACGATACTCGATGGACTATGGGAAACCACGTCCTCTTCAGCTTTATGGGAAGATCCAGCTGCGTATGCTTATCACCTCCTTCTTCCATATGCCAACGATATAATCTCAGATCCGGAGAGATAGATTAGTTAAGGTTTCTTGTCTCGTCTCAAGGTTTGTTTGACGGCCTCGGACACTCATGACGGATGAGACAGTACAGTACGCTTTCCCATTCTAAGGCCCTTGTGCAATCAGGTCTGGAATTGATGAATATGTTGAAATTTTACATATCTAAAAGTTTGTGATTATCCGGATGCCTTCGTCTGAGAAACTTGGATGCCTTATAACTCATGGTATTCGACTTCACTACAGCTGATTGTCCCCGAACACATACGACACATAACACCAGAGATTATGGAGCTGTAGTCGTGTGAAACGACATCTTGTCTTGTCGCTTGATTATGGCACAGAATCAGAGTCTAATATGGGATGTGTTCAGGAGGGTATTTAGTAGGATGGCAATTCGTGAACGTAGAGCATCGAAGGTGTTGATTTTAGGACGTCAGACAGTCAGGGGGGACCAGGAGGACGCCAATGGATCACCAGAAGATGGCATACATGTACATTGACCTATTTCCTGCGGACGACATTGAACAGATCAAGTATTTTGTGCACGAAGAGGAATGGAGTCAACACATCGCTTTTCAGCTCTCGGATCACGAGTAATGATGCCGACGCCCAGCGGAATTCCGACCCTGAACCGCTGACACAAATGAGACGGAACGTGCATCATGATATAATTGAACGCCGACCTTGTTCGCTGCGAGGCGGAGCCAGTGCTGGCAGTTTCCTTCAATTTTCACAACCACCACCACCACTACCCCGCCCAGCACGTTCTTGGGTCCATTACCAATTCACAACCGCAACCAAAAGGAATCTCTCTTACTCCCCATCTCTCGAGCCTGAGTTGCAGCCGACATCATGCTCCAAGGTATGCACTTCAGAATCGCACAAACAATCCGCATGAGATAACCAAGCAGCTTACGCTCGTTTTAGTACAGTCAACCGACCGAGACGAGCTCCAAAATCTAGTTTCTCAGAAGGAAGCTCAGCTAAGGCAGTTACGCGATGAAATTCAAGTCTTAAAAGCACATCAGAATGCGCTCGCTCCCATATCACGACTCCCTGTTGAGGTTGCGGCGCGAACTTTCTTTTCCTTCATCCAAGCGGGATGGGAGGTGGACCAAGACCTCATACATCCAAAAAAACAACACCACAGACCCCCGGTGGTTGAGGTTACACACGTCTGTCGTCAATGGAGAAGTATCGCGTTGAGCTACCCCCGTCTATGGGCAAGAATTACTTCAGCTTCCTTTTCCTCGAGATGGGTGGAAGAACAGCTCGAGCGGTCACAGGATGCAGCTTTGTATGTCCAAATTCCACAGGAGGGACGAACCTTGGCTGTTGCATCGCGTGTTTTCCAGGTGTTCAAGCACTTGAGGCGATTTCGGAGCCTTTGTATCTCTGCGCAGGAGTCGGGCCCTAGCAGCATGTCTCTACTAGCGCCGAACCTGTTTTTAATATCGGGTGGAAGTGCTGAGCTTCGGCATGTTACTCTCAACAACTCTGTCGCGCCATGGACCTCGAGTATTTTTTCTGGGCTGACCACGCTCAAGCTAGCTCCTGGGACAAACCGCCAAACGGAATCTATGGGAACCCTAGCAGAGTTCTTAGATGCCATGGAGAGGATGCCCGGTCTTGCTGAGCTCACCCTCGCCTGGATCTTTCTTAACTTGCAGGAAATGGACGGTGTCAGCCAATCTCGAGTCGTTAAGATGCCGAAGCTTGAAAAGGTTGCTCTGCAGATGACGATCAGGGAGTGCATTTCTATCCTCCAGCACATCTCTATTCCAACCTCTGCCCGCGTCAATGTGCAGACTATGGCAATCAGGACTGGGCGGGAATGGTTCGACGATGACGAGATCCAGTCAAGTCTCATCCCAACACTGGGGTCTTGTATAGAGAAAGCCTTCCTCTCCAACCCGCTCGCAAATTACGCCCCTGACTCTCCGACCTCGCTCAAGACAGGCTTGGGTCCTCCAAACCAGGCATCCCAAAGCAACCATCGTCCCCTTAAATCTCTGTGCTTCTCTATCACCGACGACGGATCTCCTAGCAATAAAGCCGCCATCGAAGGCTGGTTCGAAAATATCACTTTTTGGCAACCGGATGAAGATGGCTCGACTCAGCCCGAGGCGCATGTCTCTACTCCTTCAGTCCCTGTTGCTGATTTAGCGGTATATCTCGGCGTCCGTCGACACGAAGGCATAAAATCTGGTATTCTGGGACACCATTTCCTCCGCATGATACCATCATTGTCGAGCATCGAGAGCATTGCGATGGAGGGGGACTTCTTACAAGAGACCTTCAAATATATCGGAGAGCTGCCAAGCCTGGAGTTTATATATCTAAAAGACCAAGCTGCTGTCGGGTTTCTGCGATACGTCTTTGAAATGACCGTCAGCACAGATTCAAGCGCCGATGCCACCACTGATACGACAATGGACGACGCTTCAAGTTCAAACACAGACATTGAGGGCAGGGCCGTTCCGTACTTCCCCAAATTAACCGGTATAACTATCGAAGCCGTCAATTTTGAGATGTCAGACAGCCAGGAGCCACAATCCGATACGTTGATCAGATTCTTGCGGTACCGCCGAGATGTCCTCGGCCCTTCAATTCATCGCCTCAGCATTTACAATTGCAACAATGTTTTCGCGGACGAAGTTGAAGAAATAGAGAGCATTGTGCACGACGTTGCTTGGGATAATTGGGATTAAAGTTGACATCACAGTTGCCAATGTCGTGGAGAAGGTGGAGGTTGTAATTTTTTGTCTGCGAGCTGACATCTACATATCCATACCTAATTCAGAATGCAAAAGTTAGATGTCGAGCAGGTGTCATTCATAGCCTTGTAATAGCCGCCGTAATTGAGTTTGTATGCAAGAATATGGGATGACATTGGAATGGCACCTTCAACCTCCTGTGATCGACGTTTGACGTCTTTACCGGTCTTGAAGCGTGCATGCAAACTTGAAAGTGTCGGAATCTATTGCAGGACGACCTTGTAAGTTTACGAGAACCCGTGTCGAAGGGGTCACGAGCAGCGTAATCAGTGTTGAGGAGGAACACTCCTGAAGGCCGATGTGAATATTAAATGTTGATGCGGCAAGGGATTTTAAATGTCAGTTTTTTGCGTCAATGACATCTGTGAAAAGTGAGAATAATTTAAGCGGATAACGACGTCAATGGTAAATAAACACGCTATATCAGGATTTGCGCACCAATGATTCAACTAGCGATTTGACCTTGAGCGTTTTGAGATAAAGCCCATACAGAGACAAAGCAATATGCTCCTTTTCGTTACATCCCAGGAGCGACCCCACCTCAGACCCATAGCGCCGTGTCTTTGCCTTCTCGTGCCCTCCCCCTCTAGTCCAACAGGTGTAGTCTGTCCCAATGTCATGGTACCATCTCGCGACTGTGCAACCTGTGGATTATCTCCTCGTTGAACATACTGAAATTCTATGAGGGAGCTTCTTAGTACGTCGATCTGTGGGTTTAAAAGGTGGATCAGAATCTTGTATGAATCAAATACGATGTCCACCAACAAAATATTTGAATAAATGTTCACCTTGTCAACATATTCTAGGAAGGCGTTCTTCATCCTCGCCCAATTCTGGAGCACGTCCTTAGAACGAAGGACATTGATGTCTTCTACAAGAGTAGACGCAGAGTTTGCTTGGTTTGCCATGCTTTGAGCGTACAGCTGCATGTATTGCCACCAGAAATGATACATGGATATTGATGTTGCCAACGCTTGAATGGCGGACAACGTTTCATCAGGCACTTTGTCGTTGTCGGCAGAAGCTAAACCACAAAACTATTTTAGCCTCTACGACGTAGGCTAAATGTGTAGAGCTGCATACATACCTCGAGGATCTGGGCTAAATTCGGAATCTTGAACGAACATCTGTTGATATGTGAGAGAGCCAACGGTCTTGAAGACGAGCCAGAATGACCTTATCAACCCTTGTCCAAATCTCCTTCAACTTTATCGCTACATCGTGTGCCCTGGCTTTGATTTCCTTCATGCAATCCATTATGGAACTCGGAGATTCCGATAAAGCATCCTCGGCCCGTGAAAGACTTTCGTTCACAACTACAATGCTGCCCTCCAGAGTTTCCAAGTATATTCTGGCTTGAGAACCGATGAAGCCAACGTGACGGCGACTGTAAAAAGATAAGTTGCAGGTTGATAGCTACAGTGAAGATTTTCAAGAACTCACAAATGACCTGGTTGCTCGTATGCACGCTGTGCATAGATTAGTGACGCTGTGGATGTGGCCAACGAGTCGGGGTTCATGACGATAGAGTTTTTGACAAAACGTATGTTGCCCGACTGACTGTGAGCACTACTTGAGTAAAGAGTGAACAGGTCTAAACATTCCCAGCCCCATGATCCATCAGGTGGGGCTTGAAGGCCTGGTCATCAAAGTGCACAGGACTCATGTTTGGTGATTGGAGTTGGAATGGTAACCAGATCACAAAGCCTTGCGGTGGATGCTTGAACCCAACTTCAAACGACACTGACGCCGCCAATCGGCATGAAACATGACGGGAGCTCTGACAAAATCTGACAGAACGGCCTTCACGGTCAGCCATGATGAAAAAGGTTTGACGTGGTCATATGGTAGCCATCTAGTGCCGTGGATCAGGAATCTATCACTAAGAATCAGTACAACACGGTCATAGAAAAGTCAAGCTACGCACCATACGACAGTAATCATTGTGTACATGTCACATACAACGCATTATTCTCGCTGAATAGAATAGTTGCGACGACAGCCCTGCTCATCGTCGCTTGATCATCACAGCCTGTGTGTGTCCGTAATTGTGAGAGCTTGAACAGCTTATTGATAGTCAGAACATCATAAAGTTTCGCGCAAAGTATATCGGTTTGATTTTTGTTATTCAGATAACCGTAGTCACCAAGGTCAAGGTTATGGTTAAAGGCAAGATTGAAGACTCGGACAACAGATTGGGCAGAACAAGTAAGCTACGTTTAGGGTTAGGGTTCGGCTTTGCTCAAAGCTGCCCGACTTCAACGTTCACCAGTACCTTAAACCACCATCTTGCTATAAACCTGGCGAATTTGCGAGTAGCGTCTAAACATATGAGCCATGAAAACACCAGAAGGTGCGGTATATTCAACATGCACAGACTTTTTATATATGATAAATTGACCAAGATTGACAATTTCAACCTGTGGTCGATCAAACAGCTGTTAGCTCTAGTCGTACTAAGGAGCAGCTGGAGTCACAGCTAGGCGACACCCAGGTTGACCCTTTGATAGCGGGCAACCATGCATCTGGCAAACTTCGATTGCACAAAGTGCGGCAAATTTCGCCAGCACCTGTTTCGCGATTACCCCCTGAGCTGCTTGCCCAAATTTTTACGGTCCTAATCCGAGATGACTGGGAATGGGATGACTATGAAAGCAACGAAGAGGGGCGGTCTTTCAGGCCCTCATGGATTGGCATCACCTACGTCTGTCGATCCTGGCGAGCGATATCGTTGAATACTCCCAGCCTCTGGTCAAGACTCGATAATTTCTCGTCGAAATGGGTGGATGTCCAACTCGAAAGATCCAAAGAAGCCGTGCTTTACCTCCGTATTCCTGCAGAATTATCCGAAAAAGAGAAGAAACGTTTATTCAACGCCTTAGCCCTTCCTCATCGTTTGCGAAGTCTTACCAATGCCGTTCAACGACCCGTCTTCGTTTCTGAGGGTCGGCCCGATTTTCTTGACCTGATTGGGAGCACACCTCAGCTCAGACAGGTAAACTTGAAGGGATGGATAGTGCCATGGACCTCCTCCCTTTTTTCGGGCCTTACATCTCTTAAACTCTATGCTGGATTTACAGAAGACACATTTGGCGACTTCTCAAGTTTCTTGGATGCATTGGAGAGGATGCCTTTGCTTGCTGAACTAAAACTGGATTGGATTGTTGGCAACATGCAGGGGCTTGATAATGTGCCCAAGGGCTCCCGTATCATCCGACTGGGAAAGCTCAAGAAGCTCTCGCTTCAAATCCCAATTCAAGAGTGTACAGCAATCGTTAGTCATCTAGCGTACCCCATCTCAACTTGGGTCAACATACAAACCGCGCCTCTCAACAACGAGAACATGTGGTTTGGGAGTGAAGAGCTTGGAGATAACCTCATTCCTTCCTTGACATCGTCTCTTTATTCCGCGTGGACACACGACATCCCATCCAGCTCTTCTTCAAGGGCAGGCGCACCAGCGACGACTATACCCCCCGAGCTCAGCATTCGCTGCATGTCCATTCTCATGCGTGGCAGTGGAGAAAATTTAAATACAGCCGTCGTTGATACCTGGTTCGAGGAGCTGGACTTTACTAGATTGGTCGAAGGTGCTACGGAGACGGATCGCAGAAGGGATATTCCGCCTTTTAATTTATCCTTCGGGCTTCGTTCTTGGAGAGGTTCAAATCTCGCTCTTGGGGCACTTGGGCACCACATCATAAACTCGCTTCCTCTGACACAACTGGGGGCGGTTGCTTTGGACGGAGAACTCACCGCGGAGACGTTCCGAATATTGGCAGGCCTGACGTCGCTTTACTCCATCCATCTTCAACTTCATGCCCTGGTAAGCTTCCTTGGCTACGTCGCTCAACGTCGGGCTGCCCTAGAACAAACTCACGGCCAACCGCCTGCTGAAGAAAGGAACACACCCGCTGGCGATGAAGCCCCACCATTTCCTCAACTAACGCGTCTCAGCATAGACGGGGTTGATTTCTCGACCTCCAGAGATGCTGAGCCTTCTGAAAGAATCGTGAAAGCCGAATTGGACGACCTCCTCGATTTTCTCCGTTACCGACACGACGTTGTGCATCTACCCATCAAGTGGCTTCGGGTTTTTCACGCTGCAAATCTCTCTAAAACGGATTTGGAAAACCTTAGAACTTTTGTAACAGATGTTGTCCTGGACCGCGATCGTGAGCCAATTTTTTAGCAGGTTAGAAAGGCGGAGTGCATTAGGGTATCATGAGCTTATTTTCATCATAGAATGGCATGTTCATCTTACGTCTTGAAACATGATTGCTTCTACAATTAGGGTGTCCGGAAATTTTCAAATCGCTTTGGGAGGCAGCAGCACGTTGCAATTACACTCTTGGTCCAGGGCCACAGAAAAAACGGTGTTAGGGTCGAGAACACACTGCGTTGGATAGCAAAACTGGAGCCCAATTTTCACTGCATCTGACCACCACGCTCATCATGACATCGCATACCTGTGAGTCTTACTTGCTGTCTCCTTTAGAGGTCCTACAAACGTCATACCTGTCTGCCCTATCTTCCATGTTCAATGTCGGAATGCGAAGTTACCGCGCCAGTTTTGCGACTACCCCCAGAACTAGTGACCAAGGTCTTTCGCGAAATTGTTCTGGAATACTGGAATTCACCGAAGCGCGCCAATAAAGCACCACCTTGGGTACCCAGTGTGAGCCATGTTCGTCGGTATTGGCGCTCAGCTGCTCCTGGTGACCCCCAACTCCGGTCCAGAATTGGTTCTTTTCCTCATACTGGGCGACAGTACAATTATAGAGGTCGCAAAACACGGCTCTTCATTGTCTGGTGCCCTTGGCCGTTGAAGTTGAAGAAAATGACATGTTAATATTCGAGGCATTGGAGCAAGCTCACGATTTTTGCTGTTTCAGCTTCACTACGGACAGTCCATATCATTCTGCGACATATGCACATTCTTTCACGCTTAAATCCATATTCGCCACACATTTTCCAATGCTACACTCGCTGACTATGGTCACCTTCTGCATGGATCCCTGTGTTTCAGACATGCTGCCAGAATCCATGAAGAAGAATTTACCACGACTCAAACATTTACACCTCTCTGATTTCAGGTTTCGGTGGACTTCCCCCCTCTTTTCCGGACTTGAAACCCTGCATCTGGAAACAGAAACAGACGACTAATTAATGGGTACCCTTGCCGAATTTCTGGACGCACTCGAGCGTATGCCATTACTCGAGAAATTAGACCTTAGATGGATGTTTGGCGGCGTCCAGGCCCAGAATCAGTTCAGCCATCCCGCATCATTACCATGGCTCACCTTCAAACCCTCACTCTTAATGTCACCCATGTCTCCGACTGTATCGACATCCTTTCACACATCTCATATCCGCCGTCGACCAAGATCAAGTTGGAATTTGAGTGCCTGGGTCCGGAATCCAACGATGAGTGGTACGGCGAGGATCAAATCCGCGAGCTCATTGTTCCAAGGCTCGGGTCTTGTCTACGGATTTCATTTTTGTCCAACCCTTTCATCGTATCATCCGATACACCAACCAGAACGACATCAGAACGCGCTGTTTTGGCCATTGAAATTGGCACTTCTCACCTGTATCACGCCAAATGCCTTTCTACCTGGACGCAACTGGTATATAAGGCTTGGTTCGATGACATTGATTTCGGTGCCTACCTCCACCCTTCCAGCAGCCATGCATCATCTTCCAGCAACCAGATCCCTGACCCTGCAATGTTCATCTCTGCCGCAACTGAAAATAGCATGCCTACTATGGAGGAAGTGAGAAAGGTCTTCTTACCTCTTTTGCCTTTACCAAAGCTCCGACCTATCGCTCTGGATGAAGAGCTCAGCCTTGAATTTTTCAAGGAGTTGGGTGAACTTCCCAATCTTGAGGTCATCTCGATGAACGGTCGTTCTGCTATCGCCTTCGTCAGCTACACATCAGGAGTCTATACTGCCATCAAGTCAGGAAACGCTGCAGGACTACAAGAAGCTTTTGTTGGAGCGGCTTTCAACGCTGGACATGAGTTGAATCGAACACCCTTCCCATCCCTCAAATCTCTCATCTTTGAAAATGCAGACTTTGGATCGCAATATTAAGAACTTACCTGGAAAACGATACAGCGATCTGATCTGTTCAACTTCTTGCGCTGCCGAAGAGACCACCTTGGTTTGGCGATTCATCTGATCCGGTTGGTGAATTGTGTTAACCTTTCTGCGGATTTTGTCGAGGAGGTCAAGCAGCTCGTTCAGAACATCGAATGGGATGGTAAAATAGAAAAGAGGACAAAGCTGGAGTTTTATAGCGACCTCGAATTGGATGAGCATGGCGAGGTCAACTAGCTGGTCCTTTGCATCAGTGATGCATTCCAGTTGTACAGCCATCCTCTGCTACGATCACATTGTTAGATGTATGTAGTCAAGATGTACATTTAATTTTATCCCCTGTGTTGATGCCGTTGTCAGTAGACAGCTAAACCATACTACTCTCTAACGAAATTTATTTATTTATTCAGATTTCTGTGTGTTGTCGAGTGGGTCGGGTTATGTAGGTGGGGTCAACAAGAAGCGCAAGGAAAAAGAGATATAATTAAATATATATCCGCAGTACATTAGGACCTAGAGCAAGTTACAAGGAAAAGCGAAAGAAGAAAGCAAGTGTCAAAAAAGTATATAAAGAGATGACAAAGTCGACTCAGACAAGTCGCAAAGTTAAGTTATAGGAGAGGGAAGGTGAGAGAGGGAAAGGAGTCATGAGGTGATCAATGTATGGAGTGCAAGGTTCGTGTGCAGTGTGGACATGTATCGTATAAGTGACATGTAATGATGATAATGACGGTTTAACACAAGAGATTCAATAAATAACAATCGATGTCCTTCGGCATACAAACAAGATAAAAAAAAGAGGAGGGAGAACGAGAGATATGATTAAATACATAACAAGGCGAACATAAGTGGTCATAGATGTGCAACCTCAGAAGGTTGTGCTGTGGTGTTGAGGTTGAGGATAAAATTCTTCATACTGCTGTTGCTGACCCGATAGCTGCGCTGGCATTGTAGCGGCATGAATGGGTTGCGTGCCTGCCTGCTGTTGTTGTTGTCCATACGTTGCTTGATTAGAGAACTGGACAGGTAGATCGATAGTGAAAGGTGCAGGTGATTCTGTTTGATGGAACGACGCAGGCGAGTCACTTCGGAAAACACCATCGTTGAAAGCCCCAGGGACAGTTCCATGAGCTTGTGTTGCGTCATGGCTTTCCAAACCCATGTTCATCATCTGCCTCATCTGCTCATGCAGCGCACCAGCACCTCCACCGTAGCTTGAATTGCGAGATTCTGATCGCCTCATCTGGTTGTAGTCACCAGACAAAGGAATCGAATGGACCTGTGGACTTGAGTGTGTTGAACCTGCGCGGGAGTTGCTGTTGCTGTAGGCGTAGGGATGATAGCCGCGTCCACCACCTGATGAACTGAGGCTTGAGTGCACGCTGGCCGGAGATCCAGAAACGCCAGCAGGGAACTCTCCGCTCCCGCTAGAGGTCATGGGTCGTCTAACGGGTTCACCATTGCGATGAAGAGATGGTGTCATGCTTCTGTGTCTCCGCATGGGTCCAATGCCACTGGATTCAATGACGCTTGGGGGGTAAAGAGCAGCATGATCAAAGGACTGTTTGTGTGATGGAGCAGAGACGGAGGCATAATCTTCGTATGCCGAGGAGGTAGAGGACGTCGATGAGTGAGGAGCATGATGAGATTGGAGGTTACGCATGTAACCAGCTGGTGATGAGGTCAAAGAGTGACGATTGGGGTTCCTTGACCCACTGGCGGTGCTGAACGCGGAATTAGGTTGTGCACGAGCCCACGGCGAGCTATCGACAAATTCAGATCCGCTGGAGGAGAAAAGCAGACCACTTGTTGCTGCAGACGATGGCAAGCTGGCCGAGAAGTATGCGTCGGAGCTGGAGGAGCTAGGTTGGCGGAACATCATCCCCCCATCAACTCCCGTCCTCATCAACAGTCCCTCCTCATCCCCCTGAACGTCCTGAACGCCCTCAGGGATCTCAATCTCACACATCTGGGCATCCAAACCCGTAAAGTTTCCCTGAGCGAATCCAAACGCGGACAGATCCAGGCCACTAATCGATGAGAGATCACCGAACATGTTGTCCAAGCTATCCAGGTCCCCAGATGCAAATGACGGACCACCAGCACCAAGACCGTGAAGTCCGCCATCTTCATCACCATCCACGACGCTCCCATTGCCCTGCTTGGGACTTCCATCATTCGCACCCCCTTCAGAATTCGGATCAAGCTCGTCGTTACTACCTTCACTCCAATCACGACCACTGCCAGGCGCACCCAGCCCTGCGGAAGCAGTTGGGTTGTGGACTCCAGTCCTCTCATGCGTTCTGACGTGCTGTGTGAGGTTGTCGCTCCTTGAGAACTTCTTGTTGCAGAAAGGACAGCTGAAAGGCTTTTCCATTGTATGAGTGCGAAGATGGCGCTTGAGGTGTTCCATACGCTTGAAGAGCCTGCCGCAAGAGTAGAGTGGGCAGACAAATGCTCTGACTTTGCCATCAGCAGAGACAGCCTGGTATTGAGCCATCCCAGTCGCCATAGGACCCGGCGCGGCAAGAGGGGCACCTGCTTGTGCTTGATTTGCCCCAGGTTGTTGAGCCTCTGCGAAAGTAGAATCCGGATAGCCAGCAGCACTGCCAGGGCGTGAGGAGCGATCGTTGGACCCGTCAATGCTGCGTGTTCGTCCATGAGCGCCGATATGATCGATGACTCCTTGTGTCGGTGGTCCTCCATCGCTGTAGAAGACTCCTACATCGCCGTGGATAGGCTGAGGTTTAGGCTTGCGTACGATCCCATCACCGGGTACGAGCTCTCCTCTGGCTTGCCTTTTGAACATCTCAGCTGCGGAGATCATATCGCTTTGTCGTGCTTGCTCTGTGACGGAGTCGGGTCCGAATTCGTCCATCATGCTCGGATGAATCGGAAGGGGCAAGGGTGCAGCGTTGCGTTCACGGCTGAGGCTGGAGTACCGGGAGGGTGGTCCATCAACCATGCTGTTTTGCCTGCCTCGTTCATAGTCATCAGGGTAGTCCTCGCTGCCAGTACGCAGCCCGCTTGGCCGATGTGCTTTGGTGCCCTTCTTGCGGCGTTGCTTGTAGGTGGAACTGCCTTCAAAGAGAGAAAACAGCTGGAGGTATTGGGCGCCATTATTGGCAGACTGTGTACGCTTCTTTATGCGCCTCTGGGAGTCATCGCCGCTCATGGGGTCATCCACCTCGCTTGCATCGCTCTCGTCAGTCATCATGACGTCTCCATCCCCAGATTCCGACCCTTGCTCTTCATTAAGACGGACTGCGGTCTCCAGTTCACCTTCCCCATCACGAGCACCCTGTGCTTTGCTGAATTGTTCGTAGAGACTCCGCTTGGGATCGTATGTGAAGGAGAGTGCAGGTTCACCAACGATCTGGGTAGTTGCATCCAGTCCCATCTTTTCCCTCTTCAGATCTCGCTCCAAGGCATCCAAAAAGAGACGATCGTGTGGGACAGAAAACCTGATAATGTGGGTCAGTGGAATCCCATCATTTTGTTATACATTCTGAGAAACATACCAGTAAAACACCTTTTGTTTCTTCTGCGTGCGGATGCATTGGTACTTGAAAAGAAGATCAAGGAAAGGACTCTGAAAAACGGCAGTGATGAGCAAAAATGTAAAGGATTAAAGCGTTAATAACAAACCTTGGGCTCCTCTAGACAAGCATCCACTCCGGGCTTCAAATTGCGGAGATCGCTGAATACCCCCTCCTCAAACTTCTTCATATTTTTCACTGGTCGTCCAAATGCCTGATTATGCAATGATCAGCTTCATATCAACCGTAAAAAAAAAATTGAAAATCACCTCAAATCGAAAGACCAATGCCCTAAC
Source organism: Panaeolus papilionaceus (assembly GCA_015501605.1). Classification (NCBI taxonomy): domain Eukaryota; kingdom Fungi; phylum Basidiomycota; class Agaricomycetes; order Agaricales; genus Panaeolus; species Panaeolus papilionaceus. Next base: position 352,368 of record JADNRZ010000016.1, read on the forward strand.
GATATCCGTCCCCGTGATATGGTACAAGCCATTCCACAAGACGCATGTGACAAACTCTTGGTTAGGGAGCAAGAAACGGTTGAGAGCTGGATGAGGTGGCGCGTGATGGTAGGCAGCATCCATCCCTAGGCCCAATCCCGAGAAACTCCCCGAATAACCACCAGCACCCGAACCCGATGGGAAAGGAACAGAATAGTCCCCTCCGTTGGCCACCATGCCAGAAGAGTCCCCTGTCGTCGAGTCCCAATGTGAGGGTGCGGTGGCTAGGAAGAACTTGAGTCTGTCTAGGTGAGCCAGTCGCTCCTGCTCGATCGGCTTGAGCGGGCGTGACAGACCAGCGAACATGCCGTCCAACTGCGAAGAGTCGCTGTTGTGCTCGTTAGATCCGGCGATACGTGCGTTGCTCGACGCCGCCAACGCTGTTGCTGCTGCTAGTGAATTTGATGACGAGGCTGTGGGCGTCTGTAGAGAAGAGTGGAATTGGAGGTGGGCATGGGCATTACCCGGCCTTGCTGTATGCTCATTTGGGTCGTGTTCATGGCTGGAAGAGGTCGATGTGGACACCTGAAGAGGCGGTGCGGCGTAAGAGGAGTATGATGATGAACGGCTTGCTTGCATGGGAGCGTACGGTCTCCTCTGATGAGCAGCGCCGTAGGCGTTTACAGGCACTCCTGTAGGAATAGGATAGGTCTGGGAGTGGATTAAATTACTGTTACTCTGCTGCATAGGATAGTATGGTTCAAGATCGGTAGGAAAAGAGCGGGGTGAGGAGTGTGTTGATGATGGGTTGGAGTCTATATAGTGACCAAATGACCGCGATTGCTGAGAAGCCATTTCCTGGTGCTGTCTTTGCTGCTGCATGGATTGGAGCAGGGACATAAACTTGATCTCTCACTGGGCTTTTAGCTGGTCGTAAGCGGGATCGGAGGGGAATATCAGGATCACAAGCAACTCTGGCTGTGAAGAAATAAATGGGTCTGTCAGCGTCCTTTGTTGATATAAGAATAAATGGAGGAATGGCTGGAAGAATCCATCACACACATCAAGGGTGCTTTGCGCAGTTGGGCGGTTGTTCAGATTGCCCCCGCGGCACTCCAGGAGGCTTCAGGGCCTCGGAAGAATTGAAAATCGTGAACTCACTAGATAGAATAATGTCTGGACCACAAAAAAATATACTTTTTTGCGATCGCGAGCAAAAAAGATGTTGTCCGAAGCTTTGGACCACGAGAAACGGTATACAATTCGGCAAAGAAGTGCACAACTTCGTCAAAGTGCACTGGGATTAAGAGATGCTGTTACAATTAGGATATAGTCGGAAAGTTAAGTAGGTTTCGTCGAGGACGAAGCAGTGCTTTTTCAGCCTTTGTGTGTAGGAATCGCTGGGAAATGGCTGCAGATAAGCCTGCTGGTACCACAACCTTGCCTTCACAGAGTATTCTTTTTGAATAAAAAGCTGAAGATTGGAGTCGTAAGTCGTAATTCAGAGCAGAGACAATAATAAGAAACGATGGAGACGACGGAGGAGGAGATGGTGGCAAATATTCAAAATAGCGATGACTGTCCACACTTTAAAATCTCTACTGCTCATGGTCCCGCTTGTATTCGGGGTTACCGTTGTTACCAGAATCCCGTGCTTGCCGCAACCTTGAGATTCCTCGTTTGCATGACAAACAGTCTCCAAGCTTACAGATTCCTCCGTTTTACAAATCATTTTTGGAATTTCGTTCGCCTTCGAGGCCTCGAAATGTACACAACATCGAGTAAGAAACACTATTTTACTTTCTCCTCGAAGGTGTGCCATGTGTCCAAGTAGTTCGATCGCGTGGCTAGGAAAGCAAAAAAGGTTACATACACTCCGTCAGCTTATTTTGATTGGAAAAGGTTACGACGTGGAGCAGGCAACCTTTCACCATCCGCGGTCAGAATATTATCAGTTGCACCCTTTTTCGATATCTTTTCACCCAAGAATAGCTCAAGATATTAACCTGCGCATGGTTAGCTTCGTGTAGCCAGCGACGCAGGCTCTAGACAGGAGTAAACGTCGAATTGGACTGTTCTTTTTGCAGGTCGTCGATCTATCTGTACGAAAGCACTTCATATTTGTTCCGATGTGTAGTTGCTTGCTTGCCTCGCGACTGCTTCAAAGGCAAAGCCTTTCTTGTCCGGATTATTTATTATTGTCGTTCTATCCTACCAATCATGGTTCTATTTTGAATTTCGCTTTGCAAAATTTTACATTCAGTTTCTTGACCCTTCACATTGGCACTACATACCTTCAAATCTCGAACGAGTTGTCGGCGTCGATAACCCCTGTCAGCTCGTGCTGAGGGTCTTGGGATTCCAAGGGAATCCTAATTCCCACGCCGTTCAACTGGGCTCGCATCAGATCCTGATCGGGACCACTTGAGGGCTGTGCTTGAAGTCCATCATTTCAGCCCCCCCGACAGGGCATTCACAGCGCCTCGACGAATGCAGGAAGTCGACAGAAATGCGCCTTTTCCTTCATAAATACTTTCAGCTGCGCAACAACACTGCCCAACTCCTCATTAACGGTCAGCATCTTCCAGAAAGTTTGAGAAGGCATTAAACAGCATCGACGCAATGCGCTGGAGCATGTTATCATCAGCCCTTCGACTCGAAGGGTTGATAATAAGTTCGAGGGTCGCGGATTTACGCCGGTTTGTCTGCCGTCGGTGGGGTTTTTTTCATATCCGTCAGGGAGACTACAATTTACCAGCGTTTTATCTGCCTTGTATGCACAACTTTGGGCACCAACTCAACCTTGATGCAACAGTCCTCATCCAACCCCACAACGATTCTCCTTCCAGCGAGAGTGATGACGAATTTGTCCACTCGAGCTCCGAAAATATAGTGATCAGGACTCGAAGGTATTCATAACACACTATATTATGATCCACATAACAAATGGCGCTTGAGAAGTGCAGCCCGACCGAAGTCGTCATGGCGAAAGTCAGACAGCTCGAATTATATTCCCTCTCTACCATTACCTAACTCATCTGAAGGAAAGTAATAATAGCAAGCTTGGAGCACACTACATATGATGAATCCGGGATTGGTTAGATTCGAATGAGCCAATCTACTCTATTCAATGCCCATCAGCATTGTTCGCATTTTCTTACCAATCCACCAGATAATGTAAGTCTCAGCAAGCTGACGTCGGAACGGCAGTGGCACTTTAATATTTTCATTATATGGCACAGTCAAGGGAAGCCCAAACCACAGAACTTATCACGGACCTCGAGGTGGTCCTTTCTCTGCTTCGCCATATATTGCTTGATAGCATGCCAATGCCAGCTAGCCGTTTGATCCGTCAGTCTCATACAGCAAAACTACCACAAAATAGTCACCACCACAGCCGGCCATCCAGGCTACTGGTCATTTACTTTACGAAATCAATATGCTGATTGATAATGAAAGCACTGAAAACGAAAATCAACCCCAAAAGATTTTTTTGAACGTTCCAAGCGCATTCCCACCTACTTCTTGGTATGTTTTCCGCGCTCTCGCAAGGGATGTATTAGTGTGGCTCCAGTCTTGCGCTCTCGAGATACTGTTGGATACCCTACGACGCGACCTAGGCTTATAAGTCTAAACCTTCCCATGATGACAAAAGGTCGGTATGTCAATGATTACCTGAATCGAAGAAAGGATCGAGCGCATCATACTTACACAACCTCAAACACCAATCAAACACAGTCAAATACCTTAATTTTGGATCTCCTGGCAGTGGAAAAAGCACCGCACCGGCTTCGCCTATTCCATCATGATCCATACTCAATTGAGTGTCAAACAGTCGGTTTCCACATCGATGGCTGCATGGGGCTGAAGACAAGTTAGTGACTGAGGTGCAAGAAGCCGAGAGGATACCCAAAGGACATGAAGCATTATGTCAGGATGCGACGCATACTATGCCGACCCCGCGAGATTCGACCCACTCAAAAATCTTACAGACGAATGCCGAAACTCGATAAGATGGTGCAATGCTCCGATGGGTCATATTTCCAAAGTCGACATCCCTCTTGCAGTGAAAAACTCTCACACATCTATCACTAAGAAGGCAATTGAATAGAGTCAGTTGACCCAAAGTTACGATGCCCCAATGTTCGCTGTAAACACATTGAGTTGCCTTGAATGCCGTGGATGACAAGATAGTGATACCTGAGTGCATCTCCTCTTCCACAGAAGAAATTATGGCCGTTGTTCTCTCAAATGAACATCGTAGAACAGACTACGAATCCGCCTCTCATCGCTCGAAGAACTTTGTCGAGCTTTGTCAACAATTAAACGCTCAGCGCCCACATCCGGTTGCTTCCGCGTCGATCCGAATATTGTGAGGCACCATCTCCATTGCGTTAACCGTTGCGTGAGATGGTTGTGCTTCCTTTCGATGGTTAGTGCCTCCGCCGACAAAGCAGCCACGACGCCCGGAATAAGCTCTCGCGAGTCGCAAAAGGATCGTGTAAGTAAGTACCTACTGTATCCACCGCCCTCGATAAACTGCGTGTGCGAGCTTTCGTGTCAAAAGTAAACCTACCTATTCATGCACAGTCGCAATACATCATGCATCAAATCGGCACTCTCGCTCTGGCTTGTCTGCCATCATAATGTTGGAATTGGTAGGCACTCCTTGAGGGATCCCTAGAATTAATAGATGGCTGTGCGGTTGACCGTGGTGGGCATTAAGTTTACATTGATGTCCCGCATGACAAATGGCAGTCGCATTGTTACCGTCTATCATACAGTCATTGCGATAACAATATCCATACTGCCTTTGACAGCTGGTTTCTATGCTGTTCAACATTCCGATGCTTTTCGAGTGGGTGTCTACTGCGGGCGTATTCAGAAGCTAATTTTGGCGGCATTCTGTCTTGATTCGAACAGAAAGCATCAGAGTCGACGTTGAATAAGTATTCATCAATGAGTAAGGTCGCACATCATATGGCTGCCAGGACATTGACATAAACCCGTCTAGGGTTGTACTATTCAGTCGAGGGTGCAATCAATACGGGCGCTGTTTTGTTATTTCTCCTTCGTCAAGCCTCTGGATTTGTGGCTTGTTGTGCGGGGTGAGGCCCCAACACATGAATAATAGAGTCGTCATCATCAACAGGTTTCGGCCTCTCGTTCTTGCCGAATATTGCATATGATGAACAGAACCCTTCACAACGGAGAGTGAGCCTCAGTGCGCACCACTAATGTTCGCCCATGATGTAGGCATGATAAGTGCTCAGCAATTGCAAATACTATGTGGTATAGCGAGGTACATAATTTGTCAAGCAGTTCAAGATTCGATAGTGAGGCCTAGCGAAGCTCTGAATGGGGTTCCATCTCATAAGCCATCAGGAAGTATCTGCGAAGGCGCTGCTCGGCAGAGACCCAATCAGGGCCTCATCATACCCATCATCGGGAATCAGTGATGTGGATATTCCCTGATATTCCAAACGTCATTTGAACCTTCAGGAGTCTAGACCTGGAGCGATCACGAGATACAGCTGATAAACTCCCAGCCATCTCCTTCGGTGATTCAACATGCATCAAGTGTGGGTCCAAGTGTATGGCATTAGTCTTTTTCGTCGCTTCTGACCTTCTAATCTCGTCGCCATCCATCTCACTGAGGTAATTAGTATTTATAATTAGATATGTTACTGACAGATCCAAGACAATATGACTATCGCCACTGAGGTATCCAACCTTTTCGACGTATGTATATCAAGGTGATAGATATCGTGCAAGTACACTCAATTGGCTCAACAACTTGCAATATGTATCAGTTTTCATTTCCCACCCTCGCTCTCGGATCAGCCCATCATCCACCAATCATCTACATCTCTCGCCCACCTGAAACCCCAACCACTGATCGTGATGTCGCGTTCATATAGCCGATCACTACCATAGCTCATCGCAATCCTAGATGCTTGAAGCTTCCCTGAAGTCACTCATAGTCCCCGACATGTGTTTATTAGCTCCCCCGCAGGGACAGTGAGGCAGTTGCGGCACGCAGACGAGAACCAAACGCCATTTCGGTGCAGATGAAACATGATGTGAAGAGGCCAAAAGCTATTTGTCCCATCTTTAGGTCGAACTGTTTATTACCGTATACGGAACCATCGAACGGGAATTCGGTGCAATCAGCACATGGTCAGTTCAAACTCCAAACACGATCGAGAAGGTGCGTCGTGGTTGACTGCATAGACGAAGCAGGAATCGAGGAGTACTTGAGTGACAGTGGATTTAACCTTTATCAAAACTGCCATGTCGATGTCAAGCTGTCGAGTAAACCTTCCATTAAGACGGAGATGGGCTGCTCTATTGGCTCATGCATCGAATAATTTAACTCTGAGCTAAAGCGAGCTGTGGGAGGCCAATAACGGAGGGTGACGATCGTTGTGCTATTTATATCGACATAATATTGCAAATAGCGAATTAGTAGAGGTTGAATGTTGGACTCCATGTCTCGTAGAGTGAATGTTGAGATGTGATCGTCCCGAGGTGCAAGCGAAGCATCGAGAACGAGGCATTAAACTCAATAGGATCCTCACTGTTATTGACACTCCCGAGGGCAATATAGCGCTTATTATAGAAGGAAGATCGAACCTCTGACTGTGCATGTCAACTAGCAGCGGGATGTAAATGGAGTGAAGAGGATCGACTTTAGATAGTGACTGATAACGCTCGGGGGGCGGGATCGTAACAGGTCCTCGTTTTCAATGCGTGTTCTCCATATATGAGCGGAGTGATGCCTCCAAGTTGATCCCTCGAGGAATAATTTGGATAGATCGGAGGGCATTTTTACATCTTTAATAAAACGTCAATGACCAGGGACCGCTTATTAATACTCCTGCCGCGAGGATGTCAATCTCGAGCAAAAATATCCCGTACTTCTCATGAGAGGAAGTCGTCGATTCTTTAATGAGCGGAAATATGAGTATTATGGACTATATATGGCATCATAAGCGCAGTGAATAGTGCAACAAGATGATCGCTTAGTGATAGAAAGCTCGTGAAGGTCAAAATGACCCCACAATCAGGTATATGAACTATGCGAGCCCTGCAAAATTGGCCGATAAGCGCCTATTTACGCCATTAACTTCATTCGTCTTCTTGCGTCCAGAGCGGAAATCAACAATTGGGGATAAAACTGCTGGATGATCAAAGCACTCATGCTTCGCCTAAAATTCCTTTGAGTATTTTGAAGTCCGAATGGTCTAGCCAAGGGTACTCCTGTTAAGTTGAGGGAGCTACAAGCACTCACCGGCTGTGTTCGCAGCAGGGCGGGTCTTCTACAATCCACAAGGATCTAGTTGCGTGAATTGCATCGATTACATACTACTATTTCTGTGAATCCCACTTCCATTAGGGTTTTCTTCCCTTCGATCACATTCCATAATTGGATTTCACAAATACCGAAGCGCCCGATAATGAGCAAACAAACATAACGCGGCGAATGTAATTGGCTCCTCAAAATATTCGAGAATCCCAAGACCAATCCAACGACGCATACATAGAATTGCACATCCCGTGTATGAACTTCCCAGTCTTCGCTTTTCTTACACGCTGGCACAGAGTGACACTTAGATCATGGATTGAAGGGCGTCTTTACCGGAGAAGTAACGATAGGGACGGATCAAAAAGCATGGAACCAGCTGACGTCAGAGAAAAAACATAGAGCAAAATTCAAGTTATCTGTATCCAAGGGTGGGAAGTAAGAGGAAGTCGGAATAACACGAACACAAGGTTTTAGAAGGTCTGGAGCCCAGACCTTTCACCTTGAATTCGCAGGATGTCATAAGAACAGCGTCTACGGTGCTTTGATTACTGATTAGGCCTATAGCCGCGATACCCGTGTCATATTTAGAACGAAGCGAGATTTAAGATTCAACTTCTTTACTGTCAATATGGCAAGACAAGATGGCTGGATCAACATGCGTATTTATCCGACGCGTCGAAGTGTATGTTTGGTTCAGATGTTCAGAAAACCAGTTGTAAATGTAAGATTTGAGCTGGAGTAGTCATACATAGGAGACTAGAATGTAAGAAGTGAGAATAACATATTCTAACGTGACAAAACAAGATCCATATAAGATTTTAACGTTACAATTTCCATCCGCAATATAGATATGGGAATACAGTGAGAGTCGTTCCAGCGGTCGTGGAACTCCGTTGCATAATGTGAGTGAATCGATGAGCCGAGTCAATCAAAATGTTGATGCCCACTCTTTCAGGTCGAATGTAGAATCTCTAGCGTCATCCATCCATCGATACTCCTGTGTTATAAAATAAATTACAAGTTCGCAATATTCAGCTATAATGTGGCAAAACTCACCAAAAGAGTTCTGGGACTGTGACGTTCATGGGGATCCTTCATTAGACAGGTGTCGACAAACTCCTGGGCCTCTTCGTCGAATTGTGGAGGTAGTCGTGGTGCTGGCTCACGGACAATTTGGTGCATAAGCTCGATGATACTGAGCGACGGTGGGTCCGCGCTGTTTGCTGTGAGATTAGGTACACCTTTGCTTTTACGTCTGCTCATGCGCTTCGCCTTTTCTTTTTTGGAAATCATGAACGAGTCTCGATGAGTGGGTGTGCGGTTGTGATTTTGTGTGATAGCTAGATCCTCCAAGTCTGACAGGTCGTCATCATCGACATCACAGAATGGGAAGCGGCCTATTGCAAGTTCCACCAGAGTAATCCCTAGTGACCATACGTCCGATTTAACTGAGTAATGGGCACCTTGGATACGTTCAGGCTGTCAAAGCGTCAGTGAATATCCATGCGTCGCCAAATCAAGTGACTTACGCTCATATAAATTGAAGTGCCAACGAATGTATTGGCAACGGAGTTGATTAGCTCCCCAGATACTCCAAAATCACATAGCTTTATGGCACCGTCTGAATTACATAGGATGTTGGAAGGTTTGATATCTAAAATTCATTGATTAGTGCCATGCGGTGAGTCACAGGGCGCGAGATGAATATCACTCACCACGATGAATGATTCTGTGAGTGTCGTACAGGTAGATGAGGCCCTCTAACACGGCGTGTGCGACCAGACAGACGACGTTGATATCGATGGCCCCAATTTTGCGGTAAATATTGTCAAAAGATCCCTTGTCCATAAATTCCATACAGATGCAGATGTTAGGGTCTGCAAGATATGATCCATAGCAAGAAATGATGTATTCTGAGCGGCATTCGTGCATAATCTGGAGCTCGCGCAAGATTTGCTTCCGCACAGATGCCTTTGCGTCAATCAAAACAATCTAAGGCAGTAAAGGAGTCAGGACAACGTTTGAATCCGAATAAGTAAATCCCGACCTTCTTCGCCATCATCATACCCGTCGGTAGATGCTCGACTTTGACAACGCTTCCACCGTTGCCTTGTCCCAGATCTGCAAGCTTCTTCAGATCGTCGTTTTTAATATCTAGCTTGATGTCAAGTTTCGCTAGGGTTGATGTCAGAGAAGCTTGAATAGCACTCCGCCGCGCAGACGCAATGGGGCTCGCGACGGGGATTGTTGGGTCTAGCACTCCGTTGTCTTCTCCTAGTGGTGGTGGGCGCCTCTTCATGCCAGGTAAGGGAGGTGCAGGTCTCGTTGGCTTGGGGTCTGGTGGGGCATCTAAGGCATCGGTGTCTGGCAGTACCAATGCCTTGAAGTTGCGTTTCGTTCGTAATGGAGTCGAGTTTGGCACATAGCCTACTGGTGCTGGTACGGACATGATGGTAGAAATGCGTAAGGGAATAGAAGTCGTGAAATAAAATGCTCGAGTGGGTGCGTAAGATTGGTACTATCGCTCAGGACAGGATGTATGTGGAGGGACTGCAATGAAAGGGAGGTAGCTTTAGTAATTCCCAATTTATAACCTACGGTTACCACAACAGAAATCAGGGGGAGTGATTCTCACGTTTGAACACATCGGATCAACTTATCCAGTTACAACAGTGCTTCAAACTCTGTTGTTGTCGACGGGGTCAACTACTGCGGCACCTACATATCAGGAGCGAAGATTGATGCTCATCACTCACTAACTTGAAGATTGCTCACTCTCAACGAAGGTAAATCGACAAAGGACCCAAGAGGACAGGTGCTTTGGTGCAGGCATTGATTGGTGATGCTCTCCGAGGCGGAACTTACGAAACAGCATATGTTCAGAGCCCGTGATGATTTTGGAGCATGGTCGAAATTTTCAGCGCTGATATTTTTGAACCAAGCTAAAACGCCGCGATCACTGTGGGCATCGTAGGCGTGCCCGCTTAAGTTCTTAGTGTATTCAAATTTAGACGAAGGCGCACTAAACATAGGTTGATACAATGTGTATTAGAGAGTGCAATTTAGGTATGGCCGCAGCCAAACCATTATGGTCTGTCTAATTTTCCTTACTATGCGAATAAACGAAAGCAGAACAACGATAATGGGCCCGTAAAGGGAAATGAAAAAGAGGGACGAAGATCGAATGGCAGACAGAGAGACAATGATAATAACGGTAGGGTGCGGGAGTAGAATAGGCTAGTTATACAAGATCCAAGGAAATAATTTGGCAGTTAGGTGATGAGTAGCGAGATGAAAGCAAAAGAACCCAAGTGAAGATTTGCGGTCAATATAATAGCGGTAATAGAATAAAATAAATTGAGAAACGAGATAGAAAGTCCAACGGCCGCAGACACGAGTGTCGACCTAACGTCACCACCCATCGCTTGTGCGACCTGTGTCCAGCTCCAAATCAATGTTGTGGACGCCCAAGTCTAGAGACTCCATGTCTCCCAGAAGGACCTCGTGCTCAGGGCGAAGGTACAGGCTTCCAGGGCTCCCTGTTGCCATCGAGAAATTGGCAGTAGTGGGAGATATACTGACGGCAGAAGAAACGGACTTGTTGAGGATACTGCCCAGACTCTCATCCCCAAGACCGTTGGTCTGCGTTTGCGAGCGAGGGAAGACTATGGCCCTGGCTTGTGTGGGTGTGGTGGCACTCTTGTTCCATGATTGGTTGTGAGATGAAGGTGGGAACGAGGAGTGAGGCGGATAAAAAACAGAATGATCTGCACTGCTCTGGTTGCTGTTTGCAGAGCTTCCGAAATTAGCATGAGTGTCATCGTGAAGTAGCATCGTCATATTGGCGGGGGGTATGGGGAAAATAGACGACGTATTGCTCAAGCGGCGCTTAGCAGAAGGCGTAGATGATGACGAAGGTTCCAAGTCGTCCAGGGAGAATGGCTGAGCATCGTTAGTTGTGTCATATTCCTGGTCTCGCCTTTCCAAATATTGCGGGAGTGGCTGATTATCGTCGATGTCGTTGTGAATGATGATGGTCGAATCGGCGTTGTGCTCCGGGCGATCATCCCCGTCCTGTTCAGCGTCAACCCGAGGCACAAATGTCCTCGCCAAAGGACTGCTATTTCCAGCTCGTGGAATCGGTGTCCTTAGCCCACTGCTCCCACTGGAAGTTCTGGAAACAGGCAATGCCCCAGCCGATAATGAGGTACGACTCATGGTTTTAGCCATAACCACCTGACTTCTCAGATCAGCACACTCCCTCCTCAAACTCTTCGTCTCCAGCTCCATCTCCCCACACGCTTGCCTCAAGCCGTTGTTTTCCCTAACAATAGCTTCCAGCCTCTCCATCCGCTCTCTTAGTTCTGAGTTTTCATCCCTCAGTAAGCGAACCGTTCGCTGAGAGTCTGATAAGGCGTTGAGCAGAGCTCCCATCTCCGTCGTGTGCTTCTCCTTCATCTCTCTCAACTCTTCCCTTTCCCTCTCTCGCTCCCTCTCTCTGAAGTCCCTCTCCCCTGTACTCCGACTGAAATACCCAAAGTGTTCCGAGACACTTGTTGGCGCAGTTGACGTGCCGGAGCGAGGTGTATCACGGTCTCCTCCGCGACTACCACTGGAAGCAGTAAACGTTGGGCTTTCCATAAGACCAGGTGGCCCATAGCTGCTACCAGCGTAGCCAGAAAAAGTACCACTTTCTCGCCGACCTGACGGGCCACCGACTTCTGAGAACGCCATCCGAGATTGAGCACGGTTCGTTGACGGGTTGTATTCTGATGCACTCCTCATCGACGCAAATCGACTGAGCCCCCCTGCAGATACGTTGGCTCCTGACCCCAGAGGCGAAGGTGCGAGAACACCGTTAACGCTCCCGCTTCTGTCCCTACTATAGTACCGTGACTCCGTAGGTGTATCAAACCCTTCTCGTTCCCTCTCTCTTTCTCTGTCCTTCTCAAAATCCAATAGTCCGGCAGCTTTAAAAGCTTTGGCTGTTCTCGGGCCCAACCACTCCATCTTTGGGCTCGGACCAGAAGGACTGAGATCATTCACGTCCGTCGCACTAGAGCTGAACCCGTTGTACACCCCCCTTCGTCCAGCACTGCCATGCACAGACATACTGCTTCCAGGTCTTGAAGCACCAGGAGCTCCAGCCTCACTTGCCGCCACACTGAGCGCAATAGCCTTTGCTTGAGGTGTGCCCCAACGTTCCTGGACACTCATGCTGCGTTTACGCACACGATCTGGGGGTGGCCCGCGATGAGGGTGCACAGTGTCTCTGGCAGAAAAGTCTCTTTCCCGCTCCCGTTGTTTCAGTCGAGCAGCAGAAGAGCCCGGTCTACTCGACGTATCCAACGACGGACGGGTGGAGATAGAGTCCAAAGATGGTCTGTACGGAGTGTGAAACATGGCTGGTTCCGTAAATTGTGTCTCAGGTGAAGATCCTGGGTCAGTAGTTAAGTCGTCTCCTGTTGCCGATATTGATGTAGGGCTGGGGTAGATCGGTGCTCGCGAGTTGGAACTCTGGCGCGAGTCATGCGAACCACTGCGGCGAAGCTCAAGAGAGGGCCTCCCAAGGCCTATGCCTTCATTTGCACTCTGATAAGGTGTAGGTCTTCTCGCATCTAACGATGCCCGACCGACCATTGGATGTAGAGAACCATTAGAGGGCGTCGCGGGAGAGCCAGAATCGGCGCTATTCGCCCTTGAAACACCCAACATAACCTCCCTTAATGTCCGGTTGCGTGCATTGGGCGGAGCTGTGGTTTTAGGTGTGCTGTTGGAGTCTTCATTTCTTGACAAATGGGGATCAGATGATGATTTGAGGCCCAATTTCTGTGGTGAGAAGAAACGGCTTGAAGATCCCTTCTTGGCAGGTGTTGAGGTGTTGAGGATAGAGGAGGGTGACGTAGGGGAAGTTTTGGGGGAGGTGGGAGAGGAGGGGGTGTAGTCATGACCATTTACAGCGATGATGGGTGTTCTTGACTTGTTGGGAGATGCCTTGGGCGTAACAAGACCGCTAGTGGGTGATGTGGGTGTGGGCAGAACAAATTTAGGAGAAGTGGGGGAGGGAGAAGGCGACATATTCCCCGATGTTAGTCGGGGAAGGAATGACGACGCTTGACGCGCACGGGGTAGTCGGGAGTTGGGGGAAGTACTGGGCTGGAAAGTGGGGGTGGTTGGTGACGTTTTTGCAGGCTCTGACGGCCCATGTGAGCGCTGCAATGAATGCGAAGAGCCATTCTTGGAGGACGTCAACGAGTTCGGACTAAGAAGAGCAGCCAACGACGGATCAACTTGGTTCGGATCCATGTTGAACGTTTTATCTCCGACCGCAAGTTCATCGTCATCAGTGTCGATAATAACAGCGCCTTTGTCGAGATTTCGCCACTGCTTTGCAGAGTTGGGTGAGCCATCTGAACCACGTAGGGCATCCCGCACTTGATCCGCCAATTGATGGGTGTCCAAGTCCAATGCAAATGTCTCTCCTTCGTTCTCAAAGTCCGATACAATGGCGGAATTTACTGACTTGCCATTGGGCTGAGCATGGGAGTGTGGCGCTTCAGGATGGAGCAGATCCCGGTCAATGATGGGAGGGGAAGAGGACCGTGAGGGTGTCGGTGGGGAAGTCATACTGAAGAAAGGCGCATGTCTTGACACCCCTGAATTGTCAGCCTCAATAATTGTGGACAGCTCAGCTGAAAGTGGAGGTCCTGGTGATGGTGTGCGGAGAGTATACGCTGAAGACGCAAAGAAATTATTCAGTAAAAAATTGTAATATGATGATTAGGAAAGGAAGCTTAAGCGAGAAAAATGGCTGAAACGTACCAGAACTACGCCGGCTTCCATCATCACCGAACGAGTTCCTCAAAAGGGACTCACGATGTGAGGACAAAGGTGGTTCTTCTGGGAGAGGTTTTTCAAGCCTTGGTAGGGACACGGAACGCCTTACTGGCGCCTCGTTCAAGGAATTTCCAATAGCAATAACGGGCGACGCGTCGTTAGATAGGGACATTTTTCGGTCCCGGTCTTTCTGCATTGACCTCCTGACAGAACCAAAGTTTGAGAAAGGGCTTCTCGAGGTCAAAGGGTTGGGCGGGGTAGACGGTAGGGAATTCGGAGTGGCATTCTTGCTGGGTCCGAAAGGTAGAAGTGAGCGTAGTGATTTAAATGAAGGAATTCCTGTGCCAGATCCAGGGCCTGCAGGAGTAATGGGAGTAGCAAGGTGTTGTTGCGAGGACAAGCCAGGAGAATAGCCAATGCCTTGTGATGGAGCATGAGGGCTGAAGTTGCTAGGGACGTTGCTCATCGACTGACGACGAGATGTGCTCGCTATGGCAGCCGAGAACATGCTCTTCTTGGGCTGAGGGAGGAGGGGCGAGGGCTTGTTGGGCGAGCGTGGAGCAGCCATAATGCGAGTGGGTATTTTAACCCGACGCTCCTGTGAGGTCGAGAATGAAGAATCCGGATGATATGGTCAGTAGGGTTTATTGAGTGTTCTGGTTGAATCGCTCGGGTATAACGCGAGATCTACAGACGGGGTATGAAGCTAATATGAAAGCTGGGTAAAAACAAAGAGCATGGTAGAAAGCAATGGGATGTTGAGTCAGAACCAACGCGACAAAGGGCCCTTGAGCGTTGTCGGTGGTGTTGGTTTTGATGAAAACCTTTGGTTCGGTTGGAAAAAAGAAATGTTGAAAGGGAGTGATGGCTAGACATATGGGGTAAGCCCCTGAACACGGCTTTCTCCAGTGGGACCAACGCCGGAATCTAATCAATTCAAAAAACATCCCAGGACTAATATCTTCAAGTATATTGCTGCTCAGCTCGAGACTGAGTGCTTTTTTTTTTTTTGAAAAGAAATACTGCTCTGTAAACGTATTTTAGTCGCACTTTTTGAGGTTGAAAATTTTCACCCTTGGAGACACCAAGACAGGTAGCATGAATGAGGAAGCTATGACTGGAATGAAAGATGTTCAGTCAACTTGGGACAGGTTCACAAGGGTTGACGTTGTCATGCATATTCGGGGCGTGAAACCTGTTGACTACTATACGAAGGGAAATGAAACGGTTAATACACATATCTTCTAATCACACAATCGTCACTGGCCGTCCATACTTCCGCGCGCCCATCAGTGTTCCGGCGAGACTTGATATGCCTCACGGCGTCGCAATCCACTCCAACAAGTTCTGTGGTGACGATTGGGCCTTCCGGAACGACGCTTGCAACGAAAGGAAGGCCATCTCCAGTTGCGACTGCAACGCTGACACGGCTTTCTCCCGAGCCTTGATCGACAAATGTGAGGTCGTTAACCCCTGCCTCCAGACGAGCGAAAGAGGTGAGAGGTGTGTTTAGAGATCGTGCATCATAAACAGTGACCAGACCCTTTTCTGATCCAGTTGCCAAAATGTGATGTCGCTCGTCGTATATGACCGTGGTTAGTGGCGACTCCACCTGGGGTGCAGGTGACTGGTATACCGACTTCCTCAAGCCGAGATCAAGAATTTCTAGTCGACCGTCTTTCAAGCCACAAATCAAAATCTTCTCCTTGACTTCTGGTACCTCTCGAGGGTCTCGGGTATCCGTTGCACTTGGCACGTTCTCCTCCCCATCTGGAGGAGTTGAAATCCTATCAGCGACCGTCATAGAAACCACAGGAGATTGTGTCCGTAGAGAGAGTATGACTTCCCCACTCGGTACATCCCATAGCTTTACCGATCCATCTAACGATGCAGAGACAAGATTCCTCCCTGCCCCAATTATTGCTGTTGCTGAAATGGGGCGGGTGTGGCCCCGTAAAGTTCTAACAGGTAGAACTCTAGCAGCCGTTTTGTTGGGTGGGTTTGGTAGATCCGCTGATAAGATCGTCAACGAGAAGTCAATGCTTGATGTGAGAAGAACTTGAGACGATGGAAGGAATTTCAATCCTGAGACGGCGCTAAGATGTGGACGTGAGGGTGTCTTGGACTGGGTGATATCGATGGCTTGAGGTTGAAGATTGGAACCATTGGGAGGCCGCAGTGCCGAGCTTGGATAAATGTACACTGATCCATCGTTGTATCCCGCTGCGAACCGCGTTGAATCTGGAGAAACGTCAAACCCTACGATACGCTGTGGCTACAAAACTGTTAGTCAAGTGAACAATTATAAAGTTAAAAGCTGATGACACACCCTAGTAGGAATGCACCTCTCGCTGTCTCTGTATTCTTGAATAGCTGGGAGCACCCGTGTTGGCGGAATACCCAAACTGCTGCAAGAGACGGAGAATTTCTTCGTTGGTGAACGCATTTCGATAAGCCCAAACTTTGATGTTGCATAATTTTACCGCACATACGTTTCCTGTTCTCGATATCTCTGCCTGGCCCTCGCTTGTCCCCTTGACTGGCATAAATAAGACCAAGTCGCGGTCCCTCTCATCTAGTTGAACCGAGAACTTCGCATGCACCGATGGCTCGTTTGATTTATAGCATGAAACCCAGATCTGCTCAAATGGTATGATTCCCTCTTCGACCTCTTGGACTACTTCAGGAAAGGTTGGCTGAATGGAGACCACTGGTAAACTCAGAGATGTGACATTTGGTGAGATCGAATCCTCCATTGAAGCGAAAGGTTGTGAGTTTGTCAACAATGTGTACAAGGAAACAGCTCGCTCCCTGCCTTCAGTCGGTTTGTACGGTAAATGATGTGTTTTGGATGCAACGTGATGGTCAAGACGCTCGTTGAATTCATAACGCGTCATGAGATTGCAGGGCGGTGACAGATTGTCGGGGTCTTAAAGTTTAGCTGGCGATTTGATCTCCGCTTCATCCCATTTGTAGAATTCGGTGCCGAACTTGTCCCTCTGGAATCCTGCATATGACCAATTTGCGCCTCGAACGCGTGCATCAAGCGCAAGACACTGAATTCCCCAAACTTTGCTTGCTGAAAACCTGTCTTATTTTAATGATGTAACTTCGTCATTTACACAAGTAAATGTGGAACTTTGGGACTCTGGATTTCCTGTCATTTTGAACCTGGTCCTTACGTTTTCATGTAGATTTCTGAAACGCAACAGGATTCGGAGCGAACCTATCGCCCAGGTCGTCATCATCCACACGCAACCGAGGTCTTAAAATACCAAAACCTAACCGGGGAATTACTTCCACATATGTTTGTTGTGACCTAAAACTCGTGAATAATCAGTTTGTATCTGGTTGGGTCATCTATTTCCATCGTATATATACAGCATTGTTAAGGGTTTTCTGAGGGCTTCTCACAAACTCTAACCATGCAGTTGTGTGCAGAGGATGGGCCTTGGGACTTCCAGAGCCCTTGCGTACGGGCAGCTTGGGCATCTATCGTTCCTGCTGCGTTTATTTTCACCCTTTGTATCACCAAAGCAGGTCCAGTGCCTTGGATACTCAACAAACTCCTAGGAGGTCTTGGCAACTACTTGAAACCGTACCTTTCACTGCAAGAAGCGGAATCTCTCAGTGGTGACAGCTCTGAAGATGGCCAGCAGGATAACGAAGCTGGTAACACCGTTGCACCTTTTGATGCCCATCCGATCTGGAAATCAACGATACTCATCCTTGTCGGTGGTTTAATGTGCTTGGCCTGGGCAGCTATGGGCGCCATTCCACTTCTCGAGCGACCTTTGGACTTATTGAAGGCTTCGCTCTACTTATTGACTGCCTTCTCCTGGATGTATAGCGTTTTTCGCCCTCTTACACGTCCGAGCCATACCCCTCAATATGATGTTCTCGTCCTGTATATGATCCTGTTCACTGCTTCGATCCTCCAAATTGGGGGTGTCATTTACGGCCGCACAATCCTAGGGAGCCCATTACCTTCGATACCCTCCAGCATTTTACTAGCTGCAAACTTTGTTGCACTCGTCATTGTGATCTCCCTTGTATTTTCGATGCCTCTGAATTTACCTAGCGCCGCATTACGGGCACAAATCGTACGTTGCATTCACGGTACCTTTTCTGCCCACCCTATCTCGCTTATCCACTATCACAACTGTCTATTTATAGGGTCAATCAATGTCGCCAGAAGATTACACCACATTATGGGGATGGATTTCATTTAGTTGGTTGTACCCCTTGATCCTACGTGTAATTTCTTTTGTGTCCGTCTCCGCAGGTTCGCTCACTGACAAAACTCACCTAGGGACGAAAGACGACATTGAACGAAAGCGATGTTTGGAAACTCAGCCCAATAATGCAGTCACGCGCACTTTTTACCAAGTTCAATTCGATCCAGTGAGTAGCAAGATTTCATCTGCTCTGAAAATGCTATGATGCCGACGTATTAATATCTCAGCCGGTCGACTCTATTGCGTCGCTTATGGGCCGCAAACTCATTGGATCTCATGTGAGTATAAACACAAGGGGCAGTGTTATCAAGTCCTCATGCACATCACGCCGCCGCCCTAGCCTCGTTTTCATCCTTACAGTCACAAGTGTCGCACTCCATTATACTTCCCCTTTTTTCTTGAAGTGCGTTTACATGTTTGAACTGTGTCATCTGGTTTTTGACAGGCCCACAGGCGCATTCTCGACGCACTAGACTCGCCACGCCTCTCCCCTGAGATTCGAGCTAAAGCCTATCTTTACGCGTTTTTGGCGTTTATCTGCCGACTTTTGAGGGTATGTATGACTCTCATGACATATGTATGTTGCACCACATCACATCAAAATATAGAGTCAGTGCGATACTCAACAACTATGGCTTGGACGACGTGCATCCACGCGAGTTCGCTCCGAATTAATGGCTTCAATCTATGATAAATCTTTGAAACGAAAGGACTTCTCGGGAACGGTGGACAAGGCAGACAAAAACTCAGCCAAACCAGAGTCGAATCCCAAGGCATCAAAAGGTGCGAGCTGAGTTAGTTGTGTATCCTCAATTCCTAATAATGCGGTGATATACAGGCAAACAAAAAGCACAAAAAACAGGAAGCCCGAAAGAAGCTTCTTCCAAAGCGGACGACCCCAAAGCGGGGGCGGATATTGGTAAAATCGTCAACATGATGTCAAGCGATTCAATTAGGGTGGGTGAATGAGGCATTGTATATTCTCCAGGATCTCATAGCTGTTGCAGGTATCAATGAAAGTCGCCACCGTATTTAATATCTTTGGAGGTAATAATTTCCTCCATCGCTTGATTCTATTGGTCCCGATTTGACCACTATCTGGATAGCACCCTTCGACATCATATTTGGATGCATATTCCTATACAAGTACGATACCAGTTGACTTATCCAGCTTGTTCCTTGATGATAACAACTCATTTAGGCTCATGGGCATCAGCGCTTTTGCGGGGTTCATAGTTCTGCTCCCCGGCTGGCCCTTGAACAGATATTTGTCTCAGCGCAGTGTCCGTATTCTAAAAGGCGTCCTTTCGGCCAGGGATAAGCGTATGGGCGCACTCAATGAACTCATCCGCTCGATAAAGTTCATCAAGTTCTTCGGATGGGAAGAAAAGTGGATTAAGCGCGTTTTAGATGCGCGCCAGGGTGAAATGAGCTGGTTCGTCAAAGGTGGACAAATATATTTATCTTTGCTATCTACTTCAGTCACTAACAGTCGAGAGCCAGCTCGGATTAACACTGTCGTGCTCCAGCTCCTTTGGTCTACTGCTCCTATCCTCGTCTCTATTACTTCATTCGGGGTGTATGTGATGCTGGGGAATCAGCTTACCATCAGCGTCGCTTTCACCGTATGCACTCCATCTCTTTTGGCTTTACACTCGCTGACTTGCTCGTTAGGCAGTCGCTCTTTTCGGCATGATTCGGTTCGTGCCTCACCTCTAAATGGTACTATTTCTCTAACATCTTTCACAGTGGCCCTCTCAATGACATTCCATCTTGGGCTGTCGATTTGATGAGGGTGCGTTGTTCCCGCATGACATACAGTCTTGAGCTCCATTAACAGTACGACCTGTAGGCTCGTGTCGCGCTCAGACGTATCGAGGTATTCCTTGAAGAGGACGAAGTGTCCGAACAGGTCTCGAGTCTCAAGTCTGGCTTGTCAGAGTTACAGGGACATTCCAGCAGTAATGAGGGTCTAGGGCTGGATCATGCTACCCTCAAATGGAACCAGGTGGTCGATAAAACTGCTTCCAAGGAGCCCAAAGAGAAAGCTTCCAAGGCTCCCATACTACCAGTTTCTGACTCGGAGGATGATGGTCGGACCACCGTCGCCGATATTCAATCTGACAGAGAACAGGTTGGAGAACGAGCCTTCGAATTAAAAGGTATATCTGTGCTCTTCCCAGAAGGACAGCTCTCCTTGGTCACCGGTCCCACAGCATCGGGAAAAACGGCATTACTGGTACGAATTCCATTTGCTCAAGCTTCTCCACGCATCTGACTCTAGATCTCAGCTGGCAATGCTAGGCGAAATGACATTGCTCTCTGGAAGGATTATTATGAAGAAAAACACGCGCCTGGTTGACGAGCATGGCCTTATGCATTCCATTTCGTATGCTGCTCAAACCCCATGGTTGCGTCATCAGTCGATAAAGGATAACATTCTCTTCGGATACCCATTCGACGAAGCTAGGTATAACGAAGTCCTCGAATGTTGTGCTTTGAATCCAGATCTTGCTATTCTCGAGGACGGTGATCTTACAGAAATTGGCTCTAGGTAACATGTCTCTCCTTTGCGTCCGATAAAATGTTGACACTTGCGGCTTGACTAGGGGTGTAAATTTGTCTGGCGGTCAGAAAGCTCGGTAAGGAACCATTATTGGTGGGAGATATATCGATGCTGAACGTTGTTTGTCTCAGCGTGGCGTTGGCTCGTGCGGTTTATGCGCGCACGAAATATGTTTTGCTCGATGACCCATTGAGTGCTGTTGTCAGTTACTACCGCTACTCCTCGTTTATGCATAACCTCTGAACTCCATTTATCTTACCAGGACAGCCACACTGCACGGCACCTGTATGAACGCCTCCTCTGTGGGCCGTTGCTGGCACATAGGGCAGTGGTACGTTTTCAAAACATTTCTACACCCATCGTAGTTGAAGGATTCTCGTGCAGGTCTTGGTCACACACCATGTTGGTCTTGTCCTTCCAGGGGCAAACTACCTCGTTCGGATGTTAGATGGTCGAATCGATGAACAAGGAACCATCAAGGATCTCGACTCCCTTGGCAAGCTGGAAGATATTGTTCGAGAGGAATCTGTCAAGCTCGTGAACGACGACACGGTTCTTGTTGATCTTCCGAAAGCAGAAACACGTCAAGAAACTACCATAGAAGCTGTTACAGAAGTTGTTACTAAGCGTAAGGAAGCGAGAAAACTCGTTCAGGAAGAACACCGGGCAAAGGGGAACGTTAGGTGGAATGTTTATTTAACATATTTAAGAGCCTCGTATGTCATCACTTCAAGTTGTCCACTGGATTCTCACTTTCATACAGGTCGTACTGGACATGGGTCATGTTTATCTCCATCATCGTGTTCGTTCAGATCCTCAACTTCGCCGAAAAATTCTGGATCAAGGTAACAAAGCTTGTTTTATTCCGTGCAACGTTAAGAGTAACTGTCATCGATAGACTTGGGGTGAGGCCTATGAGACTGACGAACCTGCCAAACAACTATTCTATCTCCAGACGACGGGACTGAACCACATACCCTCCATGTCTGGGGACTCAGATTCAATCTACGGGATGCCTTTGTCCCAGGGAAAGACCATTTTCGGTCACAAGCTTCCGAGCGCATTGGAGAGTCCACTATTCTATGTCGGTGTTTACGCCTTGATCGGAGCAGTAAATGTGCTGGTAAAGGCTCTATCAGCTGGTATTCAATTTACAGGCGCCATCCGTGCATCCAAGATTCTATTCCAGTACGTGTATCTGACCTAGTGGTGTTCATATATTACTTTCCTGACATTATACTCATAACAATCCAGACAATTATTGGTGTCGGTAGTAAGGGCGCCGTTCCGCTTTCACGATACAACACCTCTGGGACGAATAATGAATCGCTTCGGCAAAGTCAGTGAGAACGATTATATGATCAACAAAGGATTGACATTTCTTCAACCCACAGGACATGGAAGCGATTGACACGAATTTGTCTCGGGCATTACAATTGTTCCAAAACTCTATGGCTGGTTTCTTCGCCTCGATCATCATTATATCGTTCGTCTACACAACTGAGCGCTCTTGTGATTTTCACTAATCCTTTGAGCAGCGTAATATTCCCTTGGTTCCTTATTCCCATGGTCATCATTGTCCTTGCCTACAGGCAACTTGCGCTCGGATATTTGCATGCAGGACGGGATCTTCGCCGCATGGAAGCCGTGTCCCGTTCTCCTGTATTCGCGGAGTTCGCAGAACTTCTCGATGGCATCGTGACAGTTCGAGCATTTTCTGCAGAACACCGATTCTTGAATAACCTTCACGTCAGGCTCGATGCCACCACAAAGGTAAAACGCAAACTGGTTCATTTGACTCAGGTGCATACTAACGTGGACGTTTCACTTGACTTGACAGATGTGGTACTTATTCTGGATGGCAAATCGTTGGCTTGCTCTTAACTGCGACGTACTTGGAGCAGTTATAGTTCTGCTCACGATGTTATTCTCAATTGCAACCTTATCCAACGACGCCGGTCTGGCTGGCTTATGCATAACCGTTGCATTGTCTTTTACTCAAATAGGTGACTTGAGTGCATATCTGACTCTGCGCTATAGCCTTATGATTCTCCAAAATTTCTAGTATATTGGGCATGCAGACAATGGACGGGTAAACAGTGTCACTCTTTTTGACATATTACATTCTGCTGACTCTTTGAATTTTGCATACAGCTGTCGAATTGGACCTAAAGTAAGCTCGATCTCTGCAGCGACCAACCAGTTCGACCTGAATACTAATGTAAATGTAGTGCTGCTGAGCGTATAGTCGAATAGTAGGCCACCTTCGACCCAAGAATAACTCCGAGAAAACTGACAACTTTAAATGTGAAGCTTGGACCTGGCTCAAGAACCTCCAGCAATTATTGAGTCAAACAGGGTGCCCGCATATTGGCCTTCTGGTAACGCCAACGACTCACTCGTTGTTGTCGAGGACCTCGAGGTCAAATACGCACCAGAGCTACCTTCAGTACTGCATGGCGTATCGTTCTCCCTCAAAGCTGGTGAGAGAGTCGGGTTGTTGGGTCGAACAGGTACGCTCGTCCAAATACATGTCGAAAAATGCATAACCCATTCCTATACAGGAAGCGGAAAATCGACACTTGCAATGAGTCTATTGCGATTCGTAAAACACACTTTAATACTTTTCATGCTCCCCCATTTACGATCTATAACTTGATGTAGGTTGACCCAAGCAAAGGCCGCATCATCATTGATGGTGTCGACATATCGACGATCGGCACATACGATTTACGTTCCAGACTAGTATGTATCTGACGCACAGCTATATTATGACTTATTGATGTACCCGTTACAGACATTTATACCACAGGTATGCTCATTCCGATCCTTTGGCTCTGTTATTCACCCAGACGTAAATCGTAGGATGCCACTTTGTTTTCTGGGACGCTGCGCGAAAATCTTAATCCATTCGGTAAACCCTTTGCACCCTTCAAATTGTTGAAATGGCGATTTACAGATTTGGTGCTTTTACCTTTCAAGGTGAACACACGGATGCAGAGTGTTTAGACGCCCTCCGTCGTGTTCAGATGATTACCGATAACAGTGGTTACCATCGAAGCTCGGACGACCAAACCGACGTGGAGCTCTCCAGCGTTGCCGGTGCAAGTTCCTTCGCTACAGTCACTGCTGCAGGCTCTGAGTCAATTACTCTTGAAACCAAAGTCGCTGTCGGTGGCTCGAACTTCTCACACGGTCAAAGGCAGCTGATTGCGATGGCTCGCGCACTCTTAAGACGCAGCTCGATTGTTGTGCTTGACGAGGCTACCAGTAGCATTGACTTTGCCACAGATACGAAGATTCAGAATACCATCCGCGAGGAATTTACAGGCTCCTTGCTGATTACTAGTGAGTCTTGATATATTTCAACTATACCCTTATATCGATTGAGCTCGTGTCCAAACAGTCGCACATCGCCTTCGGACCATTATCGACTACGATAGATTAATTGTCCTGGATCAAGGAAAGGTATAATAATTTCCGATTGATTTCGTTTCCTAACGCTGAGACTATGAACGTCCCCTCAATAGGTCGCTGAGTTCGATACCCCTTGGAATCTCATCAACAAGGAAGGCGGCATTTTCAGGAACATGTGTCAACAAAGTGGCTCCTTCACAGAGCTTGAAGCTACTGCGAAACTCAAGGCCCACCTTTAAGCACCTATTTCCTAATTCTGAGCCTGTGCTTTTATGATCCAACCCCTCTTTATACTCTTATCTTCTGCCTTTCTCCGTTTTCTATCTTGTGTCCTGATGCTCTACATTGCTATTCAACCCTGTTTTAGCTCCACATGTACGATTTAACCTGTACCGTTTAACAAACCTCATGAAGTGCAGAAAATATTCATCCAATTCGTTATGCACACGAAAATGTAAGTATACGTCGTCCTTGAGGGTTTATGTACATAGTCTCAGACTTCTGAACCCATTTCATCAATCAGGAAGCACTTCAATCCCTACCCCTACCGTCTTGTGATTTCGCAGGGGAGGCAACACCAAGGACATAGTCGTCCAACGTTCCACGATACGCCGCAAATTTCTCCTTGACTTGTTTGAAGTATAACGTAGGTTCCTGGAAAAACCGGATATCAATGAAACCGTTGCGAACGTATCAAAAAACTTGGAAAGTACCAGCCGTGCTTCGATGGTATCGGAGTTGCCTAAGAGATCGACAAGGCGTACGGCGTCAACTTTGAGCTAAAAGCAAATTACAACTGCTGAGCAAGAAAGTATGTCTCCCTATATTTTTGCTGATTTACGAACCATATTCCATATCATGGCGAAGCTGGGAAGGTGTTTGTCGATTATATTAAGGATGGCGTTCTTCAATATCTTGAGGGTTCGCTTATCGCTGTCTGTGATATATGCAAACCGTCACTGGGGTTACCACACACTCATGCCGTGGACAAGCGCACCATTCTGCTGATTTCGACTACATATTTCCCGATACCCTGAAACAACAAACTGGACCCTCGATCAATCAAAGCTTTTGGGAGCAGCCGACAACAAAGGAGTGACGTACCCCAATCACCGGGAACAAGACCAGGGCTTTCCATGATAAAAGTCCCAGGGCTACGCCAACGCCGCCAACTACGACTCCAGGAAACGCTCCCTTACGTATTGCAGCAGAGAGGACGGTCCTGTCTGGCATGATTCTAAACATGGAGCGTATCAGTTGGACCCTAGAGTCGGTCTATGGGGTTTAAGAGTGAACAAACCGCCTAAGTGTCATAAGTGTTGCTTCGACTGCATTGATCTCATTATCAACAACACTCAAAAGCCTAGTTGGTGCACTTGAGAACTTGGCTTCACCCTCTTTTCCACCTTCGCCGCTTGCCAGCTCACTAAATCTGGTCACAAACTCGTCGAACTTCGAGATATAGACGGTGGCGCCGTCCTCGTGTTGTTTCACATCCTAAAGGAAAGCATTATCAGAGAAATATCGCAGACATAATGGCTGAAGCTAAACTTACGGCAATAAAAGCTCGTAGACAAGCGCGCTTATCGTCAGGAGAATGGTTACTTTCAAGAATGGGACCGATTCTGTTCACCAATCCTGGGCAAATGTCGGATCAATACCATCATCTACAACCTCAGTTAAGCGCCCTATGTGGAACTGAGACGTACGATCGATTACGCAGATGATTTCATTGGCAAAAGTGCTCGACTCCTTCTTCAATTCCTTGAACTCCTATTCGGAAAGTCAATACGGATTTATACTGCGATGACCACTGTGAACTACCTTGTGCAACTCCTTCCAGTCTCCCTTGAGGCCTTCCCTTTGCCACGCCGAACGCAGATTTGCTCTGCGAGGTATGACCTTGTTAACGCAGAACCGGACGGTTCTAAAGTCTTCGCTTGCATCTGCGTTAATTTGGGCGAGATTCTGTAGAAGTGGCTGCAGAATCTCGTCTCGAATGCTTTCCTCCCCTGCTGACAAGGTCGTTGACTTCTCTGGGTCATGTTTCTCCGATATGGAGGGTAGGTTCGTGGTTTTGAAAGGCAGGACTGTAGGCATAGTGATAATGTTACACCTCGAGCGAGCAGCTGTATATGGTCGAGTGAGGCGAGGTGGTGAGAGACGGGATCCTAAGTGTATATGCCCTAGAGCAAACTGCAGGAGGAGTGCACAGAAGGTAGAGCCCGTGTTCCCCCACTGTCAAATGTCAGGTTATATATGGGCTGTATGTATGTATGGAAAACGCACTCCTCGCCCACCATGCCATTGTTCTGGTCTAGAATTCCCTAGAAGGAAACCTTGAGCCAACAAGTCAAGACCGGCACTTGGTGCCTATATACATTCCCTGCGATCGAGCCAAATATCAATATTCGAACGTGGATGAAATGTTTGACCTTCGGCGGATGTAAGATTACTTCGCCTCGTGGTGTATCAGCACCAAGGAACATTGTGTGGTGAGAAGGCACGCACTACTACGTTTCAAGCAGTGCAGAACAGGTGATACCCTTCCACTCTCCTTTCCATACCGCATCGTCCATCTGCCATTGATGCTGGAATCACACTCGGATGCCCCTCCCCCATATAATAAACCCTCTGCTGCGGAGGATGTTTCTTTCGCCTTGGATTGTGCGCTGGGTACTCAGCGTGACCTAGCCAAGGCTCGTAAAATTGCCAAGCAGATGGACGAAAAATTTTCCATAAGCATACATGACCCCTTGAGAGACGCCGAAAATGTGAGGACGCTGTTTGTTTCAAATGGCGCCCAAGATGGTTACTGTTGCTTGGATAGAAATTTAGATGTTTGCTCAAGGAAACACGCACGCAAGCCAATTGTTTGTTCATGAAATCGGATCGTGAGTTGCCCATATGAAACATTTTGACCCTTTTTAATAGACCCACAGAATTTCTCAAAAGGACAGTAATCGTTATCGCAAAATCAGACAACTACGACTCCACGCGGCTACATCATCTCAGCCTAGCCACTCGCAAGGTGCCTGACCTTGCGCACTGTATCGACATTCATTACTCGCACTGACGTACATTACAAACCAGATTGTGGAAGAGATAGATTCGGAGCATACAGACGACGTTTTCGATGAAGACGTGAACAAGCTGGCTGCGATTCTGCGCAGGTTAGCGTACATGACGCGCAATCTTGTGGAAACGGAACCATTTCAAGGTCCAATGTGTTCTTCGATAGACCGATGTCCCCCAGAACCCACTGACATTGCCAGTGAGATCACCATCCAAAGTGCACACTTCGCCGCAATTTGCATGAGCATCGTGTCACCCGTTCGAACATTATCTCTGTGGCGTCAGGGGGTTGGAGAGATAATTACACCATATCGTCTATCTATTCCCATACCAAACTCAGCAACGGTTTCGACTCGCGACATCAGCGATGTAGAGAGTTCGGATATTTCCGATGACGACGAGTTCCACTCTGTTCGTTCTTCCCCATCGCCAGCACGATCATTCGAAACACTGGAATTGAAGACTATATCCAGACACGAATTAACGGACAGAGATTATCTGGAGCTCAAAAATGAGGTGGATAACTTGGTGACTTTGATCGATTCAATCATCGAGAAAATCGAAAAGTGGAAGAGCGCGCTTCGTGTCTTCGATACCATTTGGGAGAAGGTAATTATTCCCGACGCAAGATCTGGCTTGGATTGCACTGACACTCATTTCACATCCGATTCTTCTAGCTGAGAAGAGACGCAAGTGATCTCGGCGACTATATCATGGGCAACAGTTTGGAGGAACAAGTAAGTTTTTGTCATTTGTCGATGCGACAATGTTTAAACTTTCATTCCGGTTACGCAGGAAATGGCCGCAATGACCCTAGATCAAGCAGGAGTATACCAAGGGATTATGGACAGATTGGACGACTATACATTACGCTTGTCATAAAGTTTAATTTGGCAAAAAATGACGAAAACGAAAAACTTGGAGCAGTGATCAAAATATGGGCACTCTAGATCTTCACATAACCAATACCTATAGTATTCCCGCCTTTCATACGCCTCATCTCAGTCATATTCCCCTCCACCAAATTCGGTGCCATCTCTAACATCGTCTGCTACGCTGAGGATCGCCGCGTCAACTTTGGTTACAATGCTCTTAATATTCGCAAGGTCATCCTTTGTTATCCCAGAAGAGCTGGAGAGCTGAACCACTTCTATCGGGCACCCAACGTCGCGCCGCAAGCGTAAAAATTCAGTGAAGCGCTCCATAGGAGCCGACCGCTCGTTCTCACCCAGGTCGACCGATATAAGAGCGAAACGATAAAGCACAGGGAAACACAGAGAAGGATTGAGGTCTGCATTGAGTAGGGTATCGGGCCCGGGGTAGACACACAATTCTCCGTCAACTGCTGAGCTTGAGTTCCTTTGGCTATCTTTGTCTGGCTACCGTTGGTGTTGTCCAAAGAGTATTCGAGGAAATTGAGGAAAGACTGGTTCGTAAGACTGAGGAGCTTGACCGTTGGGATATTCCCTAAGACCTCGAATATACCTGGAGAAAGTCCCCGTGTATAATTACTCGATGTAGCTGGGGCAACGGCAACAACTCGAGCATGTTTTGTGCCAGCTCATCAATTCCCCGTTTGTGTGCTACTGTCATTGCCAGCATGAGCTCGGAAGTTGGCATTTTTGAGTCTCTGCTTGGGTCGTCTCGGATGGTGTTTGATTTAGGTCATCATCCTGACGATGAAAAACTATAGTAATTCGATGCAAAGAGTTGGTGGGGTTGTTAATACATATAATGGTATGGATAGGTGCAAGAGACGTCGGGGCCGTTTGAGAAATTGGGTTGTCTGTCCTTAGGGAAGGCGATGATGACAGAGGGTTTGAAAGACAAGATGGATTGATGGCCGCGGCAAGGGCAGGAATAAGAGAAGAGCTGATAAAATTACAAGGGAACCATTCCTGGCCGTTCCCAGTGCCCAGAGCTTCAACAACCAAAGAAGCATGATGAGGAAGGGCGATATGTTTCAGTATGCGTGTGCAGTCCGTAAACAACGTATGGAGCACGCAGTCCTGCATCTTATGCATTTCAACAACACGAGACTCGTCCGGACTGTCGATAATGGTGCCGATCGCCCAGTTCAACTGGAAGTGGGACAGGTGGGGCATCCTTTCGAATGCGTCAAGAAGCTCTTTCAAGGTACCAAATGGCTGATTCCGAGAAGGCGTTTCCAGTTTGAGAGAAGTGAATCTTGAAAGCAGAGAGGAAGACCATGCTATAACAAAGCCATTGATGTCTACACTCCGAAGCCTGGGGCACCCCCCATTGAGAAAGGTCGGTGGTAGGGTCATGAATAACTCGTCTCTATCAGCTGAAGCTTTCAATGACAAATGTTCGAGGCGGGCTGCGGCTTTCCCATCCAACATAGAGAGTATGGGCACAGTAGCACTGGCAGCTTCTTTCTTGCCCTCAGAATAACTAATGCTTTGCAAACGGTCCACTTTTAATAACGCTTGCACGATGCGCCCCGTAGCCGCAGGAGTTGGATGTGCCGGAATTCGAAGGAAAAAGTTAGCTTCTTGCGACCTCTTGAGCTGGATGTCCGTCCATACGGACGAGAATGAGCTTATCCTCGACCATATTTGTGGAAAGTTTATTGCGACGTCTCGCCATTGTCGACAAACGTGAGTTATGACAAGACATACGGGTCTGTGATGTCGGCTTTCTGAATCCCAGTCATCTTCGACGACGATAAGGAAGCATCTGCTGAGAATTTCGACTGGTAGACGGGTAATCGGCGCGATAGTATTGCGGAAAGCTTCGTTTTGTTGCGTTTCATCCCGGTCAACCTCTTCGAACGGTTGGCCAGGTCCGCCAGGACAAATCCCTGTGTCAATTGAAGGAAGATTATTTTTTTTCAAACCAAAACTCTTTAACAAGCCAAATATTGTGTTGTCTATGCACCTTCCATGAATTTTTTGCAGTGGTGTAAGGAATGGACTGACTGGTGTGGGTGGGTTACGTTGTGGTATTGGTTAAAGCACGGATGGGTATCGCATCACAACAACCCTAACCATACGGCATTAACTCGACTCTGTCACCTCACGCTGACGATGGACGGAAGCTATGTCTTCATTCGACACCAACTTATGTACTTATTAGAGCGATAGATGAGATCAGAGCGGAGCAATAGGAAGTGATGGTGGTATACAAAGCAGCAAAATTTATGATCAACAGAGGCAATGTGAAGAATGCAATCGAGAATTTGGCACAACAAGCAAGAACAATGCGACAGGATGTGGGAGTGAGAGAATACAAGACACCAAATTAAAATGTCCGCTAAATATAAATATTAGAACCTTGAAGGCCCAGCCACAGCGTTTGTCTCAGGTTCGCGAGGTATCACCAGAGGTTGCTCAACGAACGCGTCTGACATCTCCACATCGCCATTTACAGACATGGCATCAGCGGGAAGGAGGTGCTCCAGGTCCTCATACATATGAGGGAACAGGATTGCAAGCATGTCATCCACTTTGTGTATGAAGTCTCCCTTTTGTTGTCCTTTTTTCTGAGGCTCATCAATCTTATTGTCACCCTCCCTGGCGAACGGTGAAATGTTGAGGGTACCGATGGCATTGCCTTTGGTGTAGAGGGAAAGGCCCTTGCGAGCAGCAAGGTCGAGAATATTTCTCTCGATGGTGTCTGGGATTTTGGTCATAAGCAAGCAGATCCGGCTCTGTGAAAGAAGTACATACCTTCTGCATAATAGCAGTAAACCTCTGTGGGTTTGGTCTGACCCAGACGATCGATACGTGCAATAGCTAGAGGAAAATCATGTTAGACATGATACTGAATGTAGACCAATGAGCCAGCGCACCTTGAACTTCAAAGCTGTGCTGAACGACACTCTCCAACAAGAAGACTCGTGATGCGCAGATAACATTGAGACCAGCATTTTCACGTTCACTGTTCCCAAGAAGAACTCGTCAGAAGAATGCTCTATGTCAAGAGAAATTGGATTTCTCGGCGCTCATACCCGTGAAGGAGTAAAACCAGAATGTCGGGGTCCGTGCGGAATTTATGAACGGCGCTCTCGTGCTTGGAATTTTGCTCTATCCTGAGGCAAGGTATCTTGTTGTGACGAAGGGCCATCTCAACAACTACACAAAGTGGATTCGTGTGAGATACACAAGCAAAAGCGAATGGGTGTGACTTACTGTGCAATGAATCAGCCCACGCAGAGAAGATGATGCTCTTCGCGCCAGGCTCTCTAGCCTTAATATACGTCAAATGGCGCATCAGCGTCTGAATCTTGCTACCATAGTCGCCATATGTTTCCATCATTTGGATGTCAGCGTAAACACTGGGGTCTTCGAGACGAAGTCAGCGGAACGACCATATGAATAGGGGGATCAAACTAACCAATGAAATTATACTCCAACTTCCTATGGGACTTTGGAGCAGCTTCACCGTTCTGGAGGGTGGGACGGGGTGGAGGTTCTGCAACGGATGGGTTGACAGTAAACCGTTGGACGCTTCTAGAGTCAATGCCAACACGGCAAACTGGGCAAGTTTTGCCCTCCCTGCGGACGAGCCACGCTCTCATGCATTCCTAAGAGGGAGTCAGAGAATGGCTAATAAACGTTACAAGAACCGTACCTCGCAGAAAATATGAGCACTGTATATAAAGGATAATCAGAGACCCGCGCTCCAAAACAGTTATTATGACCACTCACCAATGTGTGATAAACCCTCTGACAAAATCACATCGGCAAAGGACACACGTCTGGTCTTCGTCCTCTTGGTTATCGCCATCTTTCTCTTTGTCCTTCTTTTCGGAAGTCAATGTCCCAAGATAACGTTGTCTGGCCTTCAATCTCTGAAGGTCAGTCTCTAGAGCTGCTCGTTCAAGCACGCAATCCTGCATCGCCTTTTGCAAGGTACCATCCCAGTCAACATCCATGACTGAGTCAGAGATCTCTTGAAGCTGCCTAAAGTAAACAATGCGCTGGTTGAAAGCTTTGCGGAGGTTGGCCAGGTCCATCTCAACCTCGCTGTGCAGTTCATCTGGGAACGTAATTTAGCCCGGAGATCGAGAAAGGGCAAGATGAAGACTCACTCTGATCATGAAGCAACGTTCGGATGCGATCCACCGCATCTGCAATGATCTTGCGCTCCGGGTTCGTGTCCGGATAGGTGTTAGCATAAGCGTTTTGAAGGTCAATCATAACCTAAAAATGATTTATTAAATTATTTACCAACCGAACCCACAAGAAGGAAACAAGAGAAAAGGACATACGCTCTTCACAGATCTTGATTTCAGCTTGGCTAGAATTTCTTTTCTCTTCTCTGACAAATTTGTATGGAGAACCTCGTGCTCAGGCTTCAGTTCGACGTCTTCCGTGATCCCATTCTGAAGGCGATGATTCTCCTCTTCCTCAGCAGCTGCGGCTCTTGCTGCGGCTGCCGCCATGGTCTTTCTCGTCTGCTTCTCCCTGATATCATGAGCAGCCAGTAGTGCACGCTCATTTACAAGCGCGAGTCTCCGATCTGAGAAAAGGGCACTGTACGCCTGGAGATAAGCCTCTGCTTCGCCTTGGTCATCAAGCGTGCGTTGGTACTCCTGTCCATCTGCGTCTCCTTCGCCTGGACTGACGGGTTTGGAGAGGAGGTTAATGATGTGATCTCTCCAGTCCCAAAGGAGTGTGCTCTGAGCGTTGAGTACCTCCTCGATGACGCTATTCATTTCTTCCATCTATAGAAAGACAATTTTAGTTATGATTCAGACGACGCTATAGGAACATACCAAGTAGTATGATTTAATTCCACCCCCAGCCAGGAAGGGTACAGGCACCAGCATACGAGTGATCTTCAGACCCTTCCGCACAGCATTGCTTTTGACAATGCTCAATGCTCCAGACGCATTCCTCTCCGTAACTGCCAAGAAAGAAAAACATTAGCAAAAATTGTAACACTCGGAAAGAAAAAAAACCCAGCATACTCTTCAACAGATCTTTCCTAATCGCATCAGCCTCTCCGTACTTTTCATCCTCTTCCTTGCCTCTCCCTAGACCATGGTACGCATCACCTTCCAAGAAAATAATCCGATGCAATAACACCTTCGCATCACGCAGTCGGTTCGACAAAGCACCCCTCTTTGTGCGATGCTCATCGCCAGCTGGGGTTTTAGGCAGACCCAAATTTTCTGGATCTTCTTCCTCATCTTCATCACCACTCTCTTCAGAGTCATCGGCGATGGCTTTGGCTTTCCCTTTGCCTTTGCGGTCTGTCGTAGTGCCACTGGTAGCGGCCGTATCTTCCTTCCCTTCTCCTTGGCCTTCAGCTGATTCTTGAATGGCTTTTAAGTGCTTCACGGCCTCTTGCTTGAGCAGCTTGCCCTTTTCATCGTGCAATGTCAATGCGGCCTGAATCTCGTCCACTTGTTGCCTCATCTCCTTCTCCGTGGCTAAAAGGGTCTCGAGCATGTGCTGGTATCTCAATCCATTGTCGTCGTCCTCCTGTTGCTGTAGTTGTGCGAAACGAACAAGGGCAAGTATCTGGATAGAGATGGTAATACGTTGAATTCATATTTAGAATTCCAAGGAGAGTTTTGTCCGCACCTTATTCCTCCAAGCGTCCATAACGCTTCTCCAATTCTGGTCTGCCATTGCCTATACCCATGGTCAACAAAAATGGCTGAGGATACAGGGTAAAACACACCTCAAGAACTGCCTCCATCGTCTTCAGCGCACCAGCCTTCATTAGATTGTCACCCCGCTTTTGCAGTTGTCCAACCTATCCCGACTCATAGTCAGCTACAACTTCACAAGAAAAAAAGTCAAACCCCCAACGTACCTGTGGATGCGTGCAGATACCCCTCAGCCTCCTAATTGAACTCCTCAACAGGCCACCATCAACCGTCCAGCCATCATTAGCTGCAACGCCTCGCGCGTCAAGTCCCAAATCCAAAAGGATCGTTTCCAATGTCTGATCGTAGACATGTCGTTCAACACGACCCATCTCAATAGGGACAAGATACCGCGTCTGCTGCGGGATGGTGAGTTCATCGGAAATGTTAGACTTTATTGTTCTATCGTAAACCCATCAAATCAGACTTGAAAAAGCGACGATTTAAGGTGGCGCTAACCTGATGCCGTAGAATTGTAAAAACTTTGTAAATTCTCTAACGTATCCTGGCTTCAGGAGCCGGTTCCACAGACGGTTTGTACCGATGATATCGTCCACGCGCAGGAATCTGATAAACCATCAAAAGTTAAATCAACTGCCGAATATTACAGGCAAAAAGACGGCGCATACCGAAGAACATGAATTAAATCAGCGACCTGGCTCTTCGCAGGCGTACCAGACACGGCAAAAGACGAAAGTCTCGGAATCATTGAAACCATCTCCCTTTAAAAGCACAATTCAGTTAGTCTCCATCCTAAATCCCAGAATTGAAGAGAAAAGTATACTCACGCGGCCTGTCCACCGCCAACCATCTGCACCTCGTCCATTACGACTCTCTTCCACTCGACCATTACAAGAGGACTCCTCAACCTTCCAGCACTCGAATAACCTCCAGCAGCAGCTTCTCTCCTCAACCTCTCTGGCGGAGCCCTCGCAACCCACACCTCAGATCTCAACACGGGGAAGGTGGTGATCACCACATCAAACTGATGCACGTATTCACACCACTCTAACCAGTTCCCCTCCTTATCTTTGGTCGGAATCGCCTCGGGGTTTGGCGGGGTTTCTTCCGCGACCTCCTCGTCGAGAGACACATCAGCTGAAGTGCCTTCTCCATTCTTAGCCTTCAGTTTGGTTGTGGGCTTCTTTTTTGGTTTTGGTTTCGGTTTCGCGGAGGGTGTGGTTTTGAGTTTATGCTCGAAGCGTTCAATTTCTGCCTTTTCTTTGGTCATAGGAACCGGAACCTTGGTCCAGCCATCGTAAACGAGGACCTTGAGTGAGGGTGCATGGGCTTCAAGTTCGTCTTTCCATTGTCCAGCTAATGCAGGTGGGGTGACGATGAGGGAGGTCTGTCGAGGTTGAGAAGGTGCCTGTTGATGTTTTTAAAAAGGAGAAATACCTTAACAGCTTTGATATCGAGACGGGACTCAGCATCCCACCGAGATACTGACGGATTCCATTCAGGAGGAGCAGGGTTCAGTAAGATCAAAGCAATGGTTTCAAGAGTCTTCCCCAGACCAGGTTCTTCAGCGAGAATGCCTCCGAGCGCACGATTGGGCGTGGATGGTGGCTCGTCCACAAATGCTTCTGTCAGACGGTGCAAGTACCATTTCTGGTTACGCTCTTCAATTTCTGTCCAGAACGAAAACCCAGCGTAGTCAGGGTTTTGGACGAGCTGACCATCCTCGGTCAAGGTCACGCCTTCACGAGAAAGCATCCAAGCAAGACTGCGTTTTTGGAAAGGTAACAAGTTAGGGAGAAGTGTAGTGGGTTGAAGAAACGCGTCAGCTGCCGGAGAGGTGACAGACGACGCGGGTTGCATGATTCCGTAGAAATCTGCAATTGAAATTCCATGCTCATGTTCGTCGGACTGCACGGCGTCATCCAGATATGCCCAGCGGAGGACTCTTCGTTGTGCCTCCTCAACAGGTATCATCTCCTTCTTGGACTGGAACATGGATATCGGAGTGGCTGCGATCCCAATGTTGGGAAATATGACAGAAACATTTACTGTGAGATGGAAGGAAAAGGGTAAAACATCATCGTCCTCAGGTGGGTGTATTTGCATCCGTAGAGCACCATCCAAGAGTATTTTTCCATGACGCTGTAGCAATCTGAACGAGCGGATTAGATCTTCAGCTTCCTCGTGAAGGTCCCTGGAATCCGCCTCGATAGCAAGGTGGGGGACTCGGAACAGCCAGACATCAGGCGCAAGGGCAGGGTGGAAGCCCTGGTGGGAAAGAGCAATGACTCCTTGGTCACAATAAGTGTGGCCGAAAGCAACGGGCCCGAGGTCCAGCGTTGTGGGCTCTGACTCGCACAACGCCATCAAAGCATCCTGCAACTCGTTGATCCTCTCTTTCCATTGCGCTCCTGTCGCGCCGCCCACACCACGAAGTTGCTTGTCCATATCCCTTACTGTATACTGAATGGTCATCTCATGTGAGTAAGACTCCGATGTCCATGCTGAAGGTCCAACTTTCGTATTGGTGTTGAACGCGACCCCTGGATATTTTTCGTTGGGAAGTTCATGATTCGACGTTGATCCCACGTTGGCTGACGACCTCAATCGTTTACGAGGAGCTTTTTCGCTAGTTTGTTTCGTTGATGCACCACGTTTTCCGTGTTCGTTCACGTCATCAGAGTCTTCACCAGTTTTTTCTGCGGCTACAGACACGATTATGGTAGAAAGTGCGTTTGCGTTCAAATCCAAATATCTGGAAAGGTTGTAATGGGATGAGCGAGCCCATGCTGATAGTTCATGGAAGGACTGTGAGCTGCGCATTCGGAGCTCGCGTCGAGGGCTGCAATGAGATGGTGATGGTTTTTGGATGACTGACAATTTACCGGTCGCGGTGCACGTTGATGGCAAATTGAAATTCCGACTGAAAATATCGACGCGTCCTTAATGGGATATCGCGTCGCGTCTGATAGTTGACCCCTAACTCTACACATTGATACTCTAAAAAATATAAATGGCTGTCTGGAAATGTTGATAAAGATGTATAAAAGCGGTCGAACAATAATGAGCTTACTGAATTTAACAAAATATTCCGTCGCATGTCCCATCATCGCATGAGGTGGCCTGGTCGCCGTCACAAAGCTTTCCCAACTCACTTCATGTCGATTTCAGGCTCCTGACAGAGTACACATCAAAGAGTAGTAGAGGGTGAAGCTCTTACCGGCAGTAATGTAATCGATACTGAAGGTATATAAGAGGTCTTGCATGTTCAAGGGAGCAATCACATCTCATGAGCGAAACCGGGTAACCCGTCCCACCCAAGGGGTATCATGTCAGTGGTGCCACTGCTGAGTGGAATCTAGAAGCTACAGCTATTACTAAATAATCCTGTAGAGAGTGACACAAGTATGTACCATGGTTACTGGAATATCGACAACAGAAAGATCTCTACCCTCGACGTTGACGTCCACATGAGAGCGCCACAAGATAATACGATATGTACCCACAAACTGCCAATCCAAGCTAACATCATGCTCCCAGGTCAACACGTAGATTGACGCACTCACATGTGCGAAAGCTATCAATAGACCTGGAGTCTTTTTTATTCGACAGTCAAGCCCTAGTTCACGAGCATGTCAACCTACGGGCAAGCAATTAGCACACAATAACCAATCCAAGGCCAATTATATACAGCCTATCCACACAATTTTCAGCTTTTCACGAGCTCCACCTCGGTCTTTTATAGCTTCTATGATTGGCAATGATGGGCATCAAAGAACTCAATTATGCATATCAGATGACCTATTTATAGTTTGCAGCGGAAGAGGCGACGGGGAACGATGCCCGTCCGAGGGACTCAGAAGCCTTGCAATTTAAAGGCTTTTCAAATGGCATGATCGGATTGAAGGATGGGTGCATGGTTGTCTCCTCGTTTGAAAGCACGTCTTGCCTACAATTGAATCAGAGATGGGTATCATCGATGGCTCACTGCGAACCTGAGAATAATGTGAGACGAGTGAAAAATCGAGTTCAAGATGGTACTTCATAATTAGCTGACATCCTCTGGGTATCAAGTCTAATCAAGTACGCGAAAATCTGCCTTAACTTGACTGGCATGGGTTATCATTAATATTTATCGACAAGCCATCCATAGCTTACGAGCAGACCACAACCCTGAGAAGATGTGGGCAACAGGGCGGGAGACCTACATGAACATGCCGCTTACGCAGGCCTTCCTGTCATCGCGGACATGCAGCACCAAGAAAATACGGTCGCAACTCAAGGTTCCTCACCAGATGACTTGGGTATCTGTTCCATCCCAGCACCCACATACTGCAAGAAAATGGAGAGGTACTGCAAGGCTGTGTGTTAAAAGTCCGATAAATCATGATGGAGTGCAAGACGTGGTGCTATCAGCGACATCCGATAAGGATGAACTGAATGAGATGATACTTTCAATCCAAGGCACACTATCCGCACGGTGTAATGGGCCCGCTTATTCTTGGCTCAAGCACGAACGTGGATCCGGGCGCGATAACAAATCCTCCCGTGGTTAGCGAAGGATCCAAAGCGGGCATAGAAAATGGCGGGACTGTGGGATTGAAAGTGTAAGCGCAAGCAATAGTGAACGAGAGAGATGTCGTAGGTTTTAAGTGTTGTGGTGCAGATAGACAACACTAATTAATGGTGGAACGAAAGCGATAGAATAGAGCCAGGATTTGAATGATAAATTTACAAGACCGTTCAAAGAAAAGCAAGCTAGTCGAAGTCGTAAAAGTGTATACAATGGGTAAAGAAGGCCTATTTGCACACAATTTATAGTGAGCATAAAGAATGAGGGTAGGATAGGAGGAGGAAGGAAGAATTCCGAAGAGCTACGTGTAACGAGAGGATGAATAGGTGGTTATGAGGGAGGCTTTATCCAGATTCAACAACGCTTCCAACTCCCTGCGTCTCGCCAGGCTCACTACCATCGGGTGCTCTCGATGAAGTGGGGTTGGGATTGCCAAAAGTAATTGGAGGATTACCACCTCCAGTGTTACCTCCAGTGTCGGGCGCAGTGACTGTCGTTGGAAAGGTCGTAGGGAATGATTGGAATGATTGGGAGGACGTAGGTCTGGGTCCGACACCGTCAGTGACACTTGGTGAAGTAACATTGCCGCTGGTAGTTCCAATAGCTGGGCCTCCTGAGCCACTTGGGCCAACCGTTGCCTGCGAGAGTGATGAGGACCCAGTGTCGGGTCCTGTCGAATTACCACTCGATTGTGCGTCCACCTTGTTGTTCTTTTTCTTTGTCCCGCCGACTGCACCTCCGACGACTGCAGCTAGGATAACGATGAAAGCAACAACAATGACAACGATTCCTTTCGTCGTGCGGAAGAACGGGGTCTTCTCGGGGAGTGGTGCAGGTTTGGATGAAGGGGGTGGGTTGGAGTAATCACGCTGACTACTACGGGGTGGCTGTTTACGACCAGCTTCGAGGTCAGGTGGTGGGGTGGGTGATGCCTTTGGCTTTTCCAACAGGTCTGTCGTATAACCTCCCTAGAAAATCGCCAAAATCAAGTCCAGAGATGACCAGGAACAAATGCCGAAAGAAAATGTCAGAATCGTGCGACTTCAACAAACTACGGCCGCTCAACGACGACGACGCACCTGCAACATCCCCTTGTCCACAGCTGGTGCATCAGCTAGCAGCTTCTCGTCATATCCCGGGTGTCCGGTGTTCGACATGGTTCAGGTATATTTGGTATGAAGATTCCTTTGGTATAAAGTGTTGCAACCTCCAACGACTTTGAGGTTGCTGGTGTCGTCCTTAGAGACTCAGAGAAATGCGACGCCTGGTCGAGTGTAGAGGTATCCTAGAAGGGAATATGAGTGCCGTTGAACGAGCAATTACTATGCCTGTCCGTTTAAGATGGTCGTGGACGGGTGAAGAGAAGGAAGCCTTCAAATGCACAACTGTACAGCCCCAGAGGAAACAAATGGGTTGCGGCCAACACGGTTCCTGCTGCCATACTCGGCTCTGATGGACATGTTTGTCCGTCTTTTGCAGGGACCTTGTTGATTGTCATCTGGCTCCCGTCTCTCAACATGAAAAATAATTATTGGCTTATAAGAATGGACCTGGTATGGTGGATAAGCATTTTAATAAAAAGAATAGGAATTTTGTGCGCCAAAATTGAATTGGTTAGTAGGTTGGTGTTGGTTCTTTCAGATTACACGGTTGCTATTGCTTAAATAATGTTAGGTGAGTACGTTTGCAAGGGTTTTTAATGCTTGGCTAACACACCGTATCAGTTTTGTTAGCAGGCATTCATGATAAACATGTAATTTCTGCGGCCGTAGTCAATTGAACCTGCAGCCCGCCTTGGTTCTGTGCAGATTCTGCAGCTGTGTTAGATCTTAATGAGGCTCAACAACCCGTCATTAAGGAGAGTCAAAGGCTGCCTTCCGAGTCGGCCTCACCCTATCGTGTTGCAAACTGCTAAGGCCCTCCAGATCATCCTTGACACGATTTCTCCGAAGTGCATCACCCGGGGGAACTCGCATTTTTCTTAGGGTAAGCACCCATAATGATCATACGAGACTTAGAGCTTGCTAACACCACGCATAGACGTAAATTCCCCGTTAAAACATCGCCAGGAAAGTTACCAAGCGTCGAGTTGGTGCATAACTTTTGAAACGTGCAAGAGTCCTCACCGTCTCCTTCCGCAAACTCTATGGTGTTGAAACTCAACAGACTCCCGTCATTGACTAACTGAATGGGCTGTACCTCATACCCAAGGTCAAAGTTACCCGTTCGTCTATTTTAAGCGTTGCGGGGGGCATGAGCGGCCCAGGTGATGGGGATTTCGCCGAGTCTTGTGTACCTGTTGATCTTATCAACAAGTAACCCAAAAACGACGCACTGATGAACCCAGATAGCCAACGGTATCCACATTGATTATTGATTCTTCAATCTCTTGTTCTTTTCTACTTCACACCCACTTACTCACCATCTGACCTACACGCTTCATACAGACAAGAGGTCGAGGCTGAACTACGATCACTGCACTTCAATTGAAAGAGCATGACTTATTCATTTCCACTGAATAACGCCTTGTTGGTACTGACCATCGTCGTGGTCTTATTGCCTGCTCAAACCTACGCGTTTGGTGCAGGTGATATTCCCGACTTTGCCTATCTGAACGGTTCGTACGCGTCCTCATTATATATGACTGGTGCCGATTCTTCAATGTTTATTTATGCACAACAGACAAGGCATTCCGTCATGGAGACATTGAAAATGTTCTCGAAACCTTGACCAAGACCGCGGCTGTTGGTGGTGGCTTCATGGGGTTCATGAAGCAGGTTTCTGGAGGTAAAAAGTTCAGCAAGAGCGATATTAAAAAGGTTTACTTTGTATGTTCTTTCTCCATTTTTTATGATAGCCATGCCTTAAGTCTGGGTATCTCATAGGGAAACTGGCTGCGAGATTACTCACAGGTAAACACGATGACTTCACAAATGAATGTTAGATCGTTGAAAACACAATACAGGCCATGGATATTGCAGGTTTAAGCAAGCTCACCGCTGATACTTTGGTTCTTGTCGTCTCTGTCCTCGGATTCATGGTGGGTCAATTCCATTATTACTTCCTAGCCCCTGTCTCATCTTCCAAATCTCAACAACAGACCTTTGGTTATTCTACCCTTGAATTCGACGTCACTGCTGACAGGCTTGGTGTATACCTCCCCGTAGAGCATATCGATAATCCAAAGTGCGTTCGACGTCTATTTATAGCACCGACGGCACAATACGCTGAAAGGGAATCTCATTGGTTGTCTACAGGGGTTACGCAGAAAAAGAAGGGGACGCACGTCAATTCCACCCTAAACTTCGTCCTCCTGTTAACCGTGAAGAACTCGAGATCGATGAACGGACAGGAATGAAGGTATTGGTCCATCTTACTTAGCCTTCCACAGAATTCCCCGACACAAAATTCTATCCAATGATTTAGAAATACATGGCTTCAGATAATCAAGGCTGGGACACCTCGACTTCTTTCATCCGCCGCACCTTCAGAGCATGCATTGAGCATGGACGACGCGCAGGTGGCGAAGAGGGTGCCGATTTATGGGAAGCTTACCGACTGATGGGAACTGGTCTCCATACCATGGAAGATCTATTGGCTCACAGCAATTGGTGTGAAATCGCCCTCAGGAAGATGGGATATGAGGATGTGTTTTGCCATGTTGGAGACGCGGTCATTATCAACACGCCGAATGGACCTGCTCCACCGTTGGTCACTGGTACCTTTGGAGGTGATTTTTATTTTCATTTTCATTTCTTGTGCCTGGTTCTGATATACAGCATGTAGGCGCTGACTTCTTGCATTCGCTGCTCGGCGAGGCTGGGGAGTGTGTACTTCTCTCTACTATTATTTCCTACGAGTACTGAAAGGGACTTTTAGTAAATTGAGCCAGTCTAGCGTCACAGACCTGACTCAAAAAATGAACAATGTCAGTCTCCACTACACTTATGATCCATTCTCACCTCTCACAATTCTATCCCAGGCTCAAGCCAACGAGGGCAGCGGTAACGGCCCCAACCTCGACGTTATAAAAACCCTCATGAGCAGACTCGGCGGGGGTGGTGAAGACACGAGCAAAGCCGAACAAATTCAGAGCGAGTCTAAAGCCTACCACTTCAACCCCGATAATGTCGCCCCTCCCGAGGTGCAACAGAGGCTGAAGGAGCTCCTGGCGTGGCACGATGATGTGATGAGGAGCATTGAGAAGAAGATCGAGATGATTCCTGGCTTGGAGAGCTTGGTGGAGCAGTTGTCGAATGCGTTGAATGAGTGTGAGTATTGAAGTAAGAGAGAGGAGACGGGGAGCTCATTTTTAATTGTTTGTGTGCAGATATCTATACCGTCCTTGCACCTTACATTGTGGTATGTCTCTCGCTTTTCAGTATCGTAAATTCTGTCTAATTTGAGACATAATAGCCCATCTTGATGGAAACAACCTCAGTCCTTGACGAAGGAAGTCAAACCGTCATCAACAACGACGACCAATTTGAGGTACATATCACCTTTGACCATACATCCCTCAGCTCATGCTCTGCATTGTTATTTAGGTCTTTAACAACCCTCACGCGCACGATCCTTCTCACAGTATGCTATCAAAGGTCAATCCATCCCCTAATACGTGAAGAAGGATAGCACACTAACTCCAACCATTCAACAGGACCACTTCGGTCTCGTGCTCAACGAACCCGCTGGAAAGATCGCTCAAATCGTTGTACGACACTCTGTGAACCTGATCGTACCCGCATGGTCCAACAACGAGGATCCTGATCAGGTCATCGACCAGGTAAGCTCATTCGTTTCTCTCGCATTCATCCGTATTGTTGGCTCAACTTGGGGGTAGATCTTGGAAGCCTTCCATCACCCTTACTACAATACAGGCCGCTCTCGTATCCAAGATGAGATGTTTGACGAGATGCAACGCTGGTTTGGGGGGCTTGGAGAGGAAGGTTCACTCGTTATTGAGTCTTTGACCAAGGTTAGTTGTCAGGTCTTCTTGCGTCTTGTTAGTGGGATGCTTACA
This sequence comes from Panaeolus papilionaceus, assembly GCA_015501605.1. Classification (NCBI taxonomy): domain Eukaryota; kingdom Fungi; phylum Basidiomycota; class Agaricomycetes; order Agaricales; genus Panaeolus; species Panaeolus papilionaceus. The sequence continues at coordinate 395,968 of JADNRZ010000016.1, forward strand.
ACCCGGATCCTCCTATTCGTTCCATAGGAGAGCGTTCATGAACACAGGAACAAGCGTCAAGGATACACCGAGATCGAAGAGCCTGGCTATGGAGGATGCAGTCACGGCGGTTCGCATGGAGGGGGGTCTTCGCAGCCCAACAACAGCCTTGCTGCGCTTAGTGGTCTTGCTGCTGGCTATGGATTCGGAAACTTTGGAGGAGGTAAACACTTTTTTCAGGATGTCACACATTACCTGACCGTCTAACACTTATTTTTCTTCTCTTTTTAATCTCAAGGAGGCGGAGATGATTCCGGTAGGCCACCACCATTTCTCCCCTTCAGCAATATTTTCATTCAATTCTTTTAGGGTATCAACACCAACAATCCTACGAGTCTGGTGATGGCTATGGTGGCTATAACCGCTCTGCAGGAGAGAACTATGGGTCCCAATACAATTCGGGGTATAGCGAATACCAACGTGAGGAAGAACCAGCACCTGAGCCCGAATACGAGTCTAGCTACGGACGTCAGAGGGAGGCTGAGTATTCAGAAGAAGCTGAAGAGGAAGAGAGTGAGAGACCTAGCTGGTATGGCAGGAGGCATCATCAAGAGGAAGAGGAAGAGGAAGAGCCTCAAGAAGAGTATACTGAAGAGCAGGAAGAGACATACGGGGCAGAGGACTTGAACTTAGAGGAAAGTCGCGAGGAGGACGGTTGGTAATTGGGATTGATAATAATCTGCAGCATTCACGAGTCAGCGCTCGCTGGTCAAGTGCTGCGTTTTAAAGACATACGCTAAATTTAAATTAACAGGCATCTCTGGCAACCATCTTGACTTCGCAGTATTGTTCTTGATGGACGAGATGATCCGTATTGTCACGAATAAGAAAAGGAATTTTGAATGTATTATCTCAAGCGCGTTGTATTAATACTTTTATCAAAAGATGAATGCAAACCCTTTGATAATTGTCAGGTCTGGACCCCGCATACGTTTGGCACATTCATGTACAAGTTGTTCCAGGTGCAGTGTAGGTGGAGGCGAGATGTATATCTGAGAAAAAAACGCATATCTGTGTGAATCGGAAAAACATGAATTCATCCTCACATTACAAAGCCCAACTCGTAATAACAGGGCACATAAACAAAGGCCTAAAACCAAAGTAACAGAATCTAACTGAACGAGTAAAGGTATGTAGATACAAACAGCGAGATGTAAACGTAGGTATGACAAAACAGCCCAAAGCAAGACAGCGAAGCACGGAAAAGATTTTTAACAACAGCCTCCCCATGTGGGGAGGATACCCCTCTGAATCCCCATTCTACACCACATAATAACCAAACCACAAAAACCGTGTATATCACCCAAAAGCCCAAAAGAAACACGTAAAAAGGTTTAAGAAGGAACCACAAAAGCCCAAAGATCGAACATAAAACCCAAATGAAAATCAGAATAATGGTAGCTATGGATACTGCGTGAATGAAGAGGGGTGAATGCTTTTGAGAAACACAAAGAAACAGGAGGGTGAAAAGGTACAAATTCAAAAAACCATCATGGTGTGGATTGATCTGCGAGGGATTCAACCCTAGAACCCAAAGCGTAAAAGGAGGAAGGGCGAAATGGAAAATGAGACTCTTTGGAAGGGTGTCAGGTTGGCAAGGAGGAATTTCATGGGTATCCGCAGAGAGAGCAGCCACAATCGCGTAATGAAAAGGCAGACTGCGCCAGTGATGGTGGTGGTATGGTGGAGGTAAACGGTATGTGACAGTGCTTCCATCGCAAAAGAACCGTATTAGGATGGATAAGGAAGCCAAAAGACAAAAAACCCAAAACATCATCGAAAAATAAAAGTCGTGAAACGGAGACCAAGACACAGCCAGCCTCCACACCTTTGTTAATAAGATGGCGGTTGTGTTGCGTATGCCAATATTGTTTCAGCATTATAAAGCCCAGAAGCGTGGCGGATTGCGACCATGCGCGGTACGGGTTGAGGTGTAATCAACGGCGGAGATTGGGATTGTATTGACGACGTGTCCAATGAACGTCTTGCAGCGTTGACTGAAGCCAGGTCAGTATCGACTGGGTCCCCTGAAGACGCTGGTTTGGGTATGGGTGTTGGGTTCTGTGGCAGCTTCGTTCGACCTGGTGGTGTCGGGCCACTGGCAGGGTTGTTCCTCTCTGGCCCTCCATTACCCTTCGCACCACCGATAGCCCCTCCAACAACAGCGCCAATTACAACGAGTACTATCAGTACCATGATAGCTCTTCCCCGTTTTGTCGACCAAAATGGCGGTAGTGTTGATGTTACGATGAGCTTTTCAGGCTGGCGAAGCAGCTCCCGCGCCGTTGCGGTCTACCATTTGCCATTTGGGATATATATTGTACATGCAGGATCCAATTATAAAGGTCCAAAATGAGGTTGTTCATCGTTAAAGCAGAGTACGAGATGGTAATATCGGGATAATAAAATAACGGAGAAAGTCATGGCGACGTCAGCGACCTGGTATATTATGCATAGCAACCACCACACACCTGAACCTCTGATAGACCCGACTCCTCATTCCTCACTGCTGCTGCTATTGGAGTCTTTGGACCTGTCCGTGAAGTCATAACTGAAATTGCAGGCGCTGCCTGTGGCCTTCCAAATACCCGAAAAAGTTTGTGCCCTAATTTCCGGGGTTCAACCTATGGCCTCCTAGCCGCAGATTGAAGATGAAAGCGCCGCTCAGGAGATGAACAGCAGCTTTTTATTAACGTCTAACCCAGAGTTGAGGGGGAAGAAGGAAGAGAGCCAAAACAGCGATGGCAGCCAGGAGGGAGCGGATTTATTACAGCCAGACTCTTGACCGCAGAAGCCAAAAGCGGCCTGGACCCTGCAATGTGTACCTTGCTTATTACATTCTTTATTTAAATCCCTTTATTTTTTCTGGTTACATTCGTAATATTTCAATTGTTTCGATCACCCTTTCGCCACAACTCTTTCGCCACAACTCTTTCGCCGCAACTCTTTCGCCGCAACTCTTTCTAAAAATCACTTCATTCAAATATCGAGCATATTCACGCAGGGGGATATCGCGATTACAACTATCATACGAACCCCGAAACGCCTGATGGTATTCGGAGTAATTCCTGAAAACCCCTAGAACCTGCCAGAGTGCACAATATGACATGTGCGGTCCGTCGCGTGGCATATCGTTCCCAAACCAATTGAGCGTAACGGTATTGGGGCAGGTCCCTAGAAAGACATCATGGCCTTTGTGAGTAGCAGGCAGTCAATGTCAGTACAATAGCAATTAAAAGACCATTCGGGAGTTCAACGGGAGGTTCCTCACCGGAATGTCATCGGTATGTCCGTACATATTCAGTTCCATTGAGTGACGTCTATCGTGACAGCGCTCATGAAGTAAAAAGGCACTAGTGCATCCCTGTTCAGACTTTCGGTATTGCTTAGACAAAGGGATGTCCCGGATACCGCGATCTCGAGAGTCGAGAGTCTCTGGTCTGTAGGCATTGAGGGACCTCGATGTGCCACACCATTGGCACGATAGGCCTAGCTTGCAGTTTGAACTTTATGGCGAGCAACACCCTCCAAGCGAACCGTCGGTACAACTTTCAGAAGGTCATTTGCGCAGCATGTCAAGGTAAAAGAAGGACCGGTTACTCGACGTGGGCAGTTTCAGCATGAAAACTTCCCAAGCCCCGTCTGCTATGTAGTGTGCCAGATGAGTGTACAACCGTACCTCTTCCTGGAACTCGCTTAGATAGCGAGCACATTTAGGGTACGCGTAGCCTGAAGTTTTTTTTTTTGACAGCGATTTTCAGTCTTCCTTCGGCAGAACTACAAAAAAGCAACGGAGCTTTTTTCATTTCAGAGTCGTCGAACAGATGCGCGACTCTGTTTTAGTCACTAACTCAAGGTGTTGGTAAAACCATAACGTTAATTTATTCAAGACATACCAGGCTCTTGCCACGCGTCGTTCGAGTATGGCTGTCAGCGCCGTGTTACCTCCCCTCGACGTCGATTTTCCCGGTGGCACAGCACCCAGTCCTATTTCTAGTTCATTTTCTCACCGATTCCCACTGTGTCCCTGTTGATGACTATCATGGTGATGATTTGTGATATTCTTTTCAGAGAAGGCATCATCTAAGCACACAATGTACCATATTATGGTGAATGACCGCTTTTGAAATAAACTACAATTAACGCGTCTAGTCCCTCTGACTGACAGGGGTGATTGACACTCAGCGCTTCCAAGACCAATCCTCAAAAACTCCGAGGGGTTGCCTCAATTACCAATGACGAGAATTATCACGCATAAAGAACATTTACGCCAACTCGCAATTAGCGCTCGAGAAACTACAGTTACGATCCTTACTCAGTTCGAAGCCCTAAATTGTGGAGCTGATAACGCCGAGATATCGGGAGGGATATCGTTAGGGGCTATAAATAGAACCTAATAATACTCCGAGCTTCAAGTTCAGCAACCAAAAACCTGATTCTCTTCCTTGTTGCTCATAACTCAGAACATAAGCAAATCTAATCCTCTTTCTCGGGCCAGAGGTGAAGTACCCTAAATTTTGTAGCAAACATTTCACAGAAGTGGGTGTACGGCAGAGGCTACCTGCCTCGTGGCTTAATATTTGATCTCGCTCGACCTTTTCCTAGTCTAAGCTCCCTTCGTACACAGCTACCCCAGCACCCCGCCATGTGTAGGTCAGACTAAGGCAACCACTTGTGCATTTAGGTGACATTCTATGTATAACAGGGTTTTACGATCCCTCGCGAATGATTCCTTCACATCCCTATACGATCGATGTGGTCCCCCTGCAGAAGCCCCGGAAGCCTCGTGTCTAGGGCTATGAAGGCCGAGAGCCTTGAGCATGGTGCGAAAGAAGGTATTTAACTTTGCAGCTGCCATCGCTGAGCTTAAATTCTTTAAAACCTCACATGCTATCGCCGCCGTTTTGAATTCATAGAGATATGACGGTCACCTTCCAGGGTCTCGATCCAAATCACGATCATGCACTTTCACCTCAGGGTCATGTTCGGAGAGCCATGGACATAGAAATTAAATTGAAGACAAGAGGACTAATGATACATGCTCGTGTTTGAGATAAAGGGACGAACGACGTTGAACAAAAAAGAAGAAAACAGGAAATATTAAGATCATTATTATAATAGGAAGAAAAACTGAAAACCCCCGAACGCTTAGTTCTTTGGGAGTGTTTGAGTGCGAACGGTTGTGGTTTGCGAAGTCTGCGCATTGCGCTCAGCCGCCTTCTTCGCGGCCAAATTTTCAGCACCTAAGTCTTCGCGGGTAGTGGTGGTAGCGGTTGTGCGGGTCTATTCGAACATGCGCGTAAGCATCACCACAGCATCAAAAGGTTCCAGAAGGACGTACCGCCTGATCATTAAGATGCAGGTTCCTTTCCAAATCTTCAGCCACACCTTCGACATCGCGAGTACAGGTTCCATGGTGCAAGACCTTTCCCCCAATCTTATCTTGGCTGATCGAACCTTCAAGGGTACCACCCTTTTGAAGGAAATGTTCCATAGGGATCGGTGCGTGGGCTTGAGACTGATGCACGACGGGCGCCTCGTGGGTGACCTCGTGAACGGGGATTGTCGTGTGGATGCGCCTTTTTTCTACAGCTGCAGAAGAACATGAATGACGCGTTCGACGCGATTTGAAAGTGACCACTTACTTTCTTTTTCGATGACTGGTTGAATAACGTGATGGACGTGATGATGAACCGTCTCATGAACAGTGCTTCCCATATCGACTATCGTCCTTTCTTTGGCACCATGAGCCTATGAAGAACGGATATTAGCGGCGCTGTGACTGCTTCTCACAATAGGGTCGTACCAAAGTATCAAAGTGCTGATGGAGCTGACCCTCGAACAACGACTTGTCCTCAGGCTTGTTGACATGAGTCTCACTGATGTGAGTAACAGGCTGAGTCTAAACGGTCGTTCAGCACGGACAACGGAGAAGGGCATGTTCGGCATACAACTTCGCTGTGCTGCTCAGGAAGCTCCTCAGAAGCAATAATAGGCTGCGTGTGGTGCTGAATGTGATGAACTACGTTAACCAGATTAGACCTCTGGGTATTAGGACGACTCGAGGGTAAACAGACTCACCATGACGCTCCCGTTCAATAACACGCCCAATTTCCTCGGTCTCAAGGTGACGTATACGTTCATGGGTCACAGCTGGAGGTTGATGTAAGGAGTGGCCGGGTAACCATAGACAAAACGACGACCCACGCTCCAACTGGTTAGTATCTTCCTCGGCCTTGCCAGAAGGCATCACATCTCGATCGGTAATTTTGGTGTGGCCAGTGATATGATTTTCCCTGATAGCTAGAAGAGTAATATTTGATGACGACATGCATTTATCAAGTAGTGAGAACTTACTGGTACTCTTGGAAGGACTTCCGGTCGAAGCGTAGCTTTCGCGAGTTGTCTCACGAACTGTAGGTTGAGACGTGGTGTACGAGGTGGAAGTCCTGCGATCACCACTGTTGTCCTGGTTAGCGCTTTCATCCCTTTGGGAAGGAGACCACTCATACGAGTCGAACCTGCCTCCTTGCCCTGCATATAGAGAGAAAGAAAATGTAAGTCATCTTTTCGCAATTCCCATCGTAAAGCACAAGCAACTCACCCGCTCCACTAGTTCGCCGATGGGTATCTCCGAGATCGCCTCCAGCCGCAGCCGCAGCATCACTACCATAACCTGAGATACCGTGCGCTTTAGATCGCTCGATATCATCTTGGACCATAGCCTCTGAGGCGCGATGAGCGCGCTGGGAGGACTGGGCCTGTTCGGCGGTCTGGTGGTGCGAAGACTGCTTACTGAGTGTATTTTTGTCCGCCTTTTTGCTCGTAAAAAACGATCCAGTCTTTGGAGGAGAAGCCGGAGTTGCGCTTGTCTCATGATAGTGCCCTGGAACGTTGGAAGTAACGTTATCAGTGGCAGCGGAAGCGGGATCTGCGCCACGTCCACTAGTGCCTACCCCGCGTCCCGGAGGCAGTTTTTGAGCACGAGGAGAGTTGGTAAGATGAAGACGTTCGCCGCCTTCCCCTTCTGCAGTGCCGTAAGTGTCGCTGATCTCACGATTCTCCTCAGGAGGGTCGCTGGAAAGCATATGTTTCATGGTGGAGCCGATACCTGTATTCTGGTGAGCTCCTTTCCTCAGCGAAGTTGGACGATACGACTAGACTTGCCCATGATAAAATGTCAGAGAGGTTAGTGATAATATGGAGAAAGGTGTTGATGGTCAAAACGCTGGGGGGTTAAGTGATGTTGGGAGGTGAGAGGCCGTTTAGAAACGCTCCACACCAGAGTTTATACGACGATTCAGATTGGCGATGATCTACTCCATAGGTGAGCCGTGTTTCGGAGTGTCTCAGGGCGACGACATCTGACGCAGAGATTTGGGTACCCGGCTGGGCTACCCCACCATGCTTGGTAAATCGATAATCTGCAGTGGAAGCATCAGAACCAGGAACAGGGACCCGCTGACAATGAATTTATGTTGACACGTCCCTGGTCATTATATGTAGGTACATCACTAGGAACATCGCAGTCTACATACACTGTAGGATACAATTATTTATTTGAACGCTCTTAAGCGCCGATGATTCTCCCAGAGATGGAGAATGGTATCACAGTCTTTAGAAATCGCAACTCTGCTATTCATTCGTTAAGTAAAGCAGAAATTTCGACCAATGTATGTAGACCTGGAAGTTGCGCCAACATGCGCGCAGGAAACCTCAGATTAAGATAGAAAGGAGTTATAGCATATTCGACTAGCTCCGTCATTCATGGACGAGGGGGATGGTGTATTGCGACAAGGTTGAAGGGACAAACTGGAGATTTTTGGCGAGATGCATCTGATACGATCCAAGGCAGGCATCTGAATTCCAAAAAAGGGAGCCCTTCTGTTGGTTCATCTTGCCAGCAAGCCCGGGAGAAGGAACGACGTACCGATTCGGCCTCAAGGGCGCAAGTCTAGGACCACGGAAAATATCAAAATGGTGCAGTGAAGTGAACAGGATCGTTACGAAATGATATTCAATCCAACATTATATATAATAAGGTAACTTCAGGTTAAAAAAGTGGGCTTCTTATCTATAGATGAGCATGCCAAAGGGGCAAATAAGGGTTTGAGTCCCAAATAGTAGCCGGTGACCTTCTATCATTCCACCCATCTTTGTTTCGTGTTTTCATAGTCCTTTCTTCAGTTGATACAGAACAGCAACATGTCAAACCCCCACCCTCTACCTGTAATCTCTGGTTCCCTGGCCACATTCGATGAGGCCCCTGATCAAGCTACGGATCGCAACGATCGCGAAAATGAGAGTGTTGGGGAAGGTAATAAACCGAAGCAAAGCGATTCATAGTTCAAGTCTGCTGATGGCGTCCACTATTGATATTATCAGGGCCATATTTATTTCTTTACAATCCTGACGACATGCTTCGCAGGTATCCTCTCCGCGATGACCCCTTATCTACCGACCATCAACCCGAAGTATCAAACTCGAACCCAGTTATTCATGGGACACATACTCAACAGACACATACGACTACGGATGGAGTCGCATCGAATGCCAATCATCCTTCCACACAAGCTACTCAACTCAACATCCAGATGTTGGATTCTTTGTTCGACGGCGTTTACAGCGAGGTTTTCCAGCGGGCCCGGGGCAACCTGAGTCACCATTCCAACAGCGAACACAATGTTAGCTCTACTTCGGTACCTCATCAAAAAGCAGATACACTGCAAGCTGAGAGCAGCATTGGAGTTCAGTATGCCTTTACTCCAGGATTGCAAGGAGATGAGATCCGTATTCGGCCCCAAGGGTCAAAGAAAGACGATGGCGCATTAGTAATATCAGATGTCCCGCAAAACAGGGAACTTTGAGCCTGAAGCTACATACATACTTTCGCGATATGTGAAATATCCCCTTACGTTTCAACACATCCGTTATCTTCGCATCACTCGTTTCTTCTTCTAAATCATCACAACAACCATGTAGCCTATATAGACTGGCTTGACTCATCCAACCTTGGTCTGTGATCATATGAGGGTGGTCGTGGGAAATGTGTATCGAGGCCCATCTGCCATTCCGAGGGAAGCCAGCATGATGTTCAACGCATGTCGTAATTCGACATGTCACATCAAGGTCACTAATTTAGTGTGCAAGAGAAATTTGGCCGAGGAAACCGTCGAACTAAACTTGTGCGGAACGCAAACAATGATGTCAAAGTAAAATATTATTGGAAGGTAAGCTACTAGGAAGAGAAATGCACAAATCAATAATATTAATGATAAGAGCTATAGGTATTAAGATTGTTTTGATGATTAGAAATTGTATTTATAATAAATGTTGATGGGATTGAGCTCATGTGAGGAGCCTCGTCTGAAACTTGAGATGTGCTTGGATGTACCCGTGAGTGCTTGAGATCCAAGGCTGAGTTGCTGTTGATGACATGTCAGGGTCGGTATCCTCATCCTGGCGTGACAAGAGGGCGAAAATGTAGCCTATATGTTCCTAAAATGCAGCTTTTTTGAAGCGGAAAAGCTGGGATCGTCTGTTGTTACTATTCTAAAGTTGATGGAAAAAAGAAACGCAGAAATTAAGGCCGAAATAAGGACAATATCAAATTTCGTCGAATTACGGCATGCGTCGAACACAAGGTTGGTATTAGTACGGGTGCTCTTAGCATTTCGCACCATCTTCAACTTGGCATCTATCTCTCGATATTACAGCTACTGAGCTAGATGCAAAACGATAGACCGCATCTCTGCACTTACACACAGAGTCGGACTCTGAATTTGGTCGAAGCGATCCCCAGCACGACAGAACATAGCTCTACGAATTACAAAAATCATTGACATGGGCCAAAGGAGACGATATTATTGACTGCCCGAACGCCCGATAGCTCCACAAAAAAAAAACATTGACATGGTGCCTAGAGTGATGAACATTGAACATCACGGCTATGGATCTGTTTGAGCACAGATTTATTTTATTTTGGAATCAAAATTTTATGAGGTTTACGACCTTGCAAAAATAACTAGACACGCCCATGTACCCGTTTCTATGTCCCAAAGAGCTCTTCTGACTTTTGAATGGACAAAATGGAGTGAATAGGCTAAGCTGGCGTGGACAGTGAGCAAGACTCAGTGAGGGAGCACCAGAGTAATGAGCAGCACATTATGTTATCAATCACTTCGAACAGGCAACGGCCAAGGGCAACAAATACAGAGAAATGTTCAAACTCCGCTGTCTGCGTAAGTAAACCGTTGCGGTCTATCGTTTTGCATTTAGCTAATGTATTCTATGCATAATCTACCTACAGTCTCTCATGAAGATAGTCCCTAAATGCCCCCTTGCTCTGATATCTACATCCTCATTTGTTATATCTAGAATCATACACTCCAAGCCATAACTGTTGGGAATATGGTATTCATTGCGGTCTTGTTCCACTTCATCCTCCCCTATGCCCATTGCAAATGTCTCTCTGCGTGAAAGAAACATGTCCAGAAACATGTCAGGAGGAACCTTGTCGTCTTGGTGGGTCATTAAAATGCGTGAGATCGCTAAACAGTGACTGCGTCCCCTGATGGGCTCTTGAGACACAATGGACAGTGAGCTGGGGCGTTAGAACAAGGACTCTGGGCGTTAGAATTGTCATATCTTTGTCCAGGTGGCATTTTTGAACGTCGATAGGGACAGTTGGAGATGGTAAGTTCCTTCTTCCCGGCTGCTTTGGCCTTGTCATATCTGTGTTTCTTTTTCTGGCATGCTTCACTGATTAAACGACGCTTCAGCAGGTTATTAGAGTTGGCAGTAACAGTAAGCAGAACTTCGTGATAATATATATTGCAGAAAACATAGCGCTTTCCGGTCTCTGAGTCAATAGCGGTCAGTAGGTATTTCGGGGGAGTGGTTCCTTCAACAAGAATTCAAGTGGGTTCAGTGACTCGATTTTTGGCTGTGGGCATGATAGACGATTCGTGAGGAACAAAGTGCATTCTTCTAATATGTATACCTATAATTATAGCTACAATCTACCACGATTAAAGATAGAGTCGCTACAAGGTGAGATATCGCAGGCGTATCATCTTCGGAGGTGTCATATGCGTGATGGCCTTGATGCCGTGCACATGCCGGTCTGCCGAACACTTTCCTGCGTTAAGACTTAGGGAGGGTTGTCTTTGGCGTGTGCTCGCCCCTTGGTTGATGGCATCCTTCCGACAAACCTGGTGTCCATTGCTTATCGAATCATCACTCATCATTTAACTCCACCAGTGACCTAGGCTCTGTAGCCATCTTAATCTCACTCTAATCAACGTACGCAAACGCAGCATGATCAGTTCAACGACCGTTCAGCCAGTCTCTGGCACCATGATAACTGTCGAGGATCACCATGGAGCGACTCAACGAAAGAATGAACACGATGCACAGGGTGCCGAAGTGAGCAAGCAAGAGCCGACCATCGTTTCGAGTGAGTACCTGCACCCATACAGTATATGAACTGACTCTGTCTCCCTAGAGAAACACGTTCTCTTCAACCGCAGGCCAAACACGAAAACGACGACAACTACCAATCCTATCGAAGAGCAACAGAAATCAGCCACTTCTTCGTCATCATCATCAGCAGAACAGCAAACATCTCAGCAGGGGAGTAACGCATTGGGGCCGTATACTGTGGAGGAGACAGTAGATGGAGTAACATCGACCTTTAGGATACATTCGACTAGGCGGGTAGTGGATCCAGACGACCCTGGTATCCTGAGTTCAGAAACAATGCTGGCGTATGACAAAATGTTTGAGGAGGTATTTCGAATGTGGGACGCTCATGATCTGGTGCAGGGGACGTTTGGCCGGCCCATAGGGTCCACAGCTCCGCGAATACGTGATAAAGAAGGGGGTTCATCAACGGAAAGGGAGGGCCAAACGGGGCAGGAGCTGAAGAAGGACGATGCTAGTTTAGAGTCCACCAAGGCAGACAAAGGGGGCGAAACTAAAGTAAATAGTACAGTTGGGGCCCACGAACCTGCGTAGTATATCTTCCTGCTTGATTTCGCGAGAAGGCAAATCTCATCTTTCTGATACACATGTCCTCTTGTTGACAGCCCTGCTACTTAATCTGTTCGAGTCAGGGAGCAGACCGAAAGACCGGCTGCCAGACACAGAAGCGTGTCTGATTTCTCGGTTGTACAATACGATTCTGAAAGATAACGGCCATCGTGATACGGCCCACGGCCTACGCCCATAAACTACTCGGATATTGTTTTACTACGTAAATATAATATTCTTTCTCATCAGGGCAAATATACCGTACCATCAATTTGTCGTGTGTACAAATTCCATCACCTTACACCTAGAGGAAAGGATCCTGCCAGCATTCCATTCTTACCCCCAGAGAGTCTGACCTGCAGAAGTCATACTGTGCCTCGCTCCGACGATAGTCCCGACAGCGTCGAGTCGCAAGGGTGCATCGCATTGTGCTCTATCACATTATACAATGTCCCGTACCCTTTCATTTCTATGTTTTAAGTTCAGTTGGAACTTGGACCGAGCAACAGAAGACGACTTGAACCTCAAGGATGTCCGGATTACTCAACCGGGTCAGCCTGATTCAACTTCCTTCCTCCCTGAGACGCCTGTGGCTCCAATACATGTCGTGGTTACTGATATCGACGACAATGACTCCAGTAGGCAGGCACTGAGTCCAGTGACACCTTCCAATCCCTTGCAACGGGTGCCGAGTACCACAAGTAGCACCAGAGGACAGGCAGTGCAGTACGGGGTCATCGCAGTAAAAGCCATCATGCCGCTGGCGGAGCTGTGCGGTCCATTCAAAGCATCCCTCGGCCTTCTGCTAGGTGCTCTTGAGAGGGTGGATGTGAGTTGCTTACTTTTTTTGGCCTCACATTTGCGACTCGAACCTCCACATATCATTGATTATATCGGTCATAGAAAATGTACACCAATGACGCGGAGTTTAAAGATATGATGGATCAACTACTCACAATCGCTGGTCTTGTTCCCATGGAAGAAAATATTGACGCCGACGTGGATGAATATGACAGGAAACTTCATCAAATAGCAAGGACATTGAATGGGTCAGAATTTTTTCTCCTTCTACCTTCTTCATCTTCCTCATAGTCGCATTGTCTATTTGTCTGGTCCGTACAGAAAGATTATGGAGCTTGGCCAGGAGCTCACGGAGAGTATGAGGCGTAATGGTATCATACAAGCCGATAGGGTGGCAAATGTTATTGCCAACACCAAGAGCAGATTGGGTGCACATATTCAAGAAGCGCAGGTGACCTTAAAACGTACCAAAAATTCTTCGTCGTCTAACCTCTCGTTTCGGTTTTCAGCTCAGCCTAAATTTCCTTCAGGTTACACTGCAAGTACAAGACATGCGTGCTCGACAAAGTGCCGAGAGGGAGCGTCGCGCGCTGCAGGATGGTGAACTATCTGCAACGGCATCCTCACCGACAGATAACCTAACTATGAAACGCAAGGGGAAGACACTGAACCGTGAACAAATTGAGGACCCTGGTCCTAGAATATTGCCTGGCACAAGCATCTCGCCTCCCACCCCCGTCGAAACTTCGAGTGCGCCCACTGAGAGGCCAAGCTACATGTCAACCAAAGAAACGAACCAAAGCTCTTCGATAATATTGCGACCTGTAGAGACAAAGATCCCTCAAGACATGATCCGTGGAAGTGCTGGTGCCAGCGAGGTCTCGAATGAGAGGAGCATGCGCAGACCAAACGATATCCCCTTTTTCGACCTTTACGGAGATGTGATTTGGGTCCCGTACTATGTTGCTCTAACCTCAGCAGTAACGTGTTCTACCCATATCGATTTTGTGATTTATGGCTTAACTATGATATTGGTTTGTAAAATTTGCAGAACTTTCTATTATTTGTTCAGACAGTTCTATTCTGTCAGAACGACGTCCACAGCCGAATTCATCAGAGAGTGCTGCAACGACCCGATGCATTCTTTATCGTTTCTTCAACTGGCTGGCCTGCGTCTTTGAGCACGCAGATATCCATATTCGTTCGCAGACGATGGGTGCTATTGCCTGGGAAGTCCTTTCCCAGCTTTTTAGACTTGTTAGGATCATCAACATGGGATATGGCACTAGGACCCCTGATAGACTGGGCGTACGTACAGAATCACCCTTTACTCTCTTCTCTTATATGTGCATGTCAGGCTGATCATTTACAGAAAGCGAATACCAATATTCATGGCCGAGTCGCATATAGACTGGGAGCGACAGCCTGACAGAGTCATCAGCGAGTCGTTTGTGAGCGATAGTTCTGTATCTTCAGTGGTATGTCCAGAAGGTCATGACCATGCAGATATTACTAACAAACGTATTTAATTCTTCTCGTCATGCATGGTGATATAGGGAGACCCTAAAACCGAGTTTTCAATGAGTTGGACAATACTGACCAATGACATGGCCATTAATCCTCTGATAAGCGAGGTATGTAACCTATCTTCATTCCACGCTGATGGGAAACCTGGGCTAACACATGAATAGACACAGAAGTTCAATGAGTTTGTGATAGTCGACCCGACGTGCACGAGTACGGTTTACTATCAGACGGATATGTCGGCCGAGAGAAAATTGTCCGTGGTTGTTGTTGGAGGTATAGTCCACACATCTTCGCACATCGGCGAGGGAGATACCCACGAGCTAGCGGAGGCCCTCTATTCTGAAGCACTCAGATCCCAGATTGGGTAACCGTGAAGGGTTGGATACTACATTAAACGTTTGTTGTCCATATCACCCCTTCAGTTAATATTGGTGTCAGTTCGTGAAGTGGCAGTTACCTATGGGAGCTTGAGCTCGACCATGTCATCATATTCTGATCTCCAATATTTCAAATTTACGCTTACACAAGGGGGATATATATCAACAGTGTGATGGAGCAAGCTCGTGAATCGGTGAATTAAGTCGGGCCTATGTGACATTATGCCTGTGCGGAATGGCGAAATATGGACCAAACAGTCTTTTAGCATCCGAGTTAAGGCCAGTTCAGAGACCAGTCTAGACCGAAAATGCAGTCAACATAGTCAACGCAATAATTACGAGGCACCATGGGGACTTCTTATGATTCCGGTTTGTGTTATTGTTTATCAATAGCTTCTGATTGTACTGCCTCGTGATCAGTCTGCTCTTATTTGGCAGAGTCCTTTGCCCAGGGCTCGATATCTATCACCTTTACTCCAGCTGGAGACGCTTCGAGTCTATCGATTTCAGCATCCTAAAAATCACTTGCTCTCAGTGAGGAATTCAAGTTGATCCACCAATAAGAGCATCGTATCCAGTGGGATGCCAGAATGCGAAGGGGCCCCTCAAACCTTTCTCAGGGATCACGAGCGACAAGCACCCTCTCGATGCAGATTAGATTGAGCCTAACAAATAATGTATCCTAATAAACAAGGAAAAAAATTCGGCGTCCATCGGGTCGTATGCGTCGATCAAGATGCTATCAACCTCGAGAAAAACCTGGCTCTGTGCAACTGTGGCATACCTTCCTCGTTGAATGCTTTGTGTCAGAACACATTAGTCGTTCGGTGCAGAAACCAGGCGATAAATACAGCTTGGACTTACCCTCCTCTTCTGTGCCCATTTATTGTGCCCATTGTGCTGTGAGAGACTCAGGGGTGGCAGTGCTAGGGCCTGAGGCAGCATCGATCTCGGATTCATACCTATACCACGACGAGCAAGCTGTTATTAGTCAGGGGGTAGATTGTCCACAAGGGTTCTAACTGTAATGCACACTAAATTACTAGGTAGAGTCCGTATCAGAGTGCCGATCGAAGGAGAGAAAACACAGGTGAGCTACCGTGCTTCAAGTCATAGTCTTCAGTTGGCGTTTATATATCACCCCAGCCCATCTTGTCAGTTGCAAGCACAGCCTTTGCTCAACATTAGGCCCCATCCTGGCTCGCGCTGCTAAAACGGGTAGTGTATTCAATGGAGGCCGTGGGTCGAAGCCGGATACTTCACCTAGCCTATGAATGCAGTCCGTACATATCTGATTAGATTAAGAAAACCGACCAGTTGCCATCACGCCATCCAATCCAAACCATGTCCGTGCAGATCTGGCGGCCGTCGCTTAATGGGAAGCAAGGCACATTTCTCATAATTCTGCTCAAAAGGTGATGAGTGCCCTGAATTCTTACTTAACGAGTTCAGATGAAACCAGCTCACACACAGTTTTATCTTTGTCGTGATCTGAGTATGGGAGACTACGTTATGATGCATATTACATAACAGCCATAACTTTACCAAACCGCTTGAGGGGGGATTTGAGGAAGCGAGGACTTTGTTGGAGGGTAATGATGAGGAGTGGTGCCTGGTGTAGTGTGCCTGATCTTCGTTTATTCTTGAATTAGCTTTTACGAGACACTTACAAATAGCCTGAGCTGAAGGACACATGTGAGTATCTACACACCGAGGACATCTACTGTATTAAGTTACAGATGCTTTCATATCAATAGGCCAAAATGTTTTCATATACATATGTGACGTGGTGTGACCAGATGCTGATGGGACCTTCGGGAATGGGTTTGGACAGCTACCAAGACTCGGCTAACACCATTCTAACGCATCTCAAAAACTTTGGGTACAGTGGATTTTGACCTCTGGCCTGCTTCTGAGTGTTATTGCGAGCATATAAAATGCACCTTTGGTAAATAAGCCTTAGGACTGCAAATATTCCGCAAAAATTTGGACGTTTTGGGCCGTGAACGCGTCCTTTCTGTTATCCTGTTAGAGGGAGTGCCCTCTTGGTCAGTACCGTAACGATCAAAATTCGGATATAATTTGAGGTCCGTTCGTCACGCAATGTCACTGTATGAAAGTTGTTGCGGCCTATCGATATGAAACCGGCTGTAATTGAAATCTAACAATGGAACTTGCATCAAAATTCAAACACCAACCCACGCGCAACGTCATAAGTAGCGTTTGATGGGGTAGATGGCATGACGGTATGGGAAGATTGGCCATCATACCCATGCAATTCCAATATTACGTTACACTAACCTAAGATGACACGGGGATGTAGTGTCTGTGCACTACATGCGCTAACGAGAATGTTATCATAGATAGGATGGATGGTAGAATACATACAAATGTACAGAGTGTCCTATCGCCGTCAACCGCGCTGTGAAGGTACGAGTATCTTTTAAATGCATATGAAGTTATGAACATGAATGATGTAGGGTTAGCGTTTGCTGAGATATTATCTCAGCGGGCTGAAGACTGCTAGAGAGGATATTGAATTTAGTCATGGAATTGGGGAACATATGTTGACCTACTGGCCTCAATATCTGAGAAGCTCCATATAAACCAGACGGGTTATATACAATATAATAAATATTTGGGTTCTTACTTCAGCCGTTTAGCTTGAACCATTAAAGCCTAACTCTCGTTATTGCGTCCTGCGCGATCTCTGGATTATCAGTAGGTAATTTCGATCTAGAGGTGAAAAATTAAATCATGAACCCGAGTTCAGATTCAATATGCAAAATCAAATTCCATGATACAGTGCCCGCAAATTCCAATAATAATTACACAACCGAACCCATTTGAAGGATCGTATTGAGTGTACTGTCAAACCGTGGAGATTAGTGTTAGATATTATAAGAGCAATGGCCTCGAAAACGTATCCATCGAGTCTTTGAACAGGCAGCTCTAAAGCTGTCGGTACTCTGGGGCCATTTCGACTGATATTGACCTTGATGCATTCGAGAATGTCTACACATCGTCCTGCTAAGCGTAGAGCATCGTCCAGGTTCACCTATACAGATCTCAGCGATCCCTTTCGGGCTACATAGCTAGGAACGTACCGGAACTTGCTCTACGACACACGATATCTCCAATAAACGCCTAGAAATACCAGTGAGATCCGAAAAGAGTCCATATTCAACCAATTAAACTCCTAAGGATGGAAGCGCGATAAGCTGAGTGTCCGAGATGTCTCCCGTAACTCATTCACAGGGAGCACTATTTAGTTCGCACAACAGGACTCCGTTTTGAAGGATATCTCATTCACGGACATTCCGACATTTACCTCCTCTCGTCCTTCTTCAGGCACTGCACAATAAGCGCCCAGTCGTCATGCACTGTACAATAGTATAGTATCGAGGGTATTGAATAAAAATTAAAGAATTGAGGATCGCGTACATATACACTCTTCTGGTCTTCATGTAGCAAGTCCAACAGCTGTTGGAACTTCAGCCAGACGAAAATTAGTATGTAAGAACTGGTATGATCCATTGGATTCCGACTCGGAAAATCGACGCGTTGCTATCTACATCATACAATCCATATCTACGTTCAGCTAGACGACATCCGACGCGTCCAACAAAAGCAAGGGTTCTTCGGAAATACCTCCTTCATGAGGTATATAAACGTGTTTGCCTGGTGCCTACAAAGCCACGATTAGCGAGTAATTACACAAATCTATGACAATATACACACAAGCAGCACGAATTGAACGAAAGAAAGAATAGCAGGGTACACCACCTTACCAAAAATGATGGCGCATGCGGTTTTTTCCCACGTTTTCTGCCTACAAGATCGGTCTCGAAGTCTATATAACTCTACAACGAGAATGAGTTAGACTACGAAACTTTAGGAACGGGTACTATACCATAGTTACTCTGTCTTGTAAAAATTACTAGTTTATCCGACAACTAGATCCTTTAAAAATACCCAAACAAATATTTGCCAGGTTTGAGCCCCCTTGTCAATATATTCAGCAGACAGGTAGTCCTAGGCTTGAGAGATGGATGTATGAAGCTCTGTGGTAACGGATAAATGGTCTAAATTTTGAACTATAAAATTTTTGAGTTCACTTCTTACTCGTTGAATGCATAAAGATGCAATAAAGACAGAGGGTGTGGGAGGAGCTGCACTCCTTGCTGAGTGAGTTATTGTTTTAGGTCAGATTTAAGCAGTGATTCTCTTAGATCTCTTGTAATTATTTATAAGACTTGAAGGGGGGTAGTATCCAAAAGAGATCTAAGAGAATCACTGCTTAAATCTGACCTAAAACAATAACTCACTCAGCAAGGAGTGCAGCTCCTCCCACACCCTCTGTCTTTATTGCATCTTTATGCATTCAACGAGTAAGAAGTGAACTCAAAAATTTTATAGTTCAAAATTTAGACCATTTATCCGTTACCACAGAGCTTCATACATCCATCTCTCAAGCCTAGGACTACCTGTCTGCTGAATATATTGACAAGGGGGCTCAAACCTGGCAAATATTTGTTTGGGTATTTTTAAAGGATCTAGTTGTCGGATAAACTAGTAATTTTTACAAGACAGAGTAACTATGGTATAGTACCCGTTCCTAAAGTTTCGTAGTCTAACTCATTCTCGTTGTAGAGTTATATAGACTTCGAGACCGATCTTGTAGGCAGAAAACGTGGGAAAAAACCGCATGCGCCATCATTTTTGGTAAGGTGGTGTATAAGAGGAAAGCAATCAAAGGAGCCATTACAAATTCCAATCGATGATGTGGGTGCGAACAAGTGGATGATGATCTGTGAGAGGAGCGATGTGGTAAAAATGATGGGATGTAATCTAGCATGACGTCCGCATGTCGTCTCGTGTTTTGGATAAAAAGGAGGTGCCGGAGGCTGGTGAGAATGTAAGTAACAGGAGGAACAGAGGAAACGAGCGGTATCAATGGGTTGGGATGCGCAAGAATGTAAGTGTGAAGTGAGCTCAAGAAGACAGAATCAGGCCAGCTTTGCTGATCCTCGTGGTTCGATGCAGTTCCGAGCCGATCCTCTTATGCAATTATAGGCGATTGGTCCCCTCTATCGACCGTATCACGAAATTTCAGTGTATTGCGATTGTCTATTGAAGATTGCTGAAAGATAAGTCCGAGTCCAAACTGCAATGAAATAAACCAGTGATCGCAAGTAGTACAGTGACAGCAGCACTTACACTGATGAGTATCATGGCGTCGTCAAGAAGACTACCACAATACGATATATCCCTGGAAATCGAGTTCTTTCTCAGGTATTGAACAATGAGCGCCCGGCGGATATGCTTCTCCATGCAATGGTGGATGATATCGAGTGTGCTGTGAACAGAGGGGATTAGTGTGTTATAATTATACGAAGCACGATGATCGAAGACATACTCTTCGAGTCTCTGTATAGGCAGCTCCAATGAAGTTGGTACCCTCTCTCCGTTTCGATTGATGTCTGCTTTTAAGCAATTGAGGATGTCTGCACATCGACCTGCTAGGCGTAGAGCATCGTTCCTGTTCACCTACACAAACATTAATCGTCCCTCGGATGATACGCAGCTCGATTGGACGTACCTGAACCTGTTCTATGGCACGCCATATTTCCAATAGACGCCTAGCTATACCAGAAAGCCCTGGAACGTATCCGTAGTCAGCTATTTCAATTCCTATGGACAAAAGTTCGGGTGCCAGGGCGGATGCGTGGTCGAGACAGGACGTGACGGCGTTTGCAACTCTCTATCACGAGGAACAGCATTCTGGTCAGTCCAACAAACGACATGACTTGGATCTGGGCAGTGTGGCATACCTTTCCTGTGGTGTGACTGGAGTCCTTCGCATCATAGTGAGTTAGTTGTGAGGTGTAGAACCTAAGTGATAAATACAGCGTGGACGTACCCTCCTCTCCTTTTGCCTTTTATGTTGCCGACTCTCAGACGACTGGAAGGTGAGAGAACCAGCGGTGGCAGTGCTGGGGCCTGAGGCAGCATCGAACTCGGATTGATACCTGCTCCATGACGAGTGTTAGACATGGGGGTAGATTACCCATACGGAATCCAACCGTAACGAACATGAAATTGCTAGATAGAGTCTGTATCGAGTGATTGAAGGAGAGAATACGCAGGTGAGCTACATGCTTTTAAGTTGTACTTTTCAGTTTGGTGCTTTATAGAAGCCACGGCCCGTCTTGGCAAGCACAGCCTTTTACACAATTATACGCTGCGATTACACTCGCTCGCCCACTCATTATAAAGTGCGTTATCCAGCCCTTAGAGTATGCCCAACTGCACATACTCCTTATGTCTCAGATCCCATCGCAGATGTCATGGTTATTCATGGAACATTTACAATTACCCCTCACGCTTTCTGGCCGGACTATAGCCGCCAGGTGGACATTTGGCGATTTGGATCAGAAGCTGTAATTGGCGCTCGGAAGACAAGTACATCGTACCATGCCGACAAATGCACATCTGTACAACACAAACTGAAAATTTGTATACTTCATCTGAATCTGCAAGATAGATATGATAGAACAACCACGTCTCATAAAAAGGGAAACAGAAAAACAAGGGGAATATATATATATATATAATAGTATGCGAGATGTCGAAGAGTTACATACAGTGAATGTCCAGAATGATAAATCATGTATGTATGCGTGAAGCGTGCATGAAAATGGATGGGAGAATACAATGTGTTGCATAAGATTGTTTGGTTTTTGCGTTGGGAGTGAAGAGGGATAGGAAGAATCAACATCAAGGTCAAGCATAAAATAAAGAAAGTGTGCGAGCGATCATACAGTACAAATCACGACTTCAAAGAGTTAACTGGCGAGGACTGTGATAAAGCCCTCCTCCCCCACACCATCCTCCCTAGTGCCCACCTCCGCGGCAGCCCAGTACAATCCCTGTATTCCTTTCCGTCGTAGAGCTTATGTGCCTGTTCCTCCGTGGAGACGTTGGTGGGGCCGCCTTCGTATAACATCTACGAGTTTGTCTCTCCATATAACGCCTGGTCCTCTGTTTCGCTGTACAGCGACTGAGGACTGTACCACGATCTACTCTTGGAGGTGGTACGCTCCTCCTCTGGGATAGACTCGAGTGATTTTGCGCATTGTGAAGGTGAGGGAAATACTGGATGCGTCGAGAGTGGAGAATTGAAGGGGGATGGGGCGGGAAGGGCATTTTGAAGTGTTTAATGTTGAGGATGAAGGGAAGGATGGTGGAGATAGGGATGCGGTGAGCATAAGCACGAATCCGCCACGGGACGAGGTAATACAGCAGATCCCTTAAAAGCCTCGTCATACCTCCTGGAATCACCGTCAGCTTCTCTTTCTCTCTCCGACTCGCAAGCTCAACGCCCAGTCTCGAATTCTTCGTCTCCACGCTCACAAAACCATCACAGCTCTCACTACATCCATCGCCCTTCTGCCTCCCTCCCCTCCCACATCTCCTCTCTACCCTGCTTGCCACCCTCTACACTCCTATCCACTCTCTCATAACATACTCCGCACCTCACTCCTCACACCCCTCAACCTCCTCCTTAACCTCCACCCTGTCTTCCCGCACCTCCAGCCTTTTCTTCAGTTCCTTATGCGTGACTCGCGCGCATCACGGCTTGGGGAGGGGTAATGCACAAAATCACACAGATCCTCTGTCCTTTCCGATATCTTCTTCACCAAGCGACTCCACGACCTCATCCCCGTAGTGAGCACAAATAGGCCTGTGCTGAACCACGATACAGTGTAGGGGCCGAGGACGGCGGAGGTGGCATAGCGGAGGAGGGCGCCGAGCAGCGGGGAGAGGAAGGTGAGAAGGAGGGATAGCGACTCGATTTTTTGGGCTTAGAAGATGCAAAGAGTGCGTATCTGCTCTCTGGGGATATTGGGTTAAAGAGTTGGGATGTTGAGAGGTGGTAACAACGGTGCTGGGGGCGGCATTTTTGGTATAACTGACATGGGACTATTTTGAATCGTCAATGAGAATGTTGAACTCGGAAAATCAAGAAATGTGAGCTCACCTTCAATAATGTGATGCGGATTAAAAATCAACGATATGACAAGCGGCAGACTCTCGACGTGGTCTCGACCAGTGAGCCAATTCTCAATGGATGACACGAGGGCTACGACCACTGCGGGTCAAACCCGTACCATGCTTTTGTATTCTGCGACATTGCATACAACGACGAGCTGGTGGTGGTGGGTTGAGGATACCCTGGACCATAGGTAGAAGAATCACGGTCGGGGTTTTTCTTTGGTCGCGGTGGTGTAAGCAGTAGTATCCACAGACGGACGACGAGGTTTATCTCTCCTCGTCTCTGACATCTCGCACGGTGAGGAACAGCTAAGGATGGAGCGGTGGCACTGGGGAGAGCGGTGAGTTTTCTCTGCGCTTCCCTTTCATCGCCTGTGTTGAATCAACGAGGTTATGAATGAACCCCTCAGCGATGTAGGAAGCAGTCTTGGTGAGTTGTGTTACAACGCAGCGCAGACCCAGATGGAACCAGAATCGCAATATTGCCGTCACGGAGTCACACAGCAAGAAGAATGGGAAGTTCAGTTCAGATCAAAAGTTGAGAAGGATACAAGCTCAAGGATAGGTCTGAAGGAGAAAGAGGAGATGAGAACACCTCATCAAGAGATGGCTTGCACGTGCTGGGTTGGAACTTGGGAGGTTATAATTACTAATACTATTAGATAAGATATTCGTTGATCGTTCAGTCGCGTGCGATGGGATAGAGTCTTGATTGTTTTATTTTATGTTATTCGGAATATTAGAGCTTTTGCGATGATGTATAGATGACAAACCGTGAGGTCTCAAGGTTTGTGAGCGAGCAGGTGTTGTTTGGCAGACCTCCCAAAAATTCGGATTCGGAGAGTTTTCGGGAAGCACGTGATCTCGACGCGTCAAAGCTCTCGACGATTCGCGTCGGGCTTTTGTGTGAAACACACGGCCTGAGCGCTAAGATAAGCCCAGGGATCCGAGCTGGTTCCAAGCAGCCATTCCTACAGGAGATTTAATTCACTCTGCATACTTCAAGGAAGATCAAATACATATAAAACATAAGCATGCTCCCTGTGATATTGAGCAACGAGCCCAGAGAAATGGGGACACGCCTAAAATGCGGGGTAATATGACATTAGGTACCTGCGTCCAGTGTGCACTTCAGTCGCTAAGCCTACTTCGTTAGCGACGTGGTTATGAATCTATTCGATGGATACAATCTAACATATCCATGAAATCTGTGCGTAGTTTCGGGTTTCGTATAGAAGAAAGATGTCGGAATGCGGTAGGAGGAAGAGAACAACGGAATCCAGGTCTTGAGACAAGTATCAAGTGAACTCGTGTAGACAGCACGAGGCTCGCTTCGTTGCTCGATGCAGCTCCTAGTCAGCCCTGTTGTGCAACTATAGGTGGTTGATTACCTCTATCCACCGAATTGCGAAACTGGGTGAATTACAATTTCTATCGAAGAAAGATGAGTCCGAGACCAAACTGTAATAAAATAAGATAAAGCAGTGGTCGTAAGTGGATCCATAGCAGCACTCACACTGATGAGCGTCATGGCGTCGTCAAGAAGGCTACCACAATATGATATGTCCTTCGAGATCGAGTTCTTCCACAAGTATTGTAGAATGAGCGCCCGGCGAATATGCTTCCTCATACATTGGAGAATGGTATCGAGTGTACTATCAAACGAGAAGCATTAATGTAAAACAATACAAACGTAACGGCATCGAAAACATACTCTTCGAGTCTCTGTATAGGCACCTCGAGGGCTGTCGGCACTCTAGCGCCATTTCGATGGATATCTGCTTTCACGCAGTTGAGAATGTCCGCACATCGTCCTGCTAGACGAAGAGCGTCGTCCCTGTTTATCTATACAGACATTAGTAGTCCCTTGGAGGATACACAGTTCGAAACGTACCCGAACTTGTTCTATGGCACGCCATATTTCCAAGAGACGTCTGGCAATACCAGACAGTCCTGGAACGAACACACAGCCGGCTACGTCAACTCCTGTGGACAGTAGTTCGGGAGCAAGGTCAGATGTGTGTTCAATACAAGACCCGATAGCGTTTGCGAGTCTCTATCAACACGAAAAGCATTCAAGATTAGTAGTCAAATCAAATGACATGATTTGGATATCGGCAGTGGTGACCTACCTTTCTCGTGTAATTCTTCGCATCATAGTGAGTTAGTTGTTCAGTGTAGAATCCAGGCGATAAATACAGCTTGACTTACACTCCTCTCCTTTGCCCTCTTGTCTCTATTCCCAGACGATGGGGCCGTGAGAGACTCAGAGGTGGCCATGTTAGAGCCTGAGGCAGCATCAGATTCGGATTCAGACCTACACGACGAGGTCAGCGTCATTAGATACAAGCTAGATGGCCCCAAGAGAGCGAACTATAACGCACATTTTATGGTCAATAGAGTCCGGGTGATTGAAGGAGAAGATACGTCTCAGCACTAGTGATATGAATCACCGGTATTATGGGGCTCGATAAGCTGGTGGTCATCATCTGCGCCTTTATATAGCCAGTACAGCTATGTATTTGTTCTAACTTAAATACTACCCAGGCAGTCTTCCCCGGCAAAATCCGACATGTCAATGTTTACTTAATGCTTGACATGTCGGATTTTGCCGGGGAAGACACAAAGCTTGTTCGGTTGTTTTGTTTTATCCTCAGAGTGCCACTCAATTCTTACAAGTTCAAACCGTGTTCAAACACTTTTCTCCATGTGAAAGTTTACTTTCCGACCTTACGAAACGACGACGCGCACTACTCGACAAGTCCACAGCAACCCTGTCTGTCGGGAAACCATTTGTGGAATAGGGCAAACTGCGGGAATCGAGGAGAATCATCCTCCAAAATGCGATTTCGAAGGCCGACGCTTTAGGTCACAAGTCGTTGAACTGAACTTTTAAGAATCGAGTGGCACTCAGGTCTTGTTTACTACTCCGAGTTGGTTTTATCTTTTTCTATTTTGTGTATTCTTGCACGTGTATCTATTTTAGGTGTTCATTACCGCCCTATCCTTTCAAACATAATGTTAACAAATCCAAACGGACCCTGCATTCACATCCCTCTGTTCAACTCAACATGTTTTGTCTGTTCCCCGGCAAAATCCGACATTGTACCGAGACGAGACATAGCGTCAAAGCGAAGAGTACACGTCCAAATGATAAATCATGTGTGTATGCGTGAGTGGTGAATAAAATGTGGGGTGGAATGGTTTGAAGAATATGTGTCATATAACACTGTGAGCTCCTTTTTTCTCGTTTTTCTGTTAAGACCTAAGAGCTATCAATACCTTGCAACCCTCACAGCACACCCACAACCCACACCGCCCGCCTGACAGCCCAACTCACAACGCCCAGCGACTGGATAACGCCGAGTGCTGCAGCGTCCACGCCTGTTTGCCTGTTCCTCCGTAGAGGGCCTGGCTGAGTGCGCCCTCATATAACGTCTGCAAGCTAGTCTCTAGGTTCTCTGGTTCGCTGTAAAGCGATTGTGGACCGTAACACGGTCTACTCTTTGAGGTGGGGCGGTCTTCTTCGGGGATGGATTCAAGGGGGGTTGTACATTGTGAAGGCAAAAAAATCGTAGATGCGGAGGGCAGGAGAATTGAAGGGGTTGATTTTAAGGAAGGGGAGGATGGAGGAAATAGTGATAAAAATAGTACTCTCGCACGAATCCAGACGGGACAAGGTACTGCATTACCGACTTCAAAAACCTCTTCACTCCTCCCAGAATAATCACTCCCTCCCTCAGCTTCTCTTTCTCTCTCTGACTCGCAATCTCCACACCAGGCTTCACCCTCTTCGTCCCCACACTCCCAAAAACTATCACAGCTCTCTCCACATCCTCAACCTCCTGCCTTCCCTCCGCACACCTCCTCTCAAGCCTCCTCACCTCCCCCGCAGCCATTACACCACCACATCCACATCCACATCTCTCATCCCTTACCCTCCTCTTCACCCTCTCCTCCAGCACCTACACCCGCTTCTTCACTTCTTTGTCCATTAATTCACCTGTGTCGCGGCCTGGGGAGGGGTAATGCCGAAATCACGTAGATCCTCTGCGCGTTCCGACATTCTCTTCTCCAAATGACTCCATGGTCTCATTCCCGTAGCGAGCATAAATAAACCCGGACTAAACCACGATACAGCGTTGGCGCCTAGTAGCGCAGAGGTAGTGTATTGGAGGACCAGGCGCCGAGCAACAGAGAGGGAGGTGGGGGTGAGGAATAAAAACTCGAGTTTTTGCAGCTCGGACGAGGCAATTTAAAGGAGGGTGTAGCGGCTTTCGGGAATATGGGATCGGAGAGCTGCAATGTGGTGAGGTGGTAGGGGCGGTGTCGGGGGCGGCATTTTTGGTATAATTGCCATGGAGCTGTTTAAGTTTATTAAAATAATATATGATGAGAAGGATGTAAATTCGAGAAAATAAAGGAATGCTCACCTTCGATAATCTGATGTAAATAGAAAATCAACACGATCAGCAATAAATTCTAGATGTGACCTCTGCCAGCTAACCAGTTCCCAATGGGTGAGACGAGGGCTACGACGACGGTGAGGTCAAACTGGTACCATGCTCTTGTTGTGAGCGCCTTTGGGTATGATGAAGAGGTGTTGGGTGTGGTGGGTTGGGGGTACCCTAAGCCATAATTAGTGGAAGAACCACGGCGAGATTGCGCTTGAGCCTTTTCTCGGGCATATAAGTGGTAGTGACAAGGTTTATTGATGTCTGATGACAACCCCACATGTGCTGATGTCGCAGTCTTGCTACCCTCATTCCCAAGCCCAAGTTCCTCGCCTTCTTCTTCTCCTCCCTCTCCTCCCTCTCCTCCCTCTCCCCCTCCTCACTCATTGCATTACTCCGCTCCATCTCACCCACAGACTCCCCTCCTCTCCTGCCTCTTCCCCATCCCCTCCCTCTCTATCTGCCCAAATTCTCCTCCTTCTCCACCTCCATTTTCTCCATTTGCTCCTAGACCTATGGTGCCGATCATGCTTTAACGATAAATCCAAGTTCAGCTCCTAGCTAAACAGCAAGTCATTCAAACCCAGCAACGAATATGCGCGTTCGGCGACATTGATGTGTTTTCGGAGTCCTGTGGTGGTTGGGTTTGGCCGAGCGGTTATTGGAAACGCGGTGGGGAGAGCGGTAGTAGCTTTAGATTCCATCCTTTCCTTTCCTCCCTTCACTGGACTGAAGACGAGTATTTATGTTCAAAGCGATGTACATTTGGGAAGGAGCAATTGTGAGACCCAGGTACTAAGAGAATCATAGACCAAGATGGAATCGCTGTCACAGAGTAACAATATCAACGTCGCGCGACCAAAAGATTGAGAACAAGTTCAAAACCCCAGAGGTGAAGACCACAGCGTCAAGGAGGAGGGCAGGAGAATAACTCTAACCGAGGTGAGAAGCAAGAAAGAACGAAAGATGACCGCTTAAGCTAAGCTCAGCTGCTTCATCACACCATTCAGCCTGTGCACCATCGACTCCGAGTTGACAAACAACGTTGCACGTGCTACTTTGAGAAGGGAGGCATGATTTGCTACTCGCGGCAAGACGACCGCGTTTTTTACTTCAAATTATTCGATACATATTCATGTCTACCCACCCACTAAGGGCAACCACAACACAAGCGATGAAAAATACAAATCGACAGCAATGTACTCAAAAGCAAAGCGATGCAAAAACGAAAAGAAAAGAAAAAACAGGCATCGCACGTCCAAATTATCAAAAAGTCGACGTGAGTGAGTGGATAAGGATAGCTGGGACTAGTGAGCTAGATGCAATGATAAAGAGAATCTAATGATGTGTGCAGATAGTGTCGAGTTTTGGAAGGAAGAAAGGCGTGTAATGATGGTGAGAGGAATGTGAGGAAGAGAAACAGGGATTCGGTAGATACAAGTGTAAAGCCAACTCATGAAGACAAACCCAGGCTCGCCTCATGGGGCTCCGAATCAGTCGTGTTACACAATCACGCGTGATTCGTTGCCTCTCTCGACTGAATCACGGAACCTCGGTGGATTACAATTTCTATCAAGGTTTGCTGAAGTTGAGTCCGAGTCCAAACTGCGATATCATAAACCAGTGGTTGCAGATGGATTGATAGCGACACCTACGTTTATAAGCGTCAAGGCGTCGTCCAGCAGATTGTTGCAATAGGATATGTCCTCGGAAATCGAGTTCTTCCTCAGGTATTGTAAAATGAGGGCCCGGCGACTGTGCTTTTGCATACAACGATGTATGATATCGAGTGTACTACCAAACCGAGAAGATCAGTATACAATGATGCAGACACCCAGAGATTCTAGACATACTCTTCGAGTCTGAGTATCGGTATCGCTAACGCTGTTGGGACTGTGGCGCCATTTCGGTTTATTTCTGCTTTTATGCATTCGAGAATGTCTACACATCGTCTTATCAAGCGTAGTGCGTTGACCTTGTTCACCTATATAGGCATCAGCATTATCCCTCGAAGGGTAAATAGTTAGAAACGTACGCGAACTTGTTCTATAGCACGCCATATTTTCCACAAACATCGAGCGACACCAGACAGGCCCGGAATTACTCCAGAGTTAGCTACCTCAACTCCAATGGACAGAAGCTCGGGCGCCAGGGCGGATGTGTGATTAACGCAAGACGCGACAGCGTTTGCGACCCTCTATCAAGGAAATCACGAAGAACATTCATAATCAGTCCAACACACGGCATAACCCGAATCTCAAGAATGGCCCACCTGCCTCGTCGACTCCTTTCAAGTTGAGTTATAGTGAGCTTTGGTTGTTCGACCCAAAAATACGACACCAAAGACAGGACGTACTTACCCTCGTGGACTGAGCCCTTTCATGTACGTTGAGCGAAATGGTGCTGGGTGAGCCGGTGTCACTGTCCTGGTCGGAGTCCATATACTAGTGTCTAGTCACGTGTCATATAGCTCCACTGGGAGATTGGGCGACCTACGAGTAATCTGTGTGAAAAGCACCACGAGCGATGGACACAGCTTTAGTATTAAAGCTGTGCACCGTATGTGATCTTGGCCTCGTGCATCGACAACTTGACAGCCAAACAATTCTCACCAACTACTTACTTATATGAGCGTGCAAGTCATGACAATTGATGGGGCAGGATGGAGTGTCATTTCTTGGAAGGCAAGCTAAGCACAATTTTTAATTCAAATTAATGACTGGATACTCCTACCCAGTAGATACTTCCTGACACGTAATCTAAGCGCATATTATATATAAAATCGGTAACAATGTGTACAATCGCAATGCAAAACGGAAACAACAAGGCAAGGCACAAAATCTTCAAAGCAAACTACTCCAAGGTTCAAGTCATGAAAGTGTGAACAGTCCGAGTCCAAACTGTGATAAGATAAACCAGCGGCCGCAGGTACACGACTGGTAGGAGTACTTACATTGATGAGCATCAAGGCATCGTCGAGAAGACTACCACAATACAATATGTCCCTTGAAATCGAGTTCCTTCTCAGGTATTGTAGAATAAGCACCTGGCGAATATGCTTCGTCATGCATTGAAGGATGATGTCGAGTGTGCTGTGAAACCGAGAACTTGAAGATTGGGATTAAAAATGCAGACACACGAGGATTGAAGACATACTCTTCGAGTCTACGAATAGGCAGCTCCAAAGCCTTCGGAACTCTATCGCCATTTCGGCTGATGTCTGCTTTTATGCATTCGAAAATATCCGTGCAGCGTCCTACAAGGCGTAAAGCATTGTCCTTGTTTACCTATGCACACGTCAACAGTCACTCGAGAGATGCATACATCATTCGAAACGCACCCGAACTTGTTCTATGGCGCGCCATATGTTCAACAAGCGCCTGGAAACACCAGAAAGCCCTGGAACTAGTCCAGAGTCAACTAGTCCAATTGGACTATTGCAACTCCTATGCACAAAGGTTCTGTACCCAGAGCAGATGCGTGGTTAAGGTACGACGCGACCGCGTCTGCGACTCTCTGTTGATAGAGAAAGCAATTGCAATTAGTCCGACGAATGATATAGCTCGATCCTGGATGTGGTGAAATACATACCTTTCTCGTCGACTCCTTTGGGTCATGGTCGTTTAGTTTTTTTGTCCAGAAACCAGGCAGAAAGAAAGCTTGGACTTGCCCTTCTCGCCTTCGCCCTCGTATTCAAATTGTGTCCAATGCTGGACTCGGAGCCTAAAGCAGTGTCGGATTCCGACCTGTACCATCAGCAGTGTTATCAGACTGGGGTGGATATTCTCAGTGGTTCCAACTATAACGCGCATCAAGATGATGAATCGAATCCCTATCAGGGTGATTGAAGGAACAAACAGTTGAGCTCCGTCTCAGCACGAGTGCGAGAGTGTAACGGAAAGGTTTGCAGACATTGAATCCGGGTCCTCTATCTTATATGCGGCTCGATATGCTGGTTGTTGTGTATAAGCCGCGCTGTCTATCCTGAGATACACTAGCGGTCATCCGAGTCACGTTAAACGATTTGAGATCTATCATCCAGATATTTCCCACGATGCATGTGGGCCCGGAGGTTCGGTGCCCTCACCTTATTTCATCACAACGAAAATAAACAAAGGGCACCGAACTGATCTGGTCCGAGAGTATAATCAATTCGAAGTGAAATAAAGTATTTTTCGAATCGAAACCACTGATGAGGAAGGCTCAAAACATAGTCTCTTGCATGTACTCAGACCATGGCAATAGTATTATTTTGGGTAGTCCGCTTGATTAATTGCTCATAGAACGGTAGCGGGGAAACCGCATGATTCCTATTATGATGGAACAAGTTTAAACAACGTCCTAATTTTATAACTTCGATCATGTACCATGAGAAGTGAGCCACATCTGCTTCTTGCACCTTCAATATCACCCAGATCTTAGATTTTGATTCCAAACGTTCAAACTTGGAGTTCGCTGAGTGCAGCATTGACACCCTCAATGGGGAGGAGGGAGCAATGTCAATGCGCTCAAGAGAAATTTTGTCACTCTCCCAACTTCCAAAACGAGGTGATTGTGAAATATTCAGGAGAGACGTCAACGTTACTCTGGACTCCGAAGGCAAAGCCAACAGCCACGCGCTAGTGACAACCAGCTCCTGATAAATGATACGCCAGTGCAACTCCCACCCGTGCCTCTAATCATAGTCATCCCGAATCGATGTGATATTTGTGCATGTAGGTATGCACACATGGACCTGGGTTTTTCTGTCGAATGTAACTGAAATAAAACTTCATAGACCTAGTAATCGCCTGTCAAATGATAAGAGACCGAAAATGAGCGCTCAGCCTCGAATCTAAAGAACCGAGCCGAGCTCTCGTCATTGCTACTTGTGTTTTGGCTATTCATTTTAAACAAGTACTTGGAAATCTGGGATAAGAATCGTCAACCAGATTCCACTCATTTCTCATGATACAATATCCATTACAATTCAAGATATATGTAAATACACTCCTTCCGTCCTTCGTTTGACCTCTGCCCTCCCTTCCCTTCCCTCGTCACCCCCTTCCCTCCCCAATCCTACATAAACCACCCTTTCGGTTGATCTACCTCCTCCCCCTTCACCTCCCCATCCCTCCTTTTCCTAATCTCCTCCAACATCCGCTTCACACCCTCTACATCTCCAACCGCCGCATTCCCGTTCCCCCAATCCACTACGATGGGGTACTTCAGCGCCTTGGGGTTCTTCTCTGCGAGTTTCACGATCTCTTTCACCGTCGAAGCGCCTCCTGACTCTGATGATCCCGGGAACGCAGAGAGGAATGTAAACGCGGGGTTAGTCGCACGAGGTGAGAACTGCATTATGGTGTTGAGTTGGTCTTCGGTGGGTGGGTTTTCGACGACGGAGAGGTCGAATGTGAGAGGGGGGTTGGCGGGGTCGGTTGGTGGGTAGGGGCCCTGTAACGATGATTTGAGGAGGGCGAGAGCTTTGGTAGATGGGGGTGAGGAGGGGTGGTGGCTGGTGGTTTGGGCGTTAGCGCTTAGCTTTGTACCATTGGGAAAGAGGAGGAGGGGCTTACAATATTGAGATTTCGGGCTGTGAGTGGGTATGATGAGCGACTTGGGTTCAGATATGATTAGGTTTGAAAGGAGACTTACGAGTTTGCGCTTGAACGAGTTGAACATGATAATAAGCGCCTAGAGGTTCACGGTAGGATTATCGAGGTGGTGGCAGGTGAAGTTCAAGTTGAAGATGGAGTCACATCGCGGGCATCAATGCTGCTGATGCGTGCGACCACAACCCTACGTCATTGACCGACTGGTGTCTAGACCCTCCGGGCCTCATTTCCGCTCGGACCGCTGGCCTGATGATGAGAAGTTCAGGGTGACAGTTCCCTGAGTGCGTGCTTGTTGGACTCGAACCACGACGACAACCGCCTTCAGTTTCTCCCTCTCAGCTTTACGCGTTCTACCGGTTTGATTTATTGATCTGTGGTTTTGGTATGTTGTTTAGCTTGTGAAATAAATAATAAATTAATGGTTTAAGCTATACGATAATCGACTTTGTCGTTTTTTCTTTATCCGATGCTGAACTCTTTGACTTAACCGTGGTTCATTGCTATAATGTGACTTGATATGGGACGGTGCGACACGTTTGAACGGTTATATATCGTCTTGAAAGGCTTCTTTTCGTCTTCAATAACCAGCTCGACTCAACCCCAACCCCAACCTGATTTCAGCCATGTCGCGAACCAACTCTGTCAAGAGCACCAGCTCAAATGGCAGAGCCTACAAGGACGAATACCGCGGTTCACCAAGCGGGATGTCACACTCCCACTCGCTCTCCCCAACACACACTCCTTCCCAATCCCGAACACCATCCCGAGCGCCATCTCAATCCCGAACTCCATCGCGGACACCATCCCAATCCCAATCCCAATACCGGGACTACAACCGCGACAGCACCCGCAGCGGCCACTACACCCCGCGTTCGCCCTCCTATTCTAGTCCTCTTGGGAGTCCAATCACTCGATCTCATAACCTCAATTTGACGTACAATCTGCAAACTATCACTAACAACACCTATACCAGCAGTCCCGAGGGCGACGAAGGCGAAGGCGACACGCGCGAAATCATCATCCGCTCTCGGTACGACGGTACCCCACGCCCTGCATCGCCGCCTCCCCCACGCACACTCGACGATATCCGCGATCAGGTGTCGCATGAGGTTGCGATTCATACGATGAATAAGCTACGCGACTTCGACGGGGTGAAAATTGGTGTGAGGCTTGTCATGACTAGCGGGAGAGACGATGATTATCTTCGTCTTATTGGAGCGCATCTGCAGTTCTCCATGCGAGGGAAGCAGTACCTCGTCGCGCTCGCGAGCTCGCCCTTCACAGGAGGCCCCTCCCTGAACACTCTATTGATATGCTCGTCTTCAGAGGATCTGGTCCAGCGGTGTGTGTTGTTGAGTTCATCCAAGTTCCTAGGGAGGGTAGTGGGTGCTTCGCCGAGCGATCCGACATGCTGGATTGCGACTATTCGGGATTTGGGGTCCGAACCGCATGATGAAACCGCCTTATGGGACGTCCTCGAAAAAAGCGCCCGAGCACCCATCGACCCGCTCCTCCCACCGCCCGGCACGCGAGGGATCCACGACATGGTTGCTGAGGCGCGTGCCAAGCTGCAACGCATCAGCCCTGAACAGGCGTTGGATGAGTTAAGGGAGACGCAGGTGGGTGCTCCTACGTTTCTTGTGGATATCAGGAGCAGCGAGCAGAGGAGAAGAGAGGGCGCGGTTCATGGGAGTTTGATTATTGATCGAAATGCGTTGGAGTGGAAGTTTGATCCGCGGGCGTCGAGTAGATTGTTAATTGCGGACAGGTATGATTTGAGGATTATTGTATTTGATCAGGTTGGGGATATGTCGAGGTGAGTGATCGGAGTGTTTTTCTTTTTATGTTTGTATATTGAAAGTGGTGTGGGTTTTGTAGTCTTGCAGCGCATTCACTTCAACAAATAGGCCTCCTTAACGCGACTGATATTATTGGGGGTTACGAGGCGTGGAAGAACGCGGGCTTGCCTATTGATCTCGATACGATGACGACAACGACGAGAGAGAATACGACGCAGAACTTGACCACGAGGGAGAACATCACACAGGGACAGGATACCACACAACAGCAGTATGCAACACAGGCGCACACGACATTCGCGACAGAGGGTGTAGAGTCAGAGTTTTTGCCAGAGGAGTATCGGAGGCATGAGCATACAAATGATCTTCAAGTTGCCTGAAGTTGTGAACGTGGTTCAATAATAATATATATCCCGACTATTAGGACTTGAACTTGTCATTGCTTATGTCCGAGCGATTGTGGGTGTGGATGCTGAATTCCATCCAAAGCATTAGTGTTAGCGTAGCAACTAAGTAACGAGGCCCGTTACTTTTGGGGACTCGTTTTTATGTTCCTGGTTTTCGTACAACTTCCATGATGAGCCTGGTGCATTTGTGCGACGCTCGCATGCTCTTGGTTTGCAGTGTCCTTTTCCCCAGCTACTCGATACCCCCCTTTCGGGCGGAAACGCTTCGAGTCTAAGGATTTAAATATACTGACGAGGTACGCTCTGCGTGATGATGAGCAAGGGCAGAACCACCAATCGGCCTTAATTTCAGGGCTTTGTGCTTTTGCTGAATCTTTTGGTCGTGCACATATGTAGGTCGGGTTGAATTATTATGACCCTTATGATACGTATGACGTCGTCAACTCGGGAAAATCCAGGGATAGATTCCAGAAGTACCGTGTATAGTCTACTGTAACACGTCTGGTGCCACTTGACCTATAGGTAATTACAAGGAACCATAAGTCTCTATAAATACTACAACATAACAAGGAGCTGAGAACGAAAATGAGATATAAAATGCAGACAAATTGTGATGATGATACATATGTTGATCGTTAGTCCGTTGCAAATTTAAAGCGACATTCGAAAACAAAATATTAAAACACGCCTAGCAGACTGGGGTTAAAGAAGGGTCGGTTCACTGGCACCAGGCCGGAATTGAAGTCGAGCGATGAGAACGGTGCTCCAGGGGTCCCCAATACACGAGACCTTGCTGTGGCTGTCGAAAGGCACATCTCCGGCTGTGTCAGGGTATCTGGGACCACATTTCCCGGCACCTTTAGCCGTGGTGAATACTCCCCATGGCTGACCATGGCTCGACTGTGGGTGCACCTTAAATTTTGCCTGAGGGTGAGACCGTTAATAAGATGATACTTCTACGAGCATTCGAATAAAGTCGGCTCACCCTTCCATCGGGATGGCTGTGACTGACGAACAACCCGTAGTTTGGAGTTCGAAGCGTGCCAGTGACTGGGAAACGATCGAATTGAATGATGACAACTTGGGCGACGTAGAAAAATGATGCTCTTCTTACCTAGCATGAGGGTTTCCCTCGTAACCTCAGCGTTAGAGGCGCATGCAGATAAGATGTGGTCGATGTTGTCCTTGAACCACTCCTTCGAGCACTGCAAATCTTCGAAGTAGTGATGCTCTGTGATTTCCGCATGCATGTATGCGGTCTTTTTTCCCGCCTTCAAACGGAGCGTATGGCGCTTTGGCCCGACACGAGGAGACAACGTCGCCCTATAGGACAAAGGGAAAAGAAGGCATGAGCAAAACACAACAGTGGGAAAGAGACCACTCTCCACTCACAAAATTTTACTCAGCGTACGCGACCCCGAAATGAAATCGTACGCCTTGCGAGATAGTCTTCTTGAATCGGATTTGTCGACCCCTATTGCAACGTTTCCGTTATTTCGGAGGCTTGAAAGAGACCTGATTTTTATCTCATGGCATTTTTCTGGTGTGATAGCATTGAAGAGAGTGACGAATTGACCGGCTGGTTTTGACAAAAATCCGACAGCGCCAACTTCGACGGGTGTTGGGTCCCATAAGAATAAAGTTACTTGAAAATTGAAATGGCAATAATTTAGGTCGTGACTGGATGTGCATGACAATGGATCCCACGTAAGTGTGTACATACAAGATTCGTGAAAATCGTGCTGGTGACCGGCAAGTAGTCGATATGTCTTCTCTGTCTTAATGACGAGTTTCGCTGCTTCGGTTGGAGATTCTGTTGCACTGGCGGCAACAGGTGACGATCTGTGGAAGTTCGACGAGGATGCATGACTGCAGGTAGTATGTTCTGCTGGTTAATTGCCCTGGAATCGAGCTGGAATCCAACTCACCTCGACATCATAATGTTCCGCTGTCGTGGAGCAGGAGTGGTCTCCATTCTCGGACGCTGAGTTGCATAAATCCCGACTGGGGTCAAGTGAGCTGATGACACGTCTTGCGTGGATATGTCTTTACCGTCCTCCTCAGCATGGGACGGAGGTATAAAAGCTTCCAACACTCGGGATCTTCGGTGTGGTAAATTTGTAGAGAGTATAGGAGGTACTGCTGGCATCTGCACTCGAAGTAAACAACAAATTAAGATAGTAGATCAGTTAGCAAGAGACATACCTCGAGCAGGGTCACGACACGTCCTAGAAGTTCATCACATTTCCTTATATCGTTCAAAGCTGTGTCATCATCAAATGAAGCTCGTTTCCCCATCATTTCAGAGATGGACGCGAGAGAACTGTAAGAAAACGTCTAGTGTTAGCTGTGTTCCAAGCCACAGAATGCGCATTAGAATCAGGCGTACTGTCCGAGTTGGGCTATGGGCACGCTAAGTTCCGTGTCGCCTTGCCCTGCATATAATCTCTCTATCTTTTCTCGTACATGTATGAGGATATCTGCACATCGTTCTACTATGCGCAGACAATCCAGGTTGGCGACCTAAAAATAGATATGAATAGCCTCCTCGAACCTTAGTAAAATAGACGCACATCCATACGCTCTGTGGCGGCCCATATCATCAGCAAAAGGTATGCAGATGCAAAGAGGTCATGAAACGGCCGTGGCCTAAACGGTTGGTGGTCCTCGACATTGCGATTGATGATGAGGCCGCATGCAAAACCTTCCACAACTTTCTGCAATATGAATAATGTCGTCAGCCAGCTGCAGCTCACTGCGAGAAACAGGTCCTAAGCCTCAAGCTAACCTCCTTCACCCTCTCTCTCAAATCCACGTGGTCAGGGTTATGATGAAGATAGATACTTGGCCTTGTGGATGATCCCTCAGTGCCTCTGCATGTTACACTGCTGCTGCTGGTTCGCAATGTGGGCTTCTGCGGGAATGCCGAGGCAACATTAATGAAACTCGAGCACAGAAAGAACAAAGTCAAATGTACCAAATAACTTGTAGGAATAAGACTTTCTTCCCGTTCATTGGAGGGATCGTAGCTGAAGTAGAGGTGATGCAGTGAGCACCACCAGAACGTTTACTCAACATGGAGTCAGCTTGATCGGACCTACATTTGAGAGATTGACTCTCTTGACGATATAGATTTTCGAGAGTCTGTCAATAGGGCGGCCACATGTGATGAGCTCTGTTTCGTTGAAGAGGGGAACATGGGGGAAGAGATTCAGTCGAAGGGGGGCGGATATAGAGGGAGAAGGCTTTAATGAGAAACCAACAGATACATGCACATGGCATCAGGACCCCGAAGTATGCGAATAATTATAAGTTCTGCACAAAAACCCGTTAAGGGAAGAGGTCTTTGTGCGGCCATTTTGTCCCCGCATTTGCGACCTCTCGTAATGTGAATGTGTCATCACATCGTAATATGAATTTGTCATCACATAAGTGAAGAGGTTGCGCAAATCATAATCTATGCTATCTATTCTATCTATTCTATTCTATTCTATTCTATTCTTTTAAAACAAGGACCATTACTAAGCTGACTAAGATTATGTAAGATTATGTAAGGCCCATGAGCCGCTCTTTCAGTGCGTTTGTGCGTTTGTGCGTGCTCACTCAGAGCCTGCAGCTTCTGACCCAAACAAGGACTTCCTCCCCAAGCAATATACACTAATTACCCAAAATAAGTTCTGAAATAAAAGGTTAATCTTGGATATCATCCACCAAGTAAAAAGCCAGGAAACATGACACATTATAAAGAACAGATAAACAGACCACCAGTGACATGATAAATGAATTTGAACAATTTACAAGGGACCACAAATCACTTAAAAAATATGCATGGATGATGATACCAGAGAGATGTCAGTCCTTATAATCAAGCTGCTGGCTATTGAGATTTCTGGATGCAGGTATTTAAATTATTTAAATTAGACTGAATTACAGTGATCCACTGGTCCTTGGCACAGCACCACTCCTTGGCACAAATAGCCATTCCGACCTCAATTTCTCTCCGTTTCCTCTGAAACTTTGCACATAGCTTGATATATATGACAGCTATCCTGCCTTCAAATATGGAGCATATAGAATATCTGGTTGTCATAATATTTGAAGTTTAATAGCGAAAAACTTCACTTTTTTGCAAATTTGTGATATATTGTATGTTTGGAAGCTGATTTGGCTAATTTTTTTTGATGACCATAATGATATACATGCCTTAAATAAACCTGAAGTGTTAATTTGATACTACACGTGCTCCCAAGATAAAAGTATCACAACAGCAAGACAGTGTTTTGAGACTGGGTTGTAGTGATGGGACATCAAAAACCATCAATCCATCATATCTTCGTGTCGTATACCCCTTTAGGACAACCCCCTGAACAAGACTGATGATGTGTCGTGGACCCAGGTTAATGATGAAGAACAATAAGAAGGACAGGAAATATTATTCCAATAACCCACCCACCATCATGACTGGCTGAGCAAAATCAAAGACAAAGAAGAAACGAGAGGATTCAAAAATCAAGTCTAACTTGGTGACCCTTGCTGCATTGATGTACCAAGAGGGACAGGATTCAGCGGATCCACACAAGAAGATCAGTCTGGATAAAGCTATTGGGTTCGTTGAAGATGAGTATCACAAAAACAACCCTTCCAAGCCCCCAATACAGCTCAGTAAATCCACAGTGAACAGATGGGTGAAGGGTGGGAGATCCATACAGGAGTTTAATCAGACAAAACAGTGGTTGACAGTTGCTGAAGAGGACATGGTTGTGGAGACTGTGATTGGCACAGCAAGACAAGCATTTCCTGTGATGTTGAGGTGCATTGAAGAACAAGCTAATGCTATTTGTGATTCATGCTATGGTGCTGCATTTCCTGAAACAGGTGTTGGGACAAACTGGGCATCACGGTTTCTGGAGCACCATCACGATCGTCTAAAATCTTATTGGTCAAAGTCACTGGATCACTTGCGTGCTCAGGTCGTCAATCCTATCACCAAAAAAGAGTACTTTGATCTATTGCACAAGGCTATCTACAGAAATGAAGGAGAAGACCCTATTCCTCCAGAGCTTATCTATGGGGTCGACGAAACTGGGATTCATCCGGAAATTGGGGTTTCACAGAGAGTTATTGGGCCGTCCCAGGGGCAGATCCAGCATCAGCGATGAAGTGGAGATAGAGAAAATATCACAGTAATTGCTACCATCTGCGCTGATGGGACAACAATTCCACCAGCTGTAATTTACAAAGGAGAAGGATATCAAGTGTTGTGGAAACAAAATAATCCATTAGATGCATTGTGAGTGATATTCATCAATTATATCATAAATCTAACATTATATTTATTAGCTTGGGTTATTTGAAAAAGGGCTACACCGATGGTGAAATTGGACTTGAGTGGATCAAGTTTTTTGACCAGTACACAAAGGCGAAAGCAGCAGGATGCTGGTGCTTATTACTTGTTGATGGGCACAAATCCCATTGCACACTCCAATTCCTCACATATGCCTGCAAAAATCGAATTCATATTCTTTGCTATCCTGCACATTCCACTCATATTTACCAAGGTCTGGATGTCATGATTTTTAGTGTCCTTAAACGATGTTGGACAATAGCTTGGGATGAGTATGAGAAAATTCACAACTGGGTCAAAAAATCAAATTTCCTCAAAGTCTACGCTATGGCTCACTTGCTTGGAGGCATTTACAGCTGACAACATCTGCTCTGCATTCCGGAAAACTGGTGTTGTTCCATTCAATCCCAACAAAATAACCGAGACTATGATGGGTCCCAGCCTTGCAACATCTACCACTGCACCTGCAGCTACTCCTGTCCCTGTCTCAAGCCCAGTCCGCACCATTGCCAGGCTTCTTTATACTGCAGGTTCTAGTCAAAAGCAAGCTCAGGCACTTTCCAATGCTGAAGATCTGGCCAATAACTGTGTGCGTGTCATTCAGAGACTGGACCACAATCACTCACCTGATCAAATCAACGACTTGGAGTTTGATCAACCCACGCTCGACGAGGCAACAATAGCCGCTCTCCAATCAACTGCATCAACTAGCTTTCTATTCTCTCCTCTACGTGGATCTGCAACACCCCCTCCTGCCACCACTTCTGTAATCATACCCACCATGAATCGCTATCATGCCCTCACACAATTTGAACCAGAAACTGACTGGGAGTGGGAACTGATAGAAAAACTGTTAGAAGCACAGGAGCGGGAAAACCAGTACAAACTCACCCTGTCCTCGATGCAAGCCACTGTGGTTCTTCAAAATGTGTGGGTCCTCAAGGCAAAGGAACAGCTCCAGGCACAACAGAAGCCAAAAAAATCAGCAAGCTGACAGCTTTTTGGGGATGGGATGCTGAAGATGTTGACTGGGGACCGCTTTTACTGTGCTGCTGAGGATATTCAACAAGCTGCAGCTGATAAGGCTGAGCAGGTGAAGTTGAACAGGCTCTTGAGGGCAGAGAAGGCAGAGCTGGCGGCTGAGTTCAAGGCATCAGAGATGGCGAGGAAGGTGAGAAACAGGGAGAGAAGGAAAAAGCACAAGGAGGCGGTCTCCAAGTGGATGAAGGAATCCCAGGCTGCCAAGCGCGAGAAAAGGAAGCCACAGTGGAATAGACCGAAGCTGGTAGGAATTGAATCTCCCCCCCTAAGAAGGACAAGCCAGTTGATGATGCTGAGGATGGTGAAGGGATGGTGGAGGATGAGGATCATGCAGAGGAAGGGGATGACAATGAGGAGATGGGTGGAAGGAGTACCGATGATGATGAAAGTGAAGATAATGAACCAGATTCAGACCCTGATTCCAACCCTTGATAGCCGTCCCTTGACTCAGCCATCACTTGCCGCTGTCAAAATCTCTGATGGCCATCTGTGTCAAGGAGTGGTTTTTGTTTCATTTCATATCCAGATAATATTTTGCTTCAATTCACGCTATTTTTATTTGTATCACTCTCATATTGCTATAGTATGTTCATTATATGTACAAGACTTGGCTTGTAAAATTTTATTGCGAAATATTGACATGGCGTGTTGCTATTGTAAAATTAAATTTCGCTGTGCCAAGGACTGGTGGATCACTGTAGATTGTTAACCACAGGCAAGCGCGAAGTGCAAGCCTCTCGAGTCTCAATATGTACCACACAGGGGGAAACCACACAAGGTCGAAGGACAATGTAGAGGAATATAATATTTAACTGTGTGGTTGGGTGCATTGGTGATTGATTGATGACTGGCAAGCGCGCAGTGCGAGCCTCCACTTTCCTTTCGAAGACACTGACTTCGCAGGAGAAAATAACAGTATACATATGTAGGTGAAAATTATAATATATTAACATCTTTAATTAATAACCACTAAACTCGAAGTCCCTACTTCTTTGTGTGTGGAAAGTAGTATGCAACCTGCACTGACCCCCTTGCAAAGCAAGGGCAAGCCAAAGGCTTGTATGGATTGATTCAAATAATTTGTTTATTTAAATTTACTTAGTCATCTAGGCTTAAAAGGTGCATTATTAAGCATCATTTTTAGTTTCCAACTGGTCTTCAAGAGAGCATTTCTGAGCATTTCTCACTCCAATTTTCATCGCCCCATCATCACCCCCTATATCTCTCTTGCTCTTGAGATAGCCGAACACCATTGGCTCTAATATATGACTGATAATTACAAAAAAAATGTGACTGCAATAAAGCAAGGCTATGCAGGGCAGCAGGAGTTCTGGGATAGCAGTTGTTACAGCAGAGATATTAAAATTCACTATAGCTGATGAAACTGTGAGTGGATAAAGCTGTAATTTAACACACCTGTGTGCACTACACATGTGTCTAGACAATTCCTGAGTATTACAATGAACAGTCCAGATTTATGAGTGTAATTAAATTTCGACTATTCATAGTAAATGGAATAGAATCAGACTAGCACTGGAATTGGTGCTACAGTGGTGATCAAAGTATTGCACGTGATTGACACCCATATTATCTCCACAACAACACAAGATATCAACATGATTTAAATTGTATTTTGTTAAATGGATGTTAAGGTGTAAATTCTGTATGTGAAATATATAAAAAGATTAATCTATGAGAAGTGAGTGAGTGTAGACCAAAAATGTGACTTTTCACCTCTGGGAAGGAGATACAAGAAAAATCTGAAAATATTATGGGAGGTAGGCCTGCTTAATCTAAGAATACCATAATTTAAATCTCGAAAATTGATAGAGAGAGTTTCTCAAAAGATGCTAATCATTGAGGGGACTTTTTGAAAATTCTGCAGTGTTTGCACCCAAATCTTCAAAAAGTCCCCTCAATGATTAGCATCTTTTGAGAAACTCTCTCTATCAATTTTCGAGATTTAAATTATGGTATTCTTAGATTAAGCAGGCCTACCTCCCATAATATTTTCAGATTTTTCTTGTATCTCCTTCCCAGAGGTGAAAAGTCACATTTTTGGTCTACACTCACTCACTTCTCATAGATTAATCTTTTTATATATTTCACATACAGAATTTACACCTTAACATCCATTTAACAAAATACAATTTAAATCATGTTGATATCTTGTGTTGTTGTGGAGATAATATGGGTGTCAATCACATGCAATACTTTTGATCGCCACTGTAGCTGCTATCATGTGACAGACATTAATATAAAATATTTGACTCATCTGGTTAAACTGTAAAATAAGCTCTTGAAGATGAATCATGACCTAAGAGATGTTATTATACAGTTCTGAGTTCTGACATTCAAAACACCTGTGGTTTTCCTTACAATAGCATCCAAAGATGTA
This sequence comes from Panaeolus papilionaceus, assembly GCA_015501605.1. Taxonomy (NCBI): domain Eukaryota; kingdom Fungi; phylum Basidiomycota; class Agaricomycetes; order Agaricales; genus Panaeolus; species Panaeolus papilionaceus. The sequence goes on from JADNRZ010000016.1 coordinate 439,843, forward strand.
TATTTGTCTAACTTTTTTACACTACATCATGATCTTGCTTAGGAACTAGTCCTGACTTGGAATTGGGAAAATGAGAATGTCAGGACTCAGATTTGCCAGGCCAGCGGCCATGGCCCACAACCTAGTAAGTTCTGCACAAAAAATAGGGAGTTCCTGATGCTGACTGTGGTCGATATAAATATCTAACTAGAGGCATCAGTAGGGACTGTGACTACTTTAAATTTGCGGTTGATAAACACCAACACTCTGTTGAGGGCCATGACCTGCATAGCAGTCCTGGCAAATTGCGAAGCCCCTTCGAATTCTGTCATCCCACTGGATGCGATGTATCTCTTGGTGGCTGAGCCTGGGTTCACCACACAGAGCGTACCATGCCAGGACTTCGAAACCCCTAGCTCAAAGCATTTCCAGCTGGAGGAGAGACATCAAGTAAGTATGGGGAAAAGGACACTGCCAAACAAGGACATGCAATGAGAAATAGTTGCACAAAATGTGCCAGGTTCACCATGAGGCAGTGCAATTGGAAGCCAAAACAAGAGTATGCAATGAGCCTGAGGAAGGTTGCTCAAAGCCAGGAAGATACATAACAACGAGTCCTAAGGGGCCTCGTAGCTGTTTTGTCTGGCTTGTCAAGTGTTAGCAGCAGTATCTGAATGTTTCACAAATTTCGAAGCTTCAGCTCAATATGCAGGTGTGTGCCTAGATGTTTGGCCGAAATTTCGGGCAATTTCCCTGAGGCATTTTGTAAGAGATTCTGGGGTCCAATGTTACCTAGGTCCAAAATGCTGTTCCATGTTTGTGAAATCAGAGTCACAACACCACCACATTCCTGACAGTGACACTGTATGTATAAGATGATAGATCCAAAGGGGTTAGAAATTTTAATACATTTTTAATTACAAAATGGAAATATCTTTTACAAATACAAGTACGAATGCAGGAAACCCTTTTTAAGACTTCGCAAATGATACCTTTCTGGTGAACTTGTGGAAAAAATGATGGTTTTGGTCCCAATATGTTACCTGAATAGCACTTATTTTGTTAATCTGAAAAGATTTTTCTCCAGAGGCACAATCTTTGAGGCTCAGAAGAAGCACAAGTACCGTTGACCAGAACTGCATAGTTGGATTTTGCTCGGTTCACACTTTGATTCTTCGGCTGTGTGTTGGCACTCAATGATAGCCCCCTCTGATGGAGTCGCATGCCCCTATTTATTGACGTAGCCTTCAGCTTTGCCCCATGTAAGCCTACATTCATGTTGAGATACAGCATAGAAATTCAATTTCAGTTACTTATGAACAAAATCATCACCACCAAAATTGAATCACCCTCATCTGGAGATAAGACAAAGCCTGAATTTGGAAGTATTTTCTGGCTTACCTAATGTACACTTGGATTTTGTGAACGTCAGGGGCCATGGACTGCGAAGCAAAGGTGCACCTCTATCTGAGTCGATGAGCCTCAAATCTTAGGGTAGTCAGTAAAAATCAGATTTAGCATGAAGGGAGATCCTGAGTTATGGCAGTAGGATGTCAATCACAGTATTGTCTGAATTAGAATAATAAAAGAAATAATGACACATCGAAATTCGAATCTTAATATCTAAGCGCCCACAGGTGGTGAAATGCACAAATTATCAGTAATTCCAACAAAAAATATTCATCAACAGAATATCTAAATAAGAAGGTCGAGAAGGTGATAAATGGAGGTACCAATCGTGCAATGATGAAGCTCAGGCCCACCATACCCCTGTTTTCATGGTTTCTAATCATTAGAACACTTGGAACAATGCAACAGTGGCTACAGAATACAACTGAGCTACAAGATCACATGCAGAATACGACTGCAACCCAACCACACAACGGCTAGCAATGATGACCACTGGCAAGGCCAAATGAAACCAAAGCTTAGATATGAAGTCTGGGTGCAAGATTGTGATTCGGACAGATAGATAGCGTACAGGGTACATCTATTGAACACAGAGTAAATAGAGTGATAAATTAGTCTAAATTCAGGTGATGAAGAAGACTACCTCGTGGTATTATACATACAAGTGAGTAAATTATTTGGAATAATCCACAAGTCAGAATACAACTTGGATGACACAAGCTGTTATGGTAGCTTGACAGGTGCTTGCGGTTAAGGCCTTTGAGCTAGTTGGAGTCGGTTCAGTCGTGTGATAGAGTTTGAGTATCGTTCTAAGAATGCCACTGCGTACACACACTACGCTGGTATTGTCTTAGAAGAGAGCAAGAGGAGTAAGATCGTTGTAGAAGTTGTTGTTCTATTTGAAGTTAAAGAACTAGCTAAAGAACAAGGGTATAAACTATGGGGTTTATATAGCTATCTAAGAGGCTGTGCATGTAAACACCAAGTAGATAAGGTGCAAAGTCCTTGAGTCAGAGTAGGAGTCATAACAGGGTGAGCATAAGAGTACAATAAGGAATGAGTCATAAGTGTGAGAGAGATGAGTAAGGAAATGAGTCAGAGATAGGAGATAAGAGTGGAGCGACAGCGGAAATGGACATGGAGTGAGAAGGGAAAGATAAGAGAGATAAGGTGAACTACAAGTACAAAGAGAGATGATAGTACATGATGATAAGATAAGAAGGAGTGATGGTACAAGATAAGATAGAAGAAGAGGAAGGGAAAGGAGGACGTAACACAAGCCAAGGCAAAAGTAACTACACTAGAAAAATAATAATAAAGTCTCGATTATTTGAGTATAATTCCAACCAAAATTACAAGTAATCAATAAATAACCAAATGGCGAATGACAATAATGTATGGTGCACATTTAGCACTTTTATTATTTAGTTGAAACATTTTAGGTATTTTGACACACTGTCAGGGGATCTCCTGCTACCTCCTATTCCTTTCCTTATTATTGTCTCTCTGTCTCTCCTTTCTCCATTTCCTTTGCTCTATCTCATTATCTGGACATATCATGGACTCATAGATATTATATTACACTCTCCTTTAGTTGCCATTCATTCATTATTTAGTTGTTGCCACTGTTACATAGTCATTCCTTTGTGTTTCCCTTTGTTTGTTTCCAAAGGCATTATTTGGCATCAAGGCTGATGCCAATGCCAGCTCATCACTTAAATAGCTGTTTCACCTGGGTTTGATCCTTTACCTCTTTCTCTTTGGATCTCCCCCAGGTGAGCCTACTTCCTGTATTTATGTAGAGCTGATATATATCTTTGGATCTCCCCCAGGACTTGTGTGTGTCTGAGGTGCCCTTACACACACCTTGTAAACATTTTCATCAAGTCAATGTATAAACCTTTCTTTTGTGAACTTGGCATTGAACTTTTTGAATATTTTGACCTTTTTCAAACATTTTATGAGTGCTTATTGCTTGTTTGTTGAAATTTTGAGAAAATTTTGAACCTTTTGTGAGTGCCTACAGAATATGTGATTATGAGTGGGGAAATTATGAGAAAAATAGATGATTTTGCAAATGTTTTAATGTAATTCTTTAAAAACATCAAACCATTTTCTGGCACTTAGATAGGCATGGCAAAAATTCGAAAAAATATTCGAAGAAATTGCCAAGCATCTTCAGGCGCTTATAAAAAATTTCTAAAAAGTGCCAAACATATCTGAGTGCTAGTTGAAAACATCAAAAAGTTGCAAACACCTTGCACAGGTGCCCAAGAAATTCTCAAACTTTTTGAGGTTTTCAACAAGCGCTCAAAGATGTTTGGCACTTTTTAGAAATTTTTTATAAGCGCCTGAAGATATTTGGCAATTTCTTCGAATATTTTTTCGAATTTTTGCCATGCCTATCTAAGTGCCAGAAAATGGTTTGATGTTTTTAAAGAATTACATTAAAACATTTGCAAAATCATCTATTTTTCTCATAATTTCCCCACTCATAATCACACAAAAGGTTTGTTTGATTGGATATTGAAAAATATTTACAAAGTATGTCAGGGTATCTAAAATGTTTTTGCTAAATATTAAAAGTGCTAATTGCACACCATAATAATGTCCAAAATTGCAAAAGGGAAGTCATGTGGGGTATATGTGTGTGAGACCCTGTAAGCATACCCTTAAGATTTGTTCGCCTTTCTCATCCCCAAATCTCACATCTGAGCTTCAGTTTCTTCTTGTTTCGTAGCAGCTTCGAAATTGACGAATTGTCACTAGCTGTGCATGTGAAATGTGGTTTGAGTTTCCTCATATCCCAGTCATTTCTCGTGGACACCAGTTGTTGGCTGCTGCATCCAGCTGCTTTTGTTGTTGTTTTTTGTTGTTTTAAGCTGTACCCTGGCTTTTCTCGCTTGTAGTCCACTAGCTTAGCCATTACCAATGCATATGCCCAAGCTTTGAATACCCCGTAGCTGATCCCACGATAGTGCCATTGCCAGCATAAGCCTTGTATTAGTTCTCTCAGTAAACCTCTTAGGGAGACAGCGAAGATAGAATGGACATGCTCAGGCTAACGGCCACAGTACAAGTTATAATCAATTGCTCACAACTCCTTGCCAGAATTTTCCGGTTTTGTCTTGGCTACATATATTTAATATTTGACATATAAAATTAAGTGAAAAATAAATTTCCACACTACATTCCAACATGAACTTGTGTTGCTTCAGTAAACTTCATGAAGGCTACATCAATAAATAGGGGCGTGTGACTCCATCAGAGGAGGTGTCATTGAGTGCCGACACACAGCCGAAGAATCAAAGTGTGAACCGAGCAAAATCCAACTATGCGGTTCTGGTCAATGGTAACAAGGGGACGGATACGATTACGCTGTATATATTGGGTGGGGCAACAAAAGACACCCAGTACTCATAATCCGTGCCCCGCGAATTTTGGGTGTAGTGAATCAGACATGATAGATCAATCCCTTAGGCCTTAGCGTTAGCGCAGCTTTGCAGTGCGGGTGTCCCCTATTGCCCAGCATTGTGGTTACGTCCCTATATTTCTCCACATTGCCACTCTATCCTGTTATTAAACTCCTATCATCGAATTAATATTCTAAATAATTTCAACCATCGAACCATTTTCTAAAAACTTAAACCCTTCATCTGCAAAGCATGAAGCAATGTCGATCCAACAACCCTAATCTAATCTAAAAATAACTTGCACGTGCTACGTCATTTGTCAGGGTGACGATGATGCGGGAGGGGGCATGGCAGATGGCATGATGGAGCACGAGTAAGCTCAGTCAGCTTAGCCTGCCCAGCATCTTGCGTTCTTTCTTCTCACCTTCTGTACCCCCTCTCCCCTCCTATCTTATCCTTTACACCCATTCTACGCCTTTAGTCTTGAGCTTGGGATTTGGACTGCTTTCTTTGGTCGTGCGCCGACTCTGATACCATTACTCTGTGCAGGCGATTCTATCCAATCCAAGTCCAAGTACAGTTCTAGAGTTTTGGTATCTGGGTCTTACCTGCATAACGCTTTAGGCACTCTGAGTATCTTCTCGGATTCATTAGGAAAGGCAGGAAATGGAGTCTAAATCTACCACTGCCCTCCCAAACCAACCCACCGCTGTCCCCAACTTAAACCCAACCACCACAGGACTGCGCAAACGTATCAAAGTCCTCGAACGCGCACAATCGTTGTCGAGTATGAATGAATTGCCATTAGGCGAGGGCCTGAATTTGAAATTTAGGCTGAAGCATGATCGGCGGCATCATAGGTCTCGGACGGGCGGAAAGAGTGAAAGAGGAGGAGGAGAATTTGGGGCAGATGGAGAGGAGGCAGGGGATGGGGAAGAGGTAGGGGAGGAGATGGGGAGCCCGTGGGATGAGATGGAGAGGAGTAATGAGACGAGTGAGGAGGAGGGAGAGGGCGAGGAATTGGAGGAGGAAAGGGAGGAGGAGGAGAGGAAAGACCGGGAGCTGAGTGAGGGTAGCAAGACTGCGACATCACCACGCGCGGGGCCATCATCAGACAAAGATAAACCTCGTCGTCCGTCGGTGGATACTACCACTTACAATTCTAGGGAGAAACCTCCAGCTCGTCGGGGTTCTGCCTATGCTTCAGGGTATCCTCAACCCACCAGCTCGTCATCTTATCCAGCAACACCCACTACGAGAGCATGGTACGAGTTTGACCTCGCAGTCGTCGTCGCTCTTGTTTCGCCCATTGGGAATTGGCTCACTGGCGGAGACCACGTCAAGAATCTTCTGCTTATCGTGTTGTTGATATTTTATTTACATCAGATTATCGAAGGTAAGTCGAATCCACCCCTTATCCTCATAACTACAAGATAACTAATCAATTATTCTGTATATCCAAATCCATAGTTCCATGGCAGTTATACCAAAAGTCCCGCCCCCGCCACCGTCCATACCACCTCTCGACATCCCAACTCTCCGACCCAACATCCCCCGAGAGCAGATACGCCCTCCTCGCCTCGTCCGAACTCCAAAAACTCGAAACTTTCTTCCTCTTCCTCACGTTCCTCTCGCCACTACTCGGCGCCCTCCTCCTGCGATACGCCACATCCGCCGTCCTCGGCCCCGACGCAGTATCGTGGTTCAGCACGGGCTTGTTTGTGCTCGCTACGGGAATGAGACCGTGGAGTCACTTGGTGAAGAGGATTTCGGAAAGGACAGAGGATCTGCATGATTTCGTGCATTACCCCCCGCCCGGCCGTGACGCGCGTGAATCAACACATAAGGAGCTGAAGCAGCGGGTGGAGGTGCTGGAGGAGAGGGTGGGGAGGCTGAAGAGGAGGGTGAGGGCTGTGAGGGAAGAGGCGGGGGAGTATGTTGATGAAGTGATGCAGGGAGTCCGGGGGGAGGTGAGGAGGGTTGAGAGGAAATGTGGAGAGGGGAGGAGGAGGGTGGAGGATATGGAGAGGGCTGTGAGGGTTTTTGCGAGTGTAGGGACGAAGAAGGCTGCGAGTGGAAAGCCAGGTGTGGAGATTGCGAGTCGGAGAGAGAAGGGAAAGGCGAGGAGGACTTATGATGGGGTGATATCTGGAAAAGTGAGGAGGCTTTTGACGTCGGTGATGTATTACCTTGTCCCTGTGTGGATTCGTGCTCGCGTCCTATTTTCATCATTGTCATCATCTCCTCCAACTTCTCCCTCCTCAAAATCAACGACTTCAAAATTCTCCCGCCCTATCCCTCTTCAATCCTCAACGCTCAACGCGTCTACTATTTCCTCGCCCTCACAATGCGCCACACCACTCGAGTCTATCCCTGAGGAGGACCGTACCACATCTAAAAGTCGATCGTGGTATGGTCCGCAGTCGTTATACAGCGAACCAGAGGACCAGGCGTTATATGGAGAGTCAAGCTCGCAGACCTTATACGAAGGTGCCCCCCCACACGTCCTCTACGGAGGAGCAGGTAAACAGGCGTGGTATTGGCATGTTGCGGACTTTGTACTCCTTAAACCGCTTGGGGTCCTGAGCTGGGTTGTGAGGTGGGCAGGGTGGGTTGTGGGTGTGCCTGTGAGGGCGGTGGGCAGGATGGTATGGGGAAGATATTGATAGCTTTTGGCTCTTGACAGAAAAACGAGGAAAAGAGGGCTCACAGTCTTACACAACATGTTGTATTGTATTCTGCCGTACTTTTCATTCACCATTCATGCACGCATTCATAATTCATCATCTGGAGTTGTATTGTAACTCTTCGCCACGTCTCATCTCCCGTACTCTTTTGTTTTATCATTGGTTTCGTGTGCTCTTTGAAGTTTGTTTTACCTTTTTCTACTTTGTGTCTTCTTGTACATGTATTCTTTTATAGGCATTCTTTATCGCATTCTCCTTTCCAACAATCTAAACCGACGCTAATGAACCCGCATTCACATTCCTCTCTGCTTTCTACGGTGCCACATCCCCTGCTTCCGCCTCTTCCTCATCATCAGTGTAGGATTAGGAGCGGGTAACCCACGGCCGACGGTGAAGGGGAACGTGCAACTCGTAGAGGAAAACCCGAAAGCGCTGAAGGACACCATCGCGGTAGATTGGGGGAACGTGAATGCGGCGGTGGGAGGGTGTGAAAAGGATGTTGGAGGAAATTCGGAAGGGGGGGATTAGGAGGTGAAAGGGGGCGTGGTGGATCAGGTAGAAACGTAGAAGCATGGATGAACCAATTTGGAACCCCGTTTCTAAACTTCTAAAGGTTTTCACGGCGTTTCCGGTGATCTACATTCAATATTGAGCAACAGTAATTTCATATCGCTGCCGTATAATCCTCAGCTCTGCGACTATGTATCTTGACTCCATTAGCAGATATTGTATTTCTTATTTTCGCAGAGACCAAGGGTTTCCGGGAACGTGGGGTTTACAAACAGGTTTAACCAGTCGAAGAAGAGATCAGGGGACACGTTCTCTAATCACTGTGTGAAAAGATAGAAAACATTGAGGCGTCAGAGATACATAATTTATTTTAGGGTAACGCCGCTGTACTTGGAAAGCACTTACAATTGTCGTGATGTACCACAAAAACATCTGTACATGCCGTGCTGTGGATGAAGTTCAATCTGTAGTTTTCGCCCGATGTGGACCATGCCCAAATTTAATAAAAAATGTCTCTGCCGTGCCCTCCACAGTAGTAGGTAGCCCGAAAGACATGCCTAGAAAGCCGATGCTCTCGCAAGTTTGGGAGTCATAAAACTTTCCGTGCGAGTGCATCGGCTTTCTAGGATAAACCTAGCTTTTTGGCCCATTCAAGTTACATTGAAGTACGGAGTACAAACAGTTCTCGAAAGGCCCAACGCTCATGACTTTAAGCTTCAAGTTTATGACCAAGGCTCAAGTCCCATGTTATGGCTGATCATAATATTTTGGGAACTACATGTTCCGCCTGATACGCGAGATAAATCTAGGCACTATATACCTTAAAGGACTGCAACGCTTGAAGATCAAGCCCAGTAGCGTTGCTGGCGGGCTTTATCATTGACAGGCTTTGTCAAGATCAGTCGAGAACATATTTGAGACCGCAATGTTGGTGTTGTGATGTTGCTCAAATTGACATTACGAGTCTTTACGGAGTAAAGGGAGTTCTTAGGGAGAACTGTCCAAAAACCCTGAAAAGCCTTGCCCGGTATCCATTTGGAAAGTTGCCGGTCTTGCCTCAGTTCTGCTTCCTGCACACGTAGGCCTGCATAGCACACTATTCTACCCTATACAAAGCACCATTTCGTTTCATATTAATCAATATAAACAAAGGTATTTTACCTCAACTGAGCTTCGGATTTGTTCCGCCAGACGGTCAGACAGGGTCAGATTGAGTCACTTGGTTTTCGAGCCTTATTCATGTCTGCCCTTGATGATAGACTGATGTGATATGAGCAGATATCTGACTGCACACCCAGGCCAACAGCTGCATAGGTGTATTCAAACGGTAATTGAATGCTGATGTTGAGCACCACACGCGAGACTCTATCTCATCAAAAAAGAGTTAAATCAATAGCACATGGGCAATCAGAAAATGTGAAACGCCGTGCAAAACGGCCCGCTGCCGTGAAAGCAAGGGGACCTTGCACAGCAGTATACTCAGACTGGCTCTGTGCCACGATAAATTCTATGGCTTTGCATGATTTTCCACTGGACAGCACGGCAATGAAGTCCTAATGAGCTGGTTCACGCACAGAGTGATTATTGCTCAATAATCAACTTATAAAGCAATTAAATTAAATAGAATAGAATATCGGTTCATGCCCACGGGCCACAACAACCTTACATCAGATAGGAGCCCATACCATCTTTCATTTGAACAGCCAGTAATGACCAATTGCGACAGCTGGGACCTCTTGTCGTGTTTTTACGACAACACAACACAGGACAGCACACGTTAAGGAAGCAACAGATGATGTTGCATAAAGTACTGAAATTTCACTGGGGTAGCTAGGTACAAATACTCGAGTATTTATACTATTCCGCAGGTACCTTAAGTAATACAATATGAGTCCTACTTATGGGGATACTAAAGCTGTGGTTGAGCTAAGGGATCGAGGTGAGTAGAGATAAGGAATATCAAGAATTACGGGTACTATAGATGGAGGCAGCGACTCAGATGGCGGAGTGTTGAGGCGGGGACTGCCGGGGTGCGAATGTTACACCAATCAGACTCTATCTGACTCAAATATATGTATGTACTCGAAACTTGAATCAAAACAGAAACCGTTTCAAGATTTCCAACCCCATATCCAGCACAGTAATTTAATGTCACTGCAGGGCTGACTCTCTCTAGGGCGTTTTACGGTTATCATCTGATGGTCGCACCCCAAGCTCAAAGAAAAACAAGATGGAAAGACTCGTGTGCCGTGCCGCTTTGGCAGCGGCCCTTTACCCAAGTTATGTATAACGGTGTAAAACTATATGATCACGTCATCATAGCAAGGCAGGGATGATTGTTCCAGTCTCCCCGATCGCTGGATCTGATTCAGAAGCTGCTTCTTCGGCACGTATTGATGCCTCTGCCTTGAGGATAACTTTCATCACTTCTCTCGAGATACTTAACTCTCATTTCTCCATAACTCTCCATCATCTATCTGGAGATAACTCTCGTTTGTCCCTCGTGTTGCACCTCACTTTCACGGATGATGGACCATATCGATGTGTGGATTCTAATTTCTCAGACATAAATGACCCTGCTCCATGCAGACAGCCTCGTTAGATCGCCCCGTTGATCCCGATTCCCGACCACGTGAACCAAGGTCATTGGCGATATTCATCCAACCACCGACCTAGACCGGTAACCGTCTGTCTAATGAAACGTGACCACTTCGTGGGAGTTGTCGATAGACAGACCGGTAGATTTCGTCGTTCCCACACGTAGCTCCGAGTTCGACACAGCCACTGCACCGAATCTGACCTGACCTCAACTCAACTCGTCACGTTTCTCCCTATCTCCTGTCAAATGACATTTACAATCGAGGGAAGGGCCACGCTATGCATGGCGAAGCCCGCAACTTCATTATCCATTATACAGTGTAAATAACCATACTATCTCCAAAGCGTGATGACAAGTTTAATACCGATACAGTCACTTTTTACCTACAGCGAAAATATTAGGGCGTAATGCGCAGAATGACTTTGACAAGGCGAACGGTTTTTCGGGTGGGCAATACGCAATCGGTTTATGTAAAATTTTAATCATGTTTGCTCTACAGAAGAGTGTCTTTGGATGGTAACGTTAACATCATTTAAGGAATCAGATTTTGCATTTACCAGTGTATCTACGCCGTCGCCTGTCAGCATGAAATCACATTCGCATTTTACTATACCCCCCGGTTTACACTCGTCAAATATGTTGTTTATTGCAAATCGTTTTCCGTTTTCGTTGAAGAGGTTGGTAGTTTCGAGCGGGGTTTGAATGTCAGATATGTAGCCGTCGTGCTTGAATGCTTTGACGGTCATTATGCGGATGAAGGGAGTTTTATCATTTTGATAAGCGTCTATTGCTACGTTGTTTATATTCGTGTTGAATCTTCTGCACATGTAGTTGTGAACACTTTCGATCAGATCGTACTGCGCTGCAAAGCCTGCGGCTATGTCGTGGTTGGGCAAGTTTGGTGAACATATTGTAATGAAAGGGTGGACGTTTTGTGGGCTTGCCCATACCTGATCAATCCCAATGTTAGCGTTTGTATGTGTATACAGATGCGCTAAGGTTTACGTATCCCGGATGTTTAGCTAAATCTCTTTCTTCTTTGTTCGTAACTTTTTCGTGGCAGAACGTAGGTGCTATCATGCCGAATATTTGCACTCGAATTTTTGTGATTGCACTTTTCGTCTGCGGATCGTAAGCGGGCACAATAGACGGGAGATGGAAGAGGTTGATGTTAGTTAAAAAAAGCGGGGAGTCAAAGTTGTCGTTAACGGATGCGAGGAGGCTTTTCCAACGTCGATTAGCTTCATTATAGTCGCGAATTCTAGTGCGAGCAACGTGAGAGGACATCATGGTACTAGTGAGCATTATGTGAGCGGTGAGACGGAAAGTCGCCAGTAGTACACATGATGTCATTTTTTGAAACCTCAATGATCTCGCTGTAATGGAGTGGAACGATGTCCGATTATTACAAAGTTAACTATTTTAAGATTATTTTTTTAAACTAATAAAATGAAAGAAGCAGAGTTGGCATAAAAAGCAATATTAGACGTGTCATGCAGAGTTGTCCTTTTGTTTACCCTTCGCATCCTTTTTGCTGGTTTTGGTCTTTTTTTGTGCAGGTTGTTCGTCGTTGCTGGTTGATGATGCGGGATTGGCCCTCTTTCCGAAATTACCAAACGCTTCATGCGTTCCTGTGGTATCGACCGGTGCATCTTGATGTTGCTGCGGGGATGTTGGACAGGGAGGTAGATTGGGCATTTCGGGTTCGCAGTTGGAGTCGGCGATTACCTTGATGTGTTCAACAATGAACTGAAGTACCTTGAGATAGATTGTCATTAAGATGACGCACTCAGTCAGGACGGCATGCACTCACAGGTACTTTTTTGGGTGGACGCCACACGGTGAATACGCCTTCGAAAATAGCGAGAACTCCCAGTTTGAGTACCTTGTGCATATCCCAAGGAGCGACGAGTTTCCCTTGTATATCGTAAACTTCGTGTTGGAGGATTTCGAAAGAAGTATGTTGGAAGAAGGGATTATTTTTGTATCCAGGGAAATTTTCTGTAGGATAGGTGGCCCCCGAGACGATTTCGGTGCCTAGCAGGTCGTTAGGATGGGTGCATAGATGTATACTTCACAAGATACTCACTTTTCTGGAGGGCAGAACTAGATGTCGGCAAGGACGGTTTCGCGTTGATCTGTTGCTTAGTTTCGCGAGTCAGCCTGACTTTTCCTGTAGTTTTTTTTGGCGTGACAGTAGGCGAGGTATTAGGTTTCTAGATGGAGAATCGTTTAGTAGTGAGCGGCTGATTTGTGTGGAGAGCAAGAGGGGACGACTGAAGCTGTTAGCACATACCACATAAACGGGTTTCGTTGCAACTCGAATAGAAATGTCGTCGACTCCGGTTTGCGTTAAAATTCCGCGTATCTGATCGACCTTGTTAATTCGGTATCGTTAGTCTCATCTGTGAGGAAAGCAGGGGATGATATTACTTGTAGTCCTTCTTTGACCGCGTCCGTAATTCTTCCAATTTCGTCGACTTGATTGTCCCAGATAACTCGCAGAGTATTTGTCGAGAGTGTCGGTAAACCGATTTGAATGACATGTCGCGAGGAGGAGGAATCGTCCATAAACTTCGAGCGGTGGCGAGGTAAATGTTAGCCAGGAGCATTGACAGCGTTCTAGACGTAGGACCGCCTACCGTTACATTATCGCGAGGAACCAGATTGCCCAGTGGTCCTCCGACTCTTGTACCAGCGGCTTTGTTCCTGCATTCTCCTATCAAGATAGTCGAAAATTTCGATTGCTGCTGATCGTTGAAGTGGAAAGAGACACTGGACCAGGAATCTCCCCCCGTTTCCAAGTTGTGTTGCATGCTATAATCTTCATTAATCGACACACACCCTGTTCCAATATACGCGCGTTCGTTCATCGGATCGCAAAGGGTGTCCATGATAGTTTCATATATCCCATTCGCACCCAGACGAGATTCGTACTGGTCGGTGGGAAGTTCTACGGGGTGGTCGGTGGAAGAAGAGTTTGTGTCGAGCATCTGCGCATCGGAGGTGGAAGACATGTTAACAGAATTGGAATACGACAGAAATTGCAGCGGTTTGGATTTGGGTGGTAATTCGTGATTTTAGGAGTAACTAATTCGTTCGGATTACGCGCACACATATATATACGATTTTGAAAAAATAGGAGTTTGATCGCAAAAGAGACGAGCTCATGAAAGTTAAACTTAGTATTTCAAAACAGGAGAAAGGTGAAGGGTGAGGAGAGAGGAAAGGGGAAAGATGGGGGAGGATTGTTATTAAAGGAGAGAGTTTAAGCTTGATTATGAATAAGGCCAAAGTATAAAAATTAGGAGACAAATACACGAGAGTGAAACCGGCTAAATTTCAAAAAGGTTGGCATCCTCAAATTCGTCCGCGAATGCATATTTGATAGCACTAACGAGAGCGTGGTCGATGTACTCGATTACGTGACTAAGACGCGAATTTGACGTTAATGATAAGAAAAGCCAACGAAGCTGTTTAATCACGTACGCAGTTGTTCTTTCGGCAGAAGTATTCGCAGTCGATGAAATTAGAGAGCTGTTTGAGGAAGCGCATCCAGAGGTCAACAAAGTAATGGACGAGTTTGTATTTGAAGAGGAATCCGAAGTTGATGTAGAACTGCTGGTGTTCGATGAGGGAAAATATTCGGAATCAGCTTCGCTGTCGGAATCAGTTAAGGAATTGGTGTATGCGTTGGAGGATTTAATCGTTTCTAACACGCAGTCCAGCACGGCTTTGTCGGCGACTATGAAAGATTGAGAAAGGAACTGGGAAGACGCAATTTGGTAGGTGGTTTCTGCCCTCCAATCGAGATCTCGGTTATACCAAAGCTCCCAACTGTGGATCACTGAACAATCAACTGGCAAACGATCAAAGTCTTTCGTGAGAGGGATTTTCCACGTTTTTTTGTCGCCTACAAAGCGTCGGTTTTCGTTGAAAAGCGCGCGAGGATGATGCCTGTCGCGGGAATAGGGAACCATATGGATCATACGATATCCTCGCTTTTCATATTTTTCGATGCCGTTGACGCCTGCTCTAGTTCGTCGAAAGTTGATTAAAGCCGTCATTTTGTCGAGTGTAGGAATCGGATATAAGCAGTACGCGAACCATGCGGTGATAATGTTCATAACAACAGCTGTAGGATAACAAATACGGGTAGACGGCGTGAGTACGGTGCCGGCAATAAAGCAAGAGAGAAAAAGAAAGGAAAATAAAAAGAAAAAAGAAATATAAAAATAAAAGGTAGAAACAAATATGCTTACTGCTGTGGAAACACGCAATGGTGTCCATGTATGAGTACGCACACACTATAAGCTGGACACGTCTTTTTTTATACTTCCAGGTTGTCACCGTTTCGATCGAAGGGTCGTAATAGTGAGGTTGAGGATGAACCTCCATCGCATGCGACGATGACGAAGGACCTGGAAGAGCAGCGGCAGTGGCTGTGTCGGAACTTCTCTGAGTTTTTCCCTTCCAGCGAAATTGTCGTCGGAACCACTCCAAAGCGCCAGGCGCGTCGTCCGTACCTACGTAGAAATCGATATTGGCACCTTTGAACGGAGTTCGCATGAAAAGCGTTAGCGCCACAGAGCCCGATATAACCATATTGTAATCGGCCATAGCTTGACGTATTCCCTCGTGAGCTCGAAGGGGGAAGAACGGATGTACGTGGAGTGGGAAACTGCAAGCATGACGAAGGTGCATTCGGAAGGCGTGGCACATCGACTTACACACAGCAGATAATGCCGCGGTGTCAGACCCTTGTAAACATGCAAAAAGAATGTCGATTATTTCAAAGGGCCTTGTTGCAACATAAATTAGATTAGTCTATATGAAGGAATGAAAGCATACGACGTACAGTTCAATCTGTTTATCATTTATGTTTAAGGTGAGGTTTCCTGGAACAGATAGAACGGCAGGCATTGCAAGTAAGCAGATTTAGTGTATAGCGGGGTTTAATGGAGGAAAACGACGTTCAGCACGCATTTTAAACATGGTCGGAGGTCGCTTAGAAACAAATGTTTGAGGGTTTGTTTCTGAAATTCGAATCAAATTTGCAAATATGCTCCACGAGCAGGAACAAGGAACGTTTCTGGGGTAGCCGGGACGCATTGGACGCATGACGATATTTGACGATGACACTTGGGATATCACAACGTGAAAACTTTAGTTTGAACGACGAGGGAAGTATGAAAATAACAGAAGTACAGAGTTGATACAAAGCTAGTGTCATACTGAGAGGTTGTGCGTCGTAGTTTTCACGTTCAGCTCCACGTGAAGTTCGAACATTTCCGTTAGTGGATGCACTTCGGATCTCGACGGGCCGCTGAAATTACATCATAATTGTCAAACTTGCGGAACCTGTGCAAGACAGTAACAATCAAACCAGTAAATAAACGTATTAACGTGTGTTAATGTCGAGAGTAACTATTTCTAACTGTGAACGTAAAATATCGAGAAATGAGTTGAATTTCGTTCGTGGTAGGATGCCGACTCATCGGCGTTATGTCTCGGATTTACGACCCGGACGACTAAGAGTAATGTCCTTCATTGTCTCATTCTCCTTTTTCTAAATATCTTCTCGTTCGACCTTGTCATTGTAGCATTTATTGTTGAACTAGCTATGAACGTGAATACTGTTCCAATCGAAAATCTGGCTGTTCGTGCAACGAAGAAGTCGTCGTTGTCGCCTTTGCCTCCGAGGATTTCTGTTTATTTGGAGCCTAATTGTGATGCAGAGGCGAAGTTTCAAATCAGTGGGGTAGTGTGTAGCCAGGAGGAAGGAAGCCGGCTAGACGCATTGGGCGATTTCGATATGACCGGTGAGAATTGCGAACACGTGCGTATTTCTTCGCTCAATGTCGTCAAGTCCACAGTTAACAACGGTCTTCAACACAGTTTAAATATGTCACAGATTCTACTATTTGTAGACCTGAATATCGCATAAGGAGCGAAGTAGGAGACGGGAAAGGTTCTCAGTTTCAAGAACAGACAGAGTTCATCAAATCGATGAGGATGATCGTTGGATCGGCTTTGCAGGTTCGATGCCTCTACTCTTATTTTTTCAAACAAGTGCTGATCATTGCATATAATTTCCTTTTTATTCTTATCCTCGAAAATAAATTAGAAGGATGTCGTAGATCGAATTAGCGTGAATAAACAGTCGGAACAAGGTTCCGATGTGAACATGGTCATTAAGGGAGAGCCGTTGTACTGCGTACGTGGTAATTCATTTCAAGTTCTTTCGAATAGAGTTAACTCTTAGATACCGTCACAGAGGAATCCAAGCAGTGATGGAAAGCGCGTTCAGGACCTCCACATCTCAGGGAGAGCCAGAGACTTAGCGGGTAAGTCATTCGATAAGAGTTATTTTATCGATATTAATTCGTCCTGGACGCTAGCACCGATTATACCGCCCAAGAAGCAGTATTACACGCCTGATAGAATGCCAGGATACAACAGATCGCGGTTTGGGCACAGGTCTTCGAAACTCGTACAACCTCAAGTACGAACTTCACAAGGCATTTTAGTCGAGCCTTGGCACATTCAGCCGCTGTTCTCACATCCTCGCAGAACCGACTTCATAGGACGTTTCGTCTTTCTTCCCATTTTCAATAATGATTTGGTACGTGCATGTCGCAGACGTCTTACTTCTTTGACTGACAAACCCATTATTCGTCCCGGCATCGATATCATGCTTCCTTGAGTCCAGATTAATATGCACTTTTACGCAGACAAAGTACTCATTACGGTATGATCAAGTATTTTACTGAACTCATACTCTAGAAGTCTTCGTTTACTGAGCTGTGGACGCTATTAGAAGGGGATTATCAAACGTTAATTAAATTGTACATACAAAGTAAAAGAACACGCAGCAGGTTCTTCTTGGCGATGATCAGAAGAGTGTACGTGTGCCATTTTATACTCAGATACGCGCCGCTCGAAAAAATTGGATTTTGCTTGTAGCGATATAAGATCCATGAAGTCAAACGGATTGCTGGAATTCCAATGTTTCTCGCAACCGAGAGATACTAATAAGCGATCCGCCACAAACTCAATGTAAGCGCTCATAAGGTTGACGTTCATTCCGATTAGGTTGACAGGCAAACTGTCTATGGCAATTAGAAATAAGTCAAAACACGTTTTATGACAGCAGTAGTGTGTTCACACACCACAAATAAAATGTTTTTCTACGGCGACGGCGTCTTTGATGATTCCGAGTACGACAGAATTTGTTGGTCGTCGGCGTACGAACGTCAAGAGATGACACGCGAATTCCGTATGTAGTCCTTCGTCGCGACTAATCAGATCGTTAGAAAATGTGAGGCCCGGCATAAGTCCTCTCTTCTTCAACCAATATATTGCGCAGAATGATCCTGAAAAAAAGATCCCTTCAACGGCTGCGAACGTGATTAGACGTTCTGCGAAACATGTATCGTCGCTAACGATCCATTTTTGCGCCCATCTAGCCTTAGCAGAGACGCAAGGTATCGTGGCGATTCACCTGTAGAGGCTGGCTTCATTAATGAAAGACTGTCTTTCAACAGTGAGTGTTCATTTATCAGAACTGTCCATGGACAGTGACTGTCAATAGGCAGTGGGCTGGCTTTTGTCAGTGGGGGGGGGATTTTCCGGGGGTGGGGGATGGGTAGGGGGGTGGGTAGGGGCATATAGGGGGTGAAATAGGTGATATTCCGGGGGTAGGAGGATGGGTAGGGGGTTGGGGATAGGGGGGATGGATGGGGGATACCGGATAGGGGCTGGTGGCTTATCTGGCTGGGTGGGGGTAGGGGAAATGTTGTCGGATAGATATGATATGGGTATGGGGCCGTAGAGAAAAAAATCAGGATCCCGGAATGGGTATTTTCGGGGTGGGGGGATCAGTGGTTGGCGAGCAATTAAGGAAATACACTCTCAGAGCCGGCGATAAATCAAAATAAATCGAAAAAATAATATAAATCGCAAATAGCGCGCTCATTTCTGCTCCGATTAGGCTGAAATTTTGAACGCAGCCTCCCACATATGATCCCTATCGACCCTTAAAAAATGTTTTTTTACATGGGTCACTTGAAAAGCCCCTATCTTTGGCCCAAACAGTATCCTGCTCCATATTGCACCGCTCTGGGCACTATTTTGGGCGATCTATATATCATTAGAAAGCTATTAACAGCCTCTATAAGATCCCACCATCTGATCTGCCAAATTGTACCAGCAACCCAGCAGATCAGGTTCGCTTTTTCTGCTTTTTCAGCCCCTATTCCCCCTACTACAATTATTTCCTCAATATTGCTTCGCTTTTGGCACCATTTGGGGGGATATATATATCATTAGAAAGGTATACACTATATCTATCTATTCATGTAGTCTGATCTGCCAAATATGGCCACAGAAGCAGCAGATCTGCTCTGGTTATTGTGCATTGATTAAATGAGCCCCTATTTACAAATCAAATCTTCGTCCTGATCAGGAATATTAGTGTGATGTCATTGATCCCATTTAATCTCATCAATCCTCATTAATTAGCTTCGCTTTTTTGGGATATTGGCATCACTGATCTGCTTCCAGGCACTAATGACACCACATCAATTAATTAATCCTCCCCCACAAATATTGCAGCATTAATTGAACCGCTTTTTAGCTATTTTTTATTATACATATATATATCACCAGAAAGCTACAAATGTCTACTTTCAGGATCTGAAAACAGATCATAAATGTTGTGTTTGTGGAGGGAGCAATTGCATTTCGCATTTTGGGTACTAGAGCGTGGGAACACCTCTTGATCCTCCTTCTCCTCCTCCCCCCTCCGCTTTTTTGGCTTCATTCCTCCACTCTCCCTGCAGCTACTGAGCTGAAACTTGGCACACCTCTACATATACCATATATATGTCCATATCTCCGCTTATATAGAAATTGAAAAGGTTCCACTCATTCCATTCACCAATTACATATCAAAATACCATATTTGCACCATATATACCCAATAATACATCCTTTTGGCTCCTCTACTGCTGAAAGCCCTCATGCATATTACTCATAACATGTAAAAGCATTGAATTTGACACTCAACCGCTTCAAAAGTTCAAGCAACAGAATAGAAAACACTAAATGATACCTCAGGTTATGCAGAATAGTAATTTGTGAATATCTTCATGAATATTGACCGCTCCAACATGCACCAAACTGTTCTGAGGACGCTTCAATTGTGCCTTCAAAAGTAGCCCACCCCCAAAGGATTCTGAGCAGTTCTCAAAATCGTTCAAATTTCCACTGATAAGCTTCTGACAAAGGATCAGCAACAAAATAATTTAATCAGAACATACAGATGGATCAGGAGACATGATATATAATGTTTACAAAAGGTTTGAAGTGATTTGGATGATTGTGGAAGGGTAGAGCCTCAAAAAAGCGGTCAGAAGGAGTTTGATGTAGTGGTGATTGTGTGTATTCTTGAAACACCTAGTATCAACTATGATGGTTGCACACCATTTTGAACATTCAGATGGCTACACTTGTCCAAATCACTTGGGGTTTTTTGCATCGTGTAACTAGAGTTAATATATTCGTTTCCTGCTAGTTATAAAATACAAATAGGACTGCTATGGTATAGTAAAGTGCAGAATAGTGTATTTTAAGCCCTCCATAAATATATGGCCAATACTACAAATGTGGCTCAATATATCAGGTGGTGGGTTGTGTGGAACATTACATATGGTGTATATAAACACTTAGACAACGCTTAGACAATGCCAGAGATTATATATGGAGGGAAATACCAATGGAAAAAGCCATAGAAGTTCAGACTAACAAAAATGTCCATTTTGCTAATTCTACATGCAAATATAGAGATATATAATGCACTTCCATTGGATTTCATATCCCCAGTATGCAGTATTTATATATGAATATCATTTACTGGCATACATCATACAGAAGCATTAAAATTTGGTGCGCTTTTTTGTGAATTTAAGGAAATATGTATTATTATGCTGATAGAATGCAACATAGTGTTTATGTTGACTATTAGGCTGGTGAGATCCATTTAATGATGTATATGAAGAGATGTGCCAAGTTTGAGGTTGATAGCTGCAGGGAGAGTGGAGGAATGAAGCCAAAAAAGCGGAGGGGGGAGGAGGAGAAGGAGGATCAAGAGGTGTTCCCACGCTCTAGTACCCAAAATGCGAAATGCAATTGCTCCCTCCACAAACACAACATTTATGATCTGTTTTCAGATCCTGAAAGTAGACATTTGTAGCTTTCTGGTGATATATATATGTATAATAAAAAATAGCTAAAAAGCGGTTCAATTAATGCTGCAATATTTGTGGGGGAGGATTAATTAATTGATGTGGTGTCATTAGTGCCTGGAAGCAGATCAGTGATGCCAATATCCCAAAAAAGCGAAGCTAATTAATGAGGATTGATGAGATTAAATGGGATCAATGACATCACACTAATATTCCTGATCAGGACGAAGATTTGATTTGTAAATAGGGGCTCATTTAATCAATGCACAATAACCAGAGCAGATCTGCTGCTTCTGTGGCCATATTTGGCAGATCAGACTACATGAATAGATAGATATAGTGTATACCTTTCTAATGATATATATATCCCCCCAAATGGTGCCAAAAGCGAAGCAATATTGAGGAAATAATTGTAGTAGGGGGAATAGGGGCTGAAAAAGCAGAAAAAGCGAACCTGATCTGCTGGGTTGCTGGTACAATTTGGCAGATCAGATGGTGGGATCTTATAGAGGCTGTTAATAGCTTTCTAATGATATATAGATCGCCCAAAATAGTGCCCAGAGCGGTGCAATATGGAGCAGGATACTGTTTGGGCCAAAGATAGGGGCTTTTCAAGTGACCCATGTAAAAAAACATTTTTTAAGGGTCGATAGGGATCATATGTGGGAGGCTGCGTTCAAAATTTCAGCCTAATCGGAGCAGAAATGAGCGCGCTATTTGCGATTTATATTATTTTTTCGATTTATTTTGATTTATCGCCGGCTCTGAGAGTGTATTTCCTTAATTGCTCGCCAACCACTGATCCCCCCACCCCGAAAATACCCATTCCGGGATCCTGATTTTTTTCTCTACGGCCCCATACCCATATCATATCTATCCGACAACATTTCCCCTACCCCCACCCAGCCAGATAAGCCACCAGCCCCTATCCGGTATCCCCCATCCATCCCCCCTATCCCCAACCCCCTACCCATCCTCCTACCCCCGGAATATCACCTATTTCACCCCCTATATGCCCCTACCCACCCCCCTACCCATCCCCCACCCCCGGAAAATCCCCCCCCCACTGACAAAAGCCAGCCCACTGCCTATTGACAGTCACTGTCCATGGACAGTTCTGATAAATGAACACTCACTGTCGAAAGACAGTCTTTCATTAATGATTCTAGCCTCCATGGCTGGGCGATTGCATGAAACAATTGATCGCGTTGCTCTGGATCTTTGACATAAGTCTGCAGGAGGAGAGAGTACATTTCAGTATGAACGTTCTCGATCATTATTTGAACTCCATAAAAACAGCGAGCCTCCGGTATTTTGACTTCATGCGCAAAACGTGAAAGGAGATTTTCGTTGACAATTCCGTCTGAGGCAGCAAAAAATGCGAGGACATTGGTGATAAAATGACGCTCGGGGTTAGATAATGTTTCCCAATGGACCATGTCGTGCGACAAATCGACTTCCTCTGCCGTCCAAACGCTGGCCTGAGCGAGTTTGTAGAAGTCCCATATCTAAAAGATAAACGTAATATTAAAGTCCGTGCAGGGCGTGAGATGATCAGACAAAAGGACGCCTACGCTTGCGTAACGTATCGGGTACAGAATATAGCGCTCATCAGTCTCCTCCAATAACAGCTCTTGAACTATATATACATATATTCATAAGTTGATGAATAGTTGGTGTAGAAAGAAACGAGATTTACAGTCAGAGACCTTAGGCGTTGCAGGACACTCAGGGGAAGGAGGGGACACCTGTATGGTGGGGCGCACAGTGGGCATCGTAGCAGAAAGCAATAACGCTCAGCTTTTGATCGAATCCATTTGATCTACCTAGCGAAGTGCTATAAATAACTGCGAAGTTCACAATGACGTCACGGAAACAACGAACAACGTAGACACACTGTTTCAAAAAATAACTTCCGTCTTAAACAAAATTATCGAAAAGCAATAAATGGAGATTAAAGAGGAAGGGAGCGGTCCTTTCGGTCTTTTCCTTTATTTCTGCTTATTTTTCCTTCTTGTCCTTTTTCTCGCGGCACCACGTTCGACTCATCAATTCGTTCCTGCATGCAGTTCACAGAGCAACCCTCATTCCGGAGGGGCATTTATGCCTCGATCGGTACCTGTGTCAACGATCCAATTATCGGAAGCCATTTTTTAGGCAGTTCTTCTTTGACGATTGGGAATCAGTTTCGTCTTCCTGTTGATCGCCATCCAGCCTATTTAAATCGCAAGCATCAGAACTTAATATGGAATAACACCAAGGTTGAACCATTCACGACTACCATTTTTGGAGAGTTGGGAACTGCGGAGATGGGTACGGTTATCAGTGCCAAAGGCGCGTCGGAGAGCGAGGAAAGCAACGAAGCAATGGTAATGATCGAAATTCGATGTTTGCCAAAACACTGATTTCTTCATTTGATTTGTAACAGATCGTGACCGACAGTTCAACATGTCGCAATACGTATGGCTTTTGTATGCCTACGATTCCGTCCACGGCAGTGTACAACCTGTTCAACCGACAACTGACAAGTATACAAGAAATTCAACACGCTTATAACAAATGCTCAGCGGTGCGTTGATAGTATCAATGGTTATTCTTAATGGATCAGCTGAATGTGCCAAGCAGTTTGCTTTGCAAAGGGATCCTATTTTTTCATCGCTTGACAGCAGCGAAAATATTATACGCGTATATGGTGCTCCGATTTACAAGGTCGGTGTATGTGGTCCACTCTTTTGCATCTCTAACGTATTGATAGGCACCGCATTATCATCGGGTTCGCCAATTTAGGAATGCCGAGGCCTGTTTCCCGATAGCGTACGACCGTCGCTGGCAGATAGAAAGTCAAGCATTTCGGGAGCTCAGGGGTAGTACACGCTTCTGTATGTACCAACTTTGATATACGTTCGTCCTACTTATATTCTTTCCTTCTATCTTTTATTTCACTTTTACTCCTCTTTGGACGTTTGCGCTATAACCATTCAGGCGAACAACAACAACTTAGGCGCTCCTTCGACACTAGCCGACTTCCGGACTATTCAGGACCACCTCATTTTCTTAACACAGATTTCGTCGTGCGACAGCCAGAGATCTACGACATGGACCGCAATCTCGTGAAGCCCTGGGAATTGAAGGATATGTTGACGGCGGGAGTGCTTCTGATGGGAGAGGGTACATTTAGGATAGTCAATCACTCGCCGTCTAAGAAGGTTCGTATTCGTTCGTACCGAAAGCATATGCGATTAACCTTGCAATTATCATCAGGAACTACAGTTTGTAGCTGAAGTCTTGACAGTTCTAGACGGATCACCTAGCGCTGTGTGGGAAGAGGAGTACTGAGTTACGGAAAATTCGATACAAATCAGATATATGTAAAAAGATACTGACAAGTTGTAACCAACGACGGTGATATCGCCAACGCTGGAACCTTGACCTTTCAGCACCAAGCGTTCGAAGTGGAGAGAGAGAGAGAGAGAGAGAGAGAGAAAGGGAGGTGGTGGGGGAGCTGAACAGTGAGCGAAGGGGAAACGGGAGGGGTGTGTGTGGAGGTGAATGGAGCACCGAATCTGAATCTAGTGCGAGAGCTGAGAATGTTAAATCGCTGATGTATGTACATACACAACACCCACCTCGATAACCGACCTTATCTTTCCGTAGCATTTTTCATTTGGGTGGTCTAGCATAAGCCATTGCAGTAAGCCCCTTCCTACATTTAAATGCCGCGTATTTTCATCTCTGTCCACACTCCTTCTGCCCTCTTAATGCTTCATCTCACTCTTTCTCATCCTTTTCATTTGATTCTCTACATCTCCTCCCTTCTCACTTCGCACCACACTCTTTCATTCTCCCATCTGCCGCTTCCCTCTCCCTTCCCCTCCCCCCTCCGCACTCCTCATCCCCCCCTCCCCCCCCCCCCCTCTGTAATTTTATTAATAAGCATTCACCAACACAAACATATACACATAATTATACACGACATAAAACCGAAAGATGAGCGTTTTCAACAGTCTTCTAGCTACTACGACGATTTATTAACCTGCGTTTGTTCCTCGGCTGTATCACCACATCTGAAGGATTATCCACAAGATCATAAGCGCCATCGCAAGATTCTGGACGACCTCGAACATAATCCAACAATTTACGTTTTTGTCCGCGCGGGAGGCACTGTGTATCTACTAAAGCGATATCATCCACGCCACCATCTGCACGCTCATCTTCATCAGAGTAGTTCGGAACAGAAAGCTCATTCGCACGCTGTAGCTCCCATAAAGCCTGAGTCTTAGATCTATTACCAGTATCATATTGCGCTTGGTCGAACAGCAAGCCAGAGAATTGAGAAACAGTAGAGTTTTCATTTTGAACGAGGCTGTCTATTGTTGGAATACAGTGACCAGCTGCGAACGCTCGCTGCGTCAGAATGTCATTTCTATTCAATCTCATAAACTCCTTGCGAAGATCTTCGGACATTCGACATTGTATTTTTTCGATAGGAAAATCTCGAACGATAAACAGTTTCTTTATCGATCGTACATGGGATAACATGACGTAAGGTTGAGCTGTTCCTGACACGTCTGATAGATCAACGAGAGCGCTATTTAATGTACATCCCTGGGCTTTATGCACAGTCAACACGAAAGCGGGAGAGATGGGTACTTGTTTACAACCAATCAATACCGTACGTCCATTGTAACAATGTGTGATTTTAATTGTCTTATGATCTGCAACACATGCTATATCTCCGTTGACCAATTCAGGCGCATGTAAATCACTCCGTACGCCTGTGTTAATGACAACGGATCTTAAATACCTATACCCTTTACAATCGGTGCGATATCGAATAGATTTAAGAGTGCCAATCGCTCCGTTTGTCGCTCCTCCGTTGACGTCCAGGTTAGAAAGCAACATGATGGGCATCCCTATGACTAAAGGAATCATAGTGGGTCTGTACGCGCATGACGAACCGTGCAAACTCCTAAGTGTAAGGTGCAATGGACCATCTATATTAACTAATTTGTCTCCACGAGTATCACAAGCGTAATACCAATGTAGTGATCTGTTAGAAACACGAGCAAAGGCATAGGCTGCACGCTCATTCAATGCATCTTTCATGTTGTTGCAAGCGACGAGCATCGTAGTCTGTAGTTCGTTCGGCAACTGATCGGGGCGTAATCTAGAGACCACCCGTGTCTTTAACAATTCATAATCAGATTTTGTGCACTTTCCGAACCGTAAACGTCGCAGCAAGTTCGCAAACTGTGATTCGTCATTCTCATTTTGACGAAATATAACTGTCAGTTCAACTACCGTTGTAACAGAGTACCACAGGAGCTTCCCGAAAACATCCTTTTGATCGCCGTCATTTTTAACGCTATGACAATCAATATGCGAATATAGGCTTTTTTCTCCCACTGGAGGTAACTGTGCGAAGTCACCAGCGAATATGACGTTGATACCTCCGAATGGCAATGAATTACCTTTTGCAATACATAGAGCTTCACCGACTTTAGCCAGCAAGCGACAACCGATCATAGAAACCTCATCAACAAACAAGTAATTAACGCCCTCCCAACGATTTTTAAGTTCATCTCGAACGGTCCCACTATTCAAGTTGCAGTTCAAACTTAAAGCAGAATGTAAGGTTATGCCATCAACGTTCTTGCTTGCTACTCCTGTAAACGAGCACAAACGCAGTTTACGTTCATGTCCAACTCGGCGAAAGTAATCCGTGATAGCATGAATAACTGTCGACTTCCCGGTACCACCCGCACCAGCTAAATTTAATCTCAACGAAGGAGCCCGGTCGTTGTTCAATCCATTCAAATGAGAATTCACCACTATGCGAAAAGCTCTCTCCTGAGAAGCACTAAATTTACAAGCTGCGACAATCTCGTCCGCGATAATAGTACATTGTTCTTGCGTGCATGTGATTTCAGTGGCCGTACTGAACTCGGGCACTGAGCGTACAGCAGCTACGACGTGTGAAGGAAGAGTTTCTAAATTAGCACTGAAAGCAGCAGCATACTGATCTAAGGGCGGCTGGATGGTGTCATCATTCAAAGCAGACGTACCCAGACGTACATCTGTTCTACGCTGAGTATAGTACTCCTCCCAAATACTTTCCATTGCCGCATCTTCCGTTATCGTAGAACCATCTGGTAGACATCCGACATCCTCCACAGGGACGGGATACATTCCAACTCGGTCGACTTGAGATAGAACGGACTCGATGTTCTGTCTACGTTTATCGGCATACTGCGATCTAGAATCAGCCATTTTCGATAAATGTTCGAATACCAACTGCTGTTCAATCTCATCCAAAGTGATATCATCATCTACAGCAACTGAAGGTCGCAGACTATTGGCTTCGGTCGAACGCAAACTTTCTCGTAACTTGTCACGTCGTCTAGCATAGTAATCATCCTGGCTACTGTCTTTGCACTCATGCAACAGTTGTATGTTATCCAACTGCTCTTTAATGGTTCCAGACCATTCATGTGAACATGTGTTAAACAAGCTTACACTGTCTCCCTGCTTCCATTCTCGAAGAGTCTGCACACTCGACCAAGGTTCGAACAACGTTAACATAGACTGACAGTATTCCGGATATGATTCTGGCTTATCACGGCGCGGCAAGGATTTGCCTATAGGACACGGTACATGAAACACGTCGCGTTCAAGCATACGTAGTTTGCTGCTGCGACACTGGGGATGACTCTCGGTAAACGAATACGTTTTCTTACGAGCGTTGCTCGTCGAGTTCCCACTGGAATGGACGGAAGCAGGTTGCACACTGCCCGTGCGATATTTCTCGAATTGAGCAATAAAATCCCAGAAGTTTAAATGAGACAAATCTGGAGATCGATACAAATAATCTTCAAACAAATTACCCTTTCTCCTTACTTGCCCATTTTCATCAGCCTCTAGCTCTACATGAGCTTCATCTAAACGTTCGGATAAAGACGAGTGATCGACGAGAGGACTAAAAGGGCTTACAGCATCCAGAGCATCTTCCACGATGAAAGATTTAAAATTATGACTACTTTTTGAGCCAGTGTTGCCTCGAAGGTGACTCGATATCTCCTGGCCAGACAATTCCTGCCTACTAATCATAGAAAACGCACATTTATGCAACATGGACGATGCGTAAGACTGCAAATCGCGCTCTTCCGGATTGAAAGCACCAAGTCGTTGCATAGCAACATCTAGCGCCGCAAAAGCAACATGAGCCTTCAATGGAGTCTTTGTGATATAATCTGTAATGTAGTATAACACGGCTTTACTCGACGTCCCGGACCCAATAAATTTAATATCCATATTACACCTCAATGCCTGAAGAATAGTCGAATTGTAATTGTTGACTAGTCCGTCAAGCTTCCGCAGCTCAATCTCGCCTGTCTCCGAATGGACGGTAGTTTCTTGAGTAACGTTAGAGGCATCGAGGTTAAACCGACAATCTTTCTGATGTCCAACGCCCTTCCAATGCTTGTAACACGTAGCAGAGTGTGAATGGCGCTGGCTACTCTCGGCTAAGAAATGCAAATCGTGTTGTCGTAAACTCGCATTGTACTCCGAATCTGATATCGGTGGTCCCCGGAGTTTAGACAGATGCTGTGTGGAATACAGTGTACGTGCATCCGGTAGGGGATCGTGAGGAACATCGGACGAAATATTATCTTCTAAAAACGTAACGAAATTTCTTTCAAAATCCGGATCATTCAATAAGCGGTGTCGCAATTCGTCAGGATTTAAACTGCCGTCTATCCACACAAGCATATGACAATGTAAGGAACCTCTTCCTTGGGCTTCAATGCAACCGTAATATGCATTGGTCGTGCCTAAAACTCCTTGCTTTCTATTGTCTCCTCCATTAGAATAACGTAGCATACATTTAAAAAAGCAATCCATATAGGTATCGAAGAACTTTGAAGCCAAAACGGGATTCTCCGCAATAGCCTTAGCTTGTGAATAATAATCGCGGACATCGCCTGACGTCATTTGGTCAATGTCAAACTCTTCACCCTTAAGCAGACGCAAAACGGGCGAATAAACATCCGCGGGATTAAGTGTAATGAAAAAGGACGGGTTACCGTACTTAATTATCAAAGAACGAATCTCATTGCGCATCTTAGTTTTCATGGCAGGCGAGCCAGGAACGGAAGCCTGCACTACTTGAATCTCACGCAACAGCCTAGCTATTAAACGATCGGTCTCTGTAGTAGGCTGATAATTGGCATTTAGTCTCACCTTATTCAAGTAATCCTTCAAGGCATCAGGAGGGACAGTGGAAAATTTTTGCGCAAATTCGCAAAACTGGGAAGAACGTACTTTATTAAAAGTGTTTAATAGAACTCGACGACGCTGCAGGATATTGAACACCACGAAAAGAAAAGAACAGTGCTTCTGGAATCGATCATCAACTAAATCCAAAAGCAACTGTATCTGCCATTCCATACTCAAACGAACAGATCTCGCCTGATGCTCAAAACCTCCCAATCCGTATGG
This sequence comes from Panaeolus papilionaceus, assembly GCA_015501605.1. Classification (NCBI taxonomy): domain Eukaryota; kingdom Fungi; phylum Basidiomycota; class Agaricomycetes; order Agaricales; genus Panaeolus; species Panaeolus papilionaceus. The sequence continues at coordinate 469,187 of JADNRZ010000016.1, forward strand.
GAACAAAGTAGGGTAGACCATCGGCAACAAATCAGGGTCTTTAAATTCGTTACACGGAGACGGCCCATGAGGAACTTGAACGTAAGATCCCCCTTCCTTCAAATGAGTCGCAGCTGCGGCCCTCAAGGCGTCGGGAGAGGATACATCAATCGCGTCAGGTACGCATACTCTCTCAAACACGACCTCCTCCTCAGACACAGAAGACGCTTGCGCTTCTTCGGATGTGTTATCATACCTTGCAGTTAGAGAGTCTATCGATTCAACACCTTCGTAACGATGAATCGGAACGTTCAAACGACTCTCAGGAGGGAGAGAACGAAGAAGGTCGTAATCAATGTCGACATCGTTATACAAAATGTTGTTTATCTTTAGCCACTCCAAAGCTTTCGTCACGACTTGAGGACGTATAGTCAACGGTTTTGCTTTAGTCAATAGCCACGAATTGGAAGGCTTACTAGATCCTACAAATATAATGCACATTGGAGCAATCAAATCGTCCAAACTAGGAGGTAAGGTACGTGCAACAGAGGATACGTCTTGAGGAAAAATGACCACGTTTCCCTTCAAACCCTTCTGAGACAATAAATTCGTGCATCCAACACGAGACTCCGTTAACTGTATAACTGTCATCTTAGCTCGACAATGAGCTATCATAGCTTCCTCTACTAAAGTGAGATCTTGCAAAACTGGAGGCAAATCGCCCACGAAATTATGATTGGCCATACTGAGCGGCGGCACGCGATCGTTAGCGGCTGGTCCCGCACAGTCGTTGCAAAGTAACAACGAATATTGGTCGTTGCTGTCTACACGAACTCCATGAGGATTCAGCAGAGACAAAGGCGAGAAAGGGAGAGGGTGATAACGTGGACACATATCATGCAAAGAAGGATACTGAGGATCGACAGGGCAATGAGAATCAGCTTGGACGCGATGAGCAGGCGGAACGAAGCAATTGAGATTAACGTCGCTAACGTGTCGAGCGGAGACATCGGCCGAAATAAGAGAACGACTACAAGACGCGCATACCCGGAGTTTCAAACGATTACTAGAAGTAGCCTCTCTAAATTCTTTTAAGCATTCATCGCGAATAGCGTCCGTGACCGTCGGAGGCCATGATCTGCTTATATCATCGCCGCCAGAGTCATCTTCGTCTGGAAGGACGCGCGAACTCGAATTATATTGCTTCAGCACATCGAGAAGCTGGGATATTTCCTTTCCTAATAGCGTTTGCATCTGACGAAAGGATAAGCTCGACTCATTGTTCGGAATTATGGACAACAACTTCAGCGCAGCCCTGAGGGAAGCGGCGCGCAAATACTTTCGCAACACGCAATACAGACGAACCGTAAAGCATTCCTGGGGAAAAGCAAACGTACGCATACGAACTAGCGAAGCAGACTGAAAGGTATCGAAAACATTCACAAAAGCGACGAAATTCCTACATTCAGGTGAAACTAAACCCGACACAAAACAATCTTTACGAAGAGACTGCTCACAATCCCCGGAAACCAAATGAGCAACAAGAGCTTCTCGTTTGTCTACGCAAGTACTCATTAAATTAATACAATGCAGCTCGATTCCATGACTCATCAAGAGCTTATCTAAGTCCTTTTCGTTTAAATTATGTATATCTCTCAGTAATGAAGCATAATTAACACTATCGGGCGAAGGCAAGGGAAGACGCACGCGAGACTGCACAGCAGTCCTTTCCCTTTTGAACAAAGACTGCAACCTCTGCCGAAATACAGTATGTTGAACATCCATTGACATACTCAACGAAAACGCAACAAGCCGTATATTGTCAGTGGACATGTCATCTGCACGAGCCGAAGCAACGAATGTAAATGCATCCGAAGACATTTCGCCGACATTCGTATACGATCTCGCAAATGCGAGACAAGCAACATGCTTGTCATTAACGACAGAATCAACACAATCCCCTAAAAAAACATGTCTAAGCAAACACGAACGACAGTCAGTTATTGAAGCATCATCCATGGGGATGCCATGATGTGCACAAAGCCTTTTAAGTGTAACTAATTCATTTTTGAAAGGAGAGGCGAATATCCCAGAACGGCGACTGCCGTACAAAAACATTTTCAACGAATCACGTCCACTGCGAGGCAAAACTTCGGCAGACGTCTGCGTAACGCTCTCAAGCGAGGACGAAACAGGAGGAACCACTGAATCAACCAATGGAGCAACCGAACCATTACGACTGAAAGAACCACCACCATCCACTGACGAAATCGGACTGCCATCAACAATTTTACCCTTATTCTTGGAAGAAACAGTGAACGTATCGCAAGACGGAGAGCAGTACTCATTCATATCGGTCTCACATGACTGGTTGTTACTAGCTGATGTCAGGCAACCGCCTGCACCCGCATAGTCTAAAACGGAACCCCGATCTAGACTGAAAGGCACCCCAGAGAATTGCGAGGACGACGCAAAGCTCGAAATGGTACCAAAAGCAGTGGAACTGGAAGCTAGATGTCAAAGAATATAAAAAATGAACAAACAAGATAGTTTAAGAAACATAATAATTGCGAACCTGAGAAAACACCGCCGCGGACGTGTGAGACGAAGCGATCATCAGGCAAAGACGACAAAGATATGAGGGCATCGGCATCCGGTAGATCGTTTGTGACGACAAAAGACAGATAACACTCCTCCATGGATGACCCAGAGATCGCTTTAAAAGCTAAAGGCATATGACGACCAACATCCGCAGTGGGCGAAAACCGCCTAGCGAAAGCCACCTGTAGACCATTGGAAATAGACTCTTCATCGAACCGCACGCGGCAAGGATGACCTCCTACGAAAAACTCCATTTTAATAATACGTATACGATGTCGGTTATAAGCAAAAGGGACAGCTTCAAAGGATGGAACGACGACAAAATTGAAATTACAGCGAGAGATGAAACAGTTTTAAAGCAAATTTGCGGAACAATCCGAATTTCGTCACGTGAATTTTGAGATGCCGATACACGCCGAAAAAAATGGATCGAGGGGCCTGTAACGGTAAACCCTCCACTAAAGTTGCGGGAATTTGCGACGCGTCGCGTACTGCACGTCCCCTTTCCCCCTGTCCCTTATCACTTTATCCATTGCATGTGTTAATATTCATAACTTTACTATCACAAAGTCGTGATATAAGCTTGAGTTTATTACAATATTTAAACACATATGCTGGACTATCTAAATACAGCGAGACATTTTGCACAAATAATCAAAATGGATGAGGGAGACAACGACGCCCTCCATCACCTGGGCTCTTTTTGGCGCTGTGGACATGCATGTTCACAGCATAACCCGCTACAAACACCCTAAATATTATCTTCGTTTGTTGATAGTGTCTCGGGGAAATGGTGATGAGAGGTGGATGGCGTTGATAGTGTCGCATCTTTGGGGAAGTGAGTGGAAAGAGGCTTTGAACCTTGAGGATGTTGAGATAGGATTGGCTTTACAATATGCGGAGAGATTTCGGGGGAGATGATAAGGGCGTGTTGTCGAGCTTATTAGGTAGAGAGACAACAGGGAATGAGAGAGGACGTTAGCAATGACGGGGGATTTGGGAGGGAGGAGAGAAGCTTTGATTGCTCGTGATCAGTTAAGTTTAGATGAGGTCAGATTCGATGCAGTGGCTGTGTCGAACTCGGAGCTACGTGTGGGAACGACGAGAAATATCAGCCTGTATGCAATGAATTGCATACAGGTTGGTCACGAGCCTACCACCGATCCAGGGGTTGGTGGAGAAATAAACAACTGCGGCCATATAAATATATATAACGTGTCTGTTCACTTCAGATCCATCGCTTTCCTTTCTACCCCAAATTGTTTCAGATGATTGTTGACGGCACAAGACAAGCCAAGGCATCCTCTTCTACAATGCCCACAATGCCTCTCGAACGAGGGAAAGCTTGTATGAATTGCAGGTATTTCTTATTTAACGCCTTAGTACGCGTTCAGCATTTAACTTTTTTGAAAAGATTTCTAAAGATAGTGCGCAAAAATCTTCCTTCTTACTTTGCTTCATTCACGTACTTGCATCATCCCCCCTGTAGAAATGTGATGATGTAAAGCCTATTTGCGGTCCATGTGATCAACATCTACACGATGACGAGTGCGAATATGCCGATGGTCCACCGAGGTCACCATTGTTAGAAGCTCTTATACCTCTATCACGTGCTGGTGAGGACGGCAGAGACTCAGACATATCGACGCAAGACAGGTTGTCATCGGCTCAATTGACTTCGGTCGGGATTTATGCAACTCAACGTCCGGCAATGGAGAGCGCTCCTGCTTCACAAGATCTAAACGTGATGATGTCTAGGTGAGTTGGATTCCGCCTCGGTTTCAGGGCAATTAACCAGCAGAATATATGTACTACCTGCTATCACACATCCTCACCGAACTTCCACAGGTCGTCACCTGTTGCCGCCAGTGCGACAGAACCTCCAACCGAAGCGGCGAAACTCTTTATCAAGACAGAGAAGACATATCGACGATATGCCGGTCACCAGCACGATTTCCACGAATCTTGTATGTAAACACTTACGTGGATCCATCATCATACACATCCAGTCACAGTGTACTGACCTAAATTCTTGCCATTTCAATTTTCAAGTAACGTTATGCTTATGGGAACCGACACCCATTGAAGTTGGTGCTGTTGGCTTCTTGTCAAAACCAGCCGGTCAATTCGTCACTCTCTTCAATGCTATGACGCCACAAAAATGCTACAGGATCAAAATCAAGACTCTGTCGAACCTCGGAAATAACGGAAACGCTGCCATAGGGGTCGACAAATCCGATTCAAGAAAGTTGGTTCACAAGGCGTACGATTTCATTTTGGCGTCAACTATGTTGAGTAACATTATGTGGGTAGAGAGTGGCCTCTTTCCCACTGTTGTGTTTTGTTCATGCTTTTTTTCGCCTTTTTTTCGATAGGACGAAGTTATCCACTCATGTCGGGTCAAAGCGCCATACGCTCCGTTTGAAGGCGGGAAAAAAAACTGCATACATGCATACGGAAATCACAGAGCATCATTACTTCGAAGATTTGCAGTCTCCGAAGGAGTGGTTCAAAGACAATGTCGACCACATCTTATCTGTATACGCCTCTAACCCCGAGGTTACGAGGGAAACCCTCATGCTAGGTGAGAAGGGCATCATTTTTCTACGTCGCCCAATTTGTCATCGTTCATTTCGATTGCCTCTCAGTCACTGGCACGCTTCGAACTCCAAACTACGGGTTGTTCGTCAGTCACACCCATCCCGATGGAAGAGTGAGTCGACTTTATTTGAGCGCTAGCAAAAGTATCATCGTATTAACGGTCCCACCCTCAGGCAAAGTTCAAGGTATACCCAAATTCGAGCCATGGCCAGCCATGGGGAGTATTCACCACAGCTAAAGGTGCCGGGAAATGTGGTCCCAGATACCCCGACACGGCCGAAGATGTGCCCTTCGACAGCCACAGCAAGGTCTCGTGTATTGGGGACCCCTGGAGCACCGTGCTCATCGCTCGACTTCAATTCAGGCCTGGTGCCAGTGAACCTACCCTACATTAGCCATGGTCTGCTAGACCTGTTTCACCTTTTTTTTTAAAAAACAATGTGGCTTTGGATTTGCAACGGACTAATGATCTACATATGTATCATCATCACAATTTGTCTGTATTTTATATCTTATTTTCGTTCTTAGCTCCCTGTTATGTTGTTGTATTTATAGAGACTTATGGTTCCTTGTAATTACCTATAGGTTAGGTGGCACCGGACGTGTTGCAGTAGACTATACAGTGTACTTCAGGAATGTATCTCTGAACGTGGATGAGGGCCACAACCTGCGATGCAGTCCTGGCATTGTACGAGGCCCTTTTGAGTCGGTTTCAGGTTTACTGGTTTAGATTAGATAAGGTTATTCAGAAGGTTCGAAGCACATTGTGGCCTTGCCAATTTCGCAGAAATTGAAAATAAAATTGACTCAAATATAACATCAGCTATGGAAAATAATACTACGCCCTCTACCAAAAGAATATGTATGACTGAGTACTAAGCAGTCCAAAGAGTCATGGTGAGCTGGCGTCGTCAAAGCCGTTGGCAAGCAAAGACTACAATGGAGAAAACGAAACACAAGTCCAGAGAGGAATCAAAAGCTGTTGACAAGCAGAACCATACAATGGGGAAAACCAAACACAGTCCCAGTGGCAGAAATAGCCACCGTCGCCAAACACAAGCATGCAATGGGGAAAAGTTGCACAAAAATCGGGATGATAAGAACGAGTCCCTAAAAGGGGCCTCGTAATTTTCCCGGGTTGACGACGTCATAAGTCAAAGCCCAGAAGGTCTGTACAAGGGTATGACGTATGCGGGTCGTGGTCGCACGCATCAGTGGCAGCATTGATTCCGCCAGTGACCCCATTTGAAACTTGACCACTATCTGTTGATGCTTACCCTGACCTCCTAGGCTAGACCGGTGACCATCCCTCTATGAGGGATCCTCGATAGAGGGACCGGAATATCTGAGTTTGAAATGGGGGGGGTATTTCCTATGATCGCCATCAGCTATGGAACGAGTAAAAGAATGGCCCGTTTTGGACGAGTCGATATAAAAAGATCGTTGAACTAAAAATAGTCCATCATCAAGCCCCTAATGAGTTCGTAGTGCGCTCAATAAAATTAATTTATCGATAAAGATGAGCTGCGATTGAATTTTGGCCTCTGTACTCATCGTTATGGACGTCGACGAGGACCCTGGACATGTTGTTCTCACTGTCAAGACATTGTGGGAGTATGTGCATCAAAAAACGCGACACAATTGCAAGCGGAACTGTCAACATTATCCATCCTCCCCTCCCTGCCTACGGAATATATCCTCTCCCTTAAAGATCAGGAGCAGATTATCTGCTTTAGAGCTGCACTCATATCATACCATGCTTGTGGCCAAAAGGTACCTCGGGAGATGCAGCTGCGAGCCATTCTTGCCGACCGGTTGGGACGAGACTCGCTTATTGTGGCAGGGACAGGTAGTGGGAAGACACTCCCAACGGCAGTCAACATTCTTCTTGACCACCCATTGAAGAGGACGATCACGATCACGATATCACCATTGAAAAGGCTTCAAAGTGGTCAGGCAGAAGGATTTAATTCAATGGGCATTAACACAGTTGTGATTAATGAGGATACACCCCCGGACGAGCAGTGGTGGAAGGTGTGTAGCTTATTTACTGTTTAACTAACCATTACTTACCGAAGTAAATCTCGGACAGGATTATGTATTTAATACTATTTCGAAGACACCAGGGTCTGCTAGGCACTTGATTGTAACCCCAGAACAACTGTTTCGGACCTACTCAGGTCATTTCCCCCATCTTTCCATTTTACTTCGAAAATACCCTGTTCAAAAACACCTCGCACGCATTAATGTTGATGAAGTGCACTTCCTTCACACTGCGGGTGTGGGCCATTATGGCCTTGGTGCATTCCGTGACCGCTATGACAAGCTCGATTCACTGAAGGCCATCCTACCAAGCACAACACGGTTCAGCGGTACCACAGCAACTTGCCCACCTCACGTAAAGAAACATATCGAAAAGAAGATTTTAAACAACGACTACAGCTACATATACATCACCTCAAATCGCCCCAATACTACATATGCAACACATCGAGTGGTGAAAGGAATTGACGAGCTCAGCAATTTTCGATGTCTTGTTCTGCCTGAACGCACGTTTTCCGTAGCCACGCAGCCACGAACACTTATCTTCGTCGACAATCGAACACAAACCCGTCACATTGCTCATTATCTCAACTCTCTTATCCCCGCAAATCTTCGTGACAAAGGTGTTGTTCGTCACTATCATAGTCTCATGTCACCGGAGTACCTCGAGCGGGCGCACACAGCTTTTACTCATCCACATGGGGTGTGTAGAATTATGGTAGCAACGTCAAACCAAGCAACAGTAAAGAAATTTGGTCAATTATTCACATTACACATTATATTAACCACAAATCTTATGCCAGGGCATCGATTTTCCAGACGTCGACATCGTTGTTACTGTTGGACTTCCTGATACGCTGATGGACACCATCCAGCGTGCAGGAAGAGCTTACAGAAAACCGGATCGCAACGCCCTATTTTTGGTGATGTATGAGCCTTGGATCGACTCAATATCTCTCGAAGACTTTCGATATGGTGATTTAACAGACCCAGATCGTCCTCGAGCTGAATTGAAAAAGAGTTCCAAGCAACGTGATCGCATTGGTTACATGTCCGCTCAGTTGCTCAAATCAAGTCTTACAGGAGACTGTATACGAAGACTATTTGCCTCGTATCTAGTTGATGGTGAGCCGTCACCTGAAGGTATGTTGTTCCTTGCTCCTACCATGAAATATGATCGTTTGTACTAATATAATGTTAGATCTCGCCTACACCACCCCTGTTTGCTGCAGTACTGGTCATTCTACAACACCCTATGTGCTCCAGGATGCGCTTCCTGGCCCAATGTTCACAGAAGACGAGTTGAAAACGGCTCAGCAAGCCTTGAAAGACAAGTCATCAGCACCGATAAGGAGAAAATACCGAAAGAAGAGCGAAAGATCTGCTCTTGACCTTCGACTTATCGAGTGGTTGAAAGCTAAGCATCTCAATGACCCTTATCGATCTGTTCGACCACCCTATTTTATTCTCACCAAAGCCCACCGGAAGAGTCTTATCATATATCATGGAAAGACTTTTCAGATGTCATCGGATGTCACTCACATACTCGGACTGAGTTCTGTATGGGCTAATCAATACGAGGCTGAGATTTTCGAAATTATCCAAAAATACGACATGGAACTCGAAGCCAACAAGATTCGTGATCAGGAATTGAAGAAGAAGCAAAAATTAGAATTAAAACGTGCCCTCCGAGTCCGAAAGTAAAATATATACTATATATTCATGTCTAATTATCTGTGTCATCGTGTAATAAAGAATCACCTTCATCGTCATCATCATCTTCGTCTGGAAGGATGAGCTCGATATCAACTGGTGAGATGTCATCTACTTCATCAGCCATCTCAACGCCCTCCTTCATGCTCTCGAGCTTCTGGTTGAACGTTCGAAGTGAGCTTGTAAAATATTTCTGATACCCCGAGAAATGGACATCAAGAACAGGCTTTGCTTTTTTGTTGTCTTTACGATTTGGTAGACGTGTTTGTAGTTTGAGCTCCTGAGCCTTCTGGGCAATGAGCCATACTTGTGAGGATGTGTCGACGTCCTTGTGACTCCTGCTTGTATAGCCAGATTTGAGTGACTTCGCAACCTGGCGCTTGATTTTCTGGAGCGAGTTGATAGAGGCAGATATATTGCCAAGTTGATCCCAATTCGAATGAATTCCTTTCGCAGTAAAAATGGTCTAGTTTAGCTTCATTAGCAACAAAGGCGTGTCTGAATGTAAAAATAGGGGCGACTGACCTTTAAATACCGAATCAAATGTTCGATATTCATGTCAATCCCCATCGCATGCCCAGGTAACCCAGATACATTGACCAGCATATTATCTCGCATGATGTTCCTGCATGTCAAAATCAATCAGTCAGACAGTTAAAGATGGATATGGCGAGAATAAAAACCCATACGCAAATTCGGGTGTCCACACAGACTTGAGGTTGTGTAAGAGATATAAAATCTCAGATGCATAGTTTTTCGACCGAGCACCTCGGAACATACATGCAAGTGTGGGTAAAATATCCTCGATGCTTCCCCAATCCCCTGCAGCAGTAGCATTAACAAGCTCCATAACATACATGAGATCACGAATTAAAAGGATCGTGTTGTTGTATATCATGTCGCTCTCATCCAATGAATCAGAATTACTTGACTCACCCTCTGAATCGGATTCGCTAGTAGTGGTTGCTTGCGAATCGGATTCACTGTGTACTGATTCAGTATCTCTTGCGTCTTTCCGTTCGCTCGTCATCCAGGGGAGGTAGTAGCCTAGAGGCTACAGCTTGGGGGTGGAAAGAGGGCGATGGCCCGAAGACCACTGCCCCACTTCCCAGGTCAAGAGCCAATGGTCGGATGAGGATGCGCCCCACCGTGACCAATGGCTCTCTACCCCTAGGCTACCACTCGAACCTGCACAGATGAGAGAGGGTACAATGGTTAACTTATATCTTATCACACCAAACCAAAATACCCTCATATCTAAGGGTGTGATTTGGTTGAGACTTTTTCAAGCAGAGAGAAGAGATGAACTCAGATGGTATTAGCCGTGAATCTTCTTCCCAGGTTAGAAGGAGAGGGTGGGTGGGAAAAGAAATTAAAAGGATAAAGATATAGAGAGCCGAGCGAGAGACGCTGAACCGGCGAGAAAGCGAGGCGGTAAAGATAATACAGATACGGAGTGGAATGGATGGCGAGTGTTGCGGCTCGCTCACGTGACCAAGAAGAGCGATCTGTGCGAGCACAGATCTTCTCAAGAGTTCTCGAATATGTCCTGTGCTGCGTCTGGATTCTTGAGTGGTGTCTGGGATGCGTTGGAATCTACAGGATCAAAGTGTGGGGAATCCTCGGGATTTGGAACTGTATATGTGTTGAAGATCTTCGTTGCGATATTGAGAATTTCTTCAGTGGTTGGACAGGATTTAGCAAACTCAGAGAGTGAGCTGTGGCCGCATTCCATTCTCCAAGCATTGAGAATGAGGCCACGCACAATCTGCGTCATTGCCGATAGGAGAGTGTGGTAATCAGGCTTTTCACCCCCAAGCCGTGTTTTCTCAAGAATAGCGAATAAATGTGAAAGGCTTCCTGTCTGTCGAATCGTTCCTCGATGGATATGGAGAAGCGCCCATAATAGGTTCATTATCAGGTGGAAAACCCCAAAGGCAATCTGAAATATCTCCCGTCTATTGAATGCAGTCACATCCTGCCGTCGTTCCTCTTGACATCCACGACAGCGTTGACAGGTGAGCTGATCATTAATGCAGGGAATTGCATGCTCACAGAGTGTGGTTGGATCCTTCTTCAGCTGGTTGATGTAAACGTCATATTGAACACTGAGATTCCCTTCGACACTTGCTTCCTCAATTGTCGAGGCTCGAAGAGGATGATACTTGGTCTTGTGACGCAGGGAAAGCCGACGGCGAATGCTGTGTTGAAGGAGAGGGTCTGTATGGTAATCTTCAAACCCCTTGATGTGCTCTATCAAGATTTTGGCAATAGTGATAACTGACTGCTTAACATATGACGCCATGGCGTCAGGAGATGGTTGAAGGTCTGTCATTTCCAGTGGTGGTGCAGATTTCAGGCGCTCGAGAATGGGTGCTAGCTTCATGTCGTCCTTGTTGGCATTCAAAAGTTCATATATGACAGCAAATGTCCCTGACTGAACCTTGCTCATCGCGTTAGGGCCCTGTTCCACAAAGATTGAACTGGAGACGTTGATGTTGTCATAGGAAAGCCCATGAGCTTTATCAGCAGCGATTCGTGCTGCTTCAAGTTCTGATTCCGCAAGTGTGGTCGAAATTGATGAGATTGCTGTGTACGAGACCCCTAGACACGACCGATGAAGCGCTTGAATAAGTTGCTTAGGGGCTCCATTAGCCCACGCTGATAGTCCATATCCTATTTGAAACTTCGAAGAGAACTTGGAGCGCAAGTAGTGCGCCTGAGCGCTCAAGATATAACGTCCCTGAAGCGAAAATTAAAATATAAATCTTGAATGAATTATTGGTACTCACTGTAATTCGATTTCTTGCCTTTCCAGGCTTCAATCCCCGTAATACTCGTTCTTTCTCCTTGCGCTGCGCCTCCCGAGACTCAGTTGCTTCATGGAGAACACGCGAGAAGGTAGGTGTAATATCCTCACAGACAGCTTTCATGATCATTTCAACATCCCAGTTATCGATGAATTCCACTGTTGCTTCGTTTGGCTGCATTCGTGAATGGGGCTTCGCTCTCTCCATCTCATGTGCAATTGTATCACACACAAGGTCGACAGCACGCTCCTTCATCCAATCTTTGATCAGAAGATGGCCTTTCGGGTCGTCCCAGATGTTGTCAAGGATTTGAGTTATTGACTGGTCGTTTGGAGATGCGAAGAGCTTCTCTCGGTAGGTACGAAGCTCACCGCTTCCTGACAGAACATGCAGAAAGAACTTTGCAGGTGTGACCTTTACACGATGCAGGTCGCTCCTGAGAACTCGGGCGATACACTCCACTTGACTCTCCCTCTCGTGACGCTGCCTGGGTTGTTTAAACAATGCACCAGAGCGTTTAGGTGAAGCGGCTAGCCGGGGCATATCATGAGACCCAGTCCAGAGTGTATCCATTTCATAACTGGCTTCAGAGTGTGCCCGTGGTCTGGATTGCACCTGGTGTTGGATGGACTGAAAAGACTGACTCGGAGAGGGATATGGATGGAATCGAGGTGATTCCGATGCTTGAATGGATCGTAAGGGTGATCTATTATTGGGTGGTGGAGAGTACATGGAATGAGGTGCTTCGTAAACTGGTAGAGTGGGAGCACTAGGGCTCGATGAGAATAATAAACTATTACTGTAAATTTAATTGCTTCGATTTAGTGCTAAGGCAATCAATAATATATCAGATATCATACCTTGGAACACCTCGGAGCCTCTCATGTTCGCCTGAGGCTACGCTACCGTCATCTCTACCCAAAACCCTTCCATAATTCACCCCGGGGACCATAGGACTTGGGGAAAATGGCTCGTGTCGACTGAAATGCGTCCCTGGGTCAGTAAATGGTGACGGTGGGATTGAACTGGCTGAATGTGATGGAGAAGGAGACGCTGTGAAATCCAGGGTTGCTCCCTGGAGCCATGGAGCGTTGTCCGTGGTTGGTCGACGTTGCCGTCCAGCTGCTTGACTTCCGGGTACCGCAAATGTGTCAAGACTAGACCCTGCAGCATTTCCGGAGGGCTGTGATACCCCTAGCGCAGAGTTTAGGCTGAACACATTGTTCTCGTAGACTTTCTTGGGCATTTCGACACAAGGTGGAGCGATTACAAGGGACGAAAAGCCTCGAGGACGAGGATTCGCCATGTTGAACCTCGAGAATTTCAACGTAGTTCAACTCGTTCAAATGCAAACTCGTAAGTACCCTTTTAAACTTGACAAACCCAAACTAAAGTCACTATTCACACCACATAGCCCGAAATATCAATATTGTAAGCCCCTCCTCCTCTTTCTCAACGGCACAAGGCTAAGTGCTAACGCCCAAAACACTAGCCATCACCCCTCCTCCCCACCCTCCGCCAAAGCCCTCGCACTTCTTGAGTCCTCATTATAGTGCGTGCCCCTACACACCCACCAACCCCATCAACCCCCCTCTCGCCTTCGGCCTCTCTATCGTCGAAAACCCACCCACCGAAGGCCAGCTCAACACCATAATGCTGTTCTCGCCTTGCGTTACTAATCCCGCGTTTACATTCCTATCTGCATTCCCAGGATCATCAGCGTCAGGAGATGCGTCGACGGTCAAGGAAATTGTGAAGCTTGCAGAGATGAACCCCAAGGCGCTGAAGTACCCCATTGTAGTGGATTGGGGGAATGAGAATGCGGCCGTGGGGGATGTGGAGGGTGTGAAGCGGATGTTGGAGGAGATTAGGAAGAGGAGGGACGGAGAGATGAAGGGGGAGGAGGAGGATCAGCCGAAGGGGTGGTTTATGTAGGTACTGAGGAGTGTGGGTGAGAGGGATTCGAAGGAGGTAGTTGATAGTTAGAGAAAGAAATGGGCTTGCTTGTGTATTTATTATTGTAATTTGCGAACACTGTACGGAATAGTGGTTTCGGATTTGGGTAGACGATTCAATTTTGTCCACCGAATCGAAATTACTTACTGATGATCAGCACGCAAAACGCAAAAAGGTGAGGTCGATGTTAGAGATTGAAGCCAAAGACCTCAGGTACGAGCTAAATAAATTGCATGTAACCCTAGACTGGTGACCATCCCTTGCGAGGCGAGGGCCTCATAGAGGGACGGACTGGTGAAGCGGGCAATCCCGTGAGGGGAGACATATTACGATCGAAACAATAATAATTTTTGTTTACCATCAATCATTTTGCACCCAACAGGGGGAGCGTGGTGATCGATTGCGTGCGCGCACTGCAGCGCGTGGACTTCGAGGAAGAGTCGCGCATACACATAGTAATGGAGCATGTAAGCGCAAAATGGTGTTAATTACTCCTCAAGGCACTATGCAACACTACTGCAGTACTATGGGAGCTGATTCAAGCGAAAACAACCATGAGCGGCCTCCCAATGACTCTTCTTCACCCATGACGACAATCGCAGCGGTCCCATTTTGTGTGCCTCGCGCTTCGTCTCAACGCATCTCTAGCACTCTCGCTAGACTCCATTACCCTGAGCTTCACTCCACTTCAACCAATGACAGCCCTTCCCAACCCGACTTGGAATTTCAAGGTGTTCAACACTATTCAACACCCTATCATTCGAGCAGCGAGTCGCGATATCCCGTTGACCACGCATATACTCGGTAGTTCTAACTGGGGTGCTAGTGACACACCTCATTGGATATTGAGAATCCTTCTCTCCGGGCACCCCATAAGCATCCCACATCCACACCATCCACTTTTTCCATTCTACAACGAGGGGCGAAGGCCCACGGGAGGAGTTGGGTCATGTTTGTCAGACACACCTGCTCATTCTTCGATGTCATTATCTTATTCTATGATGAGTCTTCGCCACACCGCGAAATTAAGGGCGTCTGACCCCAATGATTATGTGTGCAGATTTGTATCCCGATGATTTAAACCCTAAAACCTCGATCGGTGGCTGTGAGGCGTAGTATAGACCCGGAGTGAGCTAAAATTAGGATTGGAATAGAGCATACATCATCGTTTAACTAATAATACATCCGATGCCCATTTCCACCCAAGCCACGAGTGACTCGCAAAGATACTAAATGAAGGAGACACGACGTCTTCTGCAGGGGGCTGCCAAATGAGAACTGCCGGTTTTCAACTTCCTAGGCCGCCCTCCGCCAGTGATTCTGGAGTCCTTGCCTAAAAGGGGAATTGATGATGATCCATTCAGCACCTAGAGTCATGGATGACAACTGTGTGAGGTGCAACGTTACTCACTTATACAAAGCAGTGCCATATAGTGAAGGCCTCACTCCCCATATTGCTATCCGATCTTTGTTCAAGATCTCGCTTCCCAACCTTCTCTGCAAATTCTCTGCTCAATACTTGTACCTAATCCAGAAATGCTGAATTATAACATAGATATCCCAATGTGTATCTAAATCACAAAAATTGTGATATCTAATAAGGATGTCTTCAAATTCCAGACTTGAGATTAGTACAAGCTTTGCTATGACATACACAAAGCACACTGCTTTGATACAACAATTAATGATAATGCATATAACATATCACCAATTACCTACAAATTTTTTTTAATCATTGGGATATTAATAATTATTATCGTTGGAAGAGTCAAAGGCAACACAAATATCACGAGTCAATCAACTACGCTTGAACTATGCAGTCTACCCTCTCAGCGGCGAAAGACCTCGGCTGGATTCAGTAGGTACAACAGAAAAAGAGAGGAAGGAAAAAAGGAATGCAAATTAAGTCAAAAGAGGCAAGCCAGATATATGGATTGTGCTGTAGGGTGTGAACAATGGACGTTTGACTGGTGGACGACGAAGGTAAATCATCGGTGGTGTCGGTCTCTGACCCTAATCAGTGGCTATACTAACCTGTATTACGAATTGATCATATATTTCATTTTGAGGCAAAGACCCCGAATGGCACCACGAGGCCATGTGTAACCCTTGAATCTCTCAAAGGGGTAAGCTGGTAAGATAGGAATTGACACACTTGAGATTCAAGGGTTACACATGGCCTCGTGTTTATGCCACATGTCCAGTATTTTGAGACATATAAACTCGCTGTGATAAAATCGAAAGAGATATATCCTCCAGACATCTATAAGGCTATCGTTCAATCAGTCCGCCACATACATATAGCACTATCACCCTATAAAATCAAGAGCAGCGAGAGCTACACGGGCTTCACATCACTCACCCGACAGCTCGCCTAAGCGCGCGCTTCTTCAATACTGGACCCACTGATACCCACCACATCTATGTCAAATCTTTCAGTGCCAACTTCATCAACTGACCCAACCCCAGAAAGGTACGTCAAACATACTTCTGAACATAGTACTCGATCAACTGACTTTAATTTGTACCCCCGCTTTAGCCTCTTCACGCCACGCTTCTCATCATTGAGTGACCAACCTCTCACCGCATATGCCGAGGCCGTCAATGTTGACGACTTTGATACGGACCCTCGAGCACGAGCACGAGCTCAGGAGGCTAGTCGAATGTGTGCCGGTGCTCAGAGGAAGGCAACCCGGGTGAGTGTTTCACGTTTTTCACCGCCCTAATTAATGACGCTTATGCGTGAGTCCACACAGGACACAATCAACGAGCGCGGTATTCCTCCTCCCCAGAGAACCACAGTTAGACGGTAAGTTGTATCTTGTTGCGGTCTTGCGAGTCGCAATCTGTTAAACAAACAGTAGCACCTTCATCTTGAGCTGTGCATCCACATCGGAGACTCAGAATCCCATGTTGCCACCAGCTGCTTCACTCAAAGAAATCCAACATGCAGATGGTGACGACGGAGGACGTTCTTCCTCCGAAAAAGCAATCGCCATGCGGAACGAGTCGACATATCGAAAGCAAGTGAGCCTCGAGCACGAATTCCATGAATTGCGTACGTGTCACGAATCCCTCCACATGCACACTCTGTACATTGACAGACACCATAATTCCAGTTACGTTGCCTTTATGGGATCCGTCGCCTGTCGAGGTTGGGGCCGTTGGCTATTTGTCCAAGCCCGCAGGCCAATTTTGCCCACTTTTTAACTCTATGTCGCCAACGAAATCCGACAAGATCGATATTAAAGCCCTTCTACCTCTTGGAAAAGATGGCGATGTCACGATTGGAGTCGACAGATCGGATACAAGAACGTTAACTCACAAAGTGTACGATTTGATTTCTGGACCTCGTACCCTCAGACGACTTTTGTGCGTGGTTTTTCATTCATATGTCGCCGTTTACTGATATCATTTCAACTTTACCAGGTCTGCGTTTTCTATGGGAGCATTGCCAAAGCGCCAGACATGTCGCTTGAAGGCTGGAAAAGCCGCAGCATACATGTACGCAGAAGTCACGGAGCATCAATACTTCGAAGACTTGAGTCTTCCACGGAAGTGGTTCCAAGACAATGTCGACAAAATATTGGCTGTCTATGATTCTCACCCCGAGGTGAAGAAAGAAACGCTCATGTTAGGTGCGAAGAACATATTCATCATACTCTAATTTTCATCACCTAACCCACCGTTCCTCAGTCACCGGTGCGCTTCAAACTCCACGCTACGGGCTGTTTGTGAGCCACAGTCATCCTGAAGGAAGGGTAAGTCAATTATTGTTCCCTTGTGGAGTCTCGTCCAACTCACAATTCATATTATCCTCTCAGGTAAAGTTCAAGGTCTACCCGAACCCCGGCCATCATCAGCCATGGGGGGTGTTCACCACGGCGAAAGGTGGCGGAAAATGTGGTCCCAGATACCCTGCCAGTGGTCCAGCCGCAGATGTACCTTTCGACTGCCACAACAAAGTCTGGTGCGTTGGAGACCCCTCCTGGAATGCCATTCTACTTGCTCGACTTCAATTCAAACCCGGTGCTGTGGAACCGACCCCGCATTAACTCGCTGAATTTGTTTTATCATGACCCATCTCGTATCGTTGTACTAGTTGTCTTCTCTGCTCTCAGCCCCCTCGCACAGGGACAATACATACCCACTCCTTTGCTGATCTCGTTTGAACCATGGGCCAAGTGCTAGCAACTTACATAGCCTCTATAATTTATATGTTCGTCGTACTATTCAATATACCTGTATTCTGTGCTTCAGTAGCACAATCTTCTGCTTGACAGAACAAAGTTTTTGTGGAGCTTCATATCATATGAACTGACGCATCTGACCAACGGACCGCGATCTTTTTTTCCTTCCTTATTTCTATCGATCATTCCTGGAGGACAATCTAATCTGCATTGAGACGGTTTGTGGGTAAGGTTGTCGCTCGTGATTCAAGAGAAATTTATGAGGGGCAAGGTGATTCTCGATGCCAGGTTCCGATCAATTGGAGGCAAGATGCTTCAGTAGTGTGTTGAAAATAGACTCACAGGCAGCTCAATGCACCCGCTCATATCGCTCACATTCAACTATCGCTGTCCCTCGCTTCAAGAACGCTGATCTTGTCAGTATGTGGCGCTCTCCTTCAATCACTTTCGTCTGATAGGGACTAGATTGGTATTTCAACGTGCGGTCAGAACGAATCAGACGCACGCAAAGGAGTCCACGAGGAAAGTAGGTCACCGCTTCCAAGATAGGAGCGATATCACTTGTTGGACAAATCACGAATGTTTACCCCATTCATAGAACGTTGCAAACGATGTCGCGTCTTGCATTAATCACACATCATCTCTGGCCCCCAAAAGTTTTTCCAGAGGAGTTGAATCAGTCGACTCTGGAATAGTTCCGGGGCTGTCTGAGGTTGCTCGACGTCTGTGGAAGATATGCCGTGCTATAGAACAAGTTCAGATACGTTCTTAACTATTTATCCTTCGAAGGAGATTGCTGATGCCTGTATATGTGGGCAGGGACAGCGCACGACGCTTAAGAAGACGATGTGTCGACATTCTCGAATGTATAAAAACAGAGCCAATCGAAATGGCGCTCCAGTCCCAATGGCTTTGGTGGTACCGATACTGAGACTCGAAGAGTATGTCTTGAATCTCCGTGTGCCTGTATCATTCTATACTGATCTCCTCGGTTTGACAGTACACTCGATATTGGAAGGATCTGTGCTTGCACAGATCCGCCTTCTTGGTCACGTGAAGAGGTCATCCTACGTCGCGCCTTTCGCTTCCGTTTCTTCTCGTACTCTATCTTATTCTATTCCTAGCACTCTCCACGCCGCCTGCTGTATCTCGGCTCGTGGCTCTTTTTTCTTTACCCACCCACCGCTTCCCTTTCGTCAATCCTTAGATTCACTTCACCTGATTGGCTTACCTACATGCATACCTTTATTATTCACAAGTTTAGACAATATACATTATTCTCTCGACCTCCGTAGTTGGGGTAGGGGGAGCCGTGGTCGGTGTGGGGGCTCATCCGTCCACCCCCCTCGGCTCTCACACTGGGAGGGGTTCGTTTTCGATGACCTCTCCCTCTCCCCATACTCGACTACTCCGGCTAAGGAGACTCGAGCGTAAGAACCAAGACATACATTGTTGTATGAGAAAGCATATTCGCCGGGCCCTCGTTTTACAAAACCTGAATTCGATTTCCGGGGACATATCCTATTGTACAGTCTTCTAGACGACGTCCTGACGTTCATCAATGTGCGTGCCGCCATCAATATATTTGCGCCCACATTATAGTTTGGACTAGGACTCAACTTTCAGCAAACTTTGATAGAAATTGTAATTTACCGGGGTTCCATGATTCAGTCGAGGGAGGTGACCAATCACCCATAATTGTGTAACAGAACTGATTCGGAGCGGTTTCGAACCACAAAGCGACCCTGTTTTTGTCTTCATGAGTTCACTTTACAGTTCCGAGTCCCGTAAGGGAAGAGGTCTTTGTGGGCTGATTTTGTCCTCCGAAATGTGACCTCTTCGTAATGTGAATTTGTCATGCAAATTGTCATATCGATTTATCATCACAATTATGTAAGCACATCAATTCAAAAACAGCAGACTTGATTATGTAACTAATTAAATTAATTTATTATTTTCATAATGCTTAGTCATGGGGGTTCCACAGGTGCATTACTAAGCAATATTTGAACCAACATGTTTGCAATTGGTTTTCAAGAGCATATCTCACTCAATCTCCATCAAAGAAAAAATTGAATAATCATAATGATGTGTCAAAATATAGGTTAATTTAAAGTAATTAGGATAGTAGTAATAATATTAAAAAAAATCTTGAAAATACCAATTAGCAGATTATGATTGCTTAGGGTCTGTTCGGCAACCACATCTGGTTTGAGATTCTGGTTTTGATGGTGATATTGATGGGACAGACTACCTACCTTATTTGTAAATAGCGCCCCTAATGTCGATATCTCTTGTCATTTGTGCTTCATTCCTCATCTACTTCTTCATTATTCACCACTACAAATGTACTACCATGGAAAACGACCCTAATATTGATGATATACCCAACAGAGACCTCATTTTTGCACTCTCCACTTATATAATTCAGGTTGCAGGTGTTATTGCCATGATCTATGCTGAAAGAATAATTTTGGGTATTAAAATTGGTAATAGGGATAACAAACTCACCTGGTTCCATTTAGCCTTGCATTTTTCTCCTGTTTTTTTCAATCCCTCCTTTCTAATAGCCTCAACTTCAACTGCTACTGCATTCCATATAGGAGTGGTGAAGTTTCCCCCTTGGCTGCTGGCAAGTATTCCAACAGCTCACTAAGCAATAACATCTCATCTGCCCCAAGCCATTTTGCATTGGCTTCTTATTGTGCCATAAATGAGTGTGTGGAAAGAATAAATGAATGAATAGAGCACAAAGTGCACAATGAGTCATGTTTTGATGTGTAATGAAAAGGGATGTATGACTAAGCATAAAACTTGAATTCAAGGCCACTGCCAAGAGCGGCACGGCACCCGAGGCTTTACAATTACATTAGAGTCCATACGGCAAAGACATTGAAATCTCAAATTATGGTTCATTCAAGTATATAGACCTAGGGAACTCTCAGAAAACCATAGCATAGGTGAATAAGATATATGTTGTCGCTTCACAATGCAGTCGTAATCTTAAAGAGTTATGACACAAGAATGGAAGAAAGGTCAAGGGAAAGGTGAGGTTGCAGTGAACCGGAGCAGATTGGGAATTTTGTTCAAGCCGCACACGGATCTGAGCGCTTAGGGACCGAGGAACGATTCCGACGGATGCCAAGTGGCTATACCAAGCACTGAAAGGAAGAAAAAAGAGGTGAGGGTGGAAGTGAAAAAAGCAAATAAATGTGCCCTTGGAGACGCGACCGACGCCGACGATGACGAGGGAGCATTGAAGGGATCAAGGGGAAGGGACCAAGATTCAAGGGAAAGGTTTGGTTATGTTTGTCAAAGACTTCTGCTCAGTCGTCACTACCACCATCTTATCCTATGATGAGTCTTTGTCACAATGACATCGCGGAGGAATATGCTCAAATTTAGTAATCTTATCAGAACCCAACCCAAAATTGTGATGAGTAGTTACATTGAGATGCTCACCACGGGTGACGGAGGGGACTGAACTGCACTGGCTCTTCGCTTCCGAGACAGAACACAGCCACCCTGGAATACGAGCAACGAGAATATGGAGAATA
Source organism: Panaeolus papilionaceus (assembly GCA_015501605.1). Lineage (NCBI taxonomy): Eukaryota > Fungi > Basidiomycota > Agaricomycetes > Agaricales > Panaeolus > Panaeolus papilionaceus. Next base: position 490,637 of record JADNRZ010000016.1, read on the forward strand.
CAGCTACAGTCGACTCTGTCATAACCGATAGCTGTCATAACCGATAACCTCTGATATCCGATAGATTTTGGTGACTCTCAAACTGCCTTTCCAGGCCTAAAACCCGCTGTCATAACCGATAACCTCCCATAACCGATAGTTTTTGGTGACTCTCGAGACCTATCGGTTATGACAGAGTCGACTGTATATTATTATGGATTCTTAAGCCTAATAACGTCCAAATATATTAAATCATCTTGCATCAATGTGGTGAAGATTCATCATAGTTTAAGATGGTTCTAGTGACGGCTGAGCAGTGGTCCTTGACAAACATTGCCAAACTTCTCCATGAACATCAGCAATTTCTGATTTTGGGTTGTAGCATAGCCACTGATGGCTGTAGCATGCATCATGGCAACAGTAGCGACTGTAGCATCCATGATGGCAGTGGTAGCAACAACTAGCAAGTTAGTGCTCTGTAGCACTACATACATTACCTCCCCCTCTGTGTACTGCTACCTATCATGGTATGGTAATTACATAGCTATAGGGAGTGCCCTCTCTTAAAGTCATGCCAGAAATTACTTATATTATTAAAAACCAATGTCAACTAGGTGCTAGACTACAAATAATTGTATATAACAGAATAATAGTGAATTTCGAGATCAATGAGTTGGACTTGTCATTTTTTTTCAAAGTCTCTTGTCCGCTTTGGTGAAACATATGAGATGGGAAAATGCTGATTAATCAAAACACGAACCAAAATGATTCCAAAATAAGCAATTTTGATCGCACTCTCTTCTTTCCTCAACTATCATCTTCGTCCACATCTACCATATTTCCCCATCCCACAGGTGCTCTAATGGTTCTATATATATATATTTAAGAGACCTGGTAAGTGTTTATTATTATGGAACCAAGTGGCTGACTACTATATCATAGGATGTTATCGCTGCTTCAGCAGTGCATTTTACCTGCACTTTAACATATTTCGGTGAGATTCCTTTTATTTTTTTTCGTTCTTTTTCTATTTATGACATTCTTCTATTACTTCTATTATTATAGGTGCTGTATTATGTCTGTTTGAGCACAGGAGATGGGTTTTCATAGGTATGTGAATGTTATGAGTACGACTTCCGGACTTTCTCACGCTCCGCTTTCATGTCTTTTCTAGTTCTTCGTCATCATGACCTTCCTCTACATGTCATATATAACCCTTGGTGAGTTCTATTTTATTTATTGTTATACTGTACCTCATTAATGTATTTATTTAGAGCATAAATTCTTGACCTTTATTATCGCTTATTGCCATTCTTGCTATTCTCTTGGCTATCTCTGTATTTAGGGAAAGTCAAGGGTACAGGTGACCTGGACGGGTTATGGGTTGGGTTGGGCACAGGTACAGGTATGGGCCAGCCTTGGTGTACCTGTGAGCTTCAAAACAGGCCCAAGAGCGCCCAAAACGGCCCAAAAATTGTCTGTTTTGGACGTTCTTGGGCTCGTTTTGCACAGAAAACCTGCAGGTACACAGGTAGGTTACGCCACGTGTGCGGGTCCAGGTCAGCGATTTCATATCCAAGGGTTACCTGTGATGTTCCCCATCTGTATTGTATGTGGTATTACTTGTGTATTAGTTAGTTTTTGAATGATATATTAATTTTGTTTTACAATCTTATGAGTGATTTCTTGAGTTATATGTGCTATTTTGAAGGGCGATTTGTATATGTGGCAGTCTACCTATGTAGCAGTCTGTAGTGCTCTGTAGCACCTGTAGCAGTCTGTAGCATCATGTAGCAACAAGGGGGCGCTACAGAGCACTACTGACCCTAATGGGGAAACTCCATAAGGGGTACCCTTTGCTACAACACTACAGTGCTACAGAGCACTACAGAGCACTCCGGAGCCAACCCAGACATTGCTGATGAAGCCTTCGCTGGCCGCCCTTCTCCTTCGCTCCTTCGCCGCTCCCTCATCGTTGCCGTCGTCGTCGACCATCGGTCATGTCCACAAGGACATTTTCATTTCGTTTACCCTCCCACCATCACCTTTGTTTTATCTCACATATTGTATATATTCCTCACTGGCTTGTTGCATTCCACTTCATAAATCGTTGACCCGAATGCCATTTTAACATATTTTTTAAAATCTTTTTTTTTTTTTTGTTTATAGTTGCTGATTGGCCAAATAGTTAGTCATCAATTGACATCTGTTACATCACCTGATATATTCTCGTACGACTTTAATTCGATTTAAAAATTTGATTTCATTTAATATATTGACTGGGGACCAGGTGATAGTGCAAAACAACGCATAGAGTATGACAAATTTCAAGTGTATCAGGTAGAAGACTGCGAACAGCTGCGGCGTTGAGAGGAGTCATAACGAGCGCAGTGGAATGAGTCAAAAGCTTTCGAGTTGAGCGGGCTGCGGGTCCAAATGGAGATCGGGCGAGGATTTTCAGGGTCCAAAAAGGTGGGCTCGTCCGTCGCACGAAATACCTCCCTTTACTTCGTAAAGCCTCGGAAACCGCGATCAAAACCAGAATCCCAAACCAGATGTGGTTGCCAAACAGACCCTTAGTGAAATGATAAAAAATTTGACAAAAAATCTTATCATGCTATGTGTCTTCAGCAAGCTAGCCTGAAATTTTGCTCAAACCATCATGCCTGCAAGTTCTAATTTGAATGTTAGAATTCAAAAACTTTGGGACTCGGATTTGCCAGGCCAGCGGCCATGGCCTTCAACCAAGTTCTATCTATCTAATCCCGCCTCATTGACCGAGGCCACACTCTCGCAACAATACTTCGGATCTCTCTGATCATCCTCACATTTTTCTCGCCATTCTCTGATACCTTTCTTCCTTCCAAAATTCGACATTAAATACGGCCTTCATTAGGTTCTATCCTATCATTGTATCTACTTTACTAGACCCAACTATCCTCATCCACTCGTTCACGTCGACTTTGATTTTTGTTTTTGCGTCGCTTTGCTTTTATGTACATTTCTTGGTTCTTACGCTCGAGTCTCCGTAGCCGGAGTCATCGAGTATGGGGAGAGGGAGGGTCATCGAGAATGAACCCCTCCAGGTGACTGGGGCAAATCATCGTCCAAGCAAAATTTATGTAAAGCTAATCTAATCTGAAATCTATTGATAACCTTCTCGCACATGCAACATCATCTGTCAACATGCGGCTGGCTGGCCGAGACCGCCTGGGATGATGGAGAGCACGATTTAGGGTAAGCTCACTCAACTCAGCCTGAGCGGTCCGCCTTGCTTCTTTGCTTTCTTCTCACCTCCTCCCTCCTTTCCGCCGTGAAGACTTTACGTCTGAGCTAGTATTCCTTCTTAAGTTTTGATTTGGGCTGCTTTCCGTTGGTTGTGCGACTCTGTGACAATGATATTGCAATTCCGGTTCCATCTGGTCTGGGTTAGAGTCGTAACAGACTCGCCAAGGCTCCTGCATACATCGGTTAGGGCTTCATACATCAACTCAGGCAAGCGTAGAGAATACTCAAAGGGTGGAATCTAAACCAAGCACCACCACTGGCACGAGTCTGTTGCTCCTCGTGTTGTTAATTTTTTATTTACATCAGATCATTGGAGGTAAGTCAGGTTCATCGGATCCTCAGATCCTCATAACTAAAAGATAACTAATCATTCCATGTATCCCAACTCACAGTTCCATGGAAACTACACCAAAAATGCTGCCCTGCCACCGTCCATACCACCTCTCAACATCCCAACTCAGTGACCCTACATTCCCAGAGAGCAGATACCTCTCATCGCCTCGTCCAAACGCCAAAAACTCGAATTGCTCTTCCTCTTCCTCGTATTTCTGTCACCACTCCTCGGGGCCCTGGTCCCCCAGTATGCCACCTCCGCCGTCCTAGGTCCTGACGCCGTCTCATGGTTCACCACGGGTTTATTCGTGCTCGCTACGGGATGGACCACGGAGTCACCTCGTCAAGCGCATCTCAGAACACAGAGAGGATCTGCATGATTTCGCGCATTACCCTTCCCCAGGGCGCGATGCGCGTGAGTCAATGCATAAGGAACTGAGGAAGCGGGTGGAGGTGCTAGACGAAAGGGTGGCGAGGCTGAGGAGGAGGGTGAGGGGCGAGAGGGCGAGAGGGTGGTGATTCCGGGAGGAGCAAAGAGACTATTGAGGAGGTTGGTATACGACCTTGTCCCTGTATATGGTCAAAATTCTCTTCCTGCCCTATTTAATCCACGACCCTCAACGCATCTACTATCTCTTCACCTTCACAATGCGCGACACCACTTGTGTCTATCCCATAGGATGACTGCACTGCATCACCAAAAAGTCAATCGTGGTATGTCCGCAGTCGTTGCATGGCAAGCCAGAGGACCAAGCGTTAGAGTATACAGAGAGACAACTCCGCAGACATTATACGAAGGCGCCCGTACACAAGCCCCATACAGAGGAATAGGATAACATATGTAGTACTGGGGCGCTGCGGAGTTCGTTCTCATCCGACCGTTTGGGCTCGTGAGCTGCGTTGTTGGGTTGCCTTTGAGGGCGGTGCGGAGAATGGTCTGGAGGAGATATTGGTCACTCTTGGCTCTTAACAGAAAATCGAGAAAAACGGGACTCACAGTGTTATACAACATGTCGTACTGTATTCTGTCATTCTCTTTATTTACCATTCATGCATGCCTTCACGATTTATCATTTGGAGTTGTACTCTTCGCTACGTCTCGACATCTTTTATCGTGTAAGTACTATTTTGTTTTTGTCCTTACCACTTAGTCCGTCCTCAGCCTTGTGTACTGCTCCTTTGCCATGTTTTATTTTTCTTTTCTATGTTGTGTATTCTTTGTACGTGTGTTCATCGGTGAGGCATTTATTATCGCACTCTCCTTTCAAATTACGCCGAAGCTACCTAATTATACCCAGACTCAGCCCGAAATCTTAATATCATAAGCTCCACTCCTTCTCTTTCCCAACCGCACACAGTTAAGCGCTTCTTTTTGAAACACCAGTCACCACCCATCTTCCCCACCCACCTACTAAAGCCCTCGTCCTCCCCAAATCCTCTGTACGAGGCCCTATCCACCTGCCAACCCTCTCCCACCTTCAACCTCTCCATTATCGAAACCCCACCCACCGAAAACCAACTCAAAGATATCGCGCCATTCAATCCTCTCCACAGTGAAAGAGATTGTCCAGCTCGCAGAGAAAAATCCGAAGGCTTTGAAGTACCCCATTGCAGTGGATTGCGGGAACGGGAATGCGGCGGTGGGGGATGTGGAGGATGTGAAGCGGATTTTGGAGGAGATTAGGAAGAAGAGGGATGTGGAGGTGGTGGATCAGCCGAAAGGGTGGTTTATGCAAGTATTGGGGAGGGCGAGGGGAGGGGAGACTCGGAGGGTGAGTGAAGGAGGGAAGGAGTGTATCTACAACTTGAACGGCAAAAGGATCTATTATCGATATCATCTGGGTGGATGTTGTATGGTATTTGAGTACATAGTTCACAATTGAAGTTGATATCGGTAGATGAATTAACTTCTTCACCATGGACGGTGAAAGTATTTGCTTTATAATCAAGGGGGAATGACGCAACACTTATCATTGACAATGGGTTGCCGGTCTATGAAGTTTCAGGGAACAAGAAGTAGCACGTGGGAGCCAACTTTGCTTTCGGAGCTCACAGCCGGGTTGGTGCCTCTCGTGGATATTTTGCAAGGACCTCGTTTCGGGGGTTGGCAGTGTCATAATCTCTCTCTCGTCTCCGACTCCTTTTGAAATTGAACGTGCGATTCTGTGCTGTGCAGTGCGGGCAAGGAAGCCTTCTCGAATCTAGATTGCGAACCCGTTTGGTCGTTACTTGTGAGTCCATTGTCCGAAGGGTCGAGCTTGTTAACGAGTTTAGCCAAAGCCTTCTCCTATTCATATCACTATTATCAGTTCTCAAGATCTCACGATGGACCTCGCTGATATCCCAGGTGCTTGCTGCCCTTGAGAGGCATTTCAAACAAACCAATTTCAAGAAACTATGGCAAATATTATTTTACACTTTGAGTCAAGGCTCTGGGTAAATATCTGGCATGAGCGTAGACGAGAAGTAATAAACATCAAGGTACACATTGGACTTCAAGTTTGCTCGAGACACTAGAAGACCGTCGTTTAGGATCCACCATTGTCAATGCATGTATCTCAGTGCAACAGAGGGCAGATTGGTGACTTTGAGTCCTAGCACTGCCCATGAGGCTGACGTCGAGACTTAAAGCCTCAGGGAAGGCCAATATTTCATTAATTCCCTGTCTGATGGATCACCGTGAATGCCAGACCCCGTAAACCACCTCAGTTGTCATCCACCAATGTTGGCCGATATCTCCATCGCGAATGGATTATCGGAGCCAATTTCCTCTTTAAGGAAGTGAATAACTAATGGCACTCATGTGGCTGTGGGGGTCATCCGCGTCTGTCTGCAGAATCTGCAGAATCTGCGTGAACTTTGAGGAGCACTAGTGACAAGAATACCCGAGTGGTGGTCATTTCAAGTCCCTCCACCGGAAACACTCCGCTGTGCGCACCACTTCATCTTTTGCCTTCAAAAAATATGTACGTATTTAAAAGACCGAAATCTATGTCTTTGGAAAGTTTCAAGGCCAAAGGTTCAGTGCAAAAAAAAAAAAAATCACAATGTCCAAATACCGGAAAATTCCCCGAGTGATTATAGTAATTATGTTGGTTCAGCTTTGGTTTGATCTCAAGTTTCGGGCAAAAAATGCGATGGGTTTTGGTTCAAACGGTTGCGAAGGAATTCCGTTTAAACGGAAATTGAATCAATAAATATTTAAATAATACATCACTACTCGTCACATTATTCTTCACAAAAAAAAATTGGACACTACGTAAACTATCTGAATTCCGCTATCAAAATACCCAGTTGAGTTCTCTATGATAGGTGATGAAACTACAAGAAATATACTTACTTCAATTTAATCCAGTAGTGGTAATCAGCCCGTCGAACCAGTGTCAGGGGTCCTTCAACTGTATATTCCAATGTCGCCACCGTTTACGTCGAACTTAGTTACCGACTTCAAAGATCGAACTTACCCCCTTTTGACCGATTCAACTTGAAGCGTCCTACTTAAATGGCCTCGTGTTTATGCCACATGTCCAGTATTTTGAGAGATATAAACTCGCTGTGACAAAATCGAAAGAGATGTTTCCTCCAGACATCTATAAGGCTATCGTTCAATCAGTCCGCGACCTACATATAGCACTGTCACCCTGTAAAATCAAGGACAGCGAGAGTTACACGGGCTTCACATCACTCACCCGACGGCTCGCCTAAGCGCGCGCTTCTTCAATACTGGACCCACTGATACCCATCACATCTATGTTAAATCTTTCAGTGTCAACTTCATCAACTGACCCAACCCCAGAAAGGTACATCAAACATACCTCTGAAAATAGTACTCGATCCATTTTCAACTGACTTTAATTTGTACCCCCGCTTTAGCCTCTTCACGCCACGCTTCTCATTATTGAGTGACCAACCTCTCACCGCATATGCCGAGGCTGTCAATGTTGACAACTTTGATACGGACCCTCGAGCACGAGCCCGAGCTCAGGAGGCTAGTCGAATGTGTGCCGGTGCTCAGAGGAAGGCAACCCGGGTGAGTGTTTCACATTTTTCACCGCCCCAATTAATGACGCTTATGTGTGAGTCCACACAGGACACAAGCAACGAGCGCGGTATTCCTCCTCCCCAGCGAACCACGGTTAGACGGTAAGTTGTATGTTGTTGCAATCTTGCGAGTCGCAATCTGTTAAACAAAGAATAGCACCTCCATCTTGAGCCATGCATCCACATCGGAGACTCAGAATCCCATGTCGCCGCCAGCTGCTTCCCTCAAAGAAATCCAACATGCAGATGGTGACGACGGAGGGTGTTCTTCCTCCGAAAAAGCAATCGCCATGCGGAACGAGTCGACGTATCGAAAGCAAGTGAGCCTTGAGCACGAATTTCATGAATTGCGTACGTGTCAGGAATCCCTCCACATGCGCAATCTGTACATTGACAGACACCACCATAATGCCAGTTACGTTGCCTTTATGGGATCCGTCGCCTATCGAGATTGGGGCCGTTGGCTATTTGTCCAAGCCTGCAGGCCAATTTTGCCCACTTTTTAACTCTATGTCGCCAACGAAATCCGACAAGATCGAGATTAAAGCCCTTCCACCTCTTGGAAAAGATGGCGATGTCACGATTGGAATCGACAGATCGGATACAAGAACGTTAACTCACAAAGTGTACGATTTGGTTTCTGGACCTCGTACCGTCAGACGACTTTTGTGCGTGGTTTTTCGTTCATATGTCACCATTTACTGATATCATTTCAACTTTACCAGGTCGACGTTTTCTATGGGAGCGTTGCCAAAGCGCCAGACGTATCGCTTGAAGGCTGGAAAAGCCGCAGCGTACATGTATGCAGAAGTCACGGAACACCATTACTTCGAAGACTTGAGTCCTCCACGGAAGTGGTTCCAAGACAACATTGACAAAATATTGGCTGTCTACGAGTCTCACCCCGAGGTGAAGAAAGAAACGCTCATGTTAAGTACGAAGAAAAGTTTCTTCTGAAGCGTAAAAGTCATCATCTAACCCACCGTTCCTCAGTCACGGGCGCGCTTCAAACTCCACGCTACGGGCTGTTTGTGAGCCACAGTCACCCCGAAGGAAGGGTAAGTCAATTATTGTTCCCTTGTGGAGTCTCGTCCAACTCACAATTCATATTATCCTCTCAGGTAAAGTTCAAGGTCTACCCGAACCCCGGCCATCACCAGCCATGGGGGGTGTTCACCACGGCGAAAGGTGGCGGAAAATGTGGACCCAGATACCCTGCCAGTGGTCCAGCCGAAGATGTACCTTTCGACTGCTACAACAAAGTCTGGTGCGTTGGAGACCCCTCCTGGAACGCCATTCTACTTGCTCGACTTCAATTCAAACCCTGTGCCGTGGAACCGACCCCGCTTTAACTCGCTGAACTTGGTTTGGTATGGACCATTTTGTATCGTTGTCCTAGTACTCTTCTCTACTCTCCGAGCACAGGGACAATACATACCCACTCCCCGGTTGATCCCATGCGAGACACGGGTCAAGCACTAGGAGCTTACATAGATGCTATAATTTATATGTTATTGTCGTCCTCTTATATATACTTGTGCCCTGTGCTTCACTAGTACAATCCTCGACTTGCCCAGAGTAAGGTTTTTCTCGAGCTTGATAGCATATGAATCGACGTATCGGACCGTTGGACTGCGATCTTTTTCCCTCATTTATTTCTATAGATTTGTGAAGGACAATCGAATCTGTATCGAAGGATTTCGAGAGGGCTGGTTCACATCGTGATTCATGAGAGAGGTTCGAGGGGCAACATGATTCTCGAAGCTAAGCTCCGAGGTTTAAAGTTACGACCAATAAGAGGCAAGATCCACACTGGCTGATGGGTTAAAATAGCTCAACACGCAACCCGTTACCCAGCGTCGGTATTCCGACTTTCAACAGTTCTATGAGGTCTGGGAGTGGTACACAATGCACCAGCGCTTGACCGCAGCAAGCGTATTGTCAACGGTACACTTGGTGTCACAATACCATTTGAGTTTTCCCCTCATTAAAGTAGAATTCCTCAAGGCAATGTCGTGTCGATAATCCTTTAATCTAGTATCGGTGCTGTTCTTTGTATTGTTTGTATAAATCTGTATTGATAGTCCAATTTGGCTCCTTGTACCCACACAATGTAGCAACGGACTTGAAAGATATGTCTTTATTTTTCGTCTTGTTGCATCGAATACCCATCTATCGACAGGCAGAGGATGCACCATAATATCGACGCAATGTATATCAAACCGGAGCATGGTCTGTGCGTGGCTTACCGGGAAGTGCCCTATTATCGGACCGCCGGTTGGAGTTTGTTTGGATTTCCACTGCGCGTGGTTTTTTGTCTAAATAAACAGCGCAACGCACTTGGACGCACGCATTCAAATCCCGCGCTGTCGTTCCCCACCACGCTAACGCGCACTCGCTCACATCGCTCACCTTCAACTCTCGCTGTCCCTCGCTTCAAGAGCGCTGATCTTGTCAGTATTGAACTTCATCGCCAAGATCTCACTATGTCTGTATCAGGACCAACTGCGTCAACTTCACAAATGTACGTCGCATCCTATAAGGCTGGCGCCACGTGCGACGCACTGAACGTCCCCTTAGCCTCATCAAATCTTCGCCACTGCGCACACAGGCGCAACCTTTACCCCTCTCTAACATTCAGAACGGACCGATAAATTTTCTACATCACACTTCTCCGTGCTCGATTGCGACTACATCCACACAAGGATTCCGGGAGGGCGACGCACCTAACACACGCCGCTGGAGCCGCGCTTTTGATCAGGCTCAGCAGCCGTCAACGCCCATCTATGGCAATTATCACGTGACCACTGTAGCTCCCCAGTCTGAGCGCCTCCATGAAGCCTATTCGACTCCTCACGACAATCATGTTGCAACAGAGAAGACCAAGTCTGGGCGCGAAGCTAACACCATTTTGCAAGATGGTTCATCGTTGGTGGAACTTACACCAGTTGGAATTGATGCGACCCACGGTCGCAGAAAAACTGAAGCCGTTCCCCCTCTTCGACAGACAATATCTAGGTGAGTTTTCTACCATCATAGCCTCGAATAATTTTTATAAATACACATACCACGTACTGCACACTTTTAGACATGCAACTATGGCGGACAAGGGGTCTCCCAGTTCTATCCTATCACCTGCTTCTTCAGCAAATGTGACGAATCAAACTCATAGTACTATCCATGGAGAGCTACCTCCAGTTGAAGCGACGACTACCTTCCAGACTGAAGAAGTGTATCGGCTTCATGTTAGCCTTCAGCATGACTTCCATGAGCTGTGTGAGTTCACATGTTTACCCCACCAACTACCTCCCAGATGTGGACAATCCTGACGCATATCCTAAGTAACGTTGCCTCTATGGGATCCAACCCTTGTCGAAGTTGGAGCTATTGGCTTTTTGTCTAAACCAGCAGGGCAATTTGTCACCCTATTTAATTCCATGGCACCGGATAAATGCGACAAAATGGACATTAAGGCTCTGTCGCCGCTCGACATCACAATTGGAGTCGACAAATCCGACACAAGAACCTTATTTCACAAAGTATACGATCTCATTTTGGGGTCTCGCTCATTTAATAAATACTTGTGCGTGGTGACTAGATTCGCTCTCAATCTACGATTCTGCATTTTGCTGATGCTTCCCTCACTAGGACAAAAGTCTCAACGAGAGTCTCATCAAGGCGCCATGTGTTCCGCTTGAAGGCTGGCAAAGAGGCAGCGCACATGCACGCAGAAATCACGGAGCATCATTACTTTGAGGACTTGCGAGGTCCAAAGAAATGGTTCCAAGACAACGTCGACCAAATATTGGCCGTATACGCTTCGCACCCCGAAGTGAGGAAAGAAACACTCATGCTAGGTACAATGAACGCTGTTTTCCTACTAAAGGGCCAAAGTAATCATTATCTAACCAAATGTTTCTCAGTCACCGGCGTGCTTCGGACCCCACGCTATGGGCTTTTTGTGAGCCACGGTCATCCTGAAGGCAGGGTGAGTCGATCGCGGCTCCATTTCAGGCAGAACATGTCGTTCCTGACTCATAATTACGCTCGCAGGTGCAGTTCAGGGTCTATCCAAACCCTGGCCATCGTCAGCCATGGGGGGTGTTTGCCACAACAAAAGGTGGCGGAAAATCTGGCCCCAGATACCCTGCGAGTGAGTCAGCTGAAGACGTACCCTTTGACTGCCACAGCAAAGTCTGGCGTGTTGGAGACCCTTCGTGGAACGCCATTCTACTCGCTCGACTTCAATTCAAACCTGATGCTGTCGAGCCGACCTTACAATAACTTGCCTATGGAATATCTCGTATCGATGTATCCGTTCTGTATTCTATCTCTCGCTCTGACTATGTATCAACCTCCTTGTATTTTGCTATGTGTGAATCTGCCATTGCTTAGTTTTGTGTATGGTTCGATTGTTGCTTGTATAACTTATATGTTGTCGTGTGCACATACTTGTACATATGCTTGTGCTGTTTGCTTCAAAAATACATTCTTCGTTTTGCTTAGAGTTCAAGTTTTTCTCGAGTTTGATGGTGTATGGACACGCTATCACCAATGAACCCCGATTTTTTTTCCTCGTTTACTTGAATAGATTATTGTAAGAGACAATCTGTATCGAGGGGTTTCGAGATGGTGGTTATCGGTCCTCGATGAACAAGGCATGAGAAATCTTCGAGGGGTATCATGATTCTCGATTCCAGGTCCCAAAACGTCCGATCGGGGAGGCAAGACACACCAATGGGTGGGCTAAAAATAGCTCTGACTGGTTCTATGGGAACCAGGAATATTACACAGGGCACCAGCGCTTGACCGGAGTAAGCACGTTGGTACGGCTTGGTGCCACATTACCATATCGTAGAGTCTTGCTATTAAGACTACGATGCATTCAACACCTCGTTGAACTAGCCTCGAGGCCCTGAGAGACCTGACGTGGGCAGCGACGGTGTGGGGTTTTAGATACCGACTTCAAAGGCTTATGCATATTTTGAGGGAGATTTTACCCGCACTCGACGTGCATCACAGAGTCATACCCGACCCTTAAGTTATCGCATAATACAGCCTCATTAAGCCAGGCGCCTGGGCTGCACACGTTGCCCAATTATCACCTTTCGAGCTATGAAGTACCAGTTTTGATAGTAGCCAACGCAATACCAACGGAACAAGTGCATAAACAATCACGCAATCACCATTGATGGAATTGGAGTCTTTTTTTTATACTTTCCCCCGGAGTTTAAACACTGATCAAGTTGTATTATCCTGAATATCACCGTGAAGCTTCTTTTCCCTTATCTGTCGGTATGCCGTTAGATTTCTTCACTCGTTGTTCAAGCTCAAGGATGTCATGAAAATATTCAATGGCTTCTCTGTGTACATTATATCGCTCTCACTGAGCAGTTTGGAATCGAGAGGAAGTACCCCATTTAATTTCTCTAGAGTCTATATGGATTCGATTACGAAAGTTTTACCTTCGATAAGATTCATGACTCGCGAGTCACAAGCAACCAAAGGGCCACTACTCTAGCGGTAATCAGATCTCTTGTTTCATTAATAGAAGCGGAAACGATTCCAGGTCGTCATGAATGCTATTGCATCATACAAGAACGCGTACATGTGTCATAATATCACCGACAAACCACTGGTGAGCGTACTTTTCTGCGATTGGCTCGCGGACTATTGGTGCCGTCGTACCATCGCACAATAAGCCTTCACCTGCCTGCCATGGCATGTCTCGGCTCGCCCAGTGGCCCTCGCTACGATGTTCTACACGGCTTAAACTCTGAGTTACTTGTGCCGTGTGGGTATAATTGTCATCATGAGACCATGCGATGCACGTGGAGGTTGAACATTGTTTAAACGGTGGGCTCTCCTATCATCATCGCTAGATATCATAATGCCTACCGACATACATACTCCAATCCAACACTTTTGCACCCTTTGAACCCCCTTAAATTTTGAGTGATCGGTTGAATTTAGGGTTATTTTGCCGATTGGCTGTCAGTGTAGGTGTACCTGATGCCCACAGGGTCAGATCAAATATCGGATCAATTTGAGAATGAAACGGCGAATGGAATGTCAGCGCTTGAGCAGTACCAAGCGGCACGCTAGCGCTCAAAATTCAGTCACATACTTTGCGCGCGCATTACTGAATATAGTTTGAATGCGCGACAAACCGTTGAAATACTCCAGAGTCTGAGTATTATCTTGTAATGTACCACACATCAGCAAGTTGTCAATTTACTTCTTTGGTTTTTGCAACTTTTTATCTTGCTACAAGTCAGAAAGCGAAGAAGCCGGAAAGCTACATATAATATTTATTTTACAGATAAATTACAAAATTGAATATTCCAATCTGGGTACATATAGACAGAAAATCATGGCAGCAACATTTGGGTATGGTACTAGCAGGTCCCGCTAGCATATGCGCAGACTGTACATTCCAACAGATTTATCTTATGATGTTGTATGTATGATGGGCCCCTCGAGGGATGGTTGGGCAGATTTACGCAGTGGACACTGGACACTGTCCATTTAGGTTTCACAGTACTCAAAGAATGCAGCAGTCAACAGTCATCAGTGGTGGTGGTCTGAGGTAAAGAGCAAATGAGCAACATTTTTGACGTGGACGGTGGCATTCAAAATGACGCTATTTCAGAATTAGCTAATTAAAATATTAGATAATCCGGTATGACCCTGTTTGCAAACAAGGTTGATGCTTTCACCACCCTTGTTCGCTTCGTTTCTTTCTCTTGAACCACCACCATCACCTGCTTAACTCTGTTCGTCAACATCAACATTGGCCCAACTCTCATATAGTGAGTGCATCATCACTTCAGTTTACCTCTGTGACCCATCTGACAATAACTCCAAGCAGGTGGATAAATTCAGAATTGGGCGGCTGAATGCAAATGGTTGAGCAACACAATGCATTCCTCATGGCTAATGGGATGGATTAAGGATGGGGGTGAAGCTTCAGGAGGGTTCCAACAGGCATGCTTGTGGAATAGGTTACTTATGGCTGTTAAATTTGGCCATCCCCGTATATTCAGTTAAATTTTGTCGCTTTTCGTAACTTTTTGTGCTTTTTAATAATTTAAATTTAAACTGGTTTTTGAGAAATCAGACGCGCCTTGCTGAGCTTTTTACTTACTCGCTTTTTAACGCTTTTTAACGCTTGCACAAGCGTTAAAAAGTAAATGGTAAAAGTCCTGATGCAGGTGGGGCTCCTGAATTTATGCAGAAACCCTCTCCGGCTGCTGATTGGTATGACGACTTCCCGGAATCATGAATTAGTGATTTGAGGCCAGAGTTGTCTTCTGCGAATTTCCAGATTTCGATCGTCCCCTTTATGCATGCTTTAATATAAGCACCTCCACTCAACCCCCAATAATCACCTCTATTTCGCCGCACTATCACTCCCACACATCAACCCTCGTTGGCCCAAACCACAACTAAATAGATACAGCACTCAAAACGCAATATCTCCCTCCACACGAAATTCACGATGTTCGAATAGCAGCATTTTCACACTCACCATCTTCACAAGCTCACATCTCTGCTGGCGGCTAACTTAACCGCCGCCAAGTTACCGACGGTGAGGCATGAGGATGTGGGTGCTAAAGCACCATTTTAGGCTTTTTGGTGTGTAAGAGGACCGAGTCCAGGGTAGGTACGCGTTCAAAACTGAATTGAAAAGTGGAGGTGTTAGCGAGTCTTTAGCAGTGTCCACTCATATTTCCCCAGACCCTGACCTGCGAAGAGCCAATCGTCGATCGTGTAGTTGAGCTTTTGATTTTTTGAGCGCTTCTAACAGTCTTGATTGATCCCCCACTTCAGTGTACCACAAATGCGTTGACAACCTCCGATTGAAATTGGTAATTGATTGATATTTATGTTATACTGCATTCGTACTTCCAAAATCCTCATAACAACTGCTCGCAAGTTGTATCCATCAAACCCACCAGCTCTAAAAATAATTCAAACAAACCCACACCGACTCTAGTGGTCGCCCCCAGCCAATGAAAAGACGGGTTTTAATCCACGACCCTACTCCTGTCCATCCCAGATATATCCCACAAACACATTCGGCCACCACATCGTCTCCGCAGCGCTTCCGCCAGCGTAGGGTCCGTTACTAACCCCGCCGCTCCCAGATATCGACCCCTCTCCGTCATCCCTGCACACCACCGCCATCTCCTCCTCTACCGCGTACACCATTTCACCAACAAGTCCCACTGGCAACTTCTCTACGTCTGCGATCTCTGTGATCGTATGAGGTGCGTAAGTAAAGGCCTTCACCCCTTGATCAGGTTGGGTTATTTGGACCTGGAGGAGGGAGAGAAGGCGGGAGGAGAATGCCTGGGACGAGTACGGTGGTGTATGTAGGACATTGAGTCCGGATGGAAAGGCGCGGTGTGTGATCGGTGGAGATGTGTAAGTGGAGAGAAGAGGGAGTACTTGTAAGAATGTTGAAGGCGGTATGAGAGCTAGCGACGGAGCGCAATAAATGGAGTTGTTGGATTGTTGGATTTGTCCATTAGATAGATAATGGTACGGAGGTAGTAAAATTTGGCGGCATTGCGGGAGCGAGGTTGAATTGTATTTCGTTGGTGCATCATTAGTTGGGCGACCAATACATCATTGACACGGCGGCAATTGTTGTGTTAGGTGTAGAGTCGAGTCGAGACCCCCGATCCAAAAGGGATGAAAAGAGACACCACCCAGAGGATTTATTCCATTTCATGAGTGAACGAAACCACCACATCAGGAAAAACCGGGAACGGCAGCAAATTGTCGCATCATATCAATTACCAGAAAGAATAAAATGAACGCCGTCGCAAAAATGGAGATGTCGGTGTTTTCGTTAAGGCAGAGAGCGAGGTACCAGGAGGGAATAAAATCCAAAAAAAGAAACAAGAAAAGTTTGGGTTAGATATGCTAAACATAGGACGCATTCTCCCTCGAGAACGTGGGATCAGGGGAATGAAGATGTACTTACCTACTCCTCTGGCACGATTCCAGCCACCCCATACCTCATCCAAAGCAATGATACCACCCTCTTTCATCATACCCCCGCCAATGGAATCTCGGTCTCGGTCTCTGATACTGAGCGAAGCGATAGTTCCTCCTCCTTGGAGCACGCGAGCGAGTTCACGTGCAAGTTCTTCAAACCACCTACGCTCATCTTTCATCATATCCAGTGTTACCGGTGCATTGGATATCTGGAGCCCTAACTGGGACAATGATGAACGTATGAACGTTGCTTCTTCTGGTTCACTTGTGACCAGAGTAGACGTAGACGAATATGCTGCAGTAGTAGACGATGATGCCGCTGCCTGAGCAGTTGTTACGGCCGTCAACTTTTCATTAAGCTCCGCAGCGAGCTTGACCATATCTTTGGCCTTCACCATCAGTGCCTCAAGGTCCTGAAGGGAATTCTCCATTGCGGTCTTCGTTCCATCCTGTGTGTTTTTCACTGTCCTGAGAATGCCGGCTGAAAACACGGGGGTAAGTAAAAATAAAGATAAAAAAGCAAATGATAAGACAAAGAGTAGCTTGTGGACGACCCAAAAACAGGGGGGGAAATAACAGGAAAAAGACATACAGATTCCCGTCATCCCAAGGTTGTTTAGATTGTTGGGATCAGAGCTATTTCCACTGCGGTGCAGAGCTCTCCCAGCGGTCCCCTTTACCTAAAATTATCGTCAGGAACAAAAAAATATTCGTGGATGGGCAAAGAACACTAGAAAAGAAAACTAGAGCATTTTGAAGCCCTAAAAGAGCACATACCTCCCAAGCCTTCGCTTTCAAGCTACGTTTCAACAAAGCGTAAAAGGGTTTATCGCCACCTTTTCTGAAGCTGATTTTGATCATCTTGGCGGGTGACCCATCATCTTCATCCTCTGAGCCGGGCGTTAGGGGACGTGATGTGGGTGCCGATTTGAGTTCACGTTTAGGACGAGGTAAATCCGTCGAACAAAGCTCGCATTGTCGCATTGAGGGGTGATTCAAAAAGGTACATGCAGGGCAGGCAATTTCCTGCTTTGTTGAGGATAAAGGTTGAGGCTCCGAGCTCCAAGCTCCAGGGGCAGGAGTAGAAGACACCGAGGACGGAAGTGATGTAGATAGATGTTGTTGTTTCTGCTGGCTTTTCTGGGAAAGATCCGGACTAATGGATTGAGGAACAGCCGTGCGAGGAACACCGCATAAGCCACAAATACTGGCTGCTGCTGGACTGAGGCCTGGTGGATTGCGGTACGCACAGACTTCGCATTCCCAGCTCTCAGATGGTGCATACGTATTACCAGAGTCTGTGGTTGATGACGCTGTTACCGAGCCAACGGATTGACCAGAAAGGTGGCATGTTACTTTAGGAGATGACTTAAAGAGGCCTGCGTAGTGTTCTGTCTGGGTAATGAACGCTAGATCCATGTGGAACGAGTGGGATGATGGTTTCGGTCCATCGATGTAAAACAGACGATGGCCGGTAATGTGGATCGTTCCTTGTTGATGGTTTTGGGATTTCTGTGAGCTGGACTTGTTCCGATTTTAGTCCAGGTATATTTCTCTTGTCCTTGAGAATATTGGCCCACCCATCGTAAATTCCAACATTTTCCTGACTGCTTTGGAGCTCCTCGTCATCATATAGCAACGCTGGCACAGGTATTGTACCATCAACGTGTTGCGTATATCTTCGCAATGCCATTAGAGTCCACAAAAGGGGTGTGCTCGTTGAGATGTTATGTTGACCAGCTTGGTCGTGGTTTGGGATAAAGAGCTGCTCGTCGTCATCTTGACTGTGACGGGGGTAATTGATCTTTCCAATTTGGACACAATTTGGGCTTCTTTGGCCCTGAGCTCAGAACAACTTGGCTTCTAACCACCTCGATGTCGTTTCAACATTTATAAGTATGTCATGAAGAGATGTCAAGTAAATATTCAATGAAGAGTAGAAGAAGAAGGCACTCTCAGCGCCAACTCAGCGCCTACAAAAAGAAAACAAGAAATAGTCGGACAAACGATTCAGCCCTTCATGACGTAGTAATTCTGAAATCTAAGTATGTTCTTTCTTTACAGCGATTTGAATTGGTTTGATAATTCATCAGTATGAACAGTCAACGTGGAGCTATCAAGCGAGTTGGAGTGAGTAGAGCACACTATTTGGCTCCAGTGAGAGCCTGTGATCATTGAATCAGGTTGAATTCATTTTATTGCATTTTTTCTACAGGGCGCATGTAACCCCTCGACTTTAAGAACGCGAGACACAACGCGAGCTGCGGCGCTTGCAGAGGTATCCTCAGGGTTGTCATAAAAAATCATGTTACGTTACATGGGCGAGTGAGGTTCAACCACACGCTTGAACACGATCCACATTCGTCCTCATCTGCCAGAACAAAGGTAATTGGCTCTGGGAAGACATGGTACCGATATGAGGGTGTCTTGACGCGGCAATCTGCGAGTCGCTGTTAAGGTTCAAATATACCACGCCAAACCGGGCCTCTAGAGCTCATATGTTTCCCGAGACTTCTGCGATACCTAACCGGAAAATCTGAACGCGTGGGCAAAACTACTTCGGACGATCTTCTCTTAACTAGTTAACCAAGCAAGGTTCAGATGGAGTCCCTCCTCTCACGCTCATTCTCCTCCCCTTGTTGCCCCTACGTTCCTCTGCAACAAAGTACTTCAACGACGAGGAGGATCTAACGAGCTGTGTACGACCCATCTTCATCATGTCGTGAGTACCCAGCCTTTCCTACCCTTGCTCTCATTGACGGTGGATGTCAATTCTATCATCACACAGGAACCACTATAACGGGCTGCGCACCTCCACCCTGCGCCTGTTTTTCTTGATTCTGTGCTGGACGAGTTCATATCCCAGCGTACTCGCAGATCCCCGGATAATAGACGACTCGGATCCTGCCATCCGATACTCACCTCAGTCCTTCTGGTTTTCAAACAGCGGCGCTTGCCCGACCTCGTTATGTTTAAACCCTGGAGGGACAACGTCATGGCATGAGGCCATCGTTGTCGGACCTGATCCAGATCATCACCCACCTGGATCAGGTTCAGCATCGTCGACAAGCTTTGCTGGCGCTGCAGTTCCTACTGATAACTTGCAGGCAGCTCCCAGCACCTCTCCGCCACCGAGTGGAGCATCTCCCAAACAACAGGCCCCCCCGCAGGCCGCGCCGCCTTCAGCATCATCCAGCAAGAAAGTGGCGGCGGCGGGTGGAAGTGCGACGCAGACAGCAGCCCCTGCTCAAACCTCGACGACTCATGTCGATAATGATGGGGACGGTGGAGACGACGGAGATGACGGAGACAAGGGTCGTCATGGAGGTTCAAATTCGGGTTCAACCCAAGGTGGATCAGGTTCTAACTCAGGAAGTGGTGGAAAGCGGGAGCTTCTCCAACGAAGAGCAGACACCGATGGACTGATTACCTTGTCTTACAACTTCACTGGTATGCTTTCACTCATTCGTAATTTGCTTGTACTCATGATACCACAGGTTCCGCGATATCGATCTTTGCGGTTCTACCACCTGCGTCGGTAACGACGCCGTTAACACCGACTAACATGGATGTTACCATTACCCTGGACAATAATTCCACGCCCCCAGTCCGAATGGATCCTGTCGCTGGGAGCACGACATACAACTCGCAGCAAATCTTTAATACAGCGTTTGCGCAAGATGGACTACATCAACTCGTAATCACAGTGAATCCTAACTCGACCTTCATTTTCGACTATATCAATATCACGACCAGCTCCACCAATCCAGCTTCGACGCCATCGGGGCAGAACCCGCCAAGCACGACAGTTGACCCGTAAGTAACCAATCGATTTATTGTCGGGGATTCTGTACCCCTTGCTTTGCTTAGCTCTTCAATTTCACAATTAACGCGCCTAATCTAATAGAAACACGAAAAAACACAACGTTGCCACATTCGCCGGTGCTTTAGGCGGAAGTGTTGGTGTCCTTGGACTGTTCTCATTGGGCCTTGCAATAAGCATTATCCGGAGAAGACGACGGGCTGCTAGGCGTGATAGGAGAGACCATGAATCACTCCATACCAATAGTTCCGACGATTCACCTGATATGTCTGGGCCAGCACCATTCGTACCGAGATTCTTCCCCGGCACAGTCATCCCCGCTGAGCCACCCACATACCACATCGCCGTGACGTCCAATCGTGTTGAGAACCCCGTCTTGGTTGCTCTTGCAGGCAACGCGTACGCAGATAGACATCTATCTTACGCAGATATTCCGCCAGAGAGCCCGCCGCCCCCTGATGATGAATCCGTAATCATGCCTCCACCACCTCCATTCTCGGTCCCAGAGGAGTCTGTTGCCGCTTCATCTACACCACCCAGTCGCCCTCCCTCCCTAGCCGCAGCGGAGAGCCATCCAGCCTCCACAGTGGATTCGGAAGGAACTTCCCAGCAAGAGGATTCCGTGGGTACCGATGTTTCTAATTCTGCTACAGCGCCTGAACTTGAACCCCTACTCCAGCCACTGCCGTCTCATAATAGCGACAGAAGGCCGGAATCACGGACATCCTCTAGATCTCTCGCTTTTCTGCCGGCTTTACCACTGTCTCGCAATGCGTCCCGTGTAAGGGTAAACGTTGATCAAGAGGACATTTCGTAGACAGGTTAATATATTTCATTATTTTTCCTTCCTGCTTCAAAACCATTTCGTCGTGTGTTACCTACGCCGACTCTTCTCTTCTGATCTAGGTCCAGCATCCCACATACATACACCTCTCTTCCCTCACATCTTATTCCGCATCGACATCCAATTCATGACAGCATGTGTAACATTATTCGCTAAATTTGTTTTCGCCACTCCACGACTACTACTCCTTGGGCTTTGAGGTTGCTATTGGGATACATACGCATTTTTCTGGGATTTATGACTGATCGTTGCAGTGCTTTTAATTTCTTTTCTACCATTCCAGCAGCAACAACGCAACAACGATACAAGCATGTATGTACCAGCTAAAGCAACAAGAAAATCGTCACTTAGAATTTAATTATACGAAACCAACCTGTAACGTGAAATTGAAGAATAGATAATTTCTTGCAATCACTTTATGCATGCAACACAGAATAAAAGACAGGATACCCTTACCATTGCTGCGGAGCACACCCTCCTCCCAAAATGACTGAAAACGAAGCGTTGGTATACACGCGCGTCCTGTCAATGATTTCATACTTACAAGTATACCCACAACCCAACGCTGTCTCCACGCAGCTATCTAAACAAGTCAACCGTCCATACTGAATTCCATCCCATTCTATTCTTCCTTCGATAAGGAATGAGACATGCGCGGGTGCAAAACATGCGCGGCCCAGCCGAGATGTCATTTGTCAAAAACAGAAGCAAAAAGGGGAGGTTGAGTTTAAAGATACGTCGGATCTGTAGGTATAGTGCAAAATGGCATGCACACATACGGTGCGTGTGGTCATTGGTGTGACAAGAACGGCAGCCAACTCCTCGGGCTATTTATAGAAAGGTCCTGTTTTTTGGTTGGCGATGTCCACGCAAAAGAGACATGATGACGATGATGGGACTCACCATCATAGCCTTGTTTATTTTTCTGCGATTCTTTTCCATGAGCGACGTTGAAGACCGTATGTTCAAATCGTATGGATGTGGATACCGCCCCCCATGACCAGTATCAATTCCATCACTCCCTGCGTATGCATGCAACGCTGAAAGCCCCTTATGCGCCGCGATGCGATGGAGAGACCAGCATGAATGTGGGAGGCCCAGTCCCTATTCCGGGATTTCTGGAGTGAATTAATAGAATTAGGAGCACCGGAACTTGCATGCACGGTATCTCAAGTTCTATTAGCAACTACAGGTGCCCACGTCTCATTTTTGGTCTCCATCCTCGTACCCCAAAGGAGAAAATTGGTGCCAGACGCTCATCCCACGTATTAGAGAAGAAACGTAGGCACCAATCACCCAATCAAAGTGAGCGTTTGCCGATGGAAGGAGGGGACAGGTGAGAGTGCGAAGTAAGAATTGGGTAGGTGATTCCAATTCACGGGTATTCGGGCTGCTCGCAAAGCGCTGCCAAAAAAGAATTTTAGATCCTTGGTGTGGGTCTGAAAACCTGGATTTGGGCTTTTGGATGGATTTTTTATAAGAAAAGCAGGCAGAGCCGCAGTTGGACCTTGGGTGCCCCCGAGAATAATAAGGTAACCCCGCAGCAGGTTGCGTTGAGAATGTTATCTTGAAGTTTCGAGGTTCAGGGTTTTGGCAGCTTCAAGAAATGTGGTCGAATTCGAAGAAACGGCTGATCGGAAGACGCTTTGTTGTTAGACCAGCTCTAGAGCTTGTTTCTTTGATTAATGAGAATCCTTCATCACTGCACTCAGGAAGTGCCTCAACCAGAATTAACGAGACGGAAACTCACAGTATGTAACTGGAAAATCTTCATGACCGGTCCTGTGGTTGAGTCGTGCATCACTAAACGTGCTATACGTCATCAGACAGAGTTGTAGGTGAGGCAGCACTGCTATTCTCAAAGTATGCGAGCTAATATCTTCTAAGACATATAGCCAAAAGGATCTGCACTGGTGGCTAGATACCAGACCGCCGCTCCACCATAAATTGAAGGAACAAACAAACAGTCGGGTTCCTAGCTGCGGCTAGGTAATAAGGTAGGGCTTCCTCGCATTTGCTTCATCTTTCACATCGGAGAGAGCGAAAGTATTGTGTAAAATTCATGCCAAATGTAGTTATGGCCGTGGTTGAAGAAGTTGTTGAACGACTGCGGGGCCGGGAAATACGAGCTTTATATTATGCTGATGGTTAATATGCCTATTGCGAAAAGAAAAATAATTCAGTCAGAATATTTACTGGTTGCGCAGTAGTCATGAGAAGATTCAATACAGTCTTGATACATGTGGCATTTGAGTTGAATGATTGAAGCCTGGACAAAAGTCGGTGAGACGAGAGAGTACGGGAGCAAAATTTCACCTAGATCAGTCGGAGGATGACAGTGAGTAACCAGCTGACAATCTAACTTAACCTTGAGCCAAGATGGCGCGATTCTGCTTGCAACAAGGAGATGCACTTCCAGCGCCGCTCAATCTTTGATCATGTTTGAATCTGATGAAGTACGGGGGCAATCTAATACAGAAAGGTAACGCTCTGAAATTATAGACATAAATCAGAGTCAAAATCTTATGAGTTCAAATTTTAACCAGGAACTCACACATGGACCCTCGGTGTCATGCAGGATATCCTTGATTTATCTTACTTCTTTTTCTTTGGCTTTTTTTTCTTGACCCCGCCGGCAGCTGGACCGGCGGCAGGTAGCGCACCAGAGGCTTGTGGTACAGACCCCGCACGTTCATGATCAGGTCCTGTTTCTGGTACTGCTGCAGCTGTTTGAGGTGGCTCCTGACGTTGCTTATTCTGCATTTTTTGCATGAGAGTGAGGTTCAAAGATTCGAATCTGTTGAGGAAGATGGACGAGTTGGTCTTGAATTTGATGCACTGGAATTAAGCCAATGAATAATTGAGGGTAAGAGCATAGTTTCATTATCCACTAACGCTGGCATTGTCGGTGATTTTGAGGACTAGCTTTCCCTCCGATGATTTCCACTTTATACAATATCGCGTCTATAAACCTAGATGAGGCTGATGTTGAACAGATTGATAATAAGAAATACTCACGGAATTAGGGGCCTTCTCGTACAACCCCTCAGCCGCATCCTGGAAATCTTGCCAGGAGTGGATGTAGACCATCGCTCATCGAGACTGACAACGTCGACGATGGTGATAGTGTTGAAGATGATGCTGACTATCGTGTCACACTTTCCCCATACACGCGTGACCAACACGCGCACCTTTACCGAACCGGCTTGGTCCGCTGCTGTAAACCCCAAGGTCCGTTCCACTCAGGTCCAACTCCGCTTCGATCTTCAGGTTCAGTACAAAAGGGTGCCAGGTCATTACATCTGCTCTTTGCTTTAAACCACATTTTTATACGACCTTCAAAGAACGGATAACAGGACCAAGATGTCGACCACGGAGCACAAGCCAAAGCGTGAGTGGAGGGACAAGCTTTCGGAACGCAACTTCACCTAAATATGTTGTCGACCAGCTCTACCATTTGTTGCCAACTTCGCTGCCGGTGCTATTGCTGGAATCTCAGAGATTCTGACTTTCTATCCTCTTGGTCAGTCTAAAGTCTATTTTCTACCTCTTGGTTGATGTTAAGATCCGGTTGAATAGATGTTGTATGTTGATATCTCACGCGACATCGCATTTCAATGGTTTCTCAGTTTCTTCTAGGTCAAGACGCGTATGCAACTTGAGACTGGCAAGTCTCAACATGGTCTCGTAGGAACTCTCAGAAGCATTGTCAAGCAGGAGGGGTATGTCCGATCTCACAATCTTCGTCGGCGAAGCTCATGTGATCGTTGCTACTCCTGACAGTGTCGGCCGATTGTATCGAGGTTCATTTCATCCTCATTTCCAACCTCGAAGGAATATTTTGCCGACATTCTAGCAATCTAGGTCTTGTCCCTCCTCTCCTGCTTGAGGCACCCAAGCGTGCCGTCAAATTGTGAGTGAACCCCAATGACGATTTCACAATGCCATATCCTCATGCACTTGTCTGGTTATTTTAAACGCGCAGTGCTGCCAATGACTTTTGGGGCAAGACATTCATGGACCTTTACGGTGAATCGAAAATGACCCAAAACCTTTCGATTCTGACTGGTTGCAGCGCTGGAGCCACGGTATGCTCCGATTAAGGTCGTACACTGACAGATCAATACTAATGGCGCTGCAGGAAAGTTTCGTAGTCGTGCCATTCGAGCTGGTCAAGATCAAGTGTGTAACCTCAACATTTCAATGTGCTGTTGCTAACGCAAATGTTTAGGCTTCAAGACAAGACCAGCACGTACAAAGGACCCATGGATGTCGTCAAGCAGGTCGTTCGACGCGATGGTCTGCTTGGTCTTTATGCAGGAATGGAATCGACATTCTGGAGGTCAGGGCATTGTTCGAATCGGTTCATTCCAAGCTAACATTCAATGCAAGACACGTCTACTGGAACGGAGGCTATTTCGGCTGCATCTATCAAGTCAAGGCATTGCTCCCTAAGCCCGAGGTAGATTGCTCTATCTCTGACACATGAAGGCCCCACTGACAGCACAACTAGACTCAACAAGCGCAGCTCTTCAACAACTTCCTGTCTGGCGCTGTCGGTGGCTTTGCTGGTACCGTTCTGAATACGCCGTTTGATGTCGTCAAGTCTCGTATTCAGGGAACCGAAAAAGTTCCCGGTGTTGTACCGAAGTACAACTGGACCTACCCTGCATTGGTGACAATCGCACGTGAAGAGGGTATCGCTGCCTTGTACAAGGGTTTCGTCCCCAAAGTGCTTCGATTGGCTCCTGGAGGTGGTGTACTCCTCCTCGTTGTCGAGTTCACTCTCGGTGTGTTCAGACAAGGTTTGTTGGATTTGCCATCAATCGTGTAAAATAAATGATCTGACAGTCTATTTTTAGCCCTTGGCCCTCCCTACATTTAAATGTAAGGATCAAAATTCTTGAATGACACGACAGGGCAAATCAACATGAACATTATGTTATACCACAGTATACCCTCCTCTCGACTTAACGACCTGGCGTCGTTCTTATCTGGTTTCTTCTCTCTCCTGCGTCGATATTACTAAAGGGTCTGTATTAGAACTTGTTAGATAGGAGGGACGTACGTGTCCGGGCTTCTTCTAAATTGTGTATATATGTTAGGGTATTTTATCTATAGACGAGATTTGGTTTGCTGCTGCATAGGGAGACCTGTTTACTCATAGTAAAAGGTGCACCTCGCTCGAGACACTTGATGACTTTGAAGGACGGTATCAGGTTGGAAGGAATTGTACCTGAATCGGTATAGCTGGCCCGGGTTTCGACATTCGATCCGATGGTATGTTGACTGATGAGGCTTTTTAGCTAGGTACAGACCCATCTTAGGAGGGAGCTCGATGTCGATGAACCTTAAGCTTGGACACATTTTAAAGATGAACATGAAGTCAGCTTTCTGGATATCACGGTAGTATTTTTCGTTCCATGGCCACGAATCCTGATTCCAGAGAAGGGTAATGGCTTGCAGACTTTCACGACCGGATGTGGGGAGTGCATTGAGCATATTCTGGATGTGCGATAAGTACTGTAAAGAGACGTATTTCAATCGAACTTCGAAACTGCAAAATAAAGTGTTGACTTACTGCTAACTCATGGGCGACACCAATATACTTCACGCTATCGAGACGACTCACTATGTCCAGAAAAGCTGAGGCTTTCCCCTTCGCCATGTCGCAAACGTACCTCGAGGAGAACGCTTCTAAGCGTGTGAGCTCCAGGAGAATGTCAGACATATCGAACCTCCGAATATGCCCCGCACATTCGACTACTCTGAGCTGCTTCCCAGGAAGCAGACCGATAATGACGTCCCTTTCTCCTTTAACGGTCCTCAGCTTTGGATAGCTGACATGCAAATCTGGGTCAGCTGTTGGTGGCACAAGACCCCTTATGTCAGACATGTCGAGACATTCCAGCGTTTCAGCGTGTGCCCGGATGAGGTCGACCCACCAACCTACACCCAGCAAGTGCGTGGCTTCCCTCCGCAAACGAAGAGAACGCAATTTGAACCTTGGCGCCTCAGGGATTAATTTCAAGGGATTCCAGCCTGTTACTATAGGACGAAAAGGGTGCTCTGCTCGATGATAATCGCCAGCACTAATCCTCAGCCCCAGCTCCTGAAGATTGTCCATCTGTGCTATCAAATTCATCATGGATGTCCATAGAGGATGCGGAAGCTCTTCGATATTGCTCGAATCGTACTTCGTGATCTGTTTGATGAGGTCTGGTTTTTTAGTAGTGAGGATGTTGATGAAGGTGGCATGGGTTTGGGGTTGTGAGCTGGCGAGCTGGCTGTATAAGAGTGGCTGGGCCTCGGTGCGAAACATGCTATTGACCAGATTCAGTGTGTAGAGGGTTTGCTGGTCCCCTCGACATTGATGGATGATGAGTATGAGGACCTCATTGGCAAGAGGTTGGGGTGATTCTGCTTCGGGATATGGCGACATGGAGGATGGATTCAAGACAAGCTCCGAGGATCTGGGAGTTTGCAGAGTACTTGTACAGCCTTATGCACTAATGGGGGAGGCTGAAGTACAAGACAGGATTGAGCTCGTCAACGGCGTATGTATTCACCGTTGGGCAATTACAGGTTCAAAGCAGTAACCTCTTGCTCTTGACTTGGCAGGACAAGCTCATTGAGTTCGCATACTGCACCGCATTTTGATCTTCAGCAAAGCAGCAATCACACAATGCCAATTCACCTTCAGCAACCTAAGGCACTATCGCACATTCACGTCATCTACGGGGTCGTTAAGACCAGGTATTCGAATACAATGTATAATTGCACGAAGTTTTACTAGTATCGTAGTCGTACGTCGGCATATACTCTTTCATTCGAAATAAACAGTGCTCTGGGTCCGGTTTACCATACACACTTGGAATACAGCCTCTGCTTGGAATGAAAAGTAGCGGTATTGATACATCTGGCCCGGTTTTTTACACTCGATGCGGCAATAGGTCGACGTCGATATGGGACTCTCGCCCCAATCTTTGTCTGGCATCTCGATGTCGATGAGGCGCAGTTCGGGACACATTTTGAAAATGTCTATGAATGGGGTTGCATCTATATTTTCGTAAGAGGATCGCTTCCATTTCTCGTTCCAAAGCAAGGTGATTGCTTGGAGTCCGTGAAGTCCCGTTAATGGTAACATCTTGAGCGAGTTCTTGAGATTGGCTATGTCCTAGTAGAATAAAGAAATACACGTGAGACAAGTTAGGTTAAGATCAAAGCAAGAACGCCAGCCAGGAAACGTACCCGGATTTCATGGGCTATGCCTAAGTACTTCACACTATGCAAGCACTGAACCATGCTCAATAGCATCTCGGCTTTCTGCTTGTATGGTCCAACAAATCGAGAACAAAACCCTTCTAATTCTGAAAGTTCTCGAACGATACTCCCAGAAGAAAAGACATTGGTGTCGATATCGCCAGTGACATCCATAACCCTCAACCGTTTTCTGGGACCAAGACTCTGAAATACTTGCCATTCCCCTTGAACGACCTTTAATTTAGGATACCCGAGTGGTTCGTCGACTACAAACCAGGGGAATAACTGCGTAATACCCCCAAGATCGAGGACTTCCAGTGTTTGAGCCTGTGCTCGGATGAACTCCGTCCACCACCCTTGTTCGAGCCTAGGGTTTATGTTGTTTCGGCGGAATCGAAGAGAGCGCAGTTTAAATTTTCTGAAATGTGTACTGTCTAAGCGTACTGCTGGAGCGTATGCAATGTTGTTGAAGAGAGACGTAGCACGAAATACCCTATGAATACGGAGGCCGAGGTGCTCGAGGTTGGGCATCTGACCAATCATGTACAGGGTGGTACCCCATAAGACCTGGTCCATATCTTCTGTTAGCCTACTTGAATCGTATCTCCTCACGTATTTCGCGAGATGTGGTTTTCTGGTTAGGGTGTGGAAGAAGGTGGCATGGTGCGAAGGTCGAGAGCTTGTAATTTGACGATAAAGCAAAGGCTGAGAGAAATTGTGGAAAAGGGTGTTTACAAGGCTGAGTGCATGAAGGGTCTCTGCATCGTTTTGGCAGTGGTCGATGATAAGAATGAGCAGTTCGTTTGCAAAAGACTGGGGACGTTCAGATAGCTCTGGGAGCGACATGCTGGTGATGGTTAGGATGGTCAGCTGCGTTTCTTGAGAATTTATATCTCGTCGATTCAGCATTTGTTGAGAGCGGAATTTTGAGGAAGACTCATCGAGGCACTGGTTATCTGGTTCCGAGTCACTTACGGGTTGCTTGCGGGCTATGGTAAATAACTCAAAAGCATTCGGCTAGAAATCGGAAATTGGACTTAAATATTCCCTTGACGTCTGCTGTGGCTGTGCCCGCCACCCGCGCTCGTAATTCTTGAAGCTGTGCTACCGATTCAGTGAGTCTTTGAAGCAGGACTATTGTCTGACAAATACTAGTATTAGTCTTTACGATCATGATTCGCCACAGAATTAATTTCATTCGAAATAGAACTTCCGCGCCTCGCGGTAAATGTAAGACACATTAAACACCGTCTCCGGATTAAACGACATAAAACGATATCGATGCAGCTGTCCCGCACACCGAGCTTCGACACGGTAGTATGTTGACTGCTCACTCATCGGCCTCGACCTATTTGAGCCCCTATTCGTGTGCGGTGTCGGGGGAAGCTCGACGTCGATGAATCGGAGCTTTGGAAACGTTTTAAATACGAATATAAACTGGTTCAGGTCGATTTTCGAGTATCGCCATGCTTGCCAATGCGAGTCATAAAGGAGAGTGATCGTCTCTAATGATGCGCTGCCTGACGGTGGTAGAGAGTCGACCAAGTAGGAGAAGTTCTGCAGGTTTAGGAACAAATTATGTCAGCACATTGACAGCTTCTAAAATAGAATCAAGGAAACGACCAGATGACACCTACATGTGGCGCCAATGTCAAGCCCTGCGCTAGACCCAAGTACTTTATGTTACTCAAGCATTCCAAACAATCAAGCAAGTAAGTTGCTGTGTCTTTGCTCCGTCCAACCCATCTGGATGAAAATCCTTCCAAAGCTGAAAGTTGCGAACGAACATACGGCGCCAAATGCATGTTAGCTTGAATGTTGCTTGTGATATCGACCACGCGTAGCCCTCCTTTATTCTGTGAGGTCAGAGAGTGAAACAGCTTCCAATGTCCCACTATGATTTCGACGTTGGGGTAGGAAATGTCTTGAACGATATGTTCTTGGGAGACTTCGTCAATATCAAGTAGGTCGAGGTTGATGAGTGTGGGTGCTTGTCGGCGTGCCAAGGCAAACCACCATCGTTCCTCACTCAAAAAGTGAGGGGTACGTAGATGTGACCTTCTTAATCCCAGAGAACGCAGTTTGAAGGTCATTCTTTGAAGAGGGTGATAGGGATTTGATACGTCCAGCATTCGGAAATCTGGCGGGGTGTAGTCTACCATGTGAAGCGACAAGTGCTCCAGGTTCTCCATCCTCGGCAGAATAGTGAGAAGTGAGGTCCAAACCATAGGGTCCATGGAAGTTAGACAACTTGAATCGTATGTTCTGACGCGCTTTGAGAGATGAGGATTCGTTTCGAGCGTTCGTAAGAAGACTTTGTGGTCTGCTTCCCGATCGCTTGTAATTGCTTCATACAGGATAGCTTGGGCTTCGATGTTGCTGAATTTGTTCGCTGTACAGAGGGAATGGAGTGTTTTTCGATCGCCTGCGCATTCTTGGATGATGAGACTGATGATTTCGTTAGGGAACCTTTGATATTCGTGCAAGGTAGGGGAAGCCATCGTTGAAAGTGTCGGGGTTACAAAGGGGTGATTCAGAGAGGTGGTCTTCTTAGAGAGATCGTGCTGACATGCAACGAGTTGGAGTGAGAGCAGATGAGAAGTGGGGATTCAGCTTCTTGAACTTTGAATTAATGAAGCCACACCAGAGGCTGTGTCGACCACTGACAGGGACACTAATGCAGGGATGGTCAGAAGAGAGTGATCAAGCAACGTCACTGGTCAGGTTTCAACAATTGTTGTCTCAGTCTATTGTTCTGAAATGAATTGGGGTTCAACGGTTCGACCACCCTGTTCAACCCTGGTAGGCAAGTAACGTAAAGGACTCCTGTTGATAATCAGTTGATTACCTTCGAAACAATAGCTTCAAGCTCCAGCTATTGAATTCGATAACCCGTAATATAAAACAAATAAATACATTTACACGATAACAGGGAGTACGCTGCGGAGGACACTAAAATCCCTCCAAATCGGAAAATATAAGAACTAGATAATTACATGGGCCCAAGTGGTTAAGCGAATGTGTATGTGTGGTATGGAGTTGTACCCTCATAAAAAGCGGTTACAAAACTATTATGCGTAAGGACAGACTAAGTATATATAAACATCGAAATTGAGGACGAAATGGGAGGCATAGATGTTAAAACTCAAGGGTCTAGAATTTTTCGTCGCCATAATGGAGATGCTGAGCATTTAACACAGATGGGTGTGCTGCTGGAGATTGCCGAGCACGGTATGTAGGAGGAGGGTGACCGTCTGCTGATACGGTGTATCGCATTTCTTCTCCGAGGTCTCCAGAAACACCAGAGTGATTCTGAACAACCATGGGTACAGCTCGACGTGTATTCGTAACGCCCGCAACGGAATCTGACACCCCGGGGTTTTGTAATATTGCTGCAACCTGCTGTGCAAGGGCTTGTACAAGCTGTGGATCCGCCGCGCCCGGTGTCAAAGGTACCTGAGAGCCGTCCTCTGTAGTCGAGTTAAACGAACGTTGGTGATGCATAGCTTGTGATCGTGCGCCCAAAGATGAATCGGGGGTCGCTTGAATGTTACTCATCGAACCGGTGGTTGGGGACGTAGGCACCTGGGTTGATGGTGGTGGTCGAAGAGGTGGCGTCTGGCCTGGTCGGTTCGGCACGAGTCTAGTACTCGGCTCATTACCTGGATAGCGCTCGTAGTTTCGGTCGTCATCGCGGGTACCCCTCATCCCATCATCGCTTCGAGTGGCATTCCTTTGTACTCCTGCCCCAGTGAGCACCTCACCCCGATAGTCCGCAACCCTACGGTCTGCCCAACTCGAATCTTCCATGCCTGACTTGTTGAACAGGACCTGGTCTGAAGCAGGAGAACTTGCATATCTGTCCATCCCATCATTCCGCTTCTCGGATCGATCAGAGGTATCGACGTAGCGTCTTCGGTGCTTCTTTTTTGATTGACGGTGCCTGTACATCATCACTGCAAAGAGGGCTAGGAAGAGGGCCACGACGCCACCGACAGCCCCACCTACGATGGCCGGAAGTTTATTTGGTTTGGCAGGTGCAGCTACGGTATCGTTTGAGCTTGAGGGAGTAGGCGAGGGGGTGTTTGTAGCGGGGGTTGATTGGCCTGATGTTTGAGAAGCTGGTGGTGATGTTGCAGGAGACGCGCCTCCAGAAGCTGATGGAGCTGCCGTCGCGAAAGCGCCAACCCCCGAAAGTACGACACCTACTGATGGCTAAGAATAGATGTAACAGTTAGCAAATGAGCCTCACTCTGATATCATTAAATATTAAACAAACCTTGGGGGTACCCGTAGCTTGTTTCGCCGACGTCAAATAGGCGTTATAGTCATTTGGAAGCGCATTGATCGCCCTTCAAAGACAGATACAGTTAGCGTCGAATTGTTTCAAAAAAAAATTATACACCATACCCAACCATTCCCGAGTTACAATGGGACATTGGACGAGAAATCTCACAGAAGAAATAAATAGCTAAATGGTGGATGATCGTGATGTTTAGTATATTAGACTGCAGAGAGTCAAAAGAAGCATCTTACGAGCGCTAGAATTTGTGATCGTAAGGGTCCATGATGCTATTGGATTCAGGCTCGAGAGATTGGCACCAACGCCCATTGCCCCACTATTGAACCCTCCTGGAAGGGCGACACAGGGTGTGTCGAATGAGCTCTGCGTTACAGTATGGACGCTGCGTTTTGAATGAGTGATGCGTCAATTAAATTACAAAGCCTAACTTACTCTCCCTGAAATAAGAATGTGACGGTGTCGTTTACTTGCGCACTGGTAATCGATGGGTCGAAAAAGCTTCCTTCTAAGCCTACGTTGACCTATCGAGAGGTTAATTTTTCAATTGTAAAGCGCTCGATACAAGCGCCCCTGCTTCAGACGTGCGGTACTCACTATGTGATTGGTTTGCCCCTTCACCACCACGCCATGTTCCAGTCCCAATAGAGCCACAGCAGCTATTGCCGATTTTGAGAACTTCATGGTATGTCCAAGGATTGTATCGTTAACACATAAGACAAGAACCGCAAAAACAAGGGCTCGATTTGCTCGTGAGCGAGAAGAAACCAAGAGAGAGAGGAGGGAGGGGGAAGAGGCACCGAAGCACTTCCACCTGGGTTTATGTCCCGCCTGTCATGAGGGATTTCAAATGCTATACGGTTTAATACGGGACGTGGGTGTGGGAGAGAGTGCGAGAGATACTGGTATAACGGGTTCATGATCAACCTCAAACGTCAACATCTTAGGATACATTGATATCAATACGTCGGGCCATCAACCGGATGGGTTGTTCGGATTCGAGAGGATGTTTTTATTAGAACGGGAGGTCATCAATCCTGCAATCATGACTTTCTAACAACCGGATTTGATTGGGAAAAAGTTGTGAAAGAGGCTCAATTTGCAACTGTGGACTACTTCAAGAGTAGCTAAAGGTAGGGCGGTAAGCTATGAAGTTTTGAGGGCGTTTCAATGGTCGTTGATCAACGGTTGGGAAACGAGATAGGGGATTCACATAGACCTCAATAAACCATGTTATTTTTGAACGACATGTCGTTGGGCAGCTATCCCGCATGAGTGCAGTCGCACAACTTTGAATTCGAATGACTGCGCACGACTAAAATTCATGGGTACAGCTTGCCCATTTATGGTTGGTGGGTGCCTAGCTATAAATAGGCGTTTGGGCGCACTGTGAAAGTTTGTGGGCAGTGAGTCTGTGCAGTGATCTTATCGATTTATATCTGTGTATGACACGTCATTGGTGGTATCGTCAACCCTTTCCGACGTCGATTATTAACGGAAATCTGGCTGCGTTCGTCCGACTGGCTGTCGGAAACAGTGAAATTGTGTACAGCGGCGTGTGTAGACGCTCGCCGTCGTTGTGGCCTCTCTGCTCGGATCGTGGAAATGATCACTTGTGAATTTCAGATGAAAGCAACACAATCACGTCGATCAAACATCTTCTGCAGCTTCGTATCTAATATATAGCGTATATACTGGGAAAAAACTCAATTGTGGTATACATCGAACTTTCACGCATATTTTACGTACACTTTGGCCGATTGCTTCGTGAAGGAACATGTAAGAGGGGGAAAAATGGAGAAAACTTAAGACGTTTCCAGAGCACTTTTAGGAACGAGCATTCGATAGCACTGAGTTAAGAACTGTACCAAAGTTCGGGTGTCAACTCTGCTCAACATCAATGATGCCGACGATCGTCCCAGAGTCTCAGAGAATCCAGGGACGAGATCTAAGCTATCTTCTATTCTGCCCCAAGCCTAATGATAAGTGAAGTTGGTTCATTCAATTTTGAAAAAAATAAAAATAAAAAAAAGATTCCGGAGTCTAGGCTTCCCAAAGTATAAACATACTCTTCCTTGATTCCCCAGCGGTGATTTGCGTCCGACGTCGATGGACATCAGGACCACTGCAGAACCAAAAGAAGGCGCATCAAGCCTTGAGCAGAAATAAAATAAAAAGATTAAGAAAAGGAAAAATTCCTGTTTCAATACGGCAAGATAATTGGATGGTCACCTATCGCGATAGACCGCTGGCGAACAGAAGGTTATTGACAGGTTGCGCCCAAGACGACTCTTGCAAGTTCGATGTTGGATAGCGGCCAAGTAAAAGCTGTCGGAGGAACAAGTTTCAAATCATCAGAAGTCTTTGCTCATTGACGAGAAAACCAGCTTGAGGAAAGTGATTAAATAGGTAATAAGCCACCAAGGGGAGCGGCAGGAGGTGGTTGATGTTCGAGGTGCATTTCCAATTTCCATGCTTTAAATTCGGGCCGGTGAAGGTTTAGACGGAGTTCAGCGAAATTACAACTCCGACCCACCCTGTTCGTTTCCATCAACGCGAACCTGATCGTCACTCACCTTTTCTTTGTTTCTCCCATTGCATCGTTGAATACCTATGCTACCGGTCTTTTGTTCATTTTACTATGCACCCTTTTCAAGTGTTACCTATCTTAAAGCTGGTAGTGTGGCTTTATTGTTTACTCGTTGAAGGGAAACCTGCGTCTAACACCGCAACGTGTGTGAGCAGAACGAGCAATGTTTCACACATGCATGGACGAGTCATTCAGGTAAAACCACTGGTCTAGGAACTATTGCGACCATATGGACGCGTCAAAGCCATGGTATCCCTAAAATGCTGAATGTCGAGACCCTCTAAACTTTGAATTGAAGTCCAATCAACGGGTATAAATAGACTCTTGACAATTATGAAATAGTGAGAAGATCAGAGCACCACGCTCTTGGCACAAGAAAGAGGGTGCGTTCGTCGAGATAAGATTGGCCAACATTGCCATATTGGAACCGAGGTCTGATGACGTCTTGTTGCCAACCTTATAAACCCCTCCCTTGCTCCCTTTTCTCCCTTTCCGTGTCTTTCCACCGATACCATCATCGATGACTTCGACGATCGACCCAAAGACAATTGGAAAGCCTCTAAAGTCCCGCAGGCACGTACGCACTCTTACAGGTGAGTTTTAGACTTCATAGAGGAAGGGATAATCAATGGTGTTCAACCTGCGTTCATAGGTTATCTGCCGGAGAAGGACGCGTCAGGCAAAGAAACATGGCCCAAGGGTGAAGAGAAGGTGTGGAAGTCGGGGATGCGCGACCTTGATACTGGTAAAAGGTTTTCATGTGACTCCTAAAGACCATCACCACTGAATATAATTTGGATCAGGCGTCGAGGGCATCACAAAGTCTTTCGTGAACCATGTCCAGACATCGTTGGCTCGTCAACCACACAACATTGGTAGGACAATCTCCACGACGATCAACTATATTTTACTCAACATTGGCCACAGATGACCTTGGTGGATACCAGGCAGCAGCATTATCCGTTCGCGATAACCTTCTGGTACGATCAACAATTTCTGCCCATCTTCTTCGTCCTAACATCCGACCAGATCAACTGGAATGAAACCCAGTTAAACTATACACGCAAGGCACCTAAAAGGGCCTACTACCTCTCTCTTGAATTTCTGATGGGTCGCACTCTGGATAATGCTGTAAGTGTCTAGAACATATCCCGCTGACGCGTCACCCCTGAAAAACCGATTATCGCCGTCATAGCTTCTCAACCTCGGACTCAAGGATAAGTATTCTGAGAGTGTAAAACAATTGGGATTCAGCATGGAAGACCTTTTGGAAAAGGAACGTGATGCTGCTCTAGGAAACGGTGGTTTGGGACGTCTCGCTGCTTGCTACCTCGACTCTTCAGCCTCGCAGGAACTTCCCGTGTGGGGTTATGGCCTGCGATACAAGTATGGAATCTTCCAACAGTTAATCTCCCCTGAGGGTAATCAGCTTGAGGTACGCAGATCATGGAACTTTCGAGTGCGTATTTGCGCTAATCAATTGAGGGGTCCAACCTAGGCTCCCGACCCGTGGCTGGACAATCAAAATCCCTGGGAGCTTCCACGCCTCGATGTCACTTATGAGGTCCGCTTCTATGGCCAGGCCGAAAGGCTTCCTGATAACAGCGGTCGCTCCCAGTGGACTGGGGGTCAGGAAGTTTTGGCTGTTGCTTATGACGTTATGATTCCAGGATATGGCACCAAGACCACCAACAACCTGAGGTTATGGGAGTCGAAGCCCAAGCGAGGATTCGATCTTAACTCTTTCAATGGTAGTGCTCCTTCCTATCTTTGTCGTCGTGCCCTGCCTCAAGCGTCTTTTAGCCGGAAACTACGAGGGAGCTGTCGCTGCATCTAACAGTGCCGATGCAATAACTTCGGTGTTGTACCCCAATGATCATACGTGCGTTGACTCAACATTCAGACATTCTTTATCGATCTAACGACTTTTTGACAGAACATGTTGGTCGACTATTTTTTTATGGATTAGAGTCTATTTTCTGACATTTGATTATCCCCAGTCGGAAAGGAACTTCGCTTGAAGCAACAATAGTACGCCATTCTTGATCTCATTTTTATCCTCTTGATGACGTCAGTTGACCTGTCAATTTTTTAGCTTCTGGACTGCTGCAAGTCTGCAGGATATTCTCCGTCGTTTCAAGAACCTCGGAAAGCCTATCACTGAGTTCCCAGATTGTAAGAATAAAGTCGCCCTACTTATAACTAGACTTACTAATTTGCGTGTTGCAGATGTCGCTATCCAACTCAATGATGTATACTGTCCTGCTTTATTTTTTTGTGATTTATCCCCCTGACATAGAGGTTTATAGACCCACCCCACTCTTGCAATCCCCGAGTTGATGCGGATCTTGATTGACGAAGAGGACGTTCCTTGGGATTTCGCCTGGACGATCGTCACCAACACTTTCTTCTACACCAACCACACTGTCCTTCCCGTCCGTAGAATTTGCACGAATCTTCGGATTATTATGTACTGACTCGTTACTCCAGGAAGCGTTGGAGAAATGGCCTGTCCCTTTGCTTGAGCACTTGCTCCCAAGGCACTTGCAAATCATTTACGATATCGTGAGCTTTGATCAAGCTTTCAACTGCAGACTGGCCATGCTGATCTTAAATTGACAGAATCTGTCCGTTTCTCTACTTCATTTCAACTGCTCCTTAAACTGACGTTAGTTACTGATCGATCTTAGATTCTTCTTGCAAGGTTAGCATTAGTCTTGCGCTGCAGTGGAGATTAGATCTGACTTGTGCTTGAAACTTATTTCTACAGCCGTCGAGAAGAAATTCCCTCATGACCTTGACAGGTTGGCTAGGATGTCTTTGGTCGAGGGTATGTGTTTTTTCTTAAACATTTTTGCGGTCTTGTACTGATAAACGGACACATTGTAGAGGGCAATCCCAAACAAGTCCGCATGGCTCACCTCGCTGTTATCGGCAGTCGTAAAGTTAACGGTGTCGCAGAGGTGGCTATTTTCCATTTTCAATTATTTCGCCTCTGACTTGTTTATGCATTAGTTGCACTCTGAACTTGTTCGTACTACGATCCTCAAAGACTTTGTCGAGTTTGAGGGTGTCAGCAAGTACGTGATTTTTTTGTGTCATGATGAGTTGCGTCGCTGACCAAATTTCAAGATTTGGCAACATCACGAACGGAAGTAAGCCCCCTTCCTCCTTCAACCTGACCATAATTCTCACTTCCCCACCTAGTCACGCCCCGCCGCTGGCTTGACCAAGTAAGCACCTTATTTTAAGAAAAAATATGTTTACCAACCCCAAACCCAACAGTGCAACCCGGAACTCAGTGCTCTCATCTCAGAGACTCTCAAGCTTAACACGACAGTCTGGCTCAAAGATCTCACCAAACTTGAGGGCTTGATTCCATTTGCCGAGGACCCCAAGTTCAGGACGAAGTGGGCTGGGATTAAGCAGCGCAACAAGGAGAGGTTGGCTCATCATGTTCAGACCACTTTGGGCTTTACGGTTAGGACCGATGCGATGTTTGATGTCCAGATCAAGGTGTGTTACAGGTTTCTCGTCCTTTTCGTGTATGAAAAGGCTGACGGTCTTTGGATTTTCAGCGTATCCATGAGTATAAGCGACAGACACTTAACATTTTGGGTGTTATTCACGTGGGTTGTTCAAATTGGTGATCGATGACTTGTCACTTATAGCCTTTGTCGTGTAGCGTTACTTTGAGCTCAAGAAGCTCTCTGCTGCTGAGAGGAAGAAGGTTAACCCCCGTGTCGTCTTCTTTGCTGGAAAGGCTGCCCCTGCTTGTATGTCATTTTTCTGCCTGGTGTTTTTATCGACCTCTGACCTCTTTTACCTCACATAGACTACATCGCCAAACTTGTGCGCACCCTATCTTTCTGATTCTCACTGGTTCTCACTTTTTTAATTGCTTTAGACCATCCGCCTCATCGTCAACGTTGCTCGTATCCTCAACGCCGACCCCGAGACAAAGGACTACCTCCAAGTCTACTTCTTGCCTGACTACTCTGTCTCCCTCGCTGAGATCCTCATTCCTGCATCCGATATCAGTCAACACATTTCTACTGCTGGTACTGAGGCTTCAGGCACTTCAAACATGAAGTTCTGCTTGAATGGAGGTTTGTTGTTGGGTACAGTTGGTAAGCTTCATTTTTTTCTCGAACACTAGGCACA
Source organism: Panaeolus papilionaceus (assembly GCA_015501605.1). Taxonomy (NCBI): domain Eukaryota; kingdom Fungi; phylum Basidiomycota; class Agaricomycetes; order Agaricales; genus Panaeolus; species Panaeolus papilionaceus. The sequence goes on from JADNRZ010000016.1 coordinate 530,271, forward strand.
GTTTTTGAGGCGTTTTTTTAGACGGTGCTAACATTGAGATCGCGGAGGAGGTTGGAGAGAACAACGTTTGTGAGCACTCCCACCGTATCCATTTACTCACAAGGTCTCCGTACTCATTTTCTTCGTTTTTAGTCTTCTTCGGTCACTTGACTCCGTGGGTCCCAATTTCAAAAATCTATCATCTTCGCCATTTACTGATATAATAATTCATAGTGCCGTCGAGGACCTCCGTTACCAGCACATCTACCACCCCGTCCCTCTTGAGGAGAAATGCCCTGCCCTTGCTGCCGTTCTTAATCACGTCTCATCTGGGGCATTCGGTGATCCTGAGGTTTATGAGCCGTATGTCATCCTCAGCTCAGTACTGTTTTGAACGCTTATCATGATATCCACTAGACTCTTGGGCACCATCAGACAATCAGACTACTACCTTATCTCTGATGATTTCGATTCCTGTGCGTATTCCACGATCCCTATCTCTGAGATTATTTTTTTTGCTCATCAACCTATAAAATACTTAGATATCGCTGCACTCAAGATGGTTGATGACGCGTACCTTGATAAAGAGGAATGGATCAAGAAGTCTATTCTCACCACTGCCAAGGTTCGTCGATGTTCATTACTCAAAGAAAAAAATATTGACGAGGAATGATTTTATTTTGTAGATGGGCAAGTTCAGCTCTGACCGTGCCATTAATGAATATGCCGAGTCGTACTGGAACCTTGAGCCATGCCGTGTCGCTAGTAGCACTCCCGCTGCTGCTCCCGCCCCCACCCCCGCCCCCAAGGCTGCTCCTGCCCCTGCCGCAACTGCCCCCGCTGCTACCACTGCCAAGAAGAGCTCGAAATAAGTTTGAAGTTTAATGTCTGTCATGCATAACGATAAGATAAAATTACATGCCCGCGACATATGTTGCGGGGCGTTGAAATACTGGCTACTGATTTCGGTTGTTAAAAAGTGCCTGTTTGTAAAACTGCTTCGTCTAAAAGAATATGGACTCGTTTGTGTTATCATGATCCCGTCTGTGTGCTAGCTATCACGACAAACTTCCATTTAGCAGACATCTCACATCTGGCTCTGAAATCATTCAGCATCAGAGTCTGCAGAGCCTTCCCATTCCGACTCCTCAGTAGTCCAATCGCTAGTCGTATCTTCTTCGTCCCCCGAGCTGGGCTCCCAGATTGTATCGGGGAGCAGCTGAATAGCAGCCTCCTCGTCTTCGAGCTCATCCACTTCTTCATCAGAAGATTCAAGATTCACCTGCTCAATTCCTTCCACGAGCTGATCCTCATCTGTGTCAGATTCCTCATACTCTGATTCTGCGTGGTAGTCATTCATGAATGGCTTAGGGAGGAGTGAAGCCCCAGTCTCGAGCGCCAGATCCTGAGCGAGACCCGCCTCCCCCGCAGAAGCCACCCAATCTTCCCACTCGTGTTCATCTTCCTGATCGCTCGTCCAATCGTTTTCCTCTTGAGTTGCTGAGCCCCTGGGACGGGTTAACCAAACCCCAGATTTCATCACTGTCTCCCAAGCTTCATACATTCTGCGACTCTCAGGTTCCTGGCATGGGTAAAATACGGCGTCTTCGATCAAGCTTTCGATGAAGTCGGTCCCGTTGGGGTTGCCCCTGCGAGTTGAACTTTGCGTCCGAGGTAGACTCTCCACTTGAGGCCGTTATGAAAGGAAGGATGTAGCATCTCCTTGTACAATCGCGAGGAAGGATCAAACTCGACCCATATGCCACCTTGATACGTATATTCTATGCGATGATGCCAGCACATACACTCCGAGACGCCGCGTTGGCGGAGGGCCCAATAAAGTTCAGGCGTATATCCCATTGGAATGCTGTCACCGTATTCTTTAGGGGTGAGCACACAGACTGGGTTGTTCCTCGAGGGTGTAAATCCCTGTCTGGATGAATGGCGTAGTTTTCGTTGTGAATCCTGTCACGTATCATGTCTGGAGTCTATAATTTGAAGTGTATTAGCGTTGTCAACAAGTGCTGCAGTGATGCGCCAAAAGGAATGTCATACCTCCTCCCATGCGTGTTTCAATCCGCATTGACAGCACTCTCCGTCAACGACCTCCCAAGTGCATGCAGTACAGAAGAATGTCTTTTCTGACTCGTTCCAGATGGGTGTTGGAAGCACGTCGTCATTATCGAAGTCGTCAGAGTCGCTCATTAGTGCCACTCAATTCTTACAAGTTTAGATCAGATCACTTCAAACCGAGTTCAAATCCCACATCTGGACTTGAAATTTCATTTTCCGACCTTACGAAACGACGACTCGCACTTCCTGACGAGTCCACCCCGACCCTGTCCGTCAGGAAACCATTTGTGGAATAGTGCAAACTGCGGGAATCGAAGAGCATCATGCTCAAAAATGCGATTTCGACGACCGCTTTGGATCATAAGTCGTTTTGAACTGAACTTTTAAGAATTGAGTAGCACTATTGGCGTCGTCCTCAGCCACACGGTCCCCGTCTTGTTTTCTGCTTTTTTCCTTTCATATTTCTACGAGCATGGGAGGTGAATATGATAATTTTACTGAGCTTAGAGGATAATTACAGACCCGGTTTTGCGCGTTAATAATTGCCTAGAGCTCGTCTGCCTCGGTCATTTTGATAAATTGGAGATGAAAGAAAGAAATGAACGCGTCTGATAAGCTCTCATGTTGTCGCGGGCTTTTAAATATTGTGACACCCAGATAGCCCCTATCTTTGAGAATCAAATGGAGCAAAGTGTAATGTCGGTTGCCGAATGCCAGAACGGTTTCTCACGCAGGGATCAACTGAATTTGCAGTGCCCTCACAGTTGTTTACGGTCTGTGAGTATCCTTGACACTTGCATAGCTTTTGACTCGCCTTTCTGACGTGTAAAAATGGGTCTGTTTTCAAAGAAATGGAGTGTTGAGGGAAAGGTATGCTTACCGTGCTATAACGCGTGTCGTGTTCTTAAAGACTTTTTGTAGCATGCATATGTCACAGGAGGTAGCACCGGTCTTGGCTTGTCACTGGCTCAGCTGCTCGTGAAACGAGGAGCACATGTTTCTATCGTAGCCCGGAATGAGAAGCGTCTTGCAGCTGCATTGGAGTCATTGGAGGTATGCGTGACATCTATCATCCACGAAGCCAAGCTCTGATCCACATGACTGCAGGCACTACGCGTGAATCCTCAGCAGAATATCAAGGCCTACTCGCATTCTCTGAATACGGCAGCAGGATCTGAGAAAGCCCTAGAAGAGGTCTGCCAGCCATATGATGGTCTCGCGCCTGATGTCGTCTTCAACTGTGCTGGTGCCTCTAAACCCGGATTCTTCGTTGAGATGACCGAAGAGGATTTGACGAATGGAATGAGGGACGGTTATTGGATTCAGACATGGACGGCTTGGGTATGCACCCTATATCTATCTTTGTGATTGTAATTTTTGTTGAAGATATGACACCAGGCAGCAGCCAAAAAGATGGCCAAGCAACACAGAAAAGGAGCCAAAATCGTCCTTGTGGCATCAACACTAGCGTACATGAGCTTTGTTGGATGGGCTTCTTATGCACCTGCGAAGCATGCTCTACGAGGTGTGTTTCTAAAACATTCATCTCACTCGTATTGTCCTGTTGATATTGTCTGTGCTAATGTTGTGCCTTTATTATTAGGGCTAGCGGATACTCTCCGTTCTGAAATGCTTTTATACGGCGTCGACGTTCATATCCACTTCCCAAACACGATGTATACACCAGGGTACGAAGAGGAAAATAAGACGAAGCCGGATATCGTGAAAAAGATTGAAGAGGGTGATGAAGGCACCCTACCGGGACCTGCAGCTGAAAAGCTATTAAATGGTAGGCCTCATATTCTCAGAAGGCAGGACAATTTCTGAATTTCACCCAGGAGTGGAGAATGGAGATCCCCATATTGTTGGGGATATGATTACCGCCTTATTTTCAGCCTCAACTAGGGGTTCTGCTCCACGAAAAAACTGGATATTGGAGGGCCTATACGACTTTGTTGCATATGTAAGTTTCCCTTTTTCCTTATTAGAACTTGTCATAATAGGAACTATCGTAGATTGCTGTCCCTGTGTGGAGAAGCGGCGTGGACAAGCAAGTGACGCAGCATGGTCAAGCACATGAAGAGTACCTTGCTGGGAAAGGATTTTTCGCCTGATGCTTTCCCTTCCGGGCCACTGTAACTTTTCGCTTCTCCTTGGTGCTGTATTTCGATTTCTCTGATTTGGAAGATCATCCAAGTAATCTTGAAATCTACCTGATTTTAATCTCCTATATAATGTTTAATCTTGTTTTCTCTTTACCGCTCCTTGACCCCTTTTCTGCGAGGGAGGGGTTTCCAAACCGTTTTACGCACAGGCTTTCTGCAGGGAACCACGCACAAAACAGTGAACAGTGGTTACAAGGAAAAAGACAACAGCTTGAAAGCTTAGCGCTTGTCCGCCGGCCTTGAGCAGACACTCAGAATTGTCAGCCTCCTGACAGCTTCCGTCTTGCCTTGACCTACTTATACATCGCATGCACGGCACTCTGGTTCCAGCCCACTAATTCTTGCTTGCCCCTACCTGGTGTGGAGACCTCGGCATTGGAGTCATTGCTGTTCTGGTCTGCCTCTGTTTGCTTCGTTCAGAGTCCCTTGCCAAACACACAACAAGTTTTTTAGAAGGCGTGGGGTCTTGTAGGGTGTGCGCTCTTTGACACCCAACCACTACAAGGAGCTTGCGGGTCTGCCCGATTGCTGTTACTCCCAAAATATTTGACGAGAATAACTTTGTCATTCTTGATGCGGCAAATTTGTGCTAGGCGGGAGTACATCCCCATCATACTGGTTCACAAAATTCAGGCCTGGTTATCTTTGCTTCCTTTGCACTCGCTGTAGGAAACAGAACCAGCTCGATATGTGTGCGCAATCTTGTGTGATGGGGAATTGTATTATATAGCCATAGCACCGTTGAGGTATCCTCGGCGATTGCGTTTCCTACATCAAGGTTGTGCAACGACTTTGCAGTCCATCGACCCCGATGCCGACCCCGGAAGCAGCATTTTTGATCCGGTTGCTGGATCCCATGTCCACTATTCTGGTATCTTCCATGTGGTCGTTTGCGTTTTGGTTGACAATGTTCTATTTTGTGACATCTTTGTCTATTTTTGTGGGAATCAGCAGGCGCTATCATACGGGCCTCGGATCCTATAGCGACCATGCGCCACGCCCCACGGTGATCATCTGAGCATCTGAATCGCTCCACCAAGCCCAGAGGTCACAAGTGAACAACCGCCCATGTACCTGCCATACCAAAGCGATCTTGTTCGTGACCTGTTACGCCAATATAAAATCAATACGCCTTTGTACTGTTCATCCTGGTTGCGGGTCTATGTTTTCCAGATCTCTCGCTGTTTGACATTCTCAAAGGAGTCTACCTCAGCTTCCTCAGCCTGTTGAACCATATCAAGCAAAACCCCACTTTTGTATGCGGAGAAGATGTTCATCCATACCTGTCCCCGACACTCTAAATCTGCTTCTTGACTATTCAATTTGTCGTATGACTGATTTTCCGAACATGAACCCCTTTGTCGCCTAATTGTTAGTAAGGATCACTGGTAATCCTCCGCGACTTCCCCTTTTTATACGACCGCCCATCTGTCCCCCTATGATTAAAAATAGCTCATATAATGTGTGCGTAGGTGTCATAACCCCGGTTCAAGTTTAATTTTCCGGCTCGAAAGTATAAAAACGATGTTTTCAGGGTTTGAACTGAGCAACAGTCATCTGTATACGCCAACATGAAGCTCACAGGACTTATCACTCTCGCTGTTCTCGCCCACTCGGCATCAGCTCACTGTAAGTCTGATTGACGTCTCAGTTTTGATGCAAGCTCATTAATTGGATGCATAGATATCTGGACTACCCTCATCGCTGGTAGCACCACCTCCACTGCTGCCGTCCGCCAGCCTGTGAACAACTCACCCGTCACCTCTGGCACTGGCAACGATGCCAGGTGCAACACAAACCCAGGATCTGCGTCCCAAACCGTCAGCGTCTCTGCAGGAAGCACCATCGGCTTCAAGCTCGACAACACTCTCTACCACTCCGGCCCCGCTGCCATCTATCTTGGCAAGGCACCCGGCAGCGCTGCTAGCTGGGACGGAAGCGGTTCAAATTGGTTCAAGGTTTGTACCCTTTGATTCCTATCAATCTTCATGGGGTTGCTAATTACACAATTGTGTTTGGCGCTTGTCTTTTGGCTTGGTGATTTGATTTGATCGACTAGATTGCCGAGTGGGGAGCCACTTTCAACCCATTCAAGTTCACTGCTGAGGGTCAAAGCCAATTGACCACTACGATCCCATCGAGCACTCCCCCTGGCGAGGTAAGTAATGTTGACTGGATGTATAATTGTGCTTTTAACGAGCCTTGTTTTAAATCTGTTTAGTACCTCGTCCGCATCGAACAAGTCGGCCTGCACGTTGCCGGTGCCCCGCAATGGTATATCTCTTGCGCTCAGATCAACATCACCGGCGGTGGAGGTGGTAATCCCAACAAGGTCTCCATTCCTGGATACGTCTCTGCCAGCGGTAATTACACGTTCCCTTCTACATGGTGAAACACCCTACTCATACTCCCCCTTTTCAAAGACCCCGGCCTTACCGTCAACATCTACTACCCCATCCCAACCTCCTACACAGTAAGCTTTTCTTTATAATCAGTATATTGGGCGAAAGTGTCTGAAAGTTCAACTTATAGGTTCCAGGACCAAGGCCATGGAGAGGATAAATACATTACCAAGACGGCATTTCGAATTCCTTTCGCTCTTATACCTGCTAGCACAGGCCATGAACCCACGATTTTCAAGTTGTTTTTATCATTATCTCAAATCGAATTGATGTCAAATATTCAACAATTAAAATGGTCTGTCTCGTTTCGTTGATCACCTCCATGATGAGGCCAGAGTTTGAGATCCTGAAGATGCAACGGTGGCTTGACGATTTGGGTCTGCCTCCCAAACGACCTAAGCATGCATTGGCTCGAGAGTCAGCACAAAATTACTAAAATATTAGATTAATAGATCAGGAGATCAGACGCACGCTACCATCTGTTTCTTTTCGGATGAACTTGTACTGGAACGTGATGTTGACCGGCATCGAGACTGTTGTGCTCCACACGGGGTATGTTGCAGCTGATAGAGGAATCTGCAGGTGTACATGCGAGTCAAATTACTTCTGACATTAATTGATGAGTCGGAAAAGTTGCTTACGGCGCTCAAGGTGTTCCATGATCCTATAGATGGGACGCTTCCAACGAGAAAGATGTTCTGCAACATTTTATAGGTAAGATTCCATTCGTAGAAGTTCCTACATATGAGTTTCGACATACCTCTCCGAAGGTGGTTGTAGCCATTTCTTGAAATGTCACAGGAATTGCCGTTGGTTGGTTGCTACCAGCTGGTCTCGATGAACCAACACCTTGCGCGCCTGTATGGAATGCGATTGCGTTTCGAGCAGCCACTATTGCGGTGAACGTTCCGCCCGATATTGTCACTCTGTGTAATACCGAGCAAGAATACCAAGGGTCAGGGATTTATAAATTCAATATGGAGTGAAATTTAAAACTCACGACGGTCCTGAACAATGCCCGTTTCCAATCGCTGTGCCATTGACAACATCGCAGTAATCTCCATCAGGAAGTGAAGTGGAGAAAGTTGTCGTCCAGTCGGCGTCTGCATTGTTGATGGCAACGAAACCCGCAGAACCTAAGGTGTCAAGGCAAACATGTCAGTCCATTTCAACGGTGCGCTTGGCACTAGCTCCGAGCTCGACAGCTTACCTCGACCGAAGGCTATCTGTTGCGACTGTGGCGAGACCCAATTATTCATTTCAGCTGCACCTACTGTATTGCGGAAGCCGACCATCCCACTGATACCTAGCATTCGATGCTGACAGAGCCATCCGTTGCTTCCACCATTTCCAGAACAGGATGCTTGACCTGTTCATGTTAATTAACGTTGGGATGTGTCGTAATTCCATTAATTAAAGTGGAGGTGCAAACCATTATTGGGTGCTCCTGCGTCGATGTCCGTGAAGGAGTAGCTCGAGAGTATAGTGGACGTTCCGTAGGGATGTGCCAACGAGAACACCGTCGCCGTGACGTATGTGTTCGATGGGGAGTCCCATCTCAGTGAGCCTCCATTCTGGGCTGGCTGTTAGAAGGACTTTAATAGCACACGATGATAGCGTCTTACCCTCTCTGTATCGTGATTTGCTACGAACACGTTAGCTGAGGTCCCAGAGACCCAACCTGATTTGTAACGGATGAGTTCAATCATCGAGCTTCAGGGCATGCAAAGTACCATTGTCGTCGAGGTTCTGTAAACTTGCAATACCATCACCTCCTTGGAATACATCTCGCAGAGTGAATGTATAACGGAACCTGTAATTATCAGCGACTGGATAAATAAGTAGCAATTTGAACCACACACTCTTGAACATCGCCTAGTCGGTAGCGGATTTGGGATTGAATTCAAATAAAAGAGCGATCGAGGGGTTTTCGCTGTACTCACCATTGGAAACATATTCAGAAGGAAGGATAACATCATCAGGTCCTTTGATAACTTCTTGAGTAATATAAGGGTGACCGTTCAATCTGCTAAGAATGTTCGCAAGATCAGAGGACGCAATATCTGGTCCACATCGTACGGCTGTGAGTTCGAAATAAAGACAAAATAAAGATAGTTCGAATACGCACGCTTCGCAGCATCAAGTCTGAATCCGTCCACACCCAGGGACAGAAGATCGTTTCCATACTCAGCCAGGCGACCTCGAACGTGTTCGGTTTCGGTTGCAAGGCTAAGAGTTATAATCGAATCAGATTAGAGGGCGTGAATGGTGGTACAAAGCATATGGACACTTACTCAGCCAAATTAACCAGTTCGCAAGTCTGAACCTCCTCTCTGTTGCTGTAGTCGACGATGTCGTCATTTGGCTCTAATCCGCAATGATGGAAATCCCCATTCTATCGAAGAAGGTTGCGTAAGAAATGCTTGATTGGTTCAACAGCATACTGTAAAGGATAGTAATATACTTGGTCTAAATAAATCCCTGGGTAGTTGTAGTGTGTAAACGAGCTTCCGCCTATGCCAACTCCGCTGTCTTGTCCCGACATGTGATTCCAAAGCGTATCTGTAAATATCACTAATGTGAGTTTTCGAAGCAAAGAAGACGGAACATGCACGACGAAATGGACAGACCTGTAATGACTTTAACACCTGCTGCATGACAGGTGGACACCATTCCGGGGGGAGTGGGCTCAGTAGCCTGAACACAAAGCCAGGGAAGTTCACGCACTTTGCAAACTGAGAGCGATCACCACGCTTAGATATGATATTGTACGAGACGGGTTGATAGTCCGTCCACCATTGCGAACCGTTGATATGTTCCTGAGGTGGGCTCACTAGAAGTAATGCGGAAGTGGGTTAGTTGTCTTGGAGAACAGTTAGAAGCATACCTTGTACGAAACCATAACCAGCTGGACCGATGAAATCCGTGCACTCTGCAGCTATACTATCCCAGTTCCACTGAAACATCTGAATAATGACGGATTTCGAGCCTGAGGGATTGCGAGATTCCAGAATATGGCCCCATATTGACGTGGCTGATAGAAACACTGCTGCTGCAATGGGGAATAATGATCGCATTGAAGGTGAACCCCTGGTAGGGTGGAGAATTGGGTACAGCAGAAAGCGAAAGATGGTGCTTGAACCTGGTTTAAATCTTCAGAAGTCAGACGGTTGCAACGCTGATCCGAAAAGCTTCAAATCTGGTTGATTGGATTATATACTTAGTTAGATAAGTATGTAGCAAGTGTGGCCTAGCCGATTTGGGACGGTGAAGCCACGAACTGAACATACATAAGTAGCACGTGGAATGCTCCAACTCAGAGCAAGCCGCTGCTGGGAAGGCCACAGAGCTTTCATCGCACAGTCTTGTTTTGGGAGCAAAGGAGAGTCGACCATGATGTCCCGAATTATTTTTAAACGTGCCATGGGGAACAGAAAGCGGAGGTGTTTCTTCGCGTCGTCGGACCAAAATGTCGACTTCCCAACTATGAACGGCTTCATCAGTCGTTGCGCAACGTCACACCCGCGTGGTAAATTCGGGCTGCGTGACGTCAGTACTGATAAGGGTCTTGAGCAAAGCCTTGAGTCCAGCTTGAATCTCTGCCCGAATGTCACAGTCAGGTGGGCGAAACGGAGTACACATACATCTAGCAACAAATGGCAATAGCTCAACCCAGTCAGATTACAGGTTAAGCACCTTGAGCATTTACGTCGTGTTAACACTGTTATTCGTTTGATTTACGCAGAATCGAAGTCAATCGAGGATACTGAACGTTCGATTCATATTTAGAATGGGTGGGAGTGTCCTGACTTTGAAAATCTCGTGGTATAAGAGTGTGCCATGGTCAATCTTCGGTGATATCGTTGAACCCATAAAACCTGGTTTCGAATGTGCTTCCACATGGTTCTCCTCATCGTCAGTCTTCTGGCCATCAGGCTCACACCAAAATGAGACCATGGAGCGCGGGCCGCACCCGCACCGCCTCGATCCGAGTATATCATGCCTGCTAACTGAGAACTCGCTCCACTCTCACTGTTTCACCCATTTCATCTACGTAACCCCAACTCAGACGTATATCGCAATGACTGAAGTCCATAGCCACGTTATAAAAGCACTACACGCATCGCAAATCATCCCAGATGTCGTCTCAGAGTCCTTCACAAAGCCCGAAGCGCACATAAATGCCGTCTGGGCATCTCCCGAGGGTTACATTCAGAGCGAGGAGGGGAAAGCTATCGCACGCGAGAGTGTCCTCGAGGAACCTGAGATAAAGCTGAGCCCAAGCCACTCGCTCGACACGGACACATCGTACACGATTGTTATGACGGACCCTGATGCTCCGTCTCGGGATGACCCCAAATATGGGCAATGGAGGCATTGGGTTGTGAGTTCACAATCTTGCCCTGTCATCGAGTTTCTCGGAATAACTTCTTGAAATCATAGCAACCAGGATTGAAAATAGCCGGGAAGGAGGAGGGATTTCTGAAGAAAGAGAAAAAAGCACTCACCCCGTGGTTTCCACCAGGCCCACCACCCGGTAGCGGCTATCATCGCTACAGTAAGTCATCCTTCAGTTTATATAGGACTAGCACGGATCACGATCCTCTCACCCTGTTTTAGTCTTCCTGCTCTACCAAGAACCCTCAGGGGGGTTGCATGTCCCAGATGAGGGTGTAGAACACCAAGGAGAATTTACCAGCCGTCGTAACTGGAACGTGAACGCTTTCGCAGAGAAGTACGGGTTGAAGCTCGTTGCTGCCAACTTTTTCCTCACAAAAGCGCCGGAGTAAATCAAATGAAAAGACCTGCAAATCGAATTTGAACAATGTTTTACATAGATAAAGATAAAGTATCATTGGGACATTTGATTTGTAAACCAGAAATAGCGATGCCTGAATAATGGTCCAGGTGGAGTTGCTAGGCTTGGGTTCTTTATCCGCGCCAGACGTTGGGCCCAGGAACCTATAAAAATAAGCTTTAGAACTATACAAAACTATATTCCAAAGTAGGATTGCACTTACTCGGTATGAAGTGGGAGTTGGGTAGTAGATATTGATGGTGAGTCGGGGATCTGGAAGGGAAGGCACAGTTAAGACAATGATGAAGTGCGCAACAGATAGATATACCTGAAGCGGAGAGGTATCCTGGAATAGAGACACCTCCGGGATGGTCTCATCCACTGCTGGTGACCCTGATTTGACCACAGGAGATGTAGAATTGGGGAGCACCAGCAACGTGCAGACCGATCTGCTCAACACGGACGAGGTACTGTTTTACACCATGAATCAGATGAGATGTTGTCAGATACGAATGCTTCTCTGGTAAACAAATGAAAATCGAAAAAATCCATTCAGACCAATTGCATTGCATTCACCCGACTAATATGATATGTACATCGTACTTGATCTGCCCAAGTTTGAACAAGCGAAGGAAAGGTGGTTCATTGTTAATTCGATTAATAATTCACTAACAGATAGCTAGACCCGTACAACGTCCCTTGTCATAATACTGCTCAATGATTCAATAATTCAATGAAGCAAGGCTTTGTTATGCTATATATTCAGTCTGATTGAAGAGTCGGGACGTATGAAGAATAGAGCAATCGGAACGACTGGCCATCAGAGAAAAGCGGGCCACAGGGCAACCCCCCACAATACCAGGTATGACGACCAAAATGCGAGGGAATGTCACAATACCCACAATCCGAGGCCCAGCTAGGGTTTCACGCAATGTTCACAATGGATTTTGAGTATTGCCTGGGATTTTTTTGAAGGATTGCATGGGCCACAAGCATTGTATAGCCATTACATGAGCCGCAAAAAACGGATGCTACTCGAATATTGAAGATAGTAAAAGTAATTTTTCCTCACCCCACTTTCACCCGAGTGATGCGCACCGAGCTCCAATTCCTGAACGACGTGTCTTGAAAGACGTGTTGAACAGGAATCGAACTCTCGACTGCGCGGAAACTATGAACGAGAGTTCCAGCAGCGATAACTGCTGTAGTATCTGTCTATGTTTCTTCATCTCGCTGTGTAGAATAGGTGATGTGCGTGTGTCTTTCGCCGCAGAGAGAGGCGTGATGACATCACTGTGCAAGGCGTTTGAGTGAATGAGTGAATTGATGGTAATATCCTCGAAAGGCGACACAGGGTCAGTAAAAGACTTTTACCTCCAGGACAACCTTCGAAAATGATTTTCATTCGACGCAATGTGCTCAGACCACTTTTGGCCCACAGAACCGCAGACACGGTTCACTATCCATGCCCGTCTGTCATCTTTTCTCTGATGGAGAACTGGTGGGAATTTACATTGACTAACAAAAGCACGGTGAGCTTGCAGATATTCTCGCCCACCTTCGAAGGACAACAACGGTTGGGATTTACTACTACAGCAGCCTCCAGGACCACGAAAGGTTTAGGAATCTTGATTCTGGAGTTAGAGCTTGCTAAGCTCCATGGCGATCGTGGAGCGTAAGCATGGCAAGCGTACCTCGGGACCTCGACTAGCTTTCGAAGGTGATATTGCCTTGTCACAAGATAGCTTTTCGTATTCTTTTTGGGGATGGGTCGAGTAGCCAAGATCACTTACATGCTGCATTCCTCATGTCAGTCAGCGCCACATCCGTCATTGACCCCATCCCCAATGACCCTCCTAACATTATCCCGTTCAAGTCAATCTAATCGCGACTTATATCCCGTCCAGATGCCATTCGTTCGAGTCTTTCCATTGCGATCGATACCCGCTACGTCGGAAGGAATGCTGGGGTTATAGACAAGTTCCGAGTACTGAGATGCACTCAGCATACAACTCTTTGGGCACTTTTCCTGAGGTTTTCACCATGAACATGTCCGTGTGACATCCCGTAATGGAAGATGTTCTTCCTTTTTAGGATATGATCTTACACCCTGCTGGATCCCAGTGAGAAAGCATCCTCCGAGGTGGTCGGTGGAATTTAACGCGCCCTATTTCAAGTACTGACAGCCTGAGAGATAGAAGTAAATTGAACTCTGATTTTTATCGCCCATTCTGTGAACTTGGTCTTCTTCTCCTCCTAATAGTTGGACCATCTCGAGGACGTACTCAACTTCCGTTCAAGTTCCTCAGATAAATTCAGGACCTGGGCCGGCGTTCTACAGAAACTGAAGTGGTGTTGAGTTTCGTATGTTGTAGAGTCTAGACAGGAAGCATTTGTCTGACTGTGGGCGGAATATAGAATTGACCAGAAAGAAATACGGCTAGGCCTCGAGGATAAAGAGTTGCACTTCAGAAAAAATACCCTCGATACCTTGTTCTACATAGGTTTTGCGATTCCCCATTTTCAAATTCGGAATAAAGGGTAAAAGAGAGAAGATGCCGATCTAATGATGGATGCATTGTCAATTGTGCTTCGATAATAAAAATATATTATTACTGGGGTAATCCAATTCAATGGGTGTAAATTGAAATTGCTGGACGATTGAAGGAGTCACTGATTGCACTGATTCCAGCCCGGACTGGCCCTGTCCTCCTTTCAAATGACAGTGATAGGTCTCAGATTTCTGTCGGCCATTACATATTAAAGCCCGCTTTATTAAATATTGTCTCCCACAAGTTTTACGATACACGTCCCCCAGATTCAGAAAAATGGAAGTCCCGTTCGTGCAACACCAAGGGGCGCACCACTTTATTCTCCGTTCATCTGGCGATGTATAAAGGCATTCGAAAGGGTGGTGCCAAACCCCAGGCCTCAGCTCGAACACCTCGTTCACTCTCAATAGCCAACGCATCCAGTCAAGCTTCTTTCTTCTACACTTTACTTCGAAATGTACACCACCAAGCTTGCTGTTCTCGCTGCTGTTTCTCTCGCTGTTAACGCTGCCGTTCTTCCTCGCGGCGGTGACGCAAGCGGCAACAACAACGCCTGCAACACTGGACCTGTTCAGTGCTGCAACACCCTCCAATCTGTGAGTACATGCACATATGCATGTTTAGTTTCGTGTCGGTCCTAACTTTTGCATTTACAGCAAGCTGATTCTCCCTTGACTGGTGTTCTTGGCCTCCTCGGTGTCGTCCTCGGTCCCGTCTCTTCCCTCATTGGAAGTAAGCTGAATCTGTTGGAATACCATGGCCTAGTTTGACTGATAACTTTATTACAGCCAGCTGCAGCCCTGTGAACGCTTCTGGCGTTGGTGGAAACTCTTGCTCTGCCCAACCAGTCTGCTGCAACAATGTTGCTTTCAATGGATTGGTCAACGTCGGATGCTCTCCCATCAACATCCACTTCTAAAAGCTTTTTAGCTTTCGTGTAAACCTTCGTTTTAACGGACTGTATGATGTGTAAATGCATGTAATTGTGAAAATGTATATGAAAAGCCAGAAAATATAAACTTGAATGTGTTCGCCTTCA
This sequence comes from Panaeolus papilionaceus, assembly GCA_015501605.1. Classification (NCBI taxonomy): domain Eukaryota; kingdom Fungi; phylum Basidiomycota; class Agaricomycetes; order Agaricales; genus Panaeolus; species Panaeolus papilionaceus. The sequence continues at coordinate 545,279 of JADNRZ010000016.1, forward strand.
TTTGCACAGAGGATGCTACACGGGGCCCAGATACAATATCATTCAGAAAATATAAAACTACATACAGTACGATTTATTTCGCGCATTAGCGTTGATTTACAGAGGACAACTACCCCTTGGTAACTCGAACAACAGCTTTGGCGGTATTGCTCCTTGTTAGGCTTCCAATATCGCCTGAGGTAGCTTATCGAGGCCTTCGTAGATGTGCTCACGATGCTTGATCTCGCCACTGGCTACTTTGGGTGCAACCTCCTCCAAGAACTTCTTGCCCCAGTTACTCTCGAGACGGCCAACAATGAAGCCCGAGATAGTGATGGACTGGGAATGACGTGGAAGAGATTCTAAACAGTTGTGAGTCGACTGTGATCCTTCGTTGTATTCAAATCGAATGATATACCTTGATGGGAGCACCTCCGGAGTTGTATCCAGCAATCATCCCACATTCCTAATGGTAGGTAAGAGTCATGTTCGTGAAGAGATCGTGTTAATGCTGCTTAAAATGAAACGAGCTCCGACCTTGGCAGCCTCGAGAGTCGCCTCGAGAGTCTCACCGCCGACGTTGTCCCAGCAGATGTCGATACCACCTTTTCGTTCGAGTATCCAAGGATGATCTAAGTACCTGCTTCAGTGCTAACAAAAACGGACTCTCCCTCATCGGTGTCACATCTAATAAACATCAAGGCGTTTTTGGAGATATCAATTCGAACACTTACTGCTTTCGCTTTCGAGTACTCGTTCCAGGTATAAAAAGCAGTTTTGCCTGAACGTCTTGGTCACGTGAGCACTCTGGACGAATTCGTCTGTTCTGATTCATGTCTCCTCGTCGCTAATACTCGCTATCGTTTGCATCTGGGCGAGATGTGTCGCTCGGCTCACTCCGTTATGTTTCATTATCCTATTCATTCAAAACTACAGCAGATATCTACTCGCACAGCAGAAGGAAACCCCGACCATCTGCCCGCTCAGCACTCATCTTGCGTCGTAATACACACCCTATAAAGAATTTGTATCGTGCATTCCCCCCACAACTCGACATATTTCATTGTCAGGTTATCCATCCCATACACCCACTCAAGCCGCCAAAAAAAGTCACCTTTACCATACCCAAAAATCAAAATAGCACTTCCCCGCGGTGGTGCATCGTGATCCACCCTCGCTAAAACCCCCTTTTCTCCCTATGAAACCTATACACTGATAAGTCCACCTAGCAACCCTATTCCAAAACGGACAGTCAGCTCAATTAACGAGCATGATAATATACGACAAAAGCTTGAAGTGAGTAACACAGGTTTTCCTCGTTATTATCACCCTCGTACTGTCGTGTTTTTTACACCACCATCATCTTGCATCTATCACCCTTGGTTACGGCGGCCCCTGCGCAAAGCACTTGCCTTGTAAGTTTTGCATGCCGCCGGTCCTAAGCTCGACGTAAAGTTGATGCTCCCCATTTAGCTCTGGTGTCGCCTCTGCGACCTTAAATGTCCCGCAGCCACCCACCATGATGCCCAGGTGTATACTGCATCCTCTGCGCGATGTTTATACGCCCACCACATCGCCTATATGCCTCACTCATGGTGTTCGCTACATGACATTTATACGTCCCAGCTGTCGCCCATACCCCTATAACTTGCCCTCTGTGCGATAACTCGTGCAGGCCACATCATGCCTACGGTGCCCTCTGTGCGATAACCCCCGTAGGCCACCGATTCCCATTTTTACCGGGCCCAGATACCCACTACACCGGTCTACTCACCGATTTGGGTCCACAAACCCACGTAGAACTTAGCCATGGTGCCCTCTGCGGGATAACTCGCATATGCCGCTTAGCTGATTTTGCATCGGGCGTATACGCCTGTTAGCACATCGGTTTACACACTGAACCAGGTCTATATACCCTTTCAAAACGGTTTACACACCGTCCCAGGCCTACATGCCCTCTCCACATCGGTTTACACACCGAGCTGGGGTTTACACACCCAATCTTTCAATGGTTTACACACCGTCTCGCGCCTACATTGCCCAATTTCCATCGGTTTACACACCAGTCGAGGTTTACACCCCTCTATATCTCGGTTTTACGCACTGCCCTGGGTTTACACATCCTTCAATATCGGTTTACGCGCTGTCTGGGTTTTACATACCCATTTGTACACTATCGGTTTACGTACCAATTTGGGTGTACACACCCTTTCTTCTAACGGTTTACGCACCGTCTGGGTTTACGCACCCATTAGTCTCGGTCCCCCATCCTCTCCCACGAGTTACCATATTTGGGTGCCTCTGCGTGAGAGTCTGGGACCCAGCCAGGACTCGCTGGAGGACGTTGTCTTCGCGTTTTTTGAGTGACTTATGTAAGCTGATCCGCGCGCCAAGTCGCGTTCATTATCGTCGTGTTCACCTTTCTCTCTTGTATTTCACGCGTCTCCACCTTGCAAGTGACTATTTATTGCTACAAAAAAACCCACATTCATTTAATATTTCATTATTTATATTTTTTATGGCTATTCTCGCACAATGGCCTCCACATCGACTAAAGCGGAAGGCTAATCTTGACCAAGAACCTGACGCGAACCCAAACATTTCCCCAACCCCCCACGGCGCACCATCATGTGCTAGTCGCATAAAGTCACTTCCATCCTCACCTCGTAACACCTCTTTCATCCATATCGACCAAAAAAACCCGCCCAAAAAGCCCGAGTATTGTATCGACAAGGATACAGCAACCAGCACCATCAACACCCGCCTCCTCTCAGAAACCATACAGTCTCCAAACCAGCACACGTTGAAAGCTCAAACCCTACATATTTGTTGGGTACCAGACACTCAAGCCATGCAACGATCTAACTGCAGACCAATGGAACACACTGGCACAGAAGGAGGGGCTGATTTCAGCAGAAGGGTCATTGAGGGAGTTCCAGGTGGAGGCAGCCAACAAAGTCGTGTCTCGCAAGCGAGTTTTGTGTATCATAGCACCGACGGGCTCTGGGAAATCACTAGCATGGATGCTTCCCTTGTTAGCCCAAGGAAGTGGGGTATCATTGGTAATTGTACCATACACAAGTCTTGGAATCGGGGTGTTCGGAGGTGTGTAGCTCACAAAAATTGTATTATTTAGATTTAGTCAATTAAATTGTATGCTTGTTATGGATTATCTTAATCACACTATTATTTGGACAGAAAACAATGAGTTGGAAGGTGGAGACGCATGAAATACAAAAGAGAAAAGTGAACGCGACGATAATGAACGCAACTTGTCGCGCGGATTAGCTTACATAAGTCACTCAAAAAACGCGAAGACAACGTCCTCCAGCGAGTCCTGGCTGGTTCCAGACTCTCACGCAGAGGCACCCAAATATGGTAACTCGCGGGAGAGGATGGGGGACCGAGACTACGCACCCATCTGCATTGGTTTACGCGCCAATTTGTAACAGTTGACACGCCGTTTGGGTTTACGCATCCCCTTGGGTCTATATACTCACTCTATAACGGTTTACGCACCATTTGGGTGGGTTTCCGAAACGATTTTATAACACTTAGGTGCTGTCTGGATTTATCCACCCACTTGCATCGGTTTACGCACCGACTGGGTCTACGCACCCATTTCATAACAGTCTACGTGCCAACTTGGGATTACGGGCCCATTTTCAACGGTTCATGCACCATAGTGGGTTTGCGCCCCCATTTCTCTTAGTCACGACACCTTGAGCACCATTCAAGGTGCATTATTCTTAGTGCCTTAATCACTACCCATATTTGCCTATGTACCCTTCTCTGGACTCGCTTCACTGCGGGTCACCCATGCCCCCTCTCTATTGCGGTCCACACATATTATCTAATACAGGCGAGGCTACAACTGCACTCCATCCATACATGTTATCCGCTCATATGACGCCTGGCGCACCTCAGCTATATTCACTCCAGTGACACCCGATCTGAACGCGAGATATGATTCACCCCAAAATCCTGCAACACACATTAACCCGCAGCGTTTAACCTTCTATCTGTCACTGTCAACCGAGGATCGTTTCCTTTCCCAAACATTGTCAATGTCTGGACCACCCATGTGCACTTGATCCCAATACTATGCTACTTGTGAGCTTCCCCCCACCGCCATTGGGGGCTGATCCTCCTCCGTTCATCAGCTCTTGACTTGGGAAGTGGGACAGTGGTCTTTGGACCATTGCCCTCTTTCCAACCCCAATCACTATCTCCTAGCCTACTACCACCTGATGACAAGTGACCGAAAGACGCAAGAAGATGATGACATCATCTTTGACTTCAAATGACCCTAACGTACCTAGCATGCCCAACACTCCAATAAAGTAAGACCATGGAAGGTTGTGTGGGTTGTTAAGTTTCTGAAGTCCATCAAGGCTCTTGCGAATAAAGTACTCCACGTGGTCTATTTCGTGCATGTCAGTCTAGCTGCACATCGGGTCCCTGAAGATTCTTACTTACCAAACGAAAATCCGTAAAGGTGATCACCGACCTTGACATCTGCGTTCTCTGAACGAAGAATCACGCCGACACCGAAGCCATTCAAACTAGCAGAATATGTCAAGATAGGTTGCCAGATCCTGTTAATTATAAACTCACGGTTCACCAAGAGCGAAGGGTGGCTGTAGTGTAACGTTTTAGACAGTTATAATACAAAATTGAAAGTTGGCCACTCGGTCGCCGAGTGGGGCGAGCATGAGTGTTGACTTGCTGAGTAAGATTTCTTGCTAGGATCTCTTATCCTTCCCCTCGTAGCAGTTATTATCGCTACAGAAAGTCGTCCTTCAGTTTACATAGGAATAGAACCGGTCATGATCCTTTCATTCCATTGTAGTCTTCTTGCTCTACCAAGAACCCTCAGGAGGATTACATGTCTCAGATGATAGTGTAGAGCACCACGGAGAATTTACTAGCCGTCACAACTGGAGCAAACTTTATCCTCACAAAAGCGCCCGAGTAAATTGTAGCAAATGAAAATATATGCAAATCGAATTTGAACAATGTTTACATAGATAATAATGCAGCGTCGTTGGGATATTTGATTTGTAAACCAGAAATCACGATGCCTAAATAATGGTCCAGCTGGAGTTGTTAGGCTTGGGTTCTTTATCCGCGCCAGACGTTGGGTCCAGGAACCTATAAAAATAAGCTTTAGAATTATACGAAACTAGATTCCAAAGTAGGACTACACTTACGCGGTAGGAGGTAGGAATTGGGTAGTAAATATTGACGGTGAGGCCGGGATCTGGGGGAAAAGGTATGGTTAAAACAGCAATGAAGCGCGCAACTAGAAGAATGTATACCTGAAGCAGAGACGTATCCAGGGATAGATACACCTCCCGGAAGGCCTCCTCCACCGCTGGTGACCCTGATTTGACCGCAAGAGATGTAGAACTGGGGAGCACCAGCAACGTGCAGACCGATCTGCTCAATACGGACGAGGTACTATTTTATATCATGAATTAGGTGTGGTCAAATACGAATGCGAAACGTTGACTCGCCTCGCCAGCGGAGACGTTGGGAAGGGTGGTGGTCAGGACACTCTGGCCTTCGGCGACGAATTTGAATGGGTTGAAAGTAGCACCCCACTGAGCGATCTGTAAGCAGTTCATAGGCATGCATAAGTTATCTGGAACGTTGATGATTTCCACCACGTGCACGCACCTTGACCCATGAGCCGCTGCCGTCCCAACCTTGGACACTACCTGGTGCCTTGGCAATGTAGATGGCTGCTGGGCCAGAATGGTAGAGAGTGTTGTCGAGTCTGAAGCCAAGGGTCTGGCCAGCAGAGATGGACAGAGTCTGGGAGGCAGAGTTGGGGGAAGCGCCATTGCAGCGCATGTTGCCTGAGCTGACTTGCTCGACGGGGCTGTTATTAGCAGGTTGGCGGACAGCAGCAGTGCTCTGTGTGCCACCAGCGATCAAGGTATTCCAGATGTCTGATGCAAACTTTTAATTGACATAACGATGAAAAGGAAGTGGGACTTACAGTGAGCAGATGCTGCATGAGCAAAAGCGACGAGGGTGAGGATGGAGGAGAACTTCATTTTGTTTGTACGGCGATCAACTGTGAGGTGACTGCTACGTTTGTTCAATAGTTGGTAAATACCTTCTTTTATATGTATCTCGTTCGGCGTTTTTGCTAAAGTACAAAACATTCGCAATTTTGCCGCTGGTTTTGGAGCACTTAGCCAAGATAACCAACGGAAGGTTGTCCAGCTCAGATGTACCATGTCGCCAAGATTTATCAATTGAGCCAACTGACGTCTTTTTGCCAAGGGTGTAACATGTCATTTCAAGTTCCATCCTAGAGGTGGATCAGCATGATACACTGGATTGACTACCTTAAAGACACAAATTGATCCCAGATATTGAGCACATTATGCGCAACAGATACTAAAAGCACTATAGCCAACGTCAATTGATAGGAACTATTGATAACCCTGCACTCAGACGTAAAGCCCCAGTCGGAATGATAATCCGGGGAAACAAGCTCATAGGAACCGCGTCTAAAAGCCCAGAAGGAAGGATGGCCACAGAAGTCTGTCAGATCGTGTGGCCAAATATTTACTTTGCATACGATCGGTCTCGCCGGAAAAACAGTCACCAAAATGCCTCGATGAGTTCTGTTGGCGTAATGGAATAAGTTCCGCCTAGAGAGAGCGGTATTCCCGACGATTTACCTCAACGACGCTTGTGGGCAGGATGCGGAGCAGGTTCTTGTGACGACAAGACATACCAAGAACAGGCCAAGAATCAAGCTTAGGAAGTGCAGGGGGCGGGTAGTAACGTGAGAGCAAGTTTAGAATGGACTGGTATCACTTCGGGAAAACGGCGCCTATTTTTCCGTCTCTTTTGAATGACCTAGATACCATCCGAGTAGAGGGTATATAATTGGTTGTTTAGGGTAATCTCGGTCAAGTGCCGGTACAGTCCTTGATGTAATCCAAGATTGGTCATTTGCCCGACGTTATACAGCAGGCCACAGGTTCTGGTATTGTGCGTGAATGCCTTCTGCCTCTTTTTGAGTCACAACAGAAAACAAAGCAAACGGATAATGGGCAGAGAAGCATGATTGCCTGAGTAATCCGAGTTCCAGAACGACGTCATGACGCTTGAAGAGCAGGAAGAGCAAGACGATGGCTAAGGGGAGGTTGATGCCAAGGGTAGAAACCACTGGAAGTCAGCGAAACATATGTGGCAAGCCCATAGTCAGCTTGATCATGACTGTCAAACGGAGGTGACTTGTCATGGGTCCGAATTGAAATTCTCATCTTCTAGCTGATGAGAGTGTGAAGGGTGGCTATCACCGAGCGGAGCTCGATTTTGAGTCAGCGGATCATGTGCTGATTATCCACGATCTCGACTAGAGCGAATGGCCGCAGAGCGGCATTTCCCTTGCTTGCGGATAAAACTTAACATGATTTATAATACTCAAAATAAATATGATTGAGAAAATAAAAAGAGGAAACAAAACACGAGGAATATGAATATATATTGTTGTATCTAAGCAAAGGGAAAGATAGAATATATGTAAGATCACTGAGTATCTAACAAGCTTCAAAATATTATTATTGGTCTACTACGTCAAGAGAAGATACGGGGGAAAATATAAGAAACAATTAATCAACAATAACGATTGAAATTCGCGACGAGAAAAGACTCTAAAAAAAATAAATCAGCATATCTTCTTCCTGGGAGACCCATCATCTGGATCATAATGCACAGTTCTGCGTTTCTTCGGCATCAAGGCTTGGGCAGGAGGGTCCGATAGAACACGAATGGACTTGACATCTGCATTAAAAATGTTGTAGGCACTTCCAGAGCTGCTGTCGGACTTGCTGCCAGTGATATGCCAGTATGTAAGGGTAAAGCTGATACGCACGATAGCACCTGGAAGGGCAGTTTTGCATCGTTCGGGCGCGATGATCTCGCCTTTGGTGTCGTAAGCGGGGAGAGGATTGGAATGATATTTTCCCTGCATGGTAAGCTTTGCCTCGGCTGCTGCAGGATGAGCAACTGGCCAGTTTTCCAATGTGCACTCTGATGGATGAAAAAAGTAAACAACATAATTAATGCAAACACCAAAAAAGCAACATACCATCCGAATCCGATGCCGTTTCCGACCCATCTTCTCCAGATTCCTCATTTACCTCCTGTAATAGTATGATATTAGTAATGAGGTATGACAGAGAAAGTGAACAAATGAAGGGCTCTCACCTCAAATACGACATGGCGAAATCGGAGAACTGGCGCACCATTCACCCCTGCCATCAAAAAACCTCTCATAGGGGCTGAGCCACTTGCATCACCACCTGTCACTTCCTTCACAAGCGCCTTGAGATTGTTGAGAGCATCGCAGAAGTCTTGAACGATTGCGTTGTTAGCAGGGGGCCTTTCCGAAAAATGTCATCTTGATGTCCTTGAATTCTTGGGCCCCAATAGATGGGTCTTTCCAACCATTGCATGGAAGCAGGAAGCACTTGTCATGGTCAATGGTGGCGATGATAGACAGAATGGCGGGTTCAAGAGTGGGCGCTTCATCACAGCTAGGTGTTTCGACAGACTCAGAGTCGGGGGCAGTATCAGGAGGTGTCGAGTTTGCGGCTTCACGGGCTTCTTGATACTCTTGAACAGCACGGGTGGACGACTTTGTAACGAGGACATTGGCAAAGCCAATACGACGCCAGACAACAAGATCCTTGATGCTTACGTCACGGAGTACAGTTCCCAAGGGCAAACGATACCATGTGTCGTTGTCAATATTGCAACACCACCATCAGGGACCTTGAATTATAAACGTGGCACTATCCCGTAGTTCTGGACAACAGACTATCAGGCTGCTACGTGATTTCGATGAAGAATATTTCTTGAAGAAACATGATGTGGGACTTCTCCAGGAGGACGAGAGATTGGCAAGACTAGACGAGGTGACATGTAAATGGTACAACGAGGCTATAGCGTCAGACAGACCTGGACAAGGATACGCAGATATGTAGAATGCAGGATGATAGTTGATATATAATGATATTTATTGGATTGTTCTGAAGTGAAATGATAAGGGGAAACGGTCAAAATGATACGAGATACAACGTCGTTGTTGATAGTCGATGTTGATCAATAGGTGATGGGAAGCGACATTCAAAACTTCAAAAAGGAAAATGATTACAAATGTTGAGATGTTGAGTTCCTGGTGACCTCGTCACATGATTTTGCCACCCCCATGTACCCTTGCAAGCAAGGGAATGTATCCTCCGGAACGCTTGATGTTCGAAACGAAAGAAGAGAGGGTTAGAGTTAGACAGTCGGAGACCTCTTTAATTTTTGAATGTCACTTATGTATGGTACCGTTCGATGTATATTTTGTACATTTATGGAGAACATGTGTAGGCTTATAGAAACTACATACTAGTTTACAGACAACATATTGAGCGTAAGTATTTTAGACATTGACGTTAACGGGGGTGCAGCCAACGTTGACGAGGCCATTCTGAAAGCACCGGTTCAGGATCACTGTCAGTCGACGTAGCATTATAGTGACTTACGAAGGCAGTGTTGGTGCAGCAGACTGGCTGGGCGGAGCAGGAGTTGCCAGCAGCGGCGATAACGCTCAATGGGCTGCAGTTGGCTGGGGTAGATCTATCAGTCAAACGTTTCCCTGCCATCGCATTAAAAGTATCTTACATCCAATGAGAGCCGTGACGGGGCCGAGGACGACACCAAGCAGGGCAAGAATGCCGGTCAAGGGATATTGAGATTGCTGGAAAGGCAACAGTTAGGACCAACGCGAAACTGCATGTTCCTATACGTATGTACTTACAGTTTGGAGTTGAGTGCAGCACTGAACAGGACCAGTGTTGCAGGCGTTGTCGTTACCACCGCCTCCACCAGTGCGGGGAAGGATGGTAGCAGTGACGGCCAAAGGAACAGCGGCGAGAACAGCGAGCTTAGAGAAGTACATGATTTGAATGATTTGAGAGGACGGTGCTTCGAATGACTGACTGCTCGAGCTTGGGTTCAAATGGAATATTGACCAACCCTTTTATACCGTTACTTTCCTCCGGAGAATCTTGTGGATTCTTTGGATTGTATATTGTTTTTGCTGGTTTCATTAAGGTTCATCACATCGACACACAATGCCAACTGCAATGTTGACACGGTGAAAGAAAGAATTATGGATTTACACAGGAGATCGAAGATGGATGTCCATCAACGAATCTGCCATCCAAGGGTCAGTTTCGGCTGGTGGGAACGGCAAGCAGGTCATTGTATTGCGCGCCGTAACCTGCAGCATAAACTCGAAACCCCTGCAGCTACATGTGACTTCGATATCAACGCGGTGTGTTTCACGTGTATTGTCTTGTACACCGATGAAATTCAAGAACTCTCTATTCAAATCAAATCCATCGCGTTCACCACAACCAAGGTGTGGAGTATTTTTCTATAGATCGGGCTAAATTCGAACAATTAGGTATACAACTGTCTTAAATTTACTGAGCCGGGCTTACACATTGCAAATCAAACACCATACACGCTGGAAGGAATACTATGATTTCCCAAGGTCTTGTTTCCGCGTCGAAGCCACGGTCGAATGGGATTGGTTTTCAAACAATGATTTTTTCCAAATAAATCAAACTCGAGGCGCCTACGGCCCTGCGCGGCTTCTCGGTTCCCTAGCATCGCTGCGCTAACGCCGACAGCTCAGTAAGTATCTCACTGGTCACCGCACCTCGTTCATTTTGACGAGTGCATCTCGTAAACTTGTGGGAGATAATATTTAATAAAGCTGGCTTTAGTAGGTAAGGGTCGTCAGAAACTTGAGGCTGTGGAGCGCCTGTCACTGTCATCTGAAATGCGGACAGGGTCAGATTGTTCCGGGCGGAAATCAGTGACTCTTTCTGGGTCTTTCATCGTCCAGCAATTCGATTCACCCCCGCTGAATTGTGTTAACCGAGTAGTAATATATTTTTATTATTGAAAGACAATTGACAATGCAGGCATAATTGAATCGGTACCTTTTCTCTCTTTTATCCTTTATTCCGAATTTGAAAATGGGGAATCGCAAACCTATGTAGAACAAGTATCGAGGGTATTTTTTTCTGAGTTGCGGGCTGGTATCCTAGGTTTATGTGTGTTTTTTCTGGTCAATTGTATACACCCGCCCACAGCCGGACAATGCTTCTTGTCTGGACTCTACAATATACGAAACTCAGTATCAGTTCAGTGCTGTAGAACCATGGACGCGAGTCTGGGTCCTCAATTTATCTGAGACATTTGAACGGTGAATGAGCACGTTCTTTGAGATGGTCTAACTATTTGGAGAAGAAGAAGACCAAGTTTCACAGAGCGGGGGATAAAAATCAGAGTTCAATCTACTTCTATCTCTCAGGCTGTCGGGACTTGAAACGCGGCGCGTTGGATTTATCGATCAAGGCAGGGACTTATTATTCCAGCGCAACTACATAGCGATTCCTTGTTCTTCATCTTTCCATGGAGTTCATCCGAAAAGTCCACCGACCACCTCGGCGGATGCTTTGTTGATGGGATCCAGGAGGATGTCAGATCATATCCTAAAAAGGAAGAACATATTCCCATTACGGGATGTCACACGCATGATGATTGGTTCATTGTCATCATTTTATCACTGGATCAAACGGACGACCGCAACGATGTTGTGGAACCGAAAAGCGTATCTACGACGTGTTGATGGTCAAGGTTCATGAAAGGTGCCCAAAGAGTTGTGTGCGGAGTGCACCTATGTACTCAGAAGTTGTCAATACCTCCGGTATTCCTTTCGACTAGCATCGCATTGGACGACTCGAGGCAAATGATATCTGGACGGGATAGGATTCACAATTGGATTGACTCGAGCAGAGCAACGATAGGAGGGCCATTGAGGGTCAGGTCAATGACGGATGTGCCGCTCACTGACATGAGGAATGAAGCATGTAAACGTCAAACTTTCATCTTGGCTACTTGGCTTATCCCCCAAAAGAATACGGAAAGCCTAGTATCTTGTGATAAGGCGAAGATCGCTTTCCAAGGCTAGTCGAGGTCCCGAGGTGCTCTTACCATGCTTACGCTCCACGATCGCCGTGGAGCTTGGAAAGGACTAACTCCAAAATCAAAAGTGCCTAAACGTTCTTGGTCCCGGCGGCTCCTGTAATAGTAGATCACAGCCGTTTTTGTCCTTGAAGGTGGACGAGGGTAAGTATCTACAAGTCATTGATACTTTTGTTAGTCAATGAAATTCCCACAAGGCCTCGTTCCGGTCGCTGTGCTCTTCACACGTTCCGAGTTTTGAATATCAGAATAGATTGAATAAGTAGCGTAACAATGCCTTGCTTCATTGACTTGTCGAATTGTTGAGTAGTATTATGACAGGGAACGTTGGACAGATCTGACTGCTGGTGAATTATTAATCAAATTCACAATGAATCACCATTCCATCGCACCTGGAAATACAATTTCTATTGAACTCAAAATGAAGGCCCCGTTTGTTCCACAACAGGAGGCGCACCACCTCATTCTCCGTTCATCTGGCGATGTATAAAAGGAGTCGAATTGGATACCCAATACCCCAGGCCTCAGCTCGAATACCTAGTTCACTCTCAATCACCAACACATTTTTTCTACTACCTCTTACATCAAAATGTACGCTACCAAGCTCGCTGTTCTCGCTGTTGTTCCTCTCGCCGTCAGCGCTACCGTCCTTCCCCGTACCGATGGAAACGGTAACAATAACGCCTGCAACACTGGTCCTGTTCAGTGCTGTAACCAACTCCAGACTGTAAGTACATACATAGCGGGATATGCGGTCTCGTGTTGGTACTAACTTTTGCCTTTACAGCAAGCTCAATCTCCCTTGACCGGCATTCTTGGTCTCCTCGGGGTCGTCCTTGGTCCTATCACTGCTCTCATCGGAAGTGAGTTGAATGTGTCACGATACAATGACATCGTTTGACTGATAACATTATTTTAGCCAACTGCAGCCCATTGAGCGTTATCGGCATTGGTGGAAACTCCTGCTCCACCCAACCAGTATGCTGCACCAACGTTGTCATGAACGGATTGGTCAATGTCGGATGCAATCCTATCAACATCAATCTCTGAAAGCCTTTCCAGCTCATGTAACTTTCATTTAAACGGGCTGTATGATGTGTAAATGCGTATAATCATGAATATGTATATGAAAAGCTACGAAATATAAACGTGAATGTGTTCGCTCTGAAGTATCTTTCAGATTTGCACAGAGGATGCGACACGAACCCAGATACAATGACATCCCAGAAAATATAAGACTATGTACAATACAATTTGGTTCGCGCATTCGCTTTGTTCTACACAGCACAACTACTCCTTGGCAACTCGAACAACAGCTTTGGCGGTGTTGTTTCCTTGTTGAACATCCAACATCGCCTGAGGCAGCTTATCGAGGCCTTCGTAGATGTGCTCACGATGCTTAATTTTGCCGCTGGCTACTTTAGGTGCAACCTCCTCCAAGAACTTCTTGCCCCAGTTACTTTCGAGGCGGCCGACGATGAAGCCCGAAATAGTGATAGACTTGGAGATTACGTGGAAGAGATTCTACAAGGTTGTGAATTAGCTTAGGTCATTCGTTGTATGCAAGTCGAAAGGTATACCTTGACAGGAGCACCTCCGGAGTTGTATCCAGCGATCATCCCACATTCCTAATGGCAGTTAGAATCGTGTTCATGACGAGGAAATAGTCAATGCTGCTTACAATGAAACGAGCTCCGACCTTGGCAGCTTCGAGAGCAGCCTCAAGAGTTTCGCCACCGACGTTGTCCCAGAATATGTCGATACCGCCTTCACGCTCGAGTATCTCGAGGGTGTTGGAAGTCTTATAGTTGAATGCGACATCTGCGCCGATCTCCTTCATGAAGGCCACCTTTTCATCTGACCCAGCCGAGCCGATAACCTTGAGGCCTTGAGCCTTGGCTAGCTGAATGACGAGCCTAATAAAGGATGAGCCACTAAAACAGTCGTGACGTTACTCATACGTACGAGCCAACGGATCCTAAGATAGGATTTGAGTAAGCGATCATGCCCAGACGCAGGATGATCTAATAAGGGCGCGTACCTGCTCCAGTGCTAACGAATACGGTCTCTCCCTGATCGGTACCATGTGTGATAAACATCAACGTGTTTCTAGAGCCACCAATCCGGACACTTACCGCTTTTGCTTTCGAGTACTCATTCCAGGCATAGAAGGCAGTTTTGCCTGAAAACGAGATGACGATTATTACCTCATCTCCTGACAAGAGATCACTTCAAACATGTCCCTGACGTACCTGGCATGCCCAACACTCCAATAAAGTAAGACCATGGAAGGTTGTGTGGGTTGTTAAGTTTCTGAAGTCCATCAAGGCTCTTGCGAATAAAGTACTCCACGTGGTCTATTTCATGCACGTCAGTCTCGTTGGACGTCGGGCCCCTGAGGATTCCTACTTACCAAACGTGTATCCGTAAAGGTGATCACCGACTTTGACATCTGCGTTCTCTGAACGAAGAACCACGCCGACACCGAAGCCATTCAAACTAACAGAATGTGTCAAGATAGGTTGCCAGATCGAAATTATAAACTCACGGTTCACCGAGAGCGAAGGGTGGCTGTAGTGTAACGTGTTAGACAGTTGCAATACAATATTGAGCTTCCATTCGGGGACCGAGTGGAGCGAGCACCGATGTTGACTTACTGAGTAGGATTTCTTGCTAGGAGCTCTCATCTTTCCCCTCATATATGGATCAATAGAGATCTCGAGAACCTTGACGAGGAAGCCTCCATTCAAAGGTGCGTTGTCGAGATCGATTTGTTGTGTGGTATCGTATACGATGGTTTTGCCTGGCTCGGGATAGCCTGTTGGGACCTCATTGAAGAGGACGCGAGCATTGGTGACGGGTGCCATTGTGGTAGTTGATCAGATAAGTAGTTGGGTGTTGGAATGCGAAGGAGAGGGGAAGGTGTTCTTGGTGAATTGCAATGGACCCGGTTATTTATATGTCGATGGCCGACCCCAGTACTAATCTTTCAGGGGCCTTTTGCTTACCCGCATGGCGTCATCACAATTCTTAGTAATCGTAATGTCTCGGTAGCCATCGTGCTCGGCAACGGCCTCCAGATCGACCGGTGTAGGCGAACCCAACCTGCGAAAGTTGGATGGAAGATTTCATTTTCATTTGATCTTCTTGTACATAGAAGCTGGGTTTTTGCTCAAATTCTTCATAAGCGACATCCATTCCATGGAGTTGGCGTGGTGCGAGGATGGCGGAAGGAAGAAGGCAGAATGTCTAGCGGATAAAGAGGGCTCATCACACGGATAAGACATGTTGGCTATGACGTTATCTTATCTACTGGGTATTCCTGTGCGAACTCCATCTCTCTATCAGGGTATGGTAATTTAAATAAGCATTTACAAAATCAAGCCACCTTGTTTGACCTCTACATAGCAGAAGTTCCTCTCGGTTCATAAGGGAGGAGCATCGCCAGCACCCCACAAAATATAATCATGCATGCTGAAATGTAGACTGGGACAGACGTCGTGATGTTGGCATACAACGCGATTATTGGAGCCTGTGTAGTGCAGCCGAGACACAGAGTCAGCACAGCGTTTTGCAAATCCTGATGGGTAATACGCACCACTAATCCAAATATTCTGCTGACTGTTGCAACAAGTCCTGTGCCGGTACCGCGATCTTTGGCTGGGAAAACTTCTGGCGATATTGCATACAAAACACCGTACATGATCTAAACGAGGATACCGTCAGTTGCGGTTGGGATTGATCAAGTGAGAACCTGTATTTTACATTACTGAAAAACGCATAACCACAGTTCCATCCCAAAAGAGCATTTGATGTGCGTGCAGATGTCGTAGCGAGAAGGAAGGCACCAGTAAGAGCTATGTTTTGTATGGGGTTACATATTGTTATGCATGAGGATAGGGCCGAACATATAAGCTTACCACACGATATAGCAAGTGTTCCCTTCCGACCAAGGGCAGGGATTTCAACAGCCCATGCAGCGAGCAACGCTGCTGGGACACCCACGACGCTGATAATCAGGGTCTATATGGTGGGTGCCATATTATTGACTTGGTACGTTTCTCAAGTAACTCCACTCACGTTGCGGTAAGTTGTGTTTAGAGAAGCATCTCCAAAATGTGCACCACGACTCGCCAGCCTGATCGTCTTTGTGAGCGCAGTCCATCAAGGTCAAGAATGGAAGATACCGACAAGAAAGGTAGGAAGCTGTTGTATAACGTCGAGGCAAGGCCAATTAAACCTAGACAGAGCAAAATTAGCGCGTGATACGAATTGAGAAATCGCAGAAGTTAATACTACCTACCCCACAGACCGATCAACAACGATGTCGAGTATCCTAATTTCCTCGTCGCAAATAAGGCTTTGATATGGTTGAGCCTGAAATCCGAGGTCTTGCTCAGCACTCCCCGGTCATTGGCATCATCATGCTTTTCCCGAAGTTCATCGTCCACTTTCACAAAGTCATCCACGCTCAATGTGCACTTCTCTTCCACTCCATTGTATTTCGCGATCCGATGAATAACTGCGACAGCTTCTTTGTCTTTACCTTTCCCAATGAGGTACCGGGGACTTTCCATCAGATTGAAAACGAGGAATCGGACTCCCCAGAGGAGGAGAGTCATCCCACCCAGCGTGAAGAGAAGATACCGCCAGCCCATGTTTTCTTTTCGCGTACAGGTTTCTGAACCGATTTGACATGAAAAATTGGCGATGAGAGGCCATGCGATCTGAGGTAAAGTTTGAGGTTATTGTTCATCCCGCAAACAATGAATAGCCATACCAAATTCACGAACAGTTGTCCAAAACACCAGTATATGGACATCAAGGTGAGGAGATACTGATGTGGTCCAGGAATAAAGTCTACCATGGTTTAAGTCAATCTGAAGATGAATCCAAGCA
The DNA here is from genome assembly GCA_015501605.1 of Panaeolus papilionaceus. Classification (NCBI taxonomy): domain Eukaryota; kingdom Fungi; phylum Basidiomycota; class Agaricomycetes; order Agaricales; genus Panaeolus; species Panaeolus papilionaceus. The sequence goes on from JADNRZ010000016.1 coordinate 562,238, forward strand.
AAATGGTGCTCACCCAAAAAAACGGCGGAATCCACTGGTAGGTTTCCTGCACTATGTGTTAGCCATAACGTTGTGACAGAGACTGCGTATCCTAACCTCCAACACCAATACCCATGCAGGCCATCAAGGATGCGAGCGTAACAAAATTCGACGAGCCTCCAGCAGCAAGACCAAATACCCCGGCAATGAAGAGTGTCACATTGAATGCGAATCTATTGCAATGGAATCAAGTCAGCACATTGCTACCACCTTAACGGTCCAAATCACAGAATAAAACGAGGTTATAAATCATGAAAACAAAAGATAACGCACTTTCTTCCCCAAATATCTGCTCCTAGGCCCCAAAACATGGCTCCGACAAGTAAACCTACATTGGCTGCTAAACTGAGGAATGGGACGTCAAATTTGAATTCGTTGACAACTGGTGTGAGGATAAGGCCCGTTAGAAGCTATAACCGAGTGCAGGGGGTATAATTATGACTGGTTGAGATGCATATTGAATGGAAAGATAATGTGGAACGTACAGGCCACACGCTGTCGCTGTGAGAGTGTGTTCGCAATGTTAGACAAAATTTATTCTGCGTGGCGCAAAAATGAGAAAGAGGCGTACGCGAACCAGCCAAATCCTGCTACGATGAACAGTTTGTACTGCACACCATGTGAGTTAGTCCTCCTGATGCTCGGCATTTGAGTTGTGATAGGTGACCATACACACCTGATACCTCCCCATCCCGATTTCTTGAATAGCCTTGTTTATAAGAATCGTCTTTGCATGATATGTCTTCTCCAAGACCCCATCTTCGTAGATGTTTTTCAAGACGATCGTGCTCTGGCTATCGATTCCTGCTGGCGTCGTATCACCGGTCCGACATTTGGATGAGTCTAGTTGATCATGGCTGGAGGCCTTTTCGTCGTGCAGCATTGGTATAACAGAGGGTTGTGGATACAATTGAAGGGATTTACAGACGATGGAGGGGAAGCCGGGAATGGTGTCAACAAGAGGGCAGAAGAGGGGGGTGGCGATAATGAGAAACGGAGTACACCAAATATAATGTGGAGAACCTAGCACGAGATTTGCGGAATATCGAAGGTAAGCATGATAGGAACTGTTGGTCAGTTCATTTCATAGGTATATATATAGCTGATCCATAGTCCTAACTCCGCTCCCTGGCCATTGCCATGATCTACCCGGCATATCTGGAAGCATCAGCTCATGACTCAGATGTGTGAATTAGGGACCAGTGGGTTCGCGAGTAACAAAGAGGCTGAAAGAGCTTTGGCTTAGCTGCCTGCATTTGACGACCAAAGAGTCTTTGCAATGAGGCTGATAAGATAGTGAGTGTTGTTGAGTAGGAGGGGGATGAATTCTCGATGATGTGGTGCGAAGGTGATGGTGTGGCAAGTGGTCCCCAATTAGTTACAACACTGACAAGCTTACAGAGATCATGTCTCCTGTTATGATCCGTTATGGAAGGTTTACTGACACAGACCGGTAATTGGAAGCTCGGAGATTGGTTGTACAAGGAACGGGTTAAATTTAGATGCGAAATCTACAGAATGAATAAGAAAGTCAGCGACCAATAGGAATGACCACAAGAGATAAATACCAAATTCTGCAGCGAAAGTCGAGGAGTGTGTTCCAACGAATTCGATGGGACCATTTCAAAGTACGACAAAAATTGTCTTCTGACACAATACAACAGATCGCACAAAGAGCATGCACGTATCGTGCAATAGACAAGTAAATACGCGACAAGCACTAAGAACAATCGAACTAGTCCAAATCCTCTCCCTTTGATTTCGGTGCTTTCTCTCCTGCTTCCCTCAGTTCTCGCCGTCTCTTCACATCCCAATTGTATACCCTCGCAGTGTTGACCTCCATAATCGTCAACTGCTCCCTCAGGAATTCTAAATCCTCGATTGTGTTTTTCAGACTGTTTTGCGCGACATCGAGTTTTGATTGGAGTAGTGAGATTGCAGCAGGGAGTTTGTACGACAACATTACGTTGGCCTGTTGGCACGCAGGAGAGAAACAAATAGTATCATAAGCTTCAATTCTGAGGGTAGAATTTCTCTCAAGCTGGAAGGTACTTACACCCAGCCAAAGAAACACAGTATCCGTGTCTTCAAGCTCAGCCTCGGCATAGAGGGTATCGTTGAGCTCGAAGGTTGTTTTCAAAGGCTTCTTCGTATCATCACCTTCCTCCTCATCTAGATCGTCGTCGTCCGCATCTCCCAATTTCTGCTTCCCTTCCTGAGGAAGGATATTAGATTATATAAAGACCGGGTGGTGGTGCAAAGGCAGCTTACTCGTCGCTCCTGGAGGTACTCCACCATGTCCAGAGTTTTCTTGATATCTGGAATCTTTTCTTCCAGACTTGTCCGACGTTGTGTCATGTTTGATTCCATGTAGCGATATTTTCTGTTCTTCGGGATCATTGGGTTACAAGGATGCATCATGGGATGAAAATAGAGGGAGAGGCAGATCAGGATCATGCAGCTTGACCTGCAGCCGAGAAAACGCGTACGCAATGGCATCTTGGAAGCTTTTGAGAATTATTTCAATATTCTCCTCTCTGTCGGATAGATATTCCGCGACATCTGCCTGCGATAATCCACAGCATTGAGTTCCCATTCCGAGTGAAACAGACAAATAAATACGACGCACGATAAAAGGTGCTTTTGGGATGCCACGAGGGTTTTTCTCATCTGACAGCACAGATTTGCCTTTGGAAGCCATAGTAATTCAATAAAATGCAGGGTACGTTGCCAAGGGTTGTCAGACGGTCAGAGTGGAGAGCTGCTCCTAAACGCAAGTCTAATGGCCAAATCTGATGTCAATAAGATCCTTGTCTCGATGTAATCGTAAAACATACCAAAAATATTTTGATATTATGTTTAGCCTGCATACACAAGCAATAATCGGGTAGAACGTCGAGCTAGACACCACTGACGATGGCGACAAGAGCAGGACGCGATCGACCAGACCATCCGCGATGATAATGTTCGTGCTTGACATCACGCGCCTTCATTGGCTCGGTCATCTCCGATTCGGAGTTTCAATGACTTCCATGCGGGAATATAAAGATTTAATTTTTCTCCTGCTCTTAACTCAAGGTCCGTATCTTGCTCATCGTTCTCAACGTCCATCGAACACGAAAAAAATGCTAACACTTCATTTTTAGGCGTTTCTGAGTCGCCTTATTCCTGATTCACAACGTTTTTATCATTTCGAGTGGATTCTTATCTCTCAGCTTACCTTACAACTGGAGCGTCCCTTAGATCATTTTTCATCAGTGTAGTTGAGCACTATGTCTCGTCTCATCATCAAGAACCTGCCTACCTTTGCGACACCTGATACTCTGCGCAAGCATTTCTCTCAGACGGCTGGACCAGGCGGTAATATCACCGACATCAAGGTCTCCAACCGCCCCGATGGTACATCGAGACGATTTGGATTTGTGGGCTTCAAAACCCAAGAAGAAGCGCAAAAAGCGAAGCAGTGGTTTGACCGGACTTTCATTGGAGGTGCAAAAATCAGTGTTGACTTTAGCGAGGTCAGTTTGTTTCGATCAATTTCTTTTATTGGATCCTGACTCTGTCTTTAGGGTGCAAAAGATGCTCCTACACCACGGCCCAACAAAAGAAGACGAATGGATGGCGAGGCTAAGGCATCTTCACAACCCATTCCCGAAAAAGCTGCCGACGCTAATCCTTCACCGAAAAAGGACTCCAAACTTGAGGAGTTCATGAACGTTATGAAACCCAAACGCGGGCCTGCATGGGCCAACGACGCCGCCACACCCCAACCTATCCTTCCACAAGCGTCATCTTCCACTGGTCCGTCGTCCGCAGATGCCCAAGCGGCTGAAGATGAGGAATGTGCCCCGGAGAATCCTGAAGAGCAGGGAGAACTGAGCGACATGGAGTGGTTGCGTAGGCGGATGACACAGAAGGTGGCGGATGATGTGCCAGAGGAGAAGGTATTTGAGCAGTCTGACGACGAGGATGCTACGCCAAGCGGCCAACTTGCTAGGATGGAAGTGGTATGTATTTTTTTTGTCCACTGCGCCGAACGTCTGCTCAATTAATTCTCATCCAGGATGGTAAGCCCAAGCAATCTGAACCACCGAAGGACCCGACAATGGAGACCATCCTCCAAACGGGTCGCTTGTTCCTCCGAAATCTAGCATTCTCATGTACGAAGGATGAGCTTCAAGAGCTTTTTGAACGATTTGGAACTATCTCTCAGGTTAGCATCCTTTTCTATCTGTCTTCTCCCTCCATCATCTCTTTCCGCTTGGGAAGAGATTTGTCGTGATGAACATCTTTTAGGGACATCAGACTCCGTAAGGAGGATGCTGATTTTCCTGGGAAATCGATAGTAGAATTCTTTATTCTGAACTTTGCATCTTTTGACACTTACATCTCGCGTTCATGACTCATTGACTGACTCCTGTCCTTCTTTCAGGTGATTACCATTTTCTTCACCTCCGGAGCGTCGCTGCATCTATGATGAACACATATTTAGGGACATCAGACCTCTTTGAGGGATGTTGACTCCACGGGAACCCAGATAGTAGACATATCTGAATCTTCTTTCTTTTCTTCTTCCTTTCTTCGTACATCAAAGCTGATGATATCCTGTCCCCTTTTCTCAGATTCATATACCAGTCGATCCTTCAACAAGTCAACCCAAGGGGATGGCATACGTGTCTTTCGCTCAAGCCTCCTCGGCAATGGCAGCATACAAAACCCTGGATAAGACGTCCTTCCAGGGTCGCCTGTTGCATATCCTTGGTGCTGTAGATCGTCGGGGTTTTGAGGTTGTTGAAGCTGAGGGTAAGAAAAAGTCCCTGAAAGATGAACGTGCGGACAAGAAAAAGAAGGCTGCTTCGAAGGAGTTTAATTGGAGTATGTTGTACATGAATGTACGTCGTCTTCTACAAAATATGATTTTCTTGCGTTTGGTTCATCGCTTGCGAGTTGGAAAATTAGCTTACCTGCCATTTTTGGGAATTATTTCCATTTAGAGCGACGCCGTAGCCAGTTCGATCGCGGATCGGATGAGTATTCCCAAAACGGATATACTGAACGCTGAAACGGGATCGAACGCCGCTGTCAAACTTGCTCTCGCTGAGACGCACATCATCCAAGAAACGAAGCTGTACTTGGAGTCGCAAGGTGTCGATTTGTCTTCCTTTGGCACGCTTGCTGGCGTCGTTGATGGTGGACCTGTGCATCACTCCAAGCGCTCCGACACCACTATCCTGGTCAAGAACATTCCTTACGGTACGACTTCAGAGCAGATCGAGGAACTCTTCAAGTCGTATGGTAATCTTATGCGTGTTCTTGTTCCCCCTGCTGGTACCATCGCTATTGTCGAGTTCGAGAAGGCGGATGAGGCTAGGCAAGGGTTTAGAGGTGTTGCCTATCGTCGATTAGGAAACTCGGTCATATACCTAGAGAAAGGTCCTGTGGGGATGTGGCTCGAAGGCTTCGATGTTGAGAAGGCGAGGACGGCTGGTACTAGTACCTCCACTTCGTCCACATTGCCTGTCGTCCGTGTTAATGCGGATGCGGATGAAGGCGAGGCGGCCACCGAGGACCAGTCTGTGCAAAGTGGCTCAACGCTCTACGTCAAGAATCTTTCGTTCAATACGACCCAGGAGAGGCTTGCCAAGGTGTTTACGCATCTTCCCAACTTCTCTTTTGCGCGGATACAGACGAAACCTGACCCGAAGGGTGGAACTGCTCGTTTAAGTATGGGTTATGGCTTTATCGGGTTCAAGGACAAGGAGAGCGCGAGGAAGGCGCTCAAGAGTGTCCATGGATTCATCTTGGACGGTCATGCGCTTAGTGTCTCGTTTGCTGGACGTGGTGTGGAGGAGCCTGCCACGACCAAGGACGAGGCTAGGGGTGTTACGTCGAGCAAGAGCCGAACCACCAAGATGTTGGTGAAGAACGTCCCTTTCGAGGCCACGAAGAAAGATATTCGGGAACTCTTCAGTGCGCATGGCCAACTCAAGTCGGTACGCTTACCCAAGAAGTTCGACGCTCGCTCTCGTGGTTTTGCGTTTTTGGAGTTCGTGTCGAGGCGTGAGGCGGAGAATGCTTATAATGCTTTGAGACATACGCATTTGTTGGGTAGGCATTTGGTGCTGGAGTGGGCTGAGGAAGGCGAGCAGGATCTAGAAGTATTAAGGAAGAAGGCTGGTGCTGGGTTTAGTACAGCCAAGGATATGCCAGGGAGAAAGAGGAAGTTGGAGTTTATGCAAAAGGGGGATGAGGACACTGAACCTTTGGAAGAGTAGTCTTTTAAGTTGTTACGAAACTTTATATATATATATTTTTGAGAGTATATGGGACTCTTCGTTTTCCCTCGTATCCTTAAATGCTAGTAACATACTGTCAATGAAGCGCCGAAATATTGAGGTCTTGCACGAGAACCAGACGGCTTTGTTTGTCCTTGTTTTATCAGTACGCGTCATCCAATCAAAACTGCATGTGGGCGACGCGTCTTGCAAGATCATAACGAGAACCCCAATATCCACCATCGTCGTCGTCGTCGTGGCCTTAAACCAAACTTTTAAGCCATATCTTGATCATAGGATTGCTACATTAAAGCTATAATGGCCCTACCACAACCCCCCAAGCTCGTCCTTGACCAGTTCATTGGCACTGCATTATCTGCTACACCAGCAGAACTTCACCCTTTCTTCGAATCGTTCAGGTCGTTATACACAAGAAAGTACGCATATTTTTATCTTATACTATGTCCCAACAAGACATATAGGCCGGATCATCTTCCTTGAGCCAGGGAATTAGAACTAGATCTGACGTTCCCTGCTTTGCTTTACAGGCTGTGGCATCAGCTTACCCAGAAGCTTTTCCAATTATTTGATCACCCTCTATCAAGACCATACCGGGTGGATGTGTTTGAAAGATTTGTGCGGGACTTTGAGTCGAAGCTGAACCAGCTCAGGTTGGCAGAGATGGGTGTTAAAGTTGCGAAGGAGATCGACAGTGCGTTTCCCTGTTCTCTTGATTCGTTGATTTCATACTAATTGATCAGCTAAATAGACCCTCAGGTTCACCTGAAATTCCTGACCGCCCTCCTTTCACGGATAGACACTGAGCAGTCCAAGGAAGCCCATGTGTTGCTCCTCGCGTCCACTGCACACGCTAAGCTGCTCTACGGCGATTTGGAAGGAACCAAAGCAGACATGGATGCGGCCATCAAAATTCTAGATAACCTTGAAAATGTGGACAACGGTGTTAACGCTGCATACTACGGTGTTGCAGCAGACTATTACAAGGTGCGTCTGTATCCAACTCCCGATGTGATGTTGAGCTAACAAGGAACGTTCTCCAGGCAAAAGCGGAATATGCACCATATTATAAAAACTCGCTGCTATACCTCGCTTGCGTTGACATTGAGAAGGACATGTCAACAGAAGAACGTCTCGCTCGTGCTCATGATTTGAGCATCTCTGCGTTTTTGGGTGATACGATTTACAACTTTGGTGAACTGGTAGGCATTTGTCGCATTCTCTGGCGAGATTGGAAAGTTAAATTTTTCTCTCTTGATCCACAGCTTATGCACCCTATCCTCGACACCCTTAACGGAACGCAATATGAATGGATCAAGAAGCTCTTGTTCACCTTTAACGAGGGCAACATTGGCAAGTTTGAAGCCCTCGCGCCGCTGTTTCCCAAAGAGGTACGTAATGTCATTCTTCTCTTTTTGGCAGCACCGTTGCTACCACCTACCCCATCCTGGCCCTTGCACTCCTTGCTTTTTGCTCAAATCTTCGGCCAATAGATTCACTGATGCCTTTTCAATCACAGCCCATCCTCCAGGAAAACTTTGCTTTCCTTCGCCAAAAGATTTGCCTCATGGCGCTTATCGAGTCTGTCTTCAAAAGGGAGTCAAACAAGCGGACAATGTCGTTCCAAACTATTGCCGAAGAGACTCGCCTGCCTGTCAACGAGGTTGAGCACCTCGTTATGAAAGCACTCAGGTGGGTTTCCTTCATTTGTTTTTCCGCTTCCGCTCATTCACTTCTTACGTGTTCTGACATCTATACTAATTGCCATGTCTGTAGTCTCAAACTCATCAAAGGATCCCTTGATCAAGTCGAGGAAAAGGCTCTTATCACATGGGTTCAACCTCGCGTGCTTTCACGCGAGCAGATTGGGGTGCTAGCAAAGAGACTCGAGGCCTGGTCAGATAGACTCAAGTCCGTTGAACAGAGGATTGCTCCTGAGGTCCTGGCGTAAGGATATGGGCCCATGTATAGGTGGTTAATGTGTATGTATAATACCAAGTTTCCGTTTCCGTTCATTTCCGGAAGAGTCAGCACAATTGGTGCAATTTGGAACAGGCTGTGCGTCTTGCGCCACTGAAAGATGGCCTCAGGCTCGCCACCTAGCTTGCTCCTTCCCTTGAATCAATTTGTGACTCACAACGGACCAGTGCTGCAATTGACTGAGCTTTGGGTTGGTTCATTAGGATGACATACAGATACTTCTATTAGGACCAATTACTCTTGCTTATTTTCCACGCTGAATATGGTCTCACAATTGAGCGGAGTGACAAGACCTCCATTCGGGAGACAAGGGAAATGTACACGAAAAATCTTAACTCATGCTGCAAATATTCCCTGGTGTACATGGACACATTTTCAGCTGGATAACGTGCAAGAGTGTCAACGATTCAGATCGGGGACCGCGTTCTTACAGCTGTGATGCATCAAATGATGGATGAGGTCCGTGCGTTTTGCAACAAGCCGCTCCGCCGCAAGGAATCAGAATTTGAAATTTGCCTCTTTGCTCAGGGTTAACAGCAAGCCAGGATAAGAATTGGACAAGAATGGCTTCGTTCGAATGTGTCCAGCCAGAACACAAAGCAGCTCAAGGACACGAGGGACGTGTCGATGGACTCTTAGAATATAATATTAATAACACCTCTATTAGTACTATACCATATGGTAGAATTATCAGAATGGAAAGGATGTTGAGCAATACCACCAATGTTCAGGGGTTTGACTCGGAATGATATGCAACGGGTGATGTTATGTTTCACCTGGGTGAATTGCCGTGCTTATTATGCGTTGTAAAAGGTATAATGGATTGATGCTCAGTATTCTGGCTCTTTGGTTGAAGGAGGGAGGGAGAAAGGGAAAGGATGGTAGGGATTAGATGAATTAGAAGGGCTAGTCGATACACTAATGGGTACAGATGTGCTGGGGCATGTTGAAATAGTGCTATTGAGGACGCGTTCTCAATGAAACGCGTCAAATTAAATGTGTCAATGACAAGTACCGAATCTTCGAGAGAACGTAGTCCGATCTGAATCGTTGACACCTCTTGATAACGTGGGGCCACGAGCTCCGGAGAAAACATCGCCATGTGGGGCTTACGACATAGGTATACCAATCAACGGTGCCATTCCCTTGATGCATCGGAGATACCCAGCCCACGATGGAATTATAAGTGCAACTTATTGTTCGGCATGCATTGATTAGAAGCTTGATATTTTTGAATTAAACCTGTGCTCATGATGTAAATTTCAAAGTTAAGGTCCACTGCGTACTCAATTATTAATCTGTATGCATCACTTTTTCCAATCCACTACGCCGTGGTAACATTGCCCTCGGATGCGGGTTTGTCGATCTGACCTTTGGTACCAGATGGAGTTTCTCGCGCCGTCGTATGGACCCAAGATAAGCACCAGGTATGCTACCTTCAACCACCATTTGAGTAGCTGCCTTCAATCCTGTTCGAAGCCCCGCAATTATATCTTTCTCCCATTCACGCATATATATATGTGTGTTGCTAAAGTCATTGTCATCTTCAATTGCTTCCTTCTTCTCGGCGTTTCAACTGGTGGACACGCTGCAATATGCCTTCGTGGTGCACTGAGGAGACTCAACAATTGATGCAAGGCGTACTGAAGGTCAGCAAGTTCAATCCATCCACATCTTCAATGACGTTGATTTTACCTCTACATTTACTTTTTTTCTACGTTTCCTCTCAATATTGAACCCAACAGCATGGTCGTGGAGAATGGGCGCGGATTTTGAAAGATCCAGAGCTGCGATTTCTGCCTGGAAGAAAGCCAGTTTCCTTGCGAGACAAGTGAGTGGCGTTCAGCTTCTATGTTTTGTGCACTGAGATTCGTACCAGGTTCGAATATATGGTCCGCAAGTATCCTCAAAGCAAAGTCAATGCGAAGCTTATAGGGCACTGCAGCGAGCGGCAACTTCAAGCGCTCTCTCTCCCCGAGCCTGAAACCGGTCCACGCGGCATCAATGCCAATCACGCAACAAGCTCCATCACTGCACGACCCTACAACGAAACTCAAACGGAGGGTGTTTGCCAGAAATCTCAAAGCCAGTGAGTTTTGGTCAATCCTGACAGGACTCTCCCCTGACATTTCGGGTGTGCTTTGCGTAGGCGTGATTTTTTACAGCACCCAACACCACTTTATGCATGGACGCCGGAGCTCCCGGAGTGGCTGAACGATGAGTTTAGTGGCTCACTTTCCCACGATGAGGCTCCTGCAGTCGCACTCAACGAATTTGGTGCAGTGTTAGGTACCTCCACCTCAAACTCGTGGCTTGACATGACAGACCGTTATCCTGACCTGGGGCTGGGGACCGATTTCCATTTAGAAACGCCATTTGTCTCCGAGTCCGGTGTGAATACTGATGATTTCGCAACGATGCTTCAGCACCCTTTCTGCCCGCCGTTGGAACTCTTTTCCATCCCGGAGAGTGTGCACTGGCAATGAAGACCAGTTAGATACGGGAAAGCTGTCGGGATTAAACCCGATGCTGTTTCGAGACTTGGACGGTTGGCGGACTCATAGAACCACAGGCTTAGCTAGTAGACCTAGTGTCCTTCCATTCTATTTCTTGCGTAGTTGAAGACATCCAAATGGATAACCAGACCTCTCGTCTAGTTACTCCACAAATTTTGTAGACCAAACACCTATATCTAGAATGCGAACGGAAACCTTTGGTTTGGTTTCTAACCCTCGGAGCAGATACCGCCAGCTAGACACCCAGACATGTAGATTCCTATATACGGGGTGGCTCCGTCGACTATCTGAACGTTCTCTATTCTAAGGGTCTGTTATCGGAGGGACTTAAGTGTGTATGTTTGATCTTCCCCAGACTCTCGGGATTTACGGAATCGCAATGCGAGACCCTTTTGTGTGGTGTGAATGTGACATCTGGTGTTGGGACAAACAACGGTGGCATGTCGGACAAAATGATCCTTCGAATCTCTTCCCGATGATTTGAGGAAGTCCGAAGAGGTGCAGTGGCCAGGAACATTACGTCGTGGTAATCGTATGCGGCTAGTCGACGCACGCCTTTTGTTTCGCAAAACGCGTGTCAGGAAAAAAATCATCAGACAATGATGACCCAAAGAACATTATGTACATTGTTTCATCAACGCCCCAATGTCTCACAGAAAAAAGGAGGTGTACACGACAGTCCTCAACGATGATTGATTTAGAGTTCCTTCGAAACCAACTTTGACTCCGACGAAGAAAGTTGTTCACTTGAGAGATAGTGAGTGTAACGGTCCATAAGTAGACGGACTCTAGATCACCACATGCTTTCATGCCGATGCTCTATTACACGAAATTCATTGTGCATCTGGAGAAGGATCATCGTTTACTATTCGTTAGCGGAAATGAGTGGGTGATAGTCAACTACAGCAAGTGCGATGCGACACATCCAGACGCCATGTCGCCCCCGGAGGAGTGGAAACCTCGTAAGGAGCGGTGACCCTGACAATAGGGAATGCCGAGCTGGCAGACTACTGTTAATTTTTAAATATCTGTATACCTAGGGTTGATTTAGGGACATGATACATAGCATGCCCAGCGACAGATCCACCCAGAATTTCGGACGTCGGTGCATGAATAACTTGGTGGGGAGCAGCGTTGAGACTCAGGATCAAGTGAACGGAGAACTTCCATGAATCAATGTATGCAGTAAAGCGCCGCCGACAGGCATCGCGAGCAATCATAGTCAAAATCATGATGGATCGGAATGATGGTAGTCTATGTAATAAATATATTCCCCATTAAATAAATATTCGGAATATAAATGCAGTTCAATAAAAATGTCACGGTTTTAGTGAATGGTAGATCGAGATCACAGAAGAAACCTCGATGCAAGAGAGAAATAGAACTGGTCCGTTTATACCTGATTGAGACATAGCTCGGTCATTGAACGTGTGGCTCAGGGTCGCCCACGCGCCAAAATCGCCAATGCCTAATCCGTCTCAACAGCCGACTTCTGAGATTCCTTAGTTATGTTTCGAGATCACACTTCAGCGTTTACAGCAAATCCACCTGCAATTTGAGCTGCGCATTACTGACCTCCCGGCCTACTTCAAAGGCCAGTTCGGCAATAAATGTGTTGGTAGTAATCCTAGTGTCTTGATGCAGTACTGCGTTTGGTGCAAAAATGGAAATTGCGAGTTTTAAATTTTTTGGTGGTTGGCCCAATGGGGAGAACGGACGCCTTTGAATCGCACTCGAGTCTCTGCGTGTTAGTTGAGCCTGTAGCTTCTTCTCATTCGTCTTCATCGGATGGCAGGGTCTGGAGGTCAGTGTGAACGGCAATGCCCGTCGGCGGTTTATGCCATCTGCCTCACATGGACCATCTTACCTTCCCATGGATGACAGAAAGTGTTTATGGTCATTAAAACCGCTGTTACAGCCTAGCCAATATATGTATTTGCCGAACCCCTCAGAGTTTGATTTTTTTTGAATATCTTTTCTTGACACGCCACCAATCGCAATCTGTGATACATATTTCATATCCTCAATCCTTAACCAAAAACTTTATGGATCTCTCACTCAGACTGGAGGGCAGAGTGCGGTTGCTACCAGGGCTGCACTGCAAATAAATAGCCCATTTTCCACAAACTGGGCAATCAGTGTGTTCCTCCCCTCTGGCACTGCCCAGTTAAACCGTCAGTACTAGACCGCCACTATAACCGACAACTACACCTGGAGCTAGTTATGCCACGCTGGTCTCCCCAGGAGCTTGAAGATTTCGAGAGAGGTGTTGAAAAAGTATTTTTCAATTATTTTTCTAGTTTTAAATTTATACGTGCAGGCACTGATACGTTCTCCATTCCAGCATGGCATTGGGAAGTGGAAACAGATTCTAAACGACGAATCATTTCACTTCCACCCCTTGAGGAAGGCGAAGTCGCTCAGCGACAAGTAGGTGCGATTTCCCCGCTCATGATGTTCTTGGAGTGATTTAAAGACCTCTAGATACCAATACAACCTACAGCAACGTGGAGGGCAGCAACTCCAACATAAGAAGCTGTTGAAGCCACCTCCCGTTACAACAGACACCCCAAATGCAATGAGCACAGTCTCACCAGCGTCCAAGGAGGCATTAGCTTTGACATGGATGGCGCCATGGTCTGGACAGAATAAAATAAAGAGAACCAGAGGGCTGTATCCCCACAGCCTCACAGCCTCAACGTCTTCAGGCGGTAATCATACGGACGCCATTCCTTTCATGGGACATCAATCCCATGTACCCGACCGGAGAGCGAGTCATGATACATTGGCAGGGCAGGAGTCAACCGAACTTGAAGAGAGTACTTCATGGACAGAGTCATACAGGTAGGCTTCCGGGACGTGGTTGTTGCGATTTTGCACCACTAAATCCAAATCCAGTGGTAGAACTCACCGTTGCGAATCCACTAGCTCCTCGGTGCTAGATTATGAACCGTTCAAGTTGGCGCGACCTCAGGCCGACTTGGTCGGCGTCGTTGAGACGACAGCGGACTCGGAAGGGCGGCCAGACAGCGATACAGTGAAGATCCCTTCAAACCTCCATTCGGTATTTTTACCAAATTACACTCACTGGACGCAACCGCAGAAGTCTACCATTCCTTGGTATTCTGCCAATGCACCAGAAGCTAACCCATCCTTGAATCATGTCGAAGATGCGTTATACGGAGACCTGATAGGTACGGCGCTTAATTTTATTTATGAATTTCTGATACCAGTGTTTTTCAAATCTTAGAGCCAGCCTTTCGGGTCGATCAGAATCGTACCTTCTACGAGCATGTTCCAGATTCGCGCGAAGACTGAAATGATGGGCATGGCAACACCCTCATCTAGTGCATTCTTGCGTCTGATTTCGCAAACCTCTTTTTTCACCGCGAACAAGTAGCCCACGACAACAGTTTCAAGTCGAAGAACGTTCCGGTGGCATTCAATCGATATATCATATGAAAGGAAGTACGTAGATGTTCAGTCGTCCCCTTCCTTGGTACTTGGAAAACCAAGAAATCTGAATAAACCGAAAAAAAAAAGTAACATAGAAAGCACGACGCCTCATCAGTATTTGGTACCTACTTATATAACATACAGATTTATATACACTAATAATAATGAATTACGAATCATTTTCAATGAGCTCAACCCCACAAAGGTCTAGCTAGCCCTTGCTGTTCTGAAGAGGTGTTGCCGAAAGAATTCCCACGGATGAGCAACATCCCAAAGTATTGCAGTTCTTGGATTGACCTGTTACATCCTTCCCCAGAACATGACCTCAATACCTTCGTCGTCGTCGTCGGCGACAGTGGCCACCGAAACATCAACAAGATCAACATCTCTATCCTCACCTTACCTTGCTTTCTCTATAAACACTGCTCAACACTTGCCGTCGCAACCCCTTAGCACGCATGATTCCCCATCCCAACTTAATGCGTTAAAGCATCGTCGGGTATCTCTTGCACTCCCTTCTTCTCCGCGTGTCGTCAAAACACCGGCTTTCAGGGACGAAATGGCCTTGTCTGACTCATCTACTTACCCGAAAACTGGCTCTAGTCCTAACCCCAACAGTTCTGGCAACTCAAGTTTCAAGAGCAAGCTTAACCAGACAGGCGACATGAATATCCGACTCTCACAGGACGTGTACGACCCATTCGACGAGAGCGAAGGCGATATAGGCACCGAAGGCGATCTTGATACTGGACACGATGTCGACGCTGAAGATATAGACTTCAACGACGGTCATGTGAGGACGCATGCTGGATTACCAGAACAGGCCAAGAAGAAGAGGGGGAGGACAAAAAAGTCGGCAGCTGGAGGTGGAACCATGCCTGCCACTGCCACTGCATCGAGCTCTACAGCTACACCGTCGACAGGCATTGCACCAGAGAAGAAACCTCGCAAGAAATGGACTGAAGAAGAGACCAATGAACTTATCAGGGGTTGCCAAAAGGTGTGTATCCTCGTCGTAATCTTGCTTTAATTCCTCAGTCTTGCACAATGCTCTCCTCATCCATGAGCTGACGCAGCAGATGCGCCTTTTCTCTGAGAGAATATGGCATGAGGTCGCCTTCTTTTACGTTTTCAGTACATGCTGCCTTGTACGCATAAGCTATTTCATCCTGAATTCGGCCCTGGATGGTGGCGGAGAGCTTGGACTCTCTGACATGTACTTGTTTGGAACATCCCACCGTGGAGGTCTCAACTGTGCAATCGTGTCCTAACCGAATATTGGTTCAATCTGTCTAATTTACTTTCTCTTCAGCACGGTGTGGGAAATTGGAAAACCATTCTGCAGGACAAGTCTCTGAAATTCTGCGAGAGAACAGCCGTGGATCTCAAGGACAGGTATGTCCTTACACGTTCCTGGTGTGGTAGAATATGACCTGACTTTCATTGGCCATCTCTTTTTACTCCATGTTATATTTTGACACCCCAATCAAATCGTGCTTCATGATCTAGATTCCGCACACGCTTTCCCGATGCTTACAAGGACCATTATCCGAACGCTCGCACCCATCTTTCCTCCAAAGTTCGGTCTATCCAACCTGATGGCACACAGCTATTCACAAAGATGCGGAACAAAAAGCGACGGCCCTTCACTCCAGAAGAAGATGCAGCATTAAAGGCGGGCTATGAGCAACACGGAACCCTGTGGGCAGTCATAGCTCGCATGTCCATTTTTGTTCTCAGTGGTCGAAAGAGTACGGATTTAAGGGATCGATTCCGAAATGCGTATCCTGACCTGTATGCTGCTGCTGGGTATAAACCTCGTGCCTATGCTGGTGCTGGTAAAGAAAGAGAGAAGGAGAGGGAACGAGAGAGGGAACGAGAGAAGATGGTGAAGGAGAGGGAGGAGAGTGAAGGCGCGGACAGTGCTTCTACACCTGCAGCATCTACCAGTGGGACACCCGGGCCACCTACCTCTGCTCGCAGTAGCCGCAGACCCAGCACTAGCTCAATAACAAGTCCCATCAAGGGCACCCCTACGCTTCTCGCACCTGGCTCTTCAACACCGTCAACAACTACAACCTTTAGCTACAAATTTCGCGCTGTGGATGATCCCGCTGCTGCCGGTCCTTTATCAGCCTCAGCCTCCACCTCCACATTCCCCCAAAGCCCCTTTGTTGCCCCATCAAGCACGTTTGCAGTAGCCGCTGCCTCAACTTCGAGCTCCTCGATATTCGCTTCGCCTTTCATGAACGCGCCATCTGAAGGGGCTGCTGGACCTGTTCGTAACCGGAAAAGGAGGCATACTAGTCATGGCCATTTGAGGGGCACGAGGAGTGTGCCACAAAGTGCCGTTTGCTCGGAAGATGAAGGCGGTCATAATTACCCAGGTTTAACGACCGCTGGCGATGGCGTTTTCAGTGACGGAGAGGGTCCAACTTCACCTACCACGTCGAGGTACGATAAAGGAAAGGATAGGGACCATGGCGTCTTCAAAGTCCCTCCCCTCCCCATAGCGAAGATAAAATCACAACAGGCTCAGCACTCACAACCCACCACGAGCCGTTTCCATATATCTCCGCCCGAAAAGAACCTTCAGAACACCACTCAACTACAAGATGGCGACTCACCTGGGAAACTGACTGGAAGACAGCGTGGCAAGGCAAAATCTCACCGAAGTCACAGTCTCAGCCCGACTAAACCTTCGTTGGGATTGCAGCCTCTTCCAGAAGGCACAGCAGTCGGCCCACATGGGGGCATCAGTCTGGATGACACTATGACAAGCAGCGTCAATCCTTACTTTTTGCACGCCTCCTTCGATTTTCAGAGACCAGGCCAAATTCACACCTCCCAGAACGAACAACACTCACCAGATGAACCGTCTAAATCAGAGCGGGATGCTCGACAGGACCATCCTGAGTCACAAACATCTCGTAGGGATGACGAAGACTCGCATTCCCTGGGCTTGGGGATGTCAAGCCTTGACCTGGCGATGGATATGGGTGGGATTGACGATTTGGGACTGGGACCCATGATGGGAATGAATATGGACCTCGTCAGCATGGATGTGGACGAGCAATTAGGGCTGGGAGGGCTGGGCCTTGGAGGTGGTATGGGGATGGACCTTGATTACCGCGAAAGTGGACGAGATGTGGAAATGGGTGGCCCCGAGGCTGATGCAGATCCGCTAGACATACCCGAGTTCTATCCCAATGGTGCTCATGTTGGGATGGAGGGTCGCTGGACAGCAGACGGCAAGGAGAAATCAGCTGAGAAAGATGGGAAGAGTGGGAGGCTCTCAGACGACTCACGGAGTGGTCCTTTCAGAGGGAGAGCAGGTGACGAAGATAAACACTCGGGGGAGAACACTGCTCAGCAAGATTCTGCGAAGGACGAGAGCCATGGGGGCCTCACCATCAGTACTGGGAGCAATAACAGTTTTGGAGGCACGATAGGCAAGTCAGCATGGGGTGCACACGACTGGCTATCCCCAAATCCTCGTCTCGATCCAAGCTCTTCTTCACCTTCACGCCACACCACATCGATGTCTTCGGCCTTTTTCTCCCCACAAACTCATCACAGCGAGTCTGGGGAGGACACAGACACAGACATGGATGTTCACCAAGATGGTGATATCGATCTAGAACCCCGATATGACCACGATTACGATTATGATTACGAGTATGACACCAGTGCATCCGTTTCCGCAAATTTCTCTCCTGCATCGGCATCTATATCGTTGTCTGGTCTCTCAGGATCCCTGTCTATTTCTGCCAGTGCGTCTGCGAGTGCTAGTGTTTCGCCATTGTCCTCCTTCAATACCCTCAATCATGGTGTAATGGACCGATACGATCTTCTGGCTCCGTCCACTAGCCTTCACGGAATGTATTCCAGCAACGAACTCTCCAGCGCCATGTCGGACGTAGGTGTTGGTTCAAGCTCTGACCTCTATGGACACCATTCGCATCATGGCCACGGGTTTGGACATCACTATTCATCCATTGGAAGCCTCTTGAGTGGAAGTCATAGTGGCTTTTATGGCTCGTCGGCGTCTGCTGTAGGGGCGTCGTCCGGATCTGGGGTTCAGGGTTACTCTGGCACGTATTCCTCGACGGCCTTTGGTTATGGTTATAATGGAGCACCCATGCCTGGGCATTATTCTCAGATTGCTGGTGATTTGATTTCCGGAAGAGGTGGATGGGGTGTTGGGCTGGGTCTGGTAGGGCTGGGTATCGGAAGTTGGGAGGGTAGTTCAGCACATAGCGGAGAAGCAAGTGGGAGTGGGGCGGCAGGGGAAGGTGTTGGTGGGAGCACGTCAGCGAGTTCAAGACGACACGGTCATGCCCATGCACACACCCCAAGTTTGACTGCCATCAATGAATTTTCTGTGGCCAGTGTTGTGCTGGATAATGACGGCACCCAGCAGAACGGAGGTGGAAAGTCGAGTGCAGAAGGGATGGTTAGGCAGGGACAGTCACCGGATAGATCTCTGACTCCTGCTGACTCCGGGAGCCCTATGAGGAATGGAAGAGGTCGCAAGGTTGAACGACAATTCCTGGCGTCGACTTCCAACGCCACGCACGATAGCACCTCAGGAAGACCTCTAATCACACCATTGTCTGACCCATTGTCATCAAAATCATCTCACTCGTCCTCTCTGAGCGTCGCGTCAGATGCTGGTCACGCGAAGTTCGAGATGAGTGACTTGGTAGATATGACGCGTGTCGAGAATCTCGATGCAGGTGTTGGTTCCGGAAGCATTCTGGTCGATGCCCAGCAACCTCACATGGTCGAGGGCAGTCGCAACCGCGATGTCATCGATCAAGATCGCCGTGATCAACGTCAGCAATCGGAGATGCGGCAACAGGATAAGGACGACGGTGAACAACATGCAACACCGCCTGCCACTCCATTGATGCGCCAACGACGACCAGGTATGCGTCGGGCTTCACAGGGCGCAGTTTCAGGTCTACAATCTGGTTTCATGGCTGGCTTCGGTGTATCTGCGGCGAGTGGTGATGGCCCATTGACACAGGCCTTCAATGGAGATGGTCAATTTGTGGGTCAGGGGAGTTACGGATTTGAGGAAGGTGGACAGGCGAACATGGCACACCATTCCAGATCTGTGTCTGTGCCGCCATCAGAGGCGCGCAATACGAACGTTGACCCCGGAGTCTTATTTGGATCATCCTATAATGACGTTAGCCTCAATGGATACTCTCACCACGGATATGCTTTCAACCCTTCCCAGCAGCCAGCGAATGCCTCTTCATTCTTCAACGTCACGCCATCTCAGTTGTCATCTTCGTCTACATTGGCTGATGCTCTAAGTCCGCCAAGGGCCATGTCGCACTCCAATTCATCATCATCAGTCCTGTCCTCAACCTCTTCTTCGAGTTCATCAAATACTTCCTCAATAATCGCAAGCGGTCGCCGTCGTCATCACCACCGTGCCTCTAGTGCTTCAATGTACTCCATGCGACCCCCGGATGACATGACGTACAGTCCAAACCACTTACAGGTGCAAACTACACGGACCGACATGGAAGGACGAAACTCGCAAAATCAGGACTCCCAGAACATGTTGACTCCACTCTTCAACAGTCGCCTCGTTTTATCCCCAGCTCCGCCTCACGCGCCCTCCCCAACAACTCCATCACGCCCCCAGGCGTCTGAATCCGAAAGCCATGATGATCATCCACAGCATAACCCAACCACACCGCGACGAGCACACAGTTCTCTTACCTCTGACAACAGCGAGACACCACACCCAGCCAACGCGAATGGTAGCGATGGTAGTTCCTGGAGACCTGCAACCTCTTCGGGATTACCGCCGTCTTCCAACCCTTCCTATAATTTTGCGACTCATGGTTTCTCGTCAGGAGAGCTCTCCAACGTGCCATACTTGGACTTGCATTACTTCAATAATCCATTTTCTAACCATGGATATGCGCATGGGAATAGCGTAGGCACTGCATCTGATGCACAGACCTTCCCGAACTCCGGTGTATTGGGATTTGAGGCATTAGATCCTGCTAAATCATGGCAAGGTCTAGCTCTGGATTTGGCTCATCCGTCAGGGCACACTAGCGGCTCGGGAGGTGGTCAATCGTTTTCTTCTCTACAAAACCATTTCAGCGGAGCCAGCCCGTCCTCGCAGATTGCCTCCTATCTGGCATACCCATCCTCCCAAGCTCTCGGGTCAGTCAACCCCGCCAGCTTGACATCTTCTCCAACATCCGCTCTGAAGACAGTCCGCCAGCGACAGCACGTCAGACCATCCATACCCCTCAGTATGCAAATTCCAAAAAATTTGTCCTCGGACGGGTTCCTTTCGTCTAATCACACAGCTTCGACGAGACACAACCCCCTCGTGTCAGGAGGTGCATCTAGCAATGTCAGCCTTGCGGATACTCTCAAAGCCATGAAGGACGGTCTCGTCCATAGTATTCCGGTCGGCTCTCCACCAGGCAAAAATGCAACGGTCCGTCAAAGCCATGGGAAACTGAGGAGCAGTTCTCGAAGTATGAGCAGTGGTGGGTTCAGCCTAAGCCGCAGCGGTGCCAGCACCCCTGTTCCAGGCAACATTGGAGGAGGAGCTAACTTGACGCGCTCTGTGAGCCATAATCGTGGGCAAAGCATGGCAAACGCTAGTTCTGGGTCAAATAACAGAACAGGCGGAATATGTCCGCAGGATTTGGCCCTTCCGTCTGAGTCCACGGTAGACAACAAGCGGAAAAGAGCTAGCTGGGATGGTGGCCTTGTCTAATGTTGTCTCGTCGGTGAGTGCCTCACCTGACTCGTCATCACGAACCCATGACGCTGAAATCTCTACCTTTGGCCTTACAGATCTCCATTTTCGATCTTCATGTTATCATTCCCCTTTTCCCATTGTACTATTATCCGCGGACTCTCTTCACCAGGATCTTCGCCGTCGCACATTTCGTTGCTGCGCCTTTTTTGTTGGAGTTCAACACCCACTCTGTACTATTGCATGTATATTCTTTCAACATTTCACATTGAATTTCCTTTCCGTATTCTTTGGATTATTCGTTCCCCCTCTGCGGGCCTTCTTGCTCGTCGGACTACGACCTGACAAGCTGTTTTCTTGTCGCCATAAGTAAAAAAACCTCTTACAACCTGATTTAATCCCCCCCTCCCCCCTTTTTTTTATCCTTCGTAACCTTCATCGCATTAAATTTCCCTCGCCGCCATACATCATTACTCAAATTCATACTCTCGGAATCTACACTAATTCGTATTTCATCTTTCGCCTCTTTTTTTTGCACTTCATCCCCTGTACATACGCATAGTTGCTCTCGGCCTCATGGACCCTTATATATTTTCCCTTGCACTTCACTTTTTGCACGATAACTGCAACAAAATCAGACCTTGTGTTGTCCTCCTCTCTGGACCGCATCCCCCAGTGACTGGTGGCGTGCCTTTGCTGCCCTGGACACATGTGTCTTGAATTGGAAGAAGCTGCCGTTTTCAGTACGCATTCTCAGGTCCAATTCTTCCCCTTGTCGCTTTGCTCAATCCTTCTAGAATGATATGTTTGCAGACCATTTATTCGATTTTAGGACTTCCCTCAAGCACTCTTCTACTTTGATGTGGCGGAATTCAATTCACCCGAGTTCTGACAGACATTTGTTGGATTCAAGCATCGGCACACCTTAAATGTCCGAATTTAACACTACTCCAAGTCAGATTTTTGCTCCACAATATTCCTCGTACTTATGTTGCCTTTCTATGTTCTCTTAGTCTATACCGACGCGTTTTGGCACCTTCATCAACCGTTTGAAGCTAGAGATAGATGCTTGACTCGACGTACAAAATTCGTGGTGTTCCCCTAAAAGGGAATGTCATACACTTTTCCCATTTCGGACAGCCACCTGCTGCCTATTCTCAGTGTTGACGCTTCCGCATTTGACGTTCCCCTTATTCAAACAGTGACTTGATTACAGCCCAATACAAGACGAACTTGCTTCATTAGGTGCAGGCCATGTCCTTATGAGTGTCCCACCTTTGTTTCAAAAAGGGAACGACACTTATCTCTTCATCAACCGAGGATAGTCGTCTGCTATGCAGAATGCCCCGCTTATGCTCAATGACAAAACTGTCAGGATAATGGGCCCTTGTTCTTCAAATCCTTAATATACGCACTGCGAAAGCTTCCATGGCTTACCTATTTTTCGTTCTCCTACAACAGTCTCTCCTCTAATCTTGCTAAGTTGCTCATCATAGGTTGCAGCTGAGCTTTTTGTTGCCCCCACCCCTTCTGGCAAAGAGATTGATGATAAGTTATGGCTGCTGAATTGACTGTTCTGTCTTTTTTGTGCGCCATTTTTCTTGTGGTGTTCCTGCCCATCAAGCGCGTGTACTTGGATGCCCCCAAACTTGCAATCATCCTCTGGCTACTCGCCTACAATCTCATCCATGCGATTAATAGCGTCATCTGGGTTGGTAATGATGACATTCACGCCGTTGGCTGGTGCGATGTCGGTAAGTAATTGTTGGTTATTACTTTGTATGACAAATAAATAATTGTCTCCGACAGCTACGAAAATCATGATGGGCGCCAACATGGCATTGCCTGGGGCGTTCTTATGTCTTTCACGAAGGCTCGAGTTGGTATCCTCCTCGAGGCCAATTTCAACACATAAGACAGTTGAACGAAACCGAACGATTTTGGAGATTGTACTGTGTTGCATTTTACCAATATTATACATGTCTTTGCGTAAGTAGCCGTTCTTGCCCGCATCATTTGGTGATGCTGATCCTCTTGACTTTCTTAGACTTCGTTGCCCAAGACTACAGGTTTGATCTCGTCAAGAAATTTGGATGTTCGCCTTCCGTACATCAATCAACTTTGGGATTCATCCTGATCTGGGGACCCCCCCTCATTCTTTCTGTCATTTCTCTCGTTTTATCAGGTATGCCATAAATTATCGGTGAATTGAAAGGCCCTTGTCTCACTCTACTTTCTTTAGCGTTTGCACTGCACCACGCTCGCAGTCTCACATCCTATCGTTTCATGGAGCATCTCCAACCCCGCTCGACTGTCATTACCACCTCCATATTCTATCGACAACTTTCTATTACTATGATCATCTCAAGTTTACTTGTCTTCTTTAATATCTTCGTTTTCTTTTCCGTTTCTCACTATGTTCCATGGGTATCATGGGCCTCCGTTCATGCTACCGTTTCGGACGTTGACGTCGTTCAATCGGGTTCGATTCTCAGAACCATCCAGGTCAGGTGGTGGAGTGTCTTCGTTATTTCACTCATCTACGTTTTGCTTTGTTTTGCATTTGGAGAGGAGACGAGAGACGCATATCAGTACATGAAGAGACTTTCGGCACGATTGTAGGTTTTTTCCCGTTCTCTATTAATCCACGTATCTAACGTTTCCTTAGTGGAATGGCTTCAACCTCTCGTCCGGCAGCTGAAGGGCCTTCCTCTTCCGCACCAAAGGCCAAAGGTGCCAAGATGCGTCCACTGACGCTCGAGCTTAAGTCAGGATGGGATGATATGTTGCACGAGAGGTCTCCGAGGTTGAAGTCAATTCGAAGCAAGTCCCCAATGCTCTCTTCACCCTCAGCATGCTCAAGCCCAACACCAAGCAGTAAATCGAGGGCGGAAGACGACGAGGCATTTATGACTTCGACGCTTTCCTATCTTGGCTCCCCAGCAGCCAAATCCCTCGGAATCACGTCGCCCGTCACACCCACTACACCTTCACCCCGCGCTGCCTTCGAACTGTTATCGAACCCCATCCCAACTCCTCCACCACCAATGCCATCAACACAGTCAGCTCCATCTACCCCATCGACACCCCCCAAACCTGTCCCTGCCAAGCTTCCCTCGCACATCACAGTTGTTCTGGAACAGGAATGGCCTGTTCCTCCGGCGTCTCCAAGTCCAAGTCGCTCCGTCTCTCGTCACGGCTCCCCTTCGCCCACAGGAAGCATCTCTCGCGCCCACTCGCGTATCAATTCTCAACCCGACTCTTGCCCACAGTCACCCACTGCATCAGTCCTGGATGAGGGTATCGACCTCTCAGAAATTACATTTGGCATCCCATTGTATTCCCCATCAACCCCCCCTCATCTCCGCGCCCGTCCATTCGAGAACTCGAGCATCTCATCGATGAATGAGCTTGGTGTACACACGCCTACGTCACCGAATGCGCCTATGCCACCAAAGCGGGGTATTCTGAAGCGACCAAGCATCCGCAGTTTGAACAGGAAGTTCAGCCGAGAGCGCCTTTCGTCTGGATCATCTACAGCTCCAGGCGACGTTATTCGTATGTCGATTGTACACGAGACGGTATAGAAGCCATTTGTTTGGAGCAGCCTTTTTCTTTCTTCACAGCATTTCTTTCACTAATTTTCGCTTCGATTCCTTCGTTTTAACACTTCCAACCGTGTATTCTGAAGCTCCATCGTATGGAATGGGCTTTAAGGCATGCCCTTTATATTTATTTATTTTATCACCTCACATATACTCTATTACTGAACTGTACCAAATCGTAAACTGACCGACCATTCTCACCTTTATATGATTAGATTGATACATCCTTCGTCTTCTTTTCTTCCCCTTTGTGTTCCATCACCCCTATGTAGCATATTGAATTCTGTAGCATATCTCCTCATGTCTATGCGTGACCCAATCCTCTGATACCAAACAATTGAAATAAATTGATTTTTAAAAAATTCTATGGATGCGCTAAGATTTATTAATATATATTTCGAGGAATTCATCCTTCGACTTGAATACGAATCCCTCTTGATAAGTAACCCAAAAATAATCTTATCAGCAATATGCGACTTACTTAACCAAGGTGGCGTTCAATGTGTTGTTCCCACCATTCACTTTTCTTGGGGAGCAGCAACGCCTGCAAAGGAAAAAACTGCTTTGTAAGCATGACTAAGCACCAAACGGCTCAAGAAATGGATGCCCGTTTTTGGTACAGTTAAGGAGACTTAGCATCTGGGTTAAGTATTAAAAATATGGTTTTTAGGTAAATAAATAAATCCTTGACCTTAAATGTAGAAAAAACGCGCTGTCTGGATAGGTTCGACCAAGGATTGAAGCGTTGAGAGCTGCGAGAATAAATTTCATGTCAAGAATTCAAAGACAGATATTTTATAAGGCTAACAGCGGTATAACGAAGGGAAGAGAGTATGTGGAAATAGCTACAGTCGGGAAACGGTGCTGAAGCAGGAGACACGCTTTGATTGATTAAGTAATCACTAAATTAATCCGTCGCGTCATCGCGTCTGCATCAAAACCTCACACAAAATCACTCCCTGGCCTCCCCAGGCCCAATATACCTTGCAAAGAATTTTTTATTTTATTTTATACACTACTCCAAACACAAATGGGTGCAAAGAAGGAAAAACTGACCAAAAGGTGATCACTAGCACGACAATTGATCACTTTGAAGGCATCAGAACCCTGCGGGATGGTCAAGACTCCCAGCACCAAGTGTGCAATGGCCAAGGCAAAAAACACACTAGAAGCGAAGATTAAAAAGTTGATAAAGCCACCAAAGAAAATATACGAAGAACTGGAGTGCAACTACAAGAATCTAGACCGACGACACATGAGACTGAAAGTCAGTAAAACCCAGAAAGATGATGAATACATACAAGTCCGATTATGATGATGATATGGTTTAATTTAGGTGTATTAGCATACTACTAATCAATACAACTTAATTTAATTATATTCCTGATGTTTTATGGCTCAGGATAGCCTCAAACGCACCGTCCGATGTTTGATGAGTCGAAAACCACTTTTTGAGGAACTTTTTGCTTAGTAAGCGGCCGCGTTTGTTTGCGGGCGTTGCTGCTCCCCACTTTTCTTTATTGTTCTGAGCATCAGGTGACGCTGATGTAAGCCATCCACTTCGCCAGAAGACAATAGAGACAATAGCGATGCCCACTTTCATGCAGTATACAAGAGGGAACACTGTCTTTGAGGGTGTATTTCGCCTTTCTTTCCTCCCCACATCACCTATAGTCCCTCTCGCCGCCAAACTTGTCCTCAAAATCTCATAAATCGCTGTTTTACTACGCTAAAGGTTGTTATCGGGGATGGACGGAAGCACGTGAAGAGGAGACGGAATACAAGGCAGGGAGTACCTTGTTCAAAATCTTGGCTTTTGCAAAATAAACTGGTCAGTCAGTACCTATGTTCAAGTTTTTCAAGCCCTTTCCCCTCAATTTGCCATTTGAAATCCATTCTATTGATATCAAAATTTATTTGAGCTTTTACCTTGTCCTTCCATTAAAATTGGTGGAAGGGATTTTACGTCTCTGAGATACGATTTCATTTCATTAACCTTGGTTTTTCCCTCCTTACTTCGAATTTCGGACTTCCTCTTGTTACGATTTCGGTTGCGAAAAATCAGGAAGGGAGTCTATCTCCCGACCAGCCCTTCCTGATTTGCTTCATCCTTTGAAAATTCCTCCATCAGTTAGGAAGACCTTGTGTATTCCTGCGCTGTCTTGACCCACGTTTTCTCACTGACGGGCAAATCCACCAGAATTTCGGACACGAAGCCGGGTAGTGTGACCCTCCATTTATGGACCCTTCAAAGCAATGTCCTAATTGGGATGACAGGTGCACCATTTTGATGGGACATATTGGGACAAAGGACAAGGTCACCACCCGTTTTGGCAGAGTCGCTTCAACACTCTTGGGGTTTCCTCAAGTGGGTGCTTTGTGCAGGACAAGGGGATATCCCAAACGCGTACAAGGAGGGAAATCGAGAGCAATTTGCTCTTAAAACTGGTCGGTCGGGGAGATTCAATCCTCACCGCCTTCCAGCTGATCCACCTCGGTGTACTCGAACGTCCTTTGAGTTTCATAGCTGCCCGGGCACCAACACACCTCTCTTGCACTCTCCCAGTTAATCAAATATGACAGTTCAAGTCCCCAACGAAGTCTTCACCGCCTTCGCCTTTTTGGGCTTCCTCATGTGCACCATCCCACTCCCATGGCATCTCGAAGGTAATCAGCTTTATCCACTTATCGAAAGACATTTGCTTACATTGCACTGAAGCCTGGAACACGGGTACATGTCTGTACATGGGATGGACTGCTATTGCCTGTCTCAATCAATTTATCAACTCGATCGTCTGGAACGGAAACGCCATTAACTGGGCGCCTGTTTGGTGTGATATTTGTAAGTCTCCTCATTTCATATGGCTTGCCTGGTTGTTTATTCCATTTACAGCGGCGAGAATTATCGTCGGAACTGCTGTCGCCATCCCTGCCGCTTCTCTTTGCATCAATCGCCGCCTGTACCACATTGCTTCAGTGAAGAGTGTCACTATTACTAGGGCGGAGAAGCGTCGCAACATCATGATTGATCTCTTAATTGGTCTTGGTCTTCCTATCCTGCAGATGGTTCTTCAGTACATCCCCCAGGGTCATCGCTTCGACATTTTTGAAGATGTTGGCTGCTTTCCCTT
This sequence comes from Panaeolus papilionaceus, assembly GCA_015501605.1. Taxonomy (NCBI): domain Eukaryota; kingdom Fungi; phylum Basidiomycota; class Agaricomycetes; order Agaricales; genus Panaeolus; species Panaeolus papilionaceus. The sequence continues at coordinate 590,006 of JADNRZ010000016.1, forward strand.
CACTTATCGTACTTGGGTTGGCCTCGTCATCGGTTCCCTTCCACCAATCTTCATCGGACTCGTATCTGCGGTGTATGCCGTCCTCAGCATCATCGCATTCAACAAGAGCCGTACTCAGTTCAATGAAATTCTCTCCAGCCACAACAACCTTACTGCCAACCGATATGTCCGCCTCATGTGCCTCGCTGGTGTCGAACTTTTGTTCACCGTTCCCCTTGCCATCTATGGCACCGTCATGAACTATAAGGACGGCAAAATGCCCAAGTTCACCTGGGCCTCTACTCACGAGGGTTTTTCTCGCGTCGATCAGATCCCAGCCATCTACTGGCGTAACATCAAGATGTCTGCAGAGGGTCTTGAGCTCTCCCGCTGGAGTATTGTTATCTGCGCCATCATCTTCTTCGGTTTCTTCGGCTTCGCTGATGAGGCCAGGAAGCACTACCGCCTCTACGCTTCTACCGCCGCCAAGAAAGTTGGTGTCACCACCTGGTCAACCTTCGGTGGAAGCTCCTCATCCGGTCTCACCAGCACAACTGGGAAGTCCCAGGGCCTTACCTCCACCACCGGCAAAGTTCGCCCCGTTGCCCCAATGCACATCCATCAGGACATGCTTCAACGCCAGAGATCGATTTCATCCTTCAGCGACATGTCTATCGACATCCGTGACGTTGGTGGCCTCCTCAACGAGAAGCAGGACAACGAGAAGCTCGAGGTTTTCAGCCCAACTCTTTCTTACGGAGGTGTTACTCTCTCAGACGTCGGCGGCACTCTCGCTGACTTCAATGACGGCCCCTACTCACCCACTCCCTCATCCGGTTCCTCATCAGCGCCCAGCATTTCTGATTCCGACCGCGAGTCGAGGCCTCAAGATTCCACACCCTCCCTGCACAATCACACCGCACCCACTGTCTCCGTCACACCTCCCACAGTTGATGCTTCGACAACGGCCAAGGCCGGCACGCACGACATCGTCTAAAATATCTCATCATCTCCTTATCTTCCGACCCTGTGCCTTGATAACCGTCACTCATTTTATTCCCCACCGTCTAATCTTCGGCGAACCCTGCGCCCTTCTTGATTCACCCCAGTCTTTGGATGATACCATTACAACCCATTTACACTGTATCGATTTTAGCCCACACCACTGTAGCATTAGTTCTTTTAGCCTCGACTCTCGATTGACATACAGCTTATTCTGTGACGTACTTTTATACCTATCATATTCACTATCTATGTCGATAGACAATACTCTCTTCAGAGAGTCCCAATAAAAATTTAAATGGTTTATACCAATACCAATATACCTTGATGTGAATCTTGAGTCTGCGCGATCTGTATCAACACAACATTGGCGTTCCACTAGGTTGCCCTTTCGGAACAATATGTGATACTTCATTTCATGAAAGCACATCTCTGTACATAGCAACGACAGGCAATACTGACTACTTTATTCCTCCCCTGGAACAACAATCTTGACCTTCCCATTCTCCGTCATTCTGCGAAGCACCGGATTTATATCTAAAATACCGTCAACAATTGTGTCATCAATAACAGCACCCACAGGAGCTAGACGAGATCTGTCACCCAGAAGAGGAAGAAACCTGCGGGTAAAGACCAACTCGGTCTTTTCTAGTTCGGTAAAGGCTGGTGTAAGCAGTATGGACAGCATGCTATCGAAATCGACATTGTTAAAGGGTCCTTGCATGAACCTATTCACTTTATAGCTGAGAGTAACTCGCGAGAGGTGATTATCGTCCGGAAAGGTCTGCAGGCACGCTGCGACATACGCGAAATTTGAACGACAGTGCATTGGGGCAATTATTAATCGGCCATAAATGATCAGCTCTTCCAGGGAAACGAGATGCTGAAAATTTGCAGGGATGCGGCTTGCTGGGTCAGAAACCTGGGAGATGCTGTCGTCGTTTGAGACAGCGGCTTCAAATCCTAGGGAATAATGAGCTGTTGGACTTAGAATAGAATCGCTGAACAGCTACCAAAGTACCGTTGGTTCCATTCTAGCCTTGTCAAGTGGTGGGAGCAAAACAAGCCATTGATGTCCATTAGCGTGCCCCGGACGCAAAGTTCTCGAAGCTGCGTGATGTTGAGCTCTTCATGCAGCCATCGCAGCTGTTCGTCTTGAACATAAGCTTGACCGATTTCGAGATATTGAAGAGAAATGCGCTTCAAATCAGGATTGCTCTCCAAGGCTCTGCTTCCTTGTATAGCGGAGGCAACAATAAGACGCTTCAGGTTCGGAAATTTAAGGAACAGTTCCACAGAAAACGACCCGTTTTCTACTGAAACAAGGTCCAAGCTGATCAGTCGGGGGCCAATGGATAGAATTGTGTCAGATAGACCCCGCGGGAGGGCGGACCAGCGAAAAGGAGCACCGTCTCTGGGGAATAAAAGTTCCTGGACGTTTAGTGCTTTGAGTAGGATCTCAGTTAAAGCGATTCCGCTATGGTCGATATGTGTCGTTGGTGTATCTTCAACGTCCGGTTCATCATGAAGGCTTTCTTCAGCCTTCACCTCTATGCTCCGTATGTAGCCAAATAGGTGGGGTGATTGACGCGCGATTTCCAAAAATTTGGACGCACGAGAGATTGGAAGTCCTACGAGAGTATGATGACCAGGCAGGTTGGGATGTAATATCTGCACAACAGGGGTAATTTTATTCAACACGAAGCTGCATTTGCGAAAAAGATAAGGTTGAGCGATCGCGCATAGCTCCGAAGACACAAGCGAAAGGTTGGAGATGATGGCTTTGTCGCAAGGTGAGATAGTGTCCAGAATCGACTGAATCAATTCGACAGGCAAGCAGTACTTCATTCTGGTGAGAGAGAAATCAATGAGTGATGAGTCACGTAATGACAATGACATGATGCTGCGAGCTGGATTGTTGACCCACGATCCAGTCAGTGCAACATGTATCAACACAACATATTGGCACTCAGCCGTCCTTGTCCTTTCAGAACAACAATACAATATGTGATTGTTCATTTCTTGAAAGCACATCTCTGTACATAGCAACGACACACAATGTTGACTACCTTACTCTCCTCCAGAATGTCAATTGTTACGCTCCCATTCTCCCTCATTCTCCGAAGCACCGGATTTTGATGCAAAATTCCATCCACAAATGCGTTATCAATGTCAGAGCTCACGAGAGCCGGACGAAATCCGTGACTCTGCCCAAAACCCTGCTCGTCAAGACCAACCCGACCATTTCTTGGTTGGTGAAAAAAGGAGTAAAACAACACGAACAACATGCTATCGAATTCGATATTTGTAAAAGGTTCTCGCGTAAGCCTGTGATGGTTCACGTTGAAGCTGAGCTCGAGAGTAACTCGCGAGAGCTGATTATCGTCCGGAAAGGTTCGCGGGCATGCTGCGACGTTTGCGAAATCGGGAAGTGTGTGTGTGTTTGGGAAACTGACACTCGGCCATGAATAACCAACTCTTGCAGAGAAATGAGGTGCTGAAAGTTTGCGGGTTGAGGCTGATCAGTCTGAGGACTAGAATCCTGGCTTAGCTTTTCATTGTAGAACACATCGTCTTCGAATTCGATGTCTACGGAAGGGTGAGCCATGGGGAAAAATTGGAGTAGCTGAACGATCACCAAAGTGCCGTGGGACCAACTCTAGTCTTTTCAAATGGCGAGAAGAAATCAATGGAGTGATATTGGATAGCTGCGTGCCTTTAATAAAGAGCTCCTGAAGCTACGTAAGGTCTAGGTCTTCATACAGCCATCTCAGCTGTTTGTCTTCTACATAACCTTGGCTGATTTCGACATATTGGAGAGAAATACGTTTCAGGTCGTGATTAGCCCTCCAGTGCTCGCTTCGTCGTAGGGCATTGTCAGCGATTATACGCTTCAACTGCGGAAATTGGAGGAATGGTTCCACAGAAAATGAGCCGTTTGCCACTCCACCACGACCCAAGCTGACTAGCCGAGGCATAATGCATGAAATAGAATTGACCGGCTTAAAGAAGTTTCATCGCTAACGAATAAGAGTCCTTGGACATTTAGTGCTTTGAGTAGAATGTCAGTTAATGCGAGACCGCTATGACTGTCATGTGTTGCTGGTCGAGGAGTCATTGGCCGCCATTTCAAGTGTACGCTCCTTAAATTTGACCTACATTCTTCGTATGTAACCGAGCAGGCGGGGTGACTGACGTGCCATATCCAAGAATGTGGACTCGCGGGATACTGGTGACTCTAGGGTAACTTTACTTCCAGTGAGTCATGATCTCCTGAGGGCCGTTGAATTCAACGCGAAACGGCATATGCGAAAAAGGTAAGGTTGAGCGATCGCGTGGAATTGCGAAGCTGCATGCGAAAAGTTGGGCATCATAGTTATATCGCCAAGTGGGATATTATCCCAGATCGACTGAAGCAATTCTACGGGCAAGCGGCACTCCATCGTGGTGAGAGATTGAGAGAGGTCAATAAACGTAAATGAACGATGTGGATGAGTTCCAGGATGCCGCGGCTCTTGCGTTCAATTGCTGACCCATGTCCCTCACAAAACCGACAACGACAAATCCCTGTAACGCTTATATTATTACTTGTGTGATTAGAGGTTATTATACAGCATTCGTGAAAGAGTTAATGGTATGCATAGAATTATGCATGAGTTGATCAGAAAAGAATCTCGTCGCTCAGCTCGTGCTTCCTAGTTCCGGACTTCGTCATAACCTTCCTTTGCTTCGACCTGCTGAGATAAGGTGAATCGTCGTGATCCGTAAGGTAGTACGCCCAATCTGCAGTCGTATCAGACTCTGTTTGTGAATACCCATTTCCGACGAAGTTGAAGCGGTTTCCCTTTGATTTGATATCCCAGTCCTCGTAGCGAGGGTCGCGAATGACTTCAAGATAGTGGAGAGAGCTGCCAGGCCAAAGAGCGGTGATGGTACCATCTGCGTTCTTGTACCATGAATTGCAGTTGTCCGCCCAGGTCGAATCTTTCATGAAATTGTTTTTGAACTCAACCCATTCATCGACAACCTCGGGTTTAGGCTCGAAGCTGTGAATGTTCTCGGTTTGGTAGCGGTTCAAGAACTTTAGCATATAATCTGCTTGCGCCTCTGATCGTACAAAAAAAACAGGGACATAACTGTCAGCAAAAGAACATTGTTCGTCATATCAACCGAACCAACGCACCCATTGCGATCAATAGTGGGCCATTTCCGACAGGACTGTTAGGTCCTACGAAGGTGAAGTAGTTCGGCATATTTGCGACCCCCATACCAAAGTAGGATTTGGGCTCGTGTGCCCATGCGTCGCGCAAATCGATGTCGTTCCGACCAATGATGGGGAAGCGAGGTCTGAAGGAAGTGTCGAATCCAGTAGCGCAAGCGATAATGTCGACTGGATACTCCGTGCCATCCTCGGTAACGCACCCGTTCTCTGTTACTCTCACCACACCACCCTTGACCACCTCAACCTTATCAGACGCGAGCGTCTCGAGGTATCCAACCCCAGGGGTCAACCGACGACACCCGAAGCCCCAACTGGGAATAACCCACTCCAGGGACTTGTTGTTAAGAGTTTCGATCATGCGGGCCTTCATCGCGGCAGTCGTCCCCTTTTGCATCTTAGACTCCTTGATGAAGATGCCGAACAGACTGCTGAAGGATGTCTCCTGTCCTTTCCGATATTCCAAGAAAGCTTCTGGATCGGTTTCGAAGACTTTGCGTTCTTCAGGGGTGTAGACATGTTGGGCGAGCGCTTGAACAGGGGCGACCCAGGTCTGAGATCGGATGAACGTGGTAATCTTCTTAACCTTTGGGGCTATTGCTGGAAGGACCTGGATTCCGGATGATCTGCACAGGCGTCAGCTGCTGTGATGATGGTTTGCGCCTCTCGTACTCACCCATTTCCTATTAGTGCAACGTGCTTATTAGTCAGGTCGACGGTCGTATCCCATCTGGCTGTATGAAGAACCTTCCCCTTGAAGGTCTCTATCCCCTCAACGTCTGGCATCTTCCAAGCGTTCAGTACACCAGTTGCACTGATGAGAATGTTGCATCGGTCTCGGACAATAGTGCCGTCCTCCGTGTTGGTGATCTCGACGTCCCAGTGACCAGACTTGTCGTCCCATACCGCTTTGGAAACAAGGTGATTGAATTTGCAGTATTTGAGGAGTTGATATTTGTTGGCGAAATCGCTGAAGTATTGAAAGATTTCATTTGAACCGGCATAGACGGATGTCCAATCTGTCTTGGGTTCGAAGCTCCATGTATACGTGTGGGAGGGCACGTCGCATGCACATCTGGTCGTGAATCAGACTTCTTTGATTTTAGATGCAAGTGACAAGTGACACTCACCCTGGATATTGGTTTTCGAGCCATGTCCCACCGAGTGTTTCGTTCTTCTCGTAGATGACGAGGTCAAAGTTTTCGAATGACCGCTGGAGCTTGTAGGCAAGTAGCAGACCGGACGCCCCAGCACCAATGCAGATGACTTTGACATGTCGTTCGTCGTGCACAGGTTTGGAGAGGCGAGGTTCAATGGTAGCGCGGGGATTTATAGGGGTAGCCATGTTGTTGGAGAGATTTAGATGTATACGTCCCCACAGACGTCCTTCTTATACCGATGTGCCAGTTGAACATATCTATAATTATCTCCCTCTTATGTTTCGTTGTACCGAACGAGTAGATTAGAAGATAAGCGAGACTATGGGGAGAAGTGTTCCAATAATAGCTGACTCTATAAGCTATCGTAAAGCATTTCACATAAGAATGAAATTACAGAAGGCGGGCCTACTGCGAAACCAGCGTAAATGTCCGATGAATGAGTGTCCGTGACCCCCATGATTTCGTATTGTCAATGACATTGTCGAGTTATTCTAGCTGACATACACAGTTAGACGGAGTCCCCGTGCTCCTCAATGTGATGATCTTCATGTTCGTGCGAATAAGATCGGCTGATAGAAGAAATGACTGAATATAGGTGGCAAGAGCTTGAGAAATCTCCCTCTCAATATTACAGTCTGAGTCTTACAATTGGAAACACGACTGCGCGGGACGAAGCAAGCTATACGCTCCTAGATGCTGGGGCCTTTGTATCATGCATTCCTGGGTAGTCTAAGGACTCGTCATCACGTTCAACAAGCGACAAAGACAACCACGAGACCATTAAGCCGCGCTTAGTACGCGGCACTATACTCAAATACAGCTCAGATCCGTGAGAGTATCTCGTGGGTTTTATAGCCAATAACATTTCTGCACCGTGACATGGTTCACATGTCTTTACACGCGTCTTATCTGCCACTCCGAGGGACTATGGGAGTAGAATGAATAACTCAATTTGAAGACACCAGACGGCAATTGGCACGGGTATGTGGTCAGAGCCAATCGGGCTGAGAGCCCGAAAGCCTATTTGGCACAAGTCTAGGCTTCTTTCTGTTAAGGTTATGTCAGAATGTCAACCTGGTTTAAGTGTGGAGCAATGGTCCAGTCTCTGTGCATCGCTTTTAGAGAAGACAGGCTATGGTGAGGTCTGATATTTTGATTGGAATTTCTCATTGGTTGATGGGCAATTCTGGATGGAAAAACATAGAAAGCAGACCCACCGAGAGCGAATCACGGAGGGCGCTTTCTCGGTCTTGGCACGAGGCGACAAATAGTGTGTGATTCCAAGGTTAATCGTTAGCGACAAAGTATAATGACTTGAGATATAGACTGTTCTGGTGGTTTATAGAATACATGTTTTTTCAAATTTCTATATAAGATAAGCTAAGAAAGCATCTGTATGAGGTCCAAAAATCGAACAAGAATTCCGCTAGTGGTAATGGGTATCAGAGGGTATAAGAGTAGTGAGGGAACATTGTAACTTGAAGGTTTGTTCCTTCTTATAAAGGAAAATGTGCTTGGATCGTATCGTCTAGTACCGGCTTATAATGAAAATACTCAGGAACGATGACCTATGAGTATTTATGTCGAAAATTGAGCCAGTGATAATCTCCAATCAACAAAACCAACCCACCCCGAGATATCGTATTCTTCGAATAATCATCCACCTCTGTATAATCATATTTCATACCATTGACGTTGCCCCCATTATGGAAGTTTAGATGTATCCCTCCAATAACGCCTCCTCGACCAGAGTTACTACCCTGTCTGGTGGAAAAGTCGGGAGGGTGCCAGGTCTTGCTCGTTGTATGACTAAATGATGGAGAGGAGCTGTGAGGTAAGAGGTCGGGCCATGAATTATGACGTCTGATCCTCGTGTGTGTAAATGCCCTTGTTTCACGTTCCCGGCTGAGGGGCGTAGCGTAATGTGTGTTGTGTTGAAAGCACGACTTTTGAGATGCTAGTAGCTGTAACGAAGATAAAAAAATGCTGGGTGGAGATGGATATTCGAAGAACGCACTTCCAAATGAACGTCAAGAACTCTCGTTTGTCGATCGAGCAGGTTGATCAAACCCCGAATATCTCCAAATATAAATGGGCCATATAGGGTATCCGAATATACTTTGAGCATGTTCAGGGTTTCCTGTAATTCTCTATATAATATCCACAAAAATTATGCATACAAGTAAGTATTCGTGCGAGATAAATGCATCATCAAGCTCAAACCTACTTTATAACCTTCTGGCATTGACTTATTGTCAGTGGCAATGATGTCCGATGTGATGATCCAAGTAGAGAGTCGGATGTTTCTCGGCGACTTTGGAGGAAGGTTTGTGAAACTATTGAGTTTGTAAAAGTTGTCGCGAGGTGTTGCGAGTATATTAAGATTATCGAGGTTGCAAGTGTAAAGAAAATGTGAGGACACATTGGATTTGGCCGAAGCACAGCCGACGTTCGCCGCTTTGAAAACTCAGTGTGTTGAGGTAGATTAGGAGTGGGCAGAACACAACACCTGGACCACAGATTTCTCCAAGTATGCACCTCTTATATAGTCTGATAGCCTATAGGAGATGGGAAGGTGGGTGGCATTGCCGCGGTTCGGTTCTTTCGTCGGGGCGTCATTGGATAGTACCCCTTTCTAATAAAAGCTTAAGGTTGGGTAAATGGTCGAGTGTTAGGGGATAAATCACAACTTGAACAAAGATTGGTGGGACGTGATACCCATCCGTGACCCGGTCATGCTTATTGGATGCCAGTTTAGCACAGCAGACGCGGATCTCGATTCACCCAGCCTCTCCCGTTTTGGTAAATCCGACTCGAGTGTCCCGTTGACGCGAGAGTTTGGGCGAAAAACCAAGAGAACTTTAAGGTCTCGCCAAACTCTCGACGGGCCGTTGGAGAGCTGGGCCCTTTTCATTAGCCCTTATACCCCCTTTCACAACTAAAGTTAAACCTGTGATATTGGTAGGACTATAAAGTCACGATATGAGATCTATTCGTCTGCTTACACCAATATGGTAGTATAAATCCTTTTGACGAGTGCTTGACAAGTCCGTCATCTCAGGAGGTCGAACTGGAATATGCTAGACTCAAAGCGCTTCCGGAATCCGAACTGAGATAATTATGAGTATGTACATTTCGATTGACTCGGACTCTGCCAAACCAGAGCATGCAATCGGGAAGGGTTGCACAACCTGCCCAGGTCGATATTGAGGCATTCTAACCTAATCAGACACGTTGAAAAACTTCGAACAACGCGATGCAGTGAGAAGACTTGTCCAAAATCGCCAGGCTAGCACTCAGAGGCAAAAAAAAAGCCATGCAGGGACGGAAAAACAGCACAAAAGTCCTAAAGCCCACCACCTAACTACAGGTAGCCTCTCTCAGATGGCGATGCTGTCCCCTTCCTTCTGCCAGTGCGCCCAAAAGACAAAAAAGCACAGACTGCAACGTTTATGTATGGGAGACAAGAAAAAATAGAACGAACAAAGCAGTCCAGAACCATTTACATTGCAAAAACGGGAGGGATAAGGAGGCCCGGCCGCTCTCGACAGCCCGTCAAAATAATGGCGAAACTTCAAAAATTAGAAATGCATACCCTCCAAACCTTGTTGGCTTATTCCTTGACTCATGCTGGGGTCATCAACTTGGAGTCGGTTGACCAAAATCAGAAGAAGCTGAGCTCGTTAAGTTGAGACGTTGCAGTGCAGAGCAACGACATTGCTATTGCGACAAGATTCCTAGGTAATTAAGCATCAAACGCTGCTTTGGTCTTAGTAGGAGTACTAGTCATGAGTGATTCGGGGGATAATCACAAGGTATTTGAACAATGATAACAACGACTGGGTGATATAGACTGTTCTGATGCATTAATATTACAGGGTATGTGTTTTTTGAAATCCTTATATTTGATAAGCGAACGAAACTGCAAGAGGATCGAAAATCGAACTAGAACTTGGTGAGCGGGGTATAAGGGGTATCATAGGCCTGGAGGGAACATTGTAACGCGAAAATATTTTCCTTCTGTGCGCTGGTCATATCGCCACTAGTGTCGGCTTATGATGACAATACTCAGGATTCAGAACGGTGGCCTGCGAGTATTGTAAAAACATGAGCCAATGACAATCTCATACCAAGTGGTTCGAGGCTCACCTCATGATATATCATTATTTGAGTAATCCTCTACCTCCATGTAATCATACCGTGACTTCATACCATTAACATTACCCCCATTATGAACATTCAGATGGATCCCTCCAATGACGCCCCCACGACCTGAGTTACAACCCTGCCGGGTTGGATAGCTATGAGGGTTCCAGGTCTCGTCGGGAACGGGCGTAGGAGTAAATGACTTCGAGGAGGTGTAATGCATGTGATGTGAGAGATGGGGCCATGAAGCGCGACGTCTGGTCTTCCCGCATGTCTGTACCTGGCACCTGTGGTTGTTAGGCTCGCTTTCTCCAGAGAGGGGCGGAGCGCAATGCGCGCCATGTTGGGAGCAGAGTTTTGGTGGAGTTAACAGCTATAATAATGGTGAAGATGAGAAAGAAAGTTGTGTGGAGATGATTATTAGAGGAACACGTTACGCACTTCTAACCGAACTTCGAGTAGTGTCGTTTGTCGATCGAGAAGGTTGATCAGCCCTCGAATATCTCCGAATAGGAATGGACCATAGAGGGTATCGGAGAATGCTTTGAGCGTGTTTAGGGTGTTCTGTAATTGTCTAGAGAAAATCCACTGTGAGTGATTGCATATACGAAGTATATATTGCGGTTAAAACCTACTTGACAATTTTTTGGCATTGAAGATAATTATGACCTGAAGTTAAATCTAATGTTGGTTGATGCGGTGATCTAAGTGGAGGGTCGGATGTTTCTCGGCGACTAAGAAATGCCTGTGAAACCATAGAATTTGTGAGAGTTGTTGCGAGGTACTGTGAGTAAATCAAGATGATTGAGGTTGCGAGTGTGAAGAAAATGTGAGGACACATTGCAGTTGTCTGCAGCTTGAGGGGTGGGGTCGCAAGTTAAATCGAGCCTGCGAATCTTATGCAAGACCGGTGTAGAGAGAACGAAGACGAACAATATATATGGGCAGGTACATTATAAAAGCTCGAGATTAAATAAAAGGGCGAGTGTTCATTGGGAAAGTACTTTCACACTGAAGATAATCGAACCAGACGGGTGGGACTGTGCTTTCCTAACAGTGCCTTGTTAGTCAGCGCTCTGACTTCGCCAGGCGGAGCGGAGGTAGATCATGGAGTCGTTATTATTAAGCGCTACAAGCTCAGTTGAAACGGATATAGATAATTGTACAGCATCTAGACTTCTCAACCCTTGGAGATTTAGGGGGCGGATGAGAAGTTGGCATGCGTCAAGTGCTCATTAGTCACCCAACACCGCCCCTTCGCAGATCGGGTTGACTATGATTATAGATCCTTCTCATCAACCCTTATACCCCGCAAAAGCAATTTTATGATGCCGATTTTTCAGCGGAGAGAGCCGTTGATGTTATTCAATGCATGATGTGGACCACTGGGAGTGTTGGCTGTGATAGATGGGTTCATTGTCGGCGCAAGATTTCTAGAGAATCAAGTCAAAAACCCATGATTAGTGATATGAGAAGTTGTGAACGGCAAAGCATCGAAGGCAGCCTTGCGAAGCGCGGTTGCAATGCAAATCAATCAATCAATCACGGATGCGCTTCCTCAGTACCCAGTCTTAGCATGACTCTTGGCAACAAAAACTAACGACGAGACATCTAATGCATATCAGATATGTACATGGTTTTCGGAATCCCTATATAGAATGAGTTAAGAGTTAAGAAAGCAACGTTAGCTCGTGGTATCAGGATTGAAATCGAATGGGAACTTGGTGCGTGGGGTATACGTGGTTATAATACTACTAGAGACATTGAAACTCGAAATCTGTTCACTCCATAAAGGGAAATATGCGTTTATCGCATTTTGAGCAGCGTCGGCTTATGATGACAATACTCAAGCACGATGACCTATAACAACGTAACGTCAAATTGAGCCAATGCCAATCTCATATCCACGAATTCAAAGCCCACCTCGAGACCTCGTATTCTTCGAGTAATCCTCCACCTCCATATAATCATATTTTAAACCAGAGACATTGCCTCCGTTATTGAAGTTTAGATGGATGCCCCCAATAACGCCTCCTCGACCTGCACTGCTGCCCTGTCTCGTGGAGGAGTCATGAGGGTGCCAACTCTTGTCAGTAACGGGCGTAGGTGCAAATGGTGGGAAGGAGCTGTGATGCATGCGATGTGAGAGGTTGGGCCACGAAGAATGACGTCTAATCCTAGCGCGTGTGTGTGCCTGGCACCCGTAGTGGTTTGTTTCGCTTTCACCGGCGAGTGGCTGAGCGCAATGTGTGCAGTGTTGAGAGCACGATTTTGAGGAAGTTAGCAGCTATAATCAAGGTAAATATGATGTTAGGGCATGATCATTCAAAATAACGCACTTCTAATCGAACTTCGAGTAATGTCATTTGTCGATCGAGGAGGTTGATCAAATTTCGAATGTCTCCAAATAGGAATGAGCCATATAGGGTACCGGAAAATGCTTTGAGCGTGTTCAGGGTTTCCCGTAATTCTCTACACAAAATTCGTCGTAAGTGGATGTTGCATATATATAGAGTGCCGTTAGAATCGCACTTAATTATTTTCTGGCATTGACTTATTGTCAAAGGCAAATGTGGAGAGTCGGATATTTCTCGGCAACTAAGAAATGCCTGTGCCACCATTGAATTTGGAAGAGTCGTTGCGAGGTGTTGTGAGTAATATATTAAGATGATTGAGGTTGCGAGTGTAAAGAAAATATGAGGGCACATTGCGGTAGGCTATATCTCAAGGGAAGGCAAGTTAAACAGCGTTTACCACTTTAAAGGGGATGTTTGGATAGTGAGTCGGTGGCAAGAACACTTGGAGTTGACCACCGCTTTTATTGAGTCTGGGATCTACACCGCCAAAGCAGGAGACCGGTAGGGGGGATTTTGACATCTATATTCTCACATTGAAAATAACCCAGTGGGACCTGTTCAGCGCTTTGGATGAAATGTCATTGGTCAAGGGAGATAATAAAGAATGTCTCGTGATGGAATCATATAAGCGTAACGTGCTCAGTTCAAGCACACATTGACATGCATATGTCGACTTCTCAACCCTTGGAGACCCAGTCATTGAGTTGCCTTTAAGGAAGTTGACATACAGCACCAGCATTGTATCTTAACGCAAGGATTGATTATGGTCTAGATTCTCCTCGTCAACCTTTATACCTTGAAAAAGCACCTCCACAAAACCGATTTTTCAGCAGAGAGAAAGCAGAGGGAGTCGTTGACTTTACTGAAAGCTTGGTGTGGTCAAGTGCTGACCGTGATCAGCTCGCTGACGTCACGAGATTTACAAAGAATTAAGCCAGAAAAGCCAAAGCCAGGGTAGCAAATACCATGCCCTCCATTTAAGAACAAAACGACGAATAATGATGAAGCAGGAATGTGCGTTTTTCGACAGTTCAAAGGTCATTGGCTTGCTGACGCCCGCATCCAGGACAATTCTCGCCGAAATGCCCCAGTGGTGTATAAATAGCCGGAGTCTCGAAAGAGTTATTTTGTACCCCAAGTCAAGAAAATCTGTGCAAAATGTATGGTAATGCGAGATGTATTTGGGACTTGCGTTGTGGGAGAGTCGACGGCGGGACCAAGAAATGAAGAAGGAGCGCCGACAGCACCAAAAGCTCTCAGTGCACATGCTTTGCGTTGGCACGGAGAATTATGGGCATGGTCTTAGGGGGCGTGCTTCCGGAAAGCTCTCCGGAGGGTGCCAGCATCATGCACAAGTATATTCGATGATGGCGATCAAGACCTATGACAGGCTGGCATGGAGTAAACGAACGAACGTTGATTGACGAAGCTATGATTAAAAGCAATTCAGATGAGGTATTCAAGAGTGTACATTAGAAAGGGGGTTTATATTGAAAGAGATCGAGCCTTGTAGCGTGGCTTGTGTTGACGTGTCGTCAGAATATATGTAGTCCCAGTGTTTGCTAGCCTCGCAACAAAACGTTGTGATTACACCATAACATGGAGACCCGAGCAAAGGCAGTCGGAAGGGTTCGGTAGCCATTCAAGGATGCAGTGGTTGGTTTCTTGATAGAGAGCGACCAGAATGAGAGCAACGTGCGACGATGAACAGGGTAAATTATCGGGTAAATTCATCAACGTGAGAAATCAGAGCCATCTAGAGACCAACCACTCTTTTCATCCTGCTCTTCCCCCAATAGAGACCACTCTGACCAATATTATGCAGAAATGTTCCGGTGAATCACGATAAAGTGTCCTAAAATGTAATATGATCGTCATCGATGGGGGTGACGTCGTTTCTCTTATATCACTCCTCTCTGTTCTTTCACTTTCTGATACAACTCAAACATGACCTCCTTCCGCAACCACCGTATTGTTATCGCCTCGCTGTTTCTGCCAACCACGACGGTCATCGGCGAGCCAGATACGCCCACACCAGATCACACTTCTGATAACCAGCCACCTCACCCAGACCACACTCTACCAGCTGTGAGTCAGCGATTGGCTGCGACCGTCAATACCAATCTAGCTGGGGCATTGTCCGATAAACCTAGGTCAAATAAACCCCAGAAACCTACAATCATAACTGGTGCGGCTCACAACGCACATACGAGGTCATCTAGTGCGAGTGGGCCGTTTAAGAGCATTGTTGACGATCTCAAAGACAAGGTTCGTTTTATCGCATTTTGCTGGCCTATTTCACGAATTGACACGTATGTCACTCACAGAGTAGATTCGCAACACCTTCCATCCTATCTCCATCAACCGAAGCAGCCAATCCATTCCAAAAGTTCACTCGTTTCGCACTCGACGCAGAGCAATCAGAGAGGGCATCTGCTTCAAACACCACCGGCACAGGCTCACTTCCCACCACACGCAAACACCAATCCAGCGACTCCCTCTCTACACCCCGTGTGCGACGCAAAAAGTCACGTTCATCCAGCCGTCGTGCTCCTTCTGCCACCCCCATTTCGTCCAGGGGTCGTAGTGCGGCCGACCCAGATTCTCCCGCTCTAGAACATGACATCCAATGGCACATGGAGCCCAATCCACATTGTAACGGCGGTCTCAAAAACGCCGTCGACAGTGTTGGCGATCGCATGAAAAAGAAGCTCTGGATTGGTACTCTCGGCACCCCGACTGACGGCTTCAGTGACGAGTTGAGAACGGACATCGACGACCGCATGCTGCGAGAGAAGCAGAGCATGCCCGTGTGGATTCCTGATAAGGAGTTTTCGAGTGCATATGACGAGTTTTGTCATCAGGTGGGTTGGAGTTTTGTGTTATTTTTGGATGTTCCATTTTGGATCGCCGACATTGACAGCAAGTCGTCCGATTGCCGATCTCTGCCTTCCTCCTGCTCTTCACATCATCACATATCACTCTGCTGACGGCTCTAATGTTTAGGTCCTCTGGCCTTGTCTCCACTACGCTGTCCCAGATGCGCCTAAAACGAAGCTCTTTTACGAATCTGCCTCCTTCAAGCAATACGTAGCCGTCAACCAGCGCTTCGCAGACCGCATCATCGCATCGTATCGCGAAGGCGACGTCATCTGGGTGAACGATTACCACCTCCTTCTCCTCCCCATGCTCCTGCGCCTGTCTCCCCAGATCCCCACGTCCACTCCTATCGGGTTCTTCATGCACGTCGCCTTCCCCAGTAGCGAAATATTCAGATGTCTCGCAGTTCGAAAGGAGCTTCTGAGGGGTATGCTCGGTGCTGATTTTATTGGCTTCCAGACTGTTGGGTATGCGAGGCACTTTAGGCAGACGGTTAGTCGTATTATGAGTTTTGAGGCACTGCCGAGGGGAATTCAAATCCCTGAGGGTGAGGGGTTGACTGTTGGAGAGATGAGAGCGAGTTTTAAGGGGGATAAGGTTGATGAGAGCGAGGAAGGGGAGAGGGAGAGGGAGCAGAGGGGACGGGATGGGCTTGGTGAGAGGGGTAGATTCGTTGATATTGCTCCGTGTCCCATGGGTATCGACGTTAGGGGTTTGACTATCAAGAAGTGCGTTGTCTCTTCTATTTCTCGGGTTTAACGTGATAACTTACGACGATACAGGAACGACCCCGAGGTCCAAGAGTGGATTCAAGTTCTCAAGCAGCGTTACACGGGTATGAAGCTCCTCGTCGGCAGAGACAAGCTCGATTCAATTCAAGGAGTCAAGCAAAAACTCCTCTCCTTCGAGCTCTTCCTCGCTCTCTACCCCCAATACCAAGGCAAAGTCGTGCTCCTCCAAGTCGCTTTGCAAACCACCGAATCCAACGAAACCGCCGCCTCTGTCGCCGATCTCGTGTCCCGGATCAACAGCCGGTTCAGTACGCTGACGTACCAGCCTATTGTGTTTTTGCACACGGCGGATCTGACGTTTAGCATGTATGTGGCGCTGTTGAAGGTTGCGGATGCGTTTGTTGTTACGAGTTTGAGAGAGGGGATGGCGTTGAGGACGCATGAGTTTGTGGAGTGCCAGGAGGGGAGGTGGAAGCCTTTGATTTTGAGTGAGGTGAGAATTTTTTTCTTCTTGTTGAAAACTTTGAATGGTACTGATGTGATACTGTAGTTTACGGGATCGTATTCGTACTCTGGGTTCAGATCTTGTATTGGGATTAACCCTTGGGATACGCGCGGTGTCGCCAATGCGATCTACCAGGCTTTGACGATGCCTGAAGATGAGGCCAAGAGCCGTTGGGAGGTTAGTCTTTCCTCTACCTTCGGATCGCCCATATTATGATACTAAATGCATCTTCATATCTTTATTTTAGGACCTTCACGCCCACGTTACAGCGCAAACCGCTCAGGCTTTCGTCACGACGTTCTTGAATAGGTGTATTAGGAGCAACACGGAGCATACAGCGTCCCTTGAAGAGACGGCCTTGGATTCTGTTCCGCTTCTTAATGGTGACATGGGTCAGTGTTTTGTCCTTTCTTCCATCTCCATCGCTGTATCGTGGGATGCATGCTAACAACGCCTTCAGGCATCGGTTCTACAGGTCTCTCCATGGTCGTTCCACGATTCAGGCACTCTAAGCGTCGTGTCGTTTTCGTGGACTTGGAAGGGACACTGTGGAGGCGAGATTTGACGAGGGGTGGGTTGGTGAAGATGTTGGCGGGCGAAGGAGGAGAGAGGGGATTGGAAGGAGGAGGATTGTTTGGGTCTGTCGGTGATGATGCTGATGCTGATGCTGATGAGGTCAAGGAGGGAGAGTACAAGACGAAGTTGCCGGAGGAGGTTGATGACGTTGTGAAGGTCCTGCAAGGGCTTACGGAGGACGAGCGGAATGAGGTTTGGTTGTTGACTGGGTTGAGGGTTAGGGGTGTGATTGAGGCGATTGGTGAGAGGGTACCGAGGATTGGTGTTGTGTGAGTGTTTTTTTCTTTCTTCTTTCTTTTATTATTATTTCTCGAGTCTCTATTTCTTCCTTCCTTGACTCCTTTCATTCACGACAACACACCCCGAGCTTTATTGCACCCCGCGTTCCCATCTCCAATGGCGTTCCTTCATGCAATCAACGATAAAACCATTTGGGTTTGGCGTTTTGCGGTGGAGGACCCGAACCCGATCTGATCTTGTATCTTGATCTGGGGATTGGCGTGATGCGTTGATGCGTTGATGAGATCTCGACTCGGCTTCGGCTTCTCGCGTGGTTTGAGTGGTGACGTCAGACTCCTTTTTTGTGTTTTGCCTTTCTTGACGATGGCGTGAGGGGTGCATCACCCTGAGGCGTTTATCTAATATTTTTGGGGATCTCGATCATTATCCACGTTTTTTGCATGGAAGCTGTTGCTGACTTGTCCTCTTCTTCACCTCATCTCTTTTAGCGCCGAGAATGGATGTTATATCAAGACTCGTGCGATTATGGCGACGAATGGACGTACTGTGGGTGATGAATGGATTAGCATGGTTCCGAATTTCAACCCGGGGTGGAAAGGCCCGTGTTTGGAGATTTTGAATTATGTGAGTTTTCGTATCTTGAATGGAATTCAAATGGATGTGGTAGCTGACTCGAACCGCGAAATAGTTCACCGAACGCACGCCTGGTTCGTTCATCGAAGAGCGCGAGTCGTCGATGGTGTGGCGATTCTGGACGGGATCTCAGTCTTCCACAGAAGCTCACGTCGCGTCTTCCGACCCTACCTCACCAACCGACAGCCCAACCACATCCACCTCACCCTCAGGCCGCCCCATGCCGCCCTCCCTCTCCGAATCCACGTCGTCTCTCAACATCAACACTGTCAACCACTCCTCACTTACCGACCACAACCACCCAGACCGCCAATGGGCCCTTCGTCAAGCCGCAGAAGCGCAGAACCATATCTTTGATAGTCTGGGTGAACGCTTTGGGTTGAGGATTATTCCCGGGAGGAATAGTTTCCTCGTCATGCCCAACAACGTGAGCAGGAGCACTGCGGTGGGTGCGATTTTGGCACCGGGTGGACTTGGTGGTGTTAATGCTGCTGCACTTGGCGGTGCGGGGGATGGTATTTCTCCTGGCGTTGGTGTGTTCTCTTCGTCCCCTATTAGCAGCGGTGTAGGACGAAGCGCAGCAGGCGGCCACCGACCCTCTCGATCATTCTCGATGTCGATGGGCGCGGACTTTTCGTCCTCTTCGCATCGTGATAGTGCGATGAGCGATGATCTGGACTTTTTGTTGGCGATTAGCAGTGATGAGAAGTTGTTGGGGAGGTTGAATGAGTTGGATGGAGCTGAGACGGTTAGTACGAGTGGTAAGGGGACGGATGCGAAGTGGAGGTTGAGGAGTGAGGATGTGGTTGGTGTTTTGAAGGGATTTGTTGGGGTTTAGGCGTGGGGGCTTGGCGTTTGAGATATTGAAAAGAAGGATGGGATGGGGGAAAGATACGACATGGTGATCTAGACGGTGCGAAGTGGAACGATTGATTGGTTGGTTGAACTGGAATATGCTGGTTTAGATATTTGTATTTATGACGTATGGCTTGGCTTGACTTATGCGCCCCTTATTTTTGTACTCTCAACGTTGTTTTGATTTCTTGTTAAATTACAGTTACTATTTCTCGATACATTTGATAGCAATACAATACAGTCATTTACTCCTGTGAACAGCGGCGTAATTTGTAAAGGTTGGTGAACGACTCTTAAGTAGCAGCTTGTGCAGGATCGCAAGACGCATGGAAATGGGGTTTTGGGGTTTTTGGGACTCAGCATTTGACTAGACCATGCGTATAATCAAGCTGGAGGTCAGACTAACGACCACTGCGGGTAGGAGTTTGTTTATCCTGGGATAATAGTTGCAAGTAGTTCATTATGTCTCAATTCCAGGTCCGTCAGACCCACTGACTTGCGACTCTGACGCAGTACATCAATACCAGGATCATGGTTTTAGGTAGGTTTGCATCGTATAAAAATAGGAGAAATACTTTTCTTTCAGATTCCCTGTGGTCTGTCATTGCGCCCCGGGAGGCAGTGCTGTTTGTTCATTGTCCCAGGACCCAGACCCCGATTCGAACATAGATCTCGCGGGCTAATTTGGATATAATTATGACGAAATATCAACTCTCACAAGTTGATCCATCACTGCACCATCACACTATAAAGGATCCCTTGTGTGCTGTTAGTCCCCAGTAAACCCCCGTCCCCACCGGCATCACACGCTCAATGTGCACTGATGCTTTCTTCACTTTTGCTGCAACAGTGCTCATATTATGCGCTCAGCATCTTGCATGCGCTTCATACACAGGCATTACGATGGGAACAAGTACTGTACCCTCTCCTCTATTGGGACACTTGCTTAGTGGCCTGGGTGAGGGTGGCGGTAGCCAGTCTCATTCACTGCCTTCGGCATCACCGGCTTCGCAGCATGGTGTCAACACAGTACAGCCTTGCCATGAATGCCAGATGTCATGCATAAGGTGTGTCATATAGAGACCGACATTTGCCCTGGCTTATGTGTCATCGTGACTATCATTAGAAACCTACAGGAAACCTTGAAGACACTGAATGCCTTCAATGACCACCCCTACTATCTACGCCTACTATTCTTCGGAGAGTATCGAAGGTTGATAAAGCTGTTTGACCAACATGTGTTGGCACTTGAAGCTCGACTTGAGGTGCGTCCCTTTTTCAATCACATCTGACTGCACAAGTAACTCATGACCCGTTATGATCACCATTATAGATACTTGCGCATTCGAGGGTGTGCTCTCATCGTACGAAAGATGCCACGGATGATCGGTCATCATCGACTGGTACCACACCTCAGGTACATCGAACGTCCTCTCAACTACCAATGGGCAGAGACTATTCGACATGTCCAGCAGCAGCAGATCTGCGACGCCACTCTTCATGTCCTCAGTTCCCTCCTTTCAACTTACCCAATGGTACAAGGCCAAAACATACCAACGATTCGGAAAGCGCTCCACGAAGCGTTGACTCCAGTCGAGGGGCTCTGATTGGTGATATTCATATCAACCTGCATAATGTGGGCAACGTCTGGGGGACCAAGTACACATATACGGAGGTCGAGGACCATTCGACGCATAAGAGGTCTCGAGGTGAGTCGTTTGATTGGGCAGCGACATAGATAGCGGAAATCCAATCGTCGTTCAAACTTATCCACTTTAGGCAATCGCTCGTAAATGGGGGTTCGCTTGCTTAAGCCTTGTGTTGTGAGAGGTTGCTTTGATATAGACGGCACAAGATAGTAAAATTTGCCAATTGACCCAGCTTCCACGTTACTACTTTTTGTCTAGATTGTTATGTACCTTTCTCGAGCTCTCAAGGGGATGTCGGGACCCAGTGCCTGTGTTATACGTGACCTTGACCGAAGCAGCCCGTATGGAACCTATCTGTGCAGTTTTACCGTGGAGGCGACACCGTGACATCAAGGCGACATGAAAAGCATAGTCATGAGGTTACAGTGTTAGTGTATACAGTATACTGTAATCATGAGATTCGGGGTCGGCAACCCTCCAAATTTAGCGTATACAGAAAAGTGGCACTTCCGGAAGTTTTGGGGAAATCGTCTTTTCTCATCAATCGTTTCTCAGTGCAGGTCGATATCTCTATTTCGAAGGCAATATACAATCTTGTATGCCTCCGATTATTATGAAACCAAACTTAAAATATTTTTATGCATGGGGACTAGCAATGGGCAAAAATTGGGTCTCAAAAAACAGGTAATCCAATATAAAAACAAGCTATAGCTCTGCAGCGCCCTTTTCTGGGCTCTGTATATACACAGATACATCCAAGCTTTGTATAAAACCCCTTAAGTACAATTATTTTACTTACTGGACATTTTCTTTGAGCTATATTTGCTTGAACCTGTCTGGATGGTGCTCAAACACTATGCTGAAGGAGCATATCTTGACCCACAGACAGAAATTGAAAAATCGGCTTCAAAGACCATATTATATACATTTGAATATGACCTCTTTCTCTTATGGCCACAGGCCCAATATGAGCTCTGGAGGCAGGAGGATCGTTGCGACTTTTTATCGAAATCGTCGGAGTTTGATTTGGCTGAGGCAATGCTGACGCCCAATGAGATTGCCTGATATGGTTAATCTTCTGGCCACGTGACAACTTTGAAAGACAATGGGCAATTTTTTAATTGTGTTTTGCCTCTTTTATAGGACGATTCTAATGGGGAACCCCTTTCTAAGGGTTTCTCGGAGAAACCCCCCTGATTCCAAGTTCGGAGCTGTTCGCCGGTGACAGAATTTCAAAGACCGATTGTTGGCCGCTGTGCCGGTTTCGAAGCAGAACCTGTGTCTGCTTTGAAGCTGCAACGCTTCGCGAGTATTCAACCAATTTTGATTATATTTTGGACATAAGATGAGTCAATATTCCCTCTAGCATGTTTAAGCAGTGTTCTAGAGGCTGCTTGAAAGGGATTGGAGGAAAGTGAGCTTCACATCGAGCTCCCCCTACTATCCGCCGAATTGAAGCTCATGATACCCTTTTAAGTGGTTATAATTTCTGGTGCGTCGAGATCTACCAGCACCCATGCCAATCGAGAGTTTCTTTTGCAATGTCCGGCTAACCTCCCAGCGAAAACGCTCCAAAATGTCAATTCGAGAAGGGGGTTAGCCTGTGGGGGTTTCACCAAGCATCCCTGGCACTGCGACATGGTGATGCCAACATTGATGAGACAAAGGCTTTCTCAAAAAGACGGAGAAACCCCAGAAAGGGGGGTTTCCCATTAGAATCGTCCGCTTTTATAAGGGAGAAGCTAGCGACTTGTATGGTTCAAGTACTTCCCTTCCTGATTGGGACCTGAACCGATGTGCTTGCGCACTTTCTTTACCATCACTACAACTTTATTGATCCTGTTTTCACAGCAGCTCACACATGTGGCGTACATAGCTGTATTGGCAGAGATGAAAACTGATATTTGGTCCAAGCCGAGAGCCCTGGCGGATACCCTGTGCGAGTGCAGTGAAGTTCCATCCCTATCCACAGCATCATCGGCTTTGGGGGATGGTGTCAAAATTACACAGCATTGTGCTCAATGCCAAAAATCATACCTCAGGTGCGACATACATATCCACAAGATATAAGGTAATTACAATGTAGCGACTTTGTTGATCCGCAGACTAGCTACAACTTAATGACTGAGTGCGATCCGTGGATCACCATGGATTTCCTACATTCTAGGTAAGTAAGGTAATATAATTAGTTCATTAGATATAGTATAAATGTAATAAAGTGTTACTAGATGAGCAGAGCGGGTAGGGGTAGGTAGTGAGATAGCAGATGGGGCGTGGGGGAGGGGAGGGTGGGTGGGTGAATGGTGGATGGAGCATGGTGGAGAGGTAGGTGAGGGGAGGATGGGGGTAGGTGGGGAATCAGGTTGGGGTGAGTGGAAATGGAGGGTGAGTGAATTGGGTGCGGCGGAAACATAGGTCAAGTGTGAGTATGTATAGCTGGTAGATGGATGGTTGGATGCAGAGGAGGGGGGGGTGGCAGATTAGATTAGAGGGGGAGCAGGAGCGGGAGGGTATGGATTGGACGCAGTGGAAGACAAAGGGGGAAAATTTAATTTTTGCAAGGTGATTGGGAAGTGAAGCGCTGGAGGGGGAGGAGGTGAAATAGGTGGGTGTAGGTGTGTGGACAGGTCATTCTGCAAGATCCGCGAAAAATTTAGATTTAGAGCAAGAACAAACAATGGTTAATAAACAGTTTGTGAGGTGGAAAATGAGTAATACCATGCAGTCAACAAGACAGGGAGGGTTGGGCGGGTGATCATTGCGCCGCGGCGGAGAATATTAAGAAAACGATAGAAGCTAGGATGATGTGTCCACAGCGGAAAAGTAATGTGTCAGTGTTTCCGCGTTGGTGGATTAGACCTGTCGGGTATCGAATGCCGCGGGATAGGATAGAACACGGGTGTTTAAAACAAATGAACTCCACGTGGAGAAGATGCACAAGAAAATGAAAAATCACAATACACTGCAGCGGTGGATATTAGTGAACTGAAAAATTGTGCTCACCCGTTTCCGCGGTGGTGCTCATCTTGAAAAATGTTGTCACCCTGTGACGTGTTTCCGCGGCGGGATAGTTTGTTTGTGACGCAAAGGAAACCTTGTCCGCGGGACTGATTAAACAATGGATAACCATTAGGGGGGGTCAAAGTTGGCGGTTCGGAAGAGTTCCCACCTTTGAGTTCAGGTGAGGGTTCTGATGAAAAAGTTCGAACTGAGGGCTGAACTGTGATGGAGCGTTGAACCTGCTCTGGAGCAGGTTCAACGCTCCGAACCAGGTTCGCCTCAAAGTGGGTTCAAAAAATCAACAAATGTAAATAGTAAAATTAATTAATCTAATCATACATTTTGCTCTTCACTCCTGACGCTCCCATCTCAACAGCGATTCACAATTCACAATTCACTCCCATATCTTAAATCCTCCACTTTTAAATCTTATTTTATTACCTTTTCTAATCCTACGACTGCCCTTACGACACGTTCTAATCTCCCAAAATGACGAAAAAGGTCAGCAAAAAACCTAGCAAGAGCAGTGGCAAAGCCGTGGTCAAGGCTCATGTGCAAACCTCAAGCAACACCAATGCTGGGAAAGGCAAGAAGAAAGCAGCACAAGAGAGTAGCATGGAGAGTAGTGATGAAGAGCCAGAGGAGATAAAGGGAGAGAAAGGGGGAACAATGACTGTTGTGTGAGTCTCACATGTTAGCTTCTCTCTAACGAACACACCCCTTATCTCATGACCTCTAGATGGACAAATGACCTCACCGAAACACTCATTAACCATATAATCCAAAATACCGACATTTGGAATGGGTTATGGTCGTCTACAGGGACCAATGCGTCAACAGCACAAGGAGGAGGAGAGAAGAAGAAGCATTGGCACTGGGAGCTCGCCAAAGCTCTCTTCACCCACCACCCAGTCTACTCCCAAGAATTTGCAAGTGTACTCAAGTCTGAGAAGGTCAAAAGCTCAACAGAACGCCAGGAGTGGACTGCAAAGATTGGCAATCGTTTAAAAAAGTAAGTGTATTTTAAATTATCAATCTTCATTTATTTATCTTTTTAGGATGGTCAAAATTGTGACGGATTACAACAAGGAGATGGGAAAAACAGGCGAGGGACTGAAGAGTGCACAGGAGATACGGGAGGGCACGGAGCTCTCAAATAAGTGGGGTGGGTGTTTTTTTTTACTGATCAACGTGTTCTCATATGTTCGCTCAGAGGCCATTCGCGAAAAATGTCCCTGGTATTTCAGGATGAAAGAGATCATTGGTGGACGACCAACTGCTGAGCCTGCTGGCCTTGGGAACGCCTCTACCACCCCTGACCTGTCTATCCTGTCCACAACCTCGGCAGCTACAGTATCATCTATCTCGCTTCCCGACAATTACCCTCTCACTGATGACATCCCAACAGGCACCTCCGAAATTGACTTCAGTGATGGAATGGCTACCAATGCTGTCTCGGACCCTGATGCCAGTGCTATGTTGAACCAGGTAAATCAAGTACTGTAGGAATAAAACAAATAGCTCAGTCGGGGTATATTCGACTACATTATTACATAGACAATACCTGTAGGAATAAAACAAATAGCTACAGAATTGTCAAAACATGAACAAGAGAAATAAGAATAAAGTGGCTCACCTCAGTCGGGGTATATTCGACTGAGGTGAGTGAATAGAAACGAGAAGAATATATACTACAAACATGATAAACGTCCTTTGTAGTCTACAATTGACCATTTGTTAAATAAAGAGAAAAGATGAAAAAGAAGGAAAGATAAGATATGCCTAAAGGCATGCGATCACTGATTGTCGATCCGTGATGTCCCCGACATTCCGTCTCAACACTCCTCCTCAGCTTGGGTGGTGATGTTGTCTGGTAATAGACTGGTATAGGCTCGGAGGCGCGTGAACGGACCCTTGTGTAACGCCTTAGTGAATATGTCGGAGATGTTTTCCTTCGTGTTAATGTAAGTGAGCGTGAGGTCTCCTTCGTTCGCACGCTCTCGAAGGTAGTGGTAGCGGATGTCCATGTGTTTTACTCTGGAGTGAAGTGCTGGGTCTTCAGAGAGGATAATAGTTGCCTGGTTGTCGCAGAATATGTGGGGAACTGTTTCGGGAGCCATAAACTGGAGTTCCTGGAGGATCTGTTTTAGCCACATGGTCTCTTTTGCAGCTTCAAAGGCAGCGATGTATTCAGCTTCGCATGAAGAGGTGGCCACTGAACGCTGTTTCTTCGACGACCAGCTGATAAGTCCTCTCCCTAAGGTGAAACCATACCCTGCAACACTTTGTCTCGCTTCTACACATTGCGCCCAGTCTGAGTCCGAGTATCCTGAGAGTTCAACTTTGCTGTGACCGCCAAGAGTGAGTTTCAGTGTTCGTGTTCCCTTGAGATATCGAACAACGCGAATGGCTGCGTTCCAGTGCGTGTGGTCATAGCAGTCGAGGTATTGGGATAAGCTTTGGATTGAGAAGGAGAGGTCGGGTCTTGTTCCAATGGCGAGATAGAGTAAGGAGCCGACTAATGAGCGATACGGGAGTTTAGCTTGTACAGATGGGTCTTGTTTGTCCTTTGGGGGGCGAACGAGTTTGAGGCCAGGGTCCATTGGTGTCGAGATTGGATGAGCATCTGTTTGACCGAATTGTTTAATGATACGATCGATTAGCGCGGTCTGGGATAACTTGATCGTTTTGGTTGAGCGATTTCGCTCAACAGCTATACCAACGATGTGTTTGGGTTCACCCAGGTCCGTAACTTCCCATCTGCTCTTCATCTCCTCCTTAAACTCACGTAGCGCACTATCGTTGGAGGCGATGGTACCACTGTCGTCAACATGAACAGCAGTAATAACAATTCCTGAGTCTCGCTTCCTCCAGTATACGCACGGGTCCGATTTTAGAGGGGAGAAGCCCCATCCCTTCATGGCCTGATCGTAGGTTTTGTTCCAGATCCTGCCGGCTTGCTTCATCCCATACAGCCCGCGTTCGATTCTCCAGACATACTCCTCCTTTCCTGGTTCGATACAACCTTCCGGTGGCTTCATGTACTGTATCTCGTTTTCGGGTAGAACACCGTGGAGAAACGCAGTTTTAACGTCCATCTGGTTCATTTCCCAGTCCAGAGACGCAGCAATGTGGAAAAGGATGCGCCATGACTCCATGCGTGCCGTGGGTGAAGTGGTGCTGTTGTAATCCCGACCATAAACTTGTTCGAAGCCTTTGACAACAATATGTACTTTGTGTCGGGTCACCTCTCCCTTCTCATTCCTCTTGCGCTTGAAGACCCTCTTGGCACGTAGAAGTTTGTACCCTGCAGGTACTGTCGACTTGTGTACCCACTGAAACACTCCCATCTCCTGTAGAGAGGCAATCTCCTCCTGGTCTCCCTTAATCCATTCAGCAGCGTCTGGGGCCGCTCTCGCTTCCGCCCAGGTCTTTGGATCATCATCTTCATCGTCTGTGGCGATGTATGCTTGTTCTGCATTGTCGATCGATTGGCGGATGTGGTCAATAATGGCGTGGCTGAATAAGGTGCGACGATCCACTTTCAGCGAGCATAGGAGAGACTCGAGTTCCGATACTAAGGTGGTGTCATCCTCAGGATTGGGATATGGGAGTTCTTCGAACGTTTTCTGAGCGTCCCGAATAGCATGTTGCTCGTCCCTGTGTTGTTTGGCACGGACAGCAGCCTCTCTGGATTCTTGGATCGCCTGTTGGAGTCTCTCTCCAGCAGTGACAGGTCCACCATTCTCCTTCGCTTCAGCGATTCTGGAGGAACGCTTTGGCGGTGCTGGGGGCTGTGGAGGGGTTGGAGGGTCGACAGTAGGAGGCATGGGTGCAGTGGGTGTAGGTTCGGGGTCTGGTGATGATTCAGATCGTCCATACATGTCGTCCTCATCGTAATCAAGCATGTCAGGTTCTCCAGGATCTTCGATTACGGGATTTGGAACACTGATGATAGGCACTTCAGGGATCTCTTTTTGTTCGTGACTCTCGATGAAGGTAACATGCACTGAGGTTAGGATTCTCCTAGTAGGTGGGTGATAGCATCGGTAGGCTTTCAAATGCGGTTCATACCCGACTAATACACATTCGATTGAGCGCTCGAGAATCTTTGGGTTGTGAGTTTGAATAAGGACAAAAGCACGGCACCCAATTTCGCGCATGTAGGAGTAGTTGGGTTTTCGACCGTGCCATAGTTCCCATGGTGTTTTACTGTCTGTGTTTGCGCGGGTGACTGTTTTGACATGTACATGTGATGCGGTAAGGTAAAACTCATCCCAGAGAAATTCAGGTAGCTTTGCGTCAATGCGCATGGTGCGGCTTTTTGCCATGAGCGTTCGGTGCATCCGTTCGACTCGTCCTGCGTGCGCTGAGGTGTGTGGTGCAGTGAGATCGTGGATGGTACCTCGGGATTTAAGCCACGCTTCCATTTCGGCGCTCTTCAATTCCCCGTTGTCTGTCCGGTATCTGTGTACCAGGTACCCAACCTCAAGCTCTCGAGTTTTCTCCCAAGCTTTAAGCTCTCCAAAAGCATCAGATTTTGCTCTCAGAGGAATGGACCAAACATAAGAAGAAAAATCATCGATTATGTTCATGACATAGTACATTCCGCTCCGTGACATTACGCTCTGAGGTCCCGTTAGATCCACCCAGACCTTCTCTAGCCTCTTTGTAGCCCTATGACCCTCTCCCTCAGTCCTCTTCTTCGGTATCGAAGCGCGAGTCTGTTTTCCAAGTATGCATGAGTCGCATTTTGGGGGATTCGGAGGGAATTTAGACGGCATACCTGCGATGTGTCCTTGCTTGGCCATCTCCTGGATGGCGCGCGTGTTCGCATGGCCAAGGCGCTTATGCCAAGTGTGGAAATCGGCAGCGCTTGTGGCAGCAAGGGCATGGATCGTTTCGGTAGAGTAGAGATCGACGGAGTAGAGGCTTCGAGTTGGGATAACGGATCCTGTTGCAACAACTGCCCCGGTGGACTTCTGCATTAGACAGCACCGTTGATCATCGAATTGTGTGACAATCTGGGAGTCCTTTGCGAGGAGGAACACAGATAGAAGGCGTACAGTTGTGGTGGGAACATAGAGGGCGTTATGGAGGGTGATGTAGGTCCCTCGAGACACGCGGAGCTTGATGATGCCGGTTCCGGTAGCTTGGATGCATGAGTTGCCAACGCCCTTGATAGGGCGTGGAGTGATGGCGCTAAGTGTGAGGAAGTCCTCTCGGTGGGGTGACAGATGGATCAACAACCCTGAATCGATGATGAAGGGTGACGATTGCGGGGAAATTGGTGCTCTATAAGGTTGAGGGACAGGTGAAGTGTTGAGCGCGTCGCTATTGATGGGATCTGGCGAGCTGTAAACGTTCCAGTCAATCGTTGAGACTGGTTCCTCGAGTGAGAGCCAACATTCAGCGAGAGATGGGTCTACGGGGGCAAGATGAGGGTTAGAGTCAACGTTGGTGCTGGGAAGAGCATGTGCGGCAAAATTGACGGTAGCGGTTGGTGTAGTGGTGTGTGCTTCACTCTTCTTGCCCTTCGCTTGCTCAGCAGCCTCCCTATCCCTCTTCTTCGCCTCCTTTGACTGTTCCACAGTGCTCCCATGCATGCCTCCCCCTTCGTTAACGCAGTACTTCTTTGTGTGGTGTCTGCCGTTACAGTTTTCACAAATGATGGGCGGCTTCACGTTCCTCTTTGCCGGAGCCGCAGTGAGTGCCGTATCAGGCTGTTGACGCTTCTGAGTCATGATTTCCGTTTGCCGTTGCGTTATCAAGGAGCGGATATCGTCAATAGTGTAAGTGTCTCGATCTCCTGTCTTAGCTGCGCGATGGATTTCGCTGTGGATGGTGGATTTAATGTGGGATAGGGAAGGAATACGGGATATCATGCGTGTCAGAGCTAGAACCTGGAAGGTGTTCTTGGTGAGTTTGGAGCCATACGCCTGCGTGGTGAGATCGACAGCTGAGTTGAAAGACTTAAGGAGGTTTTCACCGTCCTCCAGATCCGTGTAGAAGACCTGTTCCAGCAGCGTGAATTGGCTTACAGCTCCAGCGGTTTCGTACTTGCCCTTCAGTGTCTTCCAGAGGGTGGTAGCAGGCTGAAGATCTCGTACGTCCAGAGCTCGAGCTTCGTCGCGATCCATGGCAGAGTCGATGTAGAAACGAGCAACACAGTCGTTACTCTTCCAGTTCCTATGAGCGCGCGGCTCTTTGTCCATATCCGGGCAGGGTACATAACCAAGCACGTAATCCCATAAGCCAGTAAGCCCGAGAGCTCCCTCGATGTCCCATTTCCAGTCGCGCCAGTTACCCTTAGACATGGAGAGCATGGTGCCGGTGAAAGAGGAAGGTGGCGAGAGAAGCGTGATAGAGGGGCGAGTGAGATCTGTAGACGTGATTTGGACCTCAGTGGAAGATGTAGCAACTGCAGGTTTTGTCTTATCCTCGTTATCCTTTGACATGATGAGCAGATGAGTGATGGTTTATTGGAGAGAGACGTGAAGAAAGTGAATGTGAGGCAGGACAGGATGAAAGAGATTTGGGTTCGTGTTGTGATTGGGCGCAGAATTAGCGCGATAAGATAAGATTGTCTCGAGATACAAGTTCGGTGCCACTCCGTTATCGGTAGTGGCAATGGCCCATAACCTGTTGAACCAGGTAAATCAAATACTGTAGGAATAAAACAAATAGCTCAGTCGGGGTATATTCGACTACATTATTACATAGACAATACCTGTAGGAATAAAACAAATAGCTACAGAATTGTCAAAACATGAACAAGAGAAATAAGAATAAAGTGGCTCACCTCAGTCGGGGTATATTCGACTGAGGTGAGTGAATAGAAATGAGAAGAATATATACTACAAACATGATAAACGTCCTTTGTAGTCTACAATTGACCATTTGTTAAATAAAGAGAAAAGATGAAAAAGAAGGAAAGATAAGATATGCCTAAAGGCATGCGATCACTGATTGTCGATCCGTGATGTCCCCGACATTCTGTCTCAACATGCTATGACACCAGCTCTCCAAGACGAGCGGCCTGCTTTGGCATCCAAGCGGAAGGCTGATGACAAGACAGCTGATACTCCCAAGGCTGAGCCTGAAGATGTCAAGCTGTCATCGTCATTGCCAACACAGCCACCAGCGAAGAAGACAAAATTGTCGGAATTTGCTGTTCTTGCTGAAGCCGAAGAGGCCACTCGTCAAGCAGAGCTTGCTGTTGAGCAAGCTAAGGTTGAGGCCTTGGCAAAATTGAAGATAGAGCAGCGTCGACAGCGCTCCCTTGATAAGAAAGCCATGCTGGATCATGAGCTTGCGAAGATGAGGCTCAAGATGGAATTCAAGCTACACATGAAGCAGGCTTCGTCCCAGGCTCAACATCTCCCGTTTGAGAGCTCGTCAACCATTGGGATGCCGCACGACTCGGATTTGGGTGATAACTTTCGTGATGACAACTTTGGTAACATTTTTCAATCACATCCAAACGACTACAGTACTTTACATCTTCCGAGTACTAGTGCTAATAATAGTGAGCCACAAGGACATTAGCTATATGTTTTGTAACTTGAATTATACATAAATTATTTATATGTTTATCAAATCACTCTCCCCGTAAAAACCTACTTCGCCTAGAACGCCTTTCTTCACGTTCGGAAAACAATTTCTCCTTCAATTTATCCCGAAATTCCCGAGCTGCCTCTAATTGAGCCACACGGCTACGTCGAGATTGCTGAGGAACAATTTCACTGGGAGTCTGAGTGAACGTCGTGTGATTGGTCACAACTGAAGACTCAGCCAGAGCATTTCCAGTGTCATCATCGACTGAGGGCTCAAGTCCTTCAAGGATGAATGGATCTATAACTTCATCATCATCGCTCATTGCTAGTTTGGCTTCCTTTGATTCACACTCCATTGCGAAGTTATGAAGTGCAATACAGCAGATGCCCCAATAAGTAGCAAGTTTATGAGTATTTCGGTCTCGGATGTTGATACGAAGGCTTTTAAGTGACTGAAAGCGACCTTTGAGGAAGCCAATGGCATGCTCAGAGCGAATACGAACAATAGACACATGATTATTGAAGACACGGTTGTCTGGCTCCTCACCTTCAGGACGTCGGAATGGAGCAACAACCCATGTTTGTATCTAAAATAGCAC
Source organism: Panaeolus papilionaceus (assembly GCA_015501605.1). NCBI lineage: Eukaryota > Fungi > Basidiomycota > Agaricomycetes > Agaricales > Panaeolus > Panaeolus papilionaceus. The sequence continues at coordinate 622,093 of JADNRZ010000016.1, forward strand.
TATTAGCACTCTGCATAATGACTGAAATCAAGATATAAAAAAAACAAACTGGATATGCAGAATCACCCCAGATAAACTCGCCCTCTTCAAAAATCTCAACATGATTCCGACACATGGATGTTTCCTCCCAGGCCGTCGCATCATGTGTGCTGCCTGTGAATCCACACCCATAATCGATTATTCGCAAGTTAGGGAGATTAACGATCTTTGAAGGTCAATTAGGTTTGTGCAAAGATATCATAAATTGAAAAATACCTGAAAATTGAGCGAATAGTTACTTTTTCGGTCAAAGTAACTCTCACCATACCAATGGGGTCGCTCGTAAAGAGGGACCAAGGTCCCATCCACCATGCACCACCCATCTCGCCAGGCAGAGCATGAGTGCTTCTCAATCCACTTCTTTGCTTCTTCCTTCTCCTCAGAAGTTGGGAGACGAACATGCTGATGGAGGAACTCTGGACGGAGGATTGCAGTCATGACACGTTTGGTTGCAAGTACGACGGTGCCCTTAGCATAGCCAGACCATTTAGCAACCTTATCAAGACTGCACGCATTACCAGAGTGACCAAATCGATATAGTGCAATGGCGATCTGATGGCAAACAGGTGTTTGCTTGTTTTGCGAGTTGTTTTGGAAGGCAGGGTCTTTTTTGAGAGCTTTGACAAGGGCATCAAACGTCTTTGGTGTGATACGGAGCTCCTGACGAAAGTGGTCAGGACGATGCTTCTTGAAGTATGATAACACATGTGGAAGCATAGCTGGTGGTCGATGAAGGCCAGTGCGGGTAGCATGGTAACGAACAGCATGAAGTGCTGAAATAGATTTAGCAACATGCTTAAACAAGGACGAGCGATGGCGACGATGAGGGTGCGACAAGGGAGAAAAAATATAGGTTTCATCAAAAATGTCCTCCCACTCGCCTAACTCACTCAAACTCTCATCACTGCTGTTACTGTCTGACTCAGACGACTCCGATTCAGACAAGCTTGAGGAGTCTGATCCCATGGGGTGGCTTGACCCTTCCGTGGACACCATACTCATTGCTGTGTCAGACTCGGAGAAATCTGTTGACATGCTTGATGCCAGACTTGTCTCAGAAGCGCTGGAGCTCAGGCTGTCGTCCATAGCTTGAGCAGATGCTGAATTTTGAGACCCTGCATCGTCATTAGCATGGCCCTCTGTACATCTTGGGTGTTGTGTGGTGCGTGCATGCTTTTTGAGACGATGGGATTTCCGAATGGCATGAAGCTTCCGCCATTTATAGTAAGTTAGGCAGCCTTGGATTAGATTTTCTGTTTGTTGCTGGCGTATGGTACGGCGTGGCATGGAAATATAGTAAATAGTTGTGAAATTATATTAGAGGGATGATAGGGGACGATGGTAAGTAGAAAAGATAAATAACGCAAAGTGTCAACACATAAGTCGTTGTCCATTTATAGTAGGTGGCACAGCCCCAGAACTGCTGGAGTTCAGAACTACCACCAAATTTGAACCGGTTTCAAACTGGGGTGGTCAGAGTCATCCCGGTTCTACCACCAGTTCTGATGTCGAACCCGACTTGGAACCTCAGTCAAACTCTTGTTAAGAACTGCTCCGAACTGCCAACTTTGACCCCCCCTATTGTAGCTGCAATATTCCGCAGATATCGAACAAGGGTCTTTGAAAAACACTGGTTCCGCGGAATCGCTCAGGAAGAAAATGTAATCAATGAAAGTAAGAATGGCCTGTGGCGCTGGACGGTATTCAACTAAACCATGTGCCCAGCCGTTTCCACGGCAGAAGTGATCTTGAATTATATTGCTACGTTGCGATGGATATCATGGTTGCAGTCACACTGCCACAATCATTCAGTATCTGCAGCCGCGACGCTGGGTGAAAATAGGGATGACGTATGCATCATGTGATCTGCGGAGAGTCACAATGTGTTCATGGTGGCTGCGCATCCGTGGAATTCTTTGTCAGCTTAGACATGTCAGAACGTGTACCCAGCTCCAACTTGATCCCTTCTTTTGCACACCATCAAACACAATCCCATGGACACCAAACTTTCCACCCTCGAAGGATATCTGGTAGCCTTGCACGATTTACCGGAGCTGAAGCAGCTCTCCGTGCTCTGCTGACACTACAGCGAAATGGTATGTGGCTCAGTCGATGAATCACTTACATTTTCTTATGATTTTTGGATCTATTGAAAGTATCAAGCCATCGCAGATGTTGGTGCCAACAAAGCCTTGCTACCTAAATTATCACAATGGCCCCTCAACGCTGTTTTTCGCATTGTGAGGGAAGCATCCAAGAACCCGACACTTACGAGTTTATCGCCGGGCTTTTCCTTGAACCAGCTTATCGATGAGCTATGACCAACAGTCATTGTATTGGATGAAGAAATGCCCGCGGAGAAAGACTGCAATGTAGAGGACCAGAACATGGATGAACCCACGGCACCAGCTGCGCAAATGTCGAGGTTGGATCAGGCAGCGTTGGAGTGGGCTTGACGGAACAAGTGGTTGAGGGAGGAAGCAGAAGCTCAGAAGCAGAAACCAGAGGGCAAACCTGCTAGGAAGAACACGGGATGTAATGAGGAGGGAGAGGGAAAGGTAGCGGAGGGTGGAAAGCGGAAGACACAAGGACAGCCAACTTGTGTCGGTGATGATGGAGTCGAACGACATGGGAAGCCCACTGCGGGGGCTGAGGAGTCAAATGGGGAACCTGATGTGCCAGCAGTCCCCACCAGCCGCAGCAACAAATTGAGGGGAAAGGGTAAAGCAACCGCAGAAGAATTGGAAAAGCAGATGCAAGAGGCGAAGGCCAGGGTAATCTGTCCGCTGCCGCGCTCTGAAGATGAAGAGGACGAAGATTTTGCCGACCAGTTGGCCAAGATCCGGAACCTTCAACGTCGAGAACACGGAGAAGGTACATCCAAACAGGTTGCGTCATCCGAAAGTGGGGAGGATAGGATGGAAGGGGTGGTTGAGCAAGCAGAGGAGAACATTGACGACGAGGAGGAAGACGACAAGGAAGAGGAGGAAGAGCAAAAGCAACAGGGTGACGAAGATGACGACGAAGCAGCTGAGGGTGACGAAGATGATGACGAAGCAGCCGAGGAGAGAGCGTCCACAGAGGCAGAAGAACAGCCCTCGGACAAGGAAGGACCCGCTGCAGCGGGTGTTACACCGGGCGGCGTCGTAATTCCCACAGGCGCCCACATAGCCCCTCCTCCTGCTGATGGGACCGTTAAGGGATGGGTGGATAAGATTGCGTCTCTCAAGGTCAACATTCCACCATGTACCAGGTGTCGAAATAACGGTAACACGTGCTACAAGAAGTGGATTGATGGTCCCGTGCAGGGAACGTGTCATTACTGCAGCCACCGTCACATTTCCTGCAACCTCAGTATAAAGCGGATCTTGAAAAGTTCCAAGGAACCCAAGGAAGTGAAAGCGCCAAAGGGATCAAAACCCAGGGAGAAAAAGCCCGTGGCCGCGAGTAAGGACAAAAGCAAGAAGTCCCGTAGCGCGGCGACGAAAGGTAAGTACTCATTCAATAGTTGAATTCTGACATCGCTGATGCGAAACTATGATTAGATTTAGCAGCATGTCTGTCGCAAGCTCACGGCATCATTGAGAAGCTTGAAGTGCGAATTTCGGATTTAGAGTGTGGATCTCTTGTTGAGTCGCTGCACGCAACCTGTGCCGTACAGAAGGATCTTGAACAGGCCACAGACAGGAACTTCGTGGAAATTGCGAGGGCCTACGAAGAATTGCGCGTGGCCCACAACGAGCTTTGAGGGCACGTTCTCGCCCTTGGACGCACTGACCAATTCCTCTTCAACAACATCGAGGCCGCATCGATGGGGATGCGCTCGCATCTTCCTATGGAGTGGCGGGGCGCAGATCCGAAGGTGAAACCAACTCAGCTCAATCTCAGAGATTCTGCAGGGGAGCCCATTCATCAGCGCGTTGCGAATCCTGTACTCGGATTTGCCAAGTATTCTCTTCCTCCTCAAGGTACTGTAATAAGCCGCGATGGCCCATGGCCTGAAAAATACGCAACCGGTTTCCTGCCCGCTAGAACGGGGGAGATGTTTTCGGTTCAGCCGTTGAACCCTCATCGTCCAGCGACAGCCACCCCAGAACAGATAGCTCAGTCCCTGGCGGAATATCGAACCCGAAATCCAACTGCGGCAAGTGCAAGCGGACACTGTAGTCCCCAAGTGCAAAGTGCGTTAAATTCGGCAGGACGCCGTGTCTCCCAGAACGTTGCAGCTCCCCCTACTCATCCTTCTGTCGCGGCTCCCCGTACTCGTTCTCCTGCGCCTTGTCAGGGTTTCCCCATCGAACTGATGACGCCAACCCCATTGCAATCCATAAAAAACCCTCAGTTGGCGCCTTTGATCAGCACCGGATTGGGTTCCAAGGAAGGACCAAGAGCGCAATCATCTACAAGGAAGGAAACAGTTACAACTGATGCGGACACCGCTGCGGACAAGTCTGAACCTATGGATGTTGATCAACCACCTGTCAGGGGATCTCCTGCTACCTCCTATTGTTTTCCTTATTATTGTCTCTCTGTCTCTCTTTCCCCCTATTTCCCTTTCTCTATTTCATTATCTGGACATACCATGGACTCATATATATTATATTACACTCTCCTTTAGTTGCCACTCATTCATTATTTAGTTGTTGCCACTGTTTCATAGTCATTCCTTTGTGTTTCCCTTTGTTTATTCCCAAAGGCATTGTTTGGCATCAAGGCTGATGCCAATGCCAGCTCATCACTTAAATAGCTGTTCCACCTGGGTTTGATCCTTTACCTCTTTCTCTTTGGATCTCCCCCAGGTGAGTATACTTCCTGTATTTATGTAGAGCTGATATATATCTTTGGATCTCCCCCAGGACTTGTGTGTGTCTGAGGTGCCCTTACAGTAGAAAGAGGTCACCTTGGAGACTGAGACTGCATACAGTCTGTTACATCCTCTGTTCTGCTTCTTCTGTTTAGCTGCATTATAGACTCTGTGCTTTCTCCCTCTCCTCTCTTCTCCCTGTCTGGCAACCATGGATCTCCATACTTCACCACCTCCAGCTGCTTCTGTCTCTCTGTCTCAGTTGCCTTCCCTGGAAGACCAGGTATCCTCCATGCTTGCTCAGCAGGAATCCCAACAGGTAGCTATCTCCCACTTGAGGTCTTCTGTTCTTTCCTTGCTTCATTATTTTTCTTCCACTTTCAATCCCTCTTCCCTTTCTCTTTCTTCTTCCCCTTCTTCTTCTCCCTCCCTTGTTTCTTCTACTTTTCCCCCACTCCCTTCCCACTCTGTTGGACAGCTGACAGATGGGATACTACACTCTTTAAACCATGGAACTGTAGATAGAAACTTTCCTCCCCCTTCTTCTTTTCCTTTACCTAGTGTAAACATGGAACAATCTTCACCTTCTCCTCACCCTCTTTCTTCTTCTTCTCATTTTATTAGTGTACCAATGGAACATTCTTCTTCTTCTTCTCTTTCTTCTAGTAGTAGTCTTCCTCTTCCCCCCACTTCTATTCGGTCATCCAATAGAGTGGATCCTCCCCTCCCCACTGTTTCTTCTGGTTGCCCCAGTGGAATAGTGTCTTCCCCTCTCCTCACTGTCTCTTCTGGTTATCCTAGTGGAGTAGTGCATCCCTCTGCCCCTTCTTCTCATCATCTTGGGACTCCTTTGATGATTGCAGAAAAGGTTAGGCCAGCTCCCCCTCCCCGGTATGATGGTGATCGTCTCAAGGGCAAAGCCTTCTACAACTCTCTCATGGGATACTTCAGACTTCGTCCAGATCTCTTTCCTGATGAGTCTACCATGATTAGTTGGGCCCTCACGTTCATGTCTGCTGGTCGAGCTGCTCTATGGTCCTGCAGGATCTTTGAGCTCATTGAGGAAGGTTCCTCTCCTTACGCAACTTGGGACCACTTTGCTGAAGACTTTCGCAAAGAGTTCTTCCCCTTGCGTGAGCAGGAAACTGCTGCCCTCATCTTGGAAGGTACCTCCTACTTCCAAGGAGATCGTTCTGTTGACGATTATGTCGACTCCTTCCGTGACCTTGTTGCTGAAGCTGGCTACTCTGACCCCTCCTACATCGTGGTCAAGTTTCACTGTGGCCTCCACCCCTCCATCACTGATCATCTCAGTAAGCGGGTAGCTTCACATCCAGCTCATAATGATCCCTCTGGCTGGTATGAATTGGCCCGCCTTGTTGCTCTCAACTTGGCTGCTAATGACACCTTCCATCCGCAGCCTCCTTCTCCTCCTGTGCCTAGCCCACCCTCTTCTCTTCCTCCTTCCTTCTCACATTTCCTTGACCCCTCCCCTGGTCCTTTGTCTATTCGCACCACTCATGCCCCCTTACGAAAGCCTGTGACAAGTGAAGTCTCTGTGCAAACGCCCGCACAAGCTCCACCTCTACCTTGTCCTAAAGTCGTTCTTGACTCTTGTAATCGGTATGCCCCTCTGGTTGATGAGACTCCATCTCTCCCAGATGAAGACAAGGTTCCCTCCTCTCCATCCTCCCTCCATGATCCTTCTGCCCTGCCCCGCCTGCCTCGTCGCTCCAAATGGGAATGTCGTCGCCTTCCATCCTCGTGCACCATCTCTTCTCTTGCACCTGGACCTAGCTCCCTTCACCTGAGGGTTGAGATAGAGACTACCGACTCCCATGAGGCTCGATCTGTTAAGGCCTTGCTTGACACTGGCGCTACTGGTCTGTTCATCGATCGAGAGTACGTCAAGTCCAACCGAATTGCCACCAGGAAGCTCAGCCACCCCATCCCTGTTCATAACGTGGATGGAATGCTCAACGAGTCTGGTTCAATTACTGAGGTGGTTGACTTGATCCTCCGGTACAACGGCCACACAGAACACGCACTCTTCTGTGTCACTGGCTTAGGGAAGCAGAAGCTGATCATTGGATACACTTGGTTCAGGGATCACAATCCTGAAGTCAATTGGGAAACTGGAGAAGTCAAGATGTCTCGTTGCAAGCCTAGCAGTCGATGCTTTGGTTGCAAGAAGGAACTCAATGAGGAAAAGAAGGCTGCTCGTAAGGAAGAAGCCAAGGTGAATGCCTGCTGCTCTGGTCCTGCCCCCTCTCTCACCCCTGAAGAGTCTTCCCCTGAAGATTCTGATGATCTCAAGTCCTCTGATCTGCCATTTGATCTTGAGGAAGGTGATCGTGTCTGGGTTTCTGGCTTACTCCCTGAGGAAGCTGAAGAGCATATCAACGCTACTTCAACCATCAGTCAATGCCTGGCTGAAGGTTTCTTGCGTAACTTTGCTCCTCAACCAGAACAGACCACTCTCCCTTCCTCACCTCATGGTCCAGTCCCTGACTATCAGAGTCTCTTCCATCATGTCTTCTCTGAAGCTGAGTTTCTTAAGCTTCCTGAGAGAAGGCCTTGGGATCATGCGATTGAGCTCATTCCTGGAGCTCAACCCAAGGGATGCAAGGTTTACCCATTGAACCCTGCAGAACGTGAAGAGGCTGAGCACTTCCTTGCTGAGAACGAGGCTCAGGGAAAGATTCGCCACTCCAAGTCCCCCATGGCATCACCAGTCTTCTTTGTGAAGAAAAAGGATGGCTCCCTTCGTCTGGTCCAGGACTATCGCATGCTCAATGATATGACTGTGAAGAACAAGTACCCTCTCCCTCTCATCTCTGACCTTATCAACCAACTTCGTGGTGCGCGCTACTTCACCAAGCTTGACATTCGTTGGGGTTTCAACAATGTCCACAGTGGAAGGCTGCTTTTCACACTCACAGAGGTCTCTTCGAACCTCTTGTCATGTTCTTTGGTCTCACCAACAGTCCTGCCACCTTCCAAACCATGATGAATGAGATCTTCCAAGATATGATCTCTGAAGGTGTGGTTGTGGTATACCTGGATGATATCCTGATCTTCACCAAGGATATTCCTGAGCATCGAGAGGTCACTCATAGGGTCCTGAAGTGTCTAGAGGAACATGGTCTCTGCCTCTGCCTGGAGAAATGCGAGTTTGAGAAAACACACATTGAGTACCTTGGGCTTATCGTTGCTGAGAACCGAGTCGAGATGGATCCTGTCAAAGTTGCTGGAGTTGCTCAATGGCCCACCCCCACCAATAGAAAAGAAGTCCAATCTTTCCTGGGTTTTGCCAACTTCTATCGACGGTTCATCAAGGACTTCTCTCACCATGCACGTCCCCTCTTTGACCTTACCAAGAGCTCCACTGAGTTTTCCTGGTCTCCTGCTGCCGCTACTGCCTTCCAGTCCATCAAGGATGCTGTCACCTCCTCCCCTGTCCTTGCTGCTCCCAATGATGATCTCCCTTTCCGGCTTGAAGCTGACTCTTCAGACTTCGCCACTGGTGCTGTACTCTCTCAGCAGTCTCCAGAAGATGGAAAGTGGCATCCAATTGCTTTCTTTTCCAAGTCACTCTCTCCTGTCGAAAGGAACTATGAGATTCATGACAAGGAAATGCTTGCAATCATTCGAGCCTTGCAGGAATGGAGACACTTCCTTGAAGGTGCCCGCCACAAGTTTGAGATCTGGACTGACCACAAGAACTTGGAGTACTTCATGTTGTCTCAGAACCTCAACCGCAGGCAAGCCCACTGGTCTCTTACTCTGGCCTGCTTTGACTTCGTCATGCAGCACAAGGCAGGAGTTACTATGGGAAAAGCAGATGCCCTCTCACGTCGGTCTGACCATGGCTCTAGTGAACGTGACAACCAGAACATCACCCTCCTTACCCCAGGGATGTTTGCAGTTCGTGCACTAGAAGGTCTGGAATTTGTTGGACAGGAACGCTCTCTGGTTTGTGAGATCTGTCAACATTCCAAGGAGGCTTCTGATCTTGAGGACACTGTGGCCAAGGCAGTCAAGGCACTCAGAAAGACTGGATCTCAGTCTCTTTGCTCCTCAGAGTGGGATGAAGCTGATGGTCTTATCTACTTCTGTGGAAAGCTCTATGTTCCACCAGGTGGTGATCTTCGTCGTCACATCATGGCTCTCTGTCATGACTCCACTCTTGCTGGACACCCTGGACGTTGGAAGACCTTGGAGCTTGTGTCTAGGAACTACTGGTGGCCACGCATGTCTAAGTTCATTGGACTCTACACCAGCACCTGTGACATGTGTCTTAGGACCAAGACCATCAGGCAGCGACCCCTTGGAGAGCTTGAGCCCCTTGCTGTTCCTGACCGCCGTTGGGACCATATCAGTGTGGACTTCATTGTTGAGCTTCCTGAGTCCAATGGTTATGATGCCATCATGGTTGTTGTTGACTCCCTTTCCAAACGCGCCCACTTCACTGCTACCACTACCACTGTCTCTGCCCTAGGCACTGCCCGCATGTATCGTGACCATATCTGGAAACTCCATGGCCTCCCATCCAAGGTAGTCTCTGATCGCGGTCCACAGTTCATCGCAGAGTTCACTACTGAACTCTACAGGCTGCTTGGGATTGAGCCAGCTCGTAGCACTGCCTATCACCCTCAAACTGATGGGCAGACTGAGCATGTCAACCAGGAGTTGGAACAATACCTCAGGCTCTACATCTCTGAGCGACAGGACGACTGGTACGACATCCTTTCCATGGCTGAGTTTGCCTACAACAACCATGTCCACTCCTCCACCCAGCAGACTCCCTTCCTTCTAGACTCTGGTCAACATCCTCACATGGGCTTTGAACCTCTTCCTCCATCCCGGATGGAAACTGTGAATGAGTTCACTGATAGGATGAAGACTGCTCTTGAGGAAGCTTGTGCTGCCTTAGCAGCTGCTAAGGAGGACATGGCTAGGTACTACAACCGGCGTCGCACCAAGGCTCCTGAGATCAAGCCTGGAGATCGTGTCTACCTTGATGCTTCAGATATCCAAACCACTCAGCCATCCAAGAAGCTCTCTCACAAGCGAGTTGGTCCTTACCCAGTCATCTCTAGTGTTGGAAAGAATGCCTACCGTCTTCAACTTCCTAAATCCCTCTCCTGCATCCATCCAGTCTTCCATGTTGTCAGACTCACTCCTGCTCCTTATGACCCCATCTCTGGTCGAAGAGCCAAGCTACCCCCACCTCCTGTGCTTGTTGACAATGTTGAAGAGTTTGTTGTGGAAAAGATTTTGAACAGAGAGTTCATCAGAGGCAAACTCCGATACCTGATCAAATGGGAAGGATACGATGTCCATGCTCCTGACCTCATCAGGGACTTCTATGCAGAGAATCCTAAGGCTCCAAAGGTTATCAGGACCACCTATACTCACATTCCTTATAAACAGACTGGACTTCATGCTTCGAGGGCGAAGCAATCCTAGAGGGGGGGTAATGTCAGGGGATCTCCTGCTACCTCCTATTGTTTTCCTTATTATTGTCTCTCTGTCTCTCTTTCCCCCTATTTCCCTTTCTCTATTTCATTATCTGGACATACCATGGACTCATATATATTATATTACACTCTCCTTTAGTTGCCACTCATTCATTATTTAGTTGTTGCCACTGTTTCATAGTCATTCCTTTGTGTTTCCCTTTGTTTATTCCCAAAGGCATTGTTTGGCATCAAGGCTGATGCCAATGCCAGCTCATCACTTAAATAGCTGTTCCACCTGGGTTTGATCCTTTACCTCTTTCTCTTTGGATCTCCCCCAGGTGAGTATACTTCCTGTATTTATGTAGAGCTGATATATATCTTTGGATCTCCCCCAGGACTTGTGTGTGTCTGAGGTGCCCTTACACCACCCTCCGTTCCGGCGGACAGGACTCGCGCAAGGAAACATGCTGCTCAGGCCGCGGCGACGGGTCCTAAAAAGGGTCGAGGCTGCAGCAGAGGGGGAGCTTAGGGCACGATATCTCATTCATACTGTACACATATTTTGGATATTTTTTGGACTTTCGTTGAAGACCCGATACAGTTTATTTTGGACTTTTGATTCATATTTTGATAGTTTTTCTACCTTTTGGACACTTGTTATTTATCTGGTTGTGTTTTGTTGTGGGACATTTTATTTGATTGACACTTGTTGAATGGCAGTTCAAATGCATGATATTTGAATTCAGGAGGAAAGTAATGAACTGAAGCAATTGGGTCACAAGTTATGGGGTACTTGGTATGTTACTGAGAATGACAGGAACTTTGCTTGGAGTCCTGTGAGTGCGACGACCCCGCAGAGACTCAATCGATGTTGTGTCAGCCGTTTTCTCGCTTCTGCGGATAGCAAGCACCTCCTTGTTTGTGACGGGAGGTGATGCATCCGCCGCGGCGGTCAATTCCTTCCCTTTAACCTTTCTAGGTCGTTTCGCACTCTCAATGGGTGTAATGAGATGGCTCTTTGTGCCCAACATTCTGGCTGGAGTGAAAGGCTCTTTTTCAGGATCATCTCCTTCCTTCTGTATTGGTATGACTTCAGTGGCTGATGTTTCAGTTGTTGTTGGGAGATGACTCCCTGCAGCCGTCATGACTCTGAGATCATTTGTTGTATTTCCCGCGGCGCTGTTCAATGATAAAGGAGGTGTATCTTGTGGCTTTTTCATGGTGTGAGGAGTCAGGTTCACAACCTCCTGTGAGCTGAGCAGATTCGGAGAGTTGATTGGCAGTCCAGGATATTGGGATGGAAATGCACCACTTGGGTTATCATCCCCTTTGTGAGCTTTGCTGTGGGTATGGAGAAATCGGAAAGAGTGCTGTGGTCCGAAGTAATCTTGACGTGCAGTAACATGTTCAAAGAACGTATTAATGGTCCCTTGACTTGTGTTTTGGGCATCCTTCAACTTCCCAATGACACTTGGTGTTACATATGCCTCATGGAAAAACTTATATGGATGGTCATTGAGCGCTTTCCATGGAACAGGTGTTTGATCGCCACGTCCGCCGCGGTGTGGAATAGATACTTGAGTCGCTCGTGTAAGCCGCTCAGTTAATACATTTATTTTGTCATTCTTTTACTTCCTTTATTTTATCTTTCGTGTTCGCCTCATCATCAAATGGGCCCAACGCTCGTACCACTAATCACGCAGCGCGCTCAACTGCGCATCAGCGCATCACGCACGCGCAACCTTTCACATCCCAAACAGGAACACGATCACTTCCACTCCTCACCACCTCCACCACTCGTTACACCTCAACAACTCCACCAATACAAACGAGACCTCAATAACGGAATCGAGACGGGTATAAGGGCGTAGGGTTAGTACGTATTTCTATTTAAATTTTTACTTCCACTTCTCCCTCCACCACTGCGCTTGGGAGCCTCCTATTTCATAGATACCCTTCACCTTCGAAACACCCGCTTTCCTTATAACTTCCCATCACTCCCCTCCATTTTACGTTCTCAATCTCCTATCATTCAAAACTCCCAACTCCCTCCCCTCTCATCGCGCTCTGCTCCTGCAGCAAGTGGATTGACAACCCACTCGAGCCTGGACAACTCAGCTCAGAGATGTGTTGAGCTGGCGATGTCAAGAGGAGGGACTGGCGGCGGTGAACGCTGGGAGACTCAATTTGTTTTACCACAACACGGACAATTACATAGTGTAAATACATTTCCAATCCGTATGTTTAGCGAGCCTGGGCAGCGCGAGAGCACGCGCATGTCCAGTACTAGTTACTTCTCTCATTTTCTCTCATATAAACAACACCCCCTCTCAATCTCAATTTTATCTCCTTGCTTTTGCCTACTTTATCTCTGTCTGAGCGCGCAACTACTCTGAGCACCACGAGCCGAGCTGAGCACCTCCGAGCCCGTATTTTCCCTCACCACTTCACACACTTCCTTCCCTCGCTTGGGAAGCATCTTGTTATTTTGTTTTACTCTACACTACACTTGCCACGTCTTCTGTCTATTATGTTCCTCACCAAGGGGGCATATTCCTCTTCCACAGCGGGCTAAATCTGAACACCCAAATTAAAAAGTCCGAGATAGTCAGTAAAAGGAGTACTTGTATATCAATGTACTCACTGTAGTGGGCTTTCATAAACTTAGCATAGTACTTGTTTTGTAACCATTTGTTGAGATTCGATGGCCATGGTGATGGTAAAATAGGAAAACCTTCTTCGGTGATCTTCACAGTGCCATCCATTGCACCGTCTTGGAGCTGACTTGCTACAAGGCGATAACGAGCTAAATGTTCTGTCTCGGACTCCGCCATTGAAGCGGACGCTGCGAAGTTGCTGGTTGCCGCTGCGGCGTTGCTGCATCCCTCTGCCGTATCTTGTTGTGATTGATTCTTCGGAGTGACTGAGATACGACTTTTTATCGACAATAGTTTCTGTACGTATTTTTCAAAGACATTTGCCAAGTCGTTCAACTCGTTAGGGAATGTATCTTCGAAGGATTTTGTGTTCATGCCTAAAAGTTCCCTGGCATAGTCGTGGCTACAGCTCATCAACTCCATGTCCGCCACGCCAGATCATTAGAAAAACGTACAATTGAATATGACTTTGACCCTCTTGATCCATGAAGACCGACACTTGTATGGACAGAGTTCCCATCTCTACGTACTGTAAATGAGCTGCCTGCTGCATGTGTTGGTTGCATCGTTTCATGTAGATCCTGTCATTGTAGTGCGAATGAGTAGCTTCTTCAAATGCAGTATTTAACAATGCATACTGTTCCTTGACTTCAGGTGTGTACCCAACAATCTTTGCTTCTTCAATCTTGTCCTCCAAGTCCTGAAGCTCTTCGTCGTTCATATTCTGCAAAATATTCCTCACTGCTTGATGGCGGTGCTTTGATATCAACCCCGTCGTCAAGTCTTCATCTTCTTCCAACATTCCGCGGATTTCGGTGATTACTGCCTTCCGCTGAGTATTATAGATGTAGTTTGATCTTGTTATTCTCAGGGACAGGGCCTTGAGTGGGGCTGTTGCAATCACTGAGCACCAGTTTTTGCGAACATAATTTTTGATCAACTGCAAGCGCCCGCGGTCACTGTCAGACAAGCTTTCAAGTTTATGTTTTTGAGATTACTGACCTCATCCCATTTCTCAACTATCCCATCAGGTTCCACAATATGGTCAATCAATCCTTTTTCTCTCCAATAGGCTTGTAGTCTAGGATTGACATGGTTCTCGATGTACTGTTGCCAACCCAGATAGTTCTTTCCAGGCATTGAGCGATAAGCACCCTTCAAGTCATGTATAAGCTCGCGCTCCTCAATGCTGAAGTGTTTGGCATCGTGACATGGTTTTCTGCGCTTGGGTTTCCCAGTTAGGGGTTTGATTGGTGTTTTCTTGCGAAGTGGTGAGGTTGAAAGTTGTGACATGGGAATAAGAAGGGTATCTTGTGCGAACAAGCTGCACCCACCTTATCTATCATATTGTGGCCATCTATGATTGGGTGGGTATAGGGTGGTCATTGATATATTTAGATGCTAGATATTACCCATCTGTGGAATGTGAGGTTCTCTTTCTGTCTAACCGTCATCTACACAATGGACACCCTTCAAGATGCTCCAGATCCCCACAAAAAGCCTCGCAAGACAAGAGCAAAGCCAAAGCCCAAACCTTCAACTGGACCTCAATTGAGGAAAACGACGACAAAGATGAATGCAGATGGCTCTCAATCAGCAGTCACACAGCCCATAGATTTCACCAGATGTCGGTTAGAGATGCAGGAGGAACAAAAGCGTGCACCCAAGAGGAAGCTTGAAGATGTTCTGAATGAGTTAGATGAGAGTTACGAGGCAGGGACCACTTTCTCTGCGTTACCTTCTGGCAGACAGGCAAGGCATGATTCTGCTACTGCAGGCCCAAGCACCATCCCTACAATGGGTTATTATGGAACACACGAAAATAGTCCGATGTTTGACATGGGAAGTCACTGGCCATTTCGCCAACCCAATATGGACGCCTTTGAGCTGCAGTTTGCCCAAGGACATGTGCCGTTGGGGTTTGAGCTCGATCGAGCACTGATTCCCACGGCCGCGGATGACGAATCCGAGGAGGCAGATACTATGCGTTTTGCTGATGAAAGGCCTGAGGAGCGAGAATTGGGGACAACAAACCAGGTATGTGTCCCCCACATCATTTTGTGCTCAGAAGATATGTTTGCTGAAACTTTTTCCCAGAAACTAACACAAACGGAGTACATTGAGGAATTCGTGTCGCATGTGGATATAATATTGCCTGCGCTGTTATCCAGTGAATATCTCGATTTCGACCAGAGAGTCTGTGGAGAATGCTCATCACAGGGTATATGGCGCTGTTCAACCTGCTTTGACAGTAACATGTACTGTCGGGGGTGTATACGCAAACGACATATGGCAAATCCATTGCATCGCATTCAGTGCTGGCTTGGAGATCATTTTCGTTCTGCTGCGCTGTGTGAAGTTGGTGTTTACCTTGCCGTTCCACATCATTCCAAGTCCCTCAGAGACAATTGCAACAAGAGACGACAGAACATCAACAGAATGGAGCAACAGGAGAAGGAGAAGGATCTGGAGGAAGCTAGTCTTTTGATGCGAGGGAGGTTCCCCAATGCACCAATCAAGGAGCCTGACTCACATGAAGACATGATTGTAGAAGACAACAAATCCTCCAATACACTCAGTGATGAAGATTTTGAAAAGGAGATGGAAACTGCGTATTGTGCATACAAGGATCAGGGACGAACAGCAGAGTCGTCCGCCCCTGCGGAAAAGGATCTCTTGGAACCTGACATTCAGCAACATGAACAGAAACCAGACCTCAAACGAGTTGTACACACCAATGGCATCCATTACCTTCATATTGTATCCTGTGATTGCCAGGGAGAGGCTGAGCACCTGGCAGACTTGGTTGCATTTTCCATCCTTCCAGCTTCCTTTAAGCAGCCAAAAACGTTTTTCACGACACAAATGCTCGATTACAGTTGCTTGTGCAATCTCAAACTGAAATGCTCGTATTACCAGTTTCATCAGCTGCTGCGTCGCCTCACCCACCTGCTGGCTCCTGCACTCGTAAAAAGTCTTTATCATGAATTTCGCCGCATGTGCCGCATATGGCAATGGATGAAAAAGCTAAAATGGGCTGGCTTGCGACTGGACGGGAAACCAGGAAATCCCACTAGTGGCCAGTTACGGTTTTCTGCTCGGCCTGCCCTCAGCCTGGTATCAACATTCCTGAGAACTGGCATGAAGAGCCCGACGCAGCGGTTTACAGACAAACTTTTGTCGCAGATGGTAATTTCAAGGCAGATCATGTCGAATACAAGGGAAAGGATGCACCACTCTACAACGGACACGGAATGATGCCCAACACCGAAGAATATCAATCTTATTTGAAGCAGGCAAATCATGCTCCGATGGTGAGTGAAAATAATATTGTTTTCCGTGGGCTAACCCGATCCTGTCATGCAGAGAGCGCCATGTGATAACAGTTTTCGTGCAATCAACAAAGCCCTCGCGACACGGAAAGGATGTGACATTACTGGCATTGTTGGTGTAGCTTGTGCGCGACATGGTTGCTACTGTCCAAACACATTAGTCGATTTGCAGAAGGGTGAACAGCAAAAGAATGTTGACTATGCATTTGTCAAAGCCCTCCAACATACTCATGTCGATGTCAGGCAGAAGGTGACCATCATATATGACATCGCCTGCCAATACTCCACTAGTGGCTACCACCTTCTTGTCATAGGACAGGACAGTTGCCCTGCAGGCGATTTCACCTGTTGCCCTAAGTTTTATGAAATGAAACTTGCAGTAATATCTATGAAATGAGCCTAGGGTAAAGTAGCAGGTGTTTTCATAGGCAATATCATACTTGCCTGGGCGATTTTCATAGCGATATTATGTTTACCATTTCTATTTTCATGCTTCCCTCTGCGATTTTCAAAGCATTTTCATAGCTAGGCTTGTGATTTTCATGATTACTGGGGCAATATTATTATTGATTTCATGAATATCCTTGCGATTTTCATGATTATGGGGGTGATATTATTATTGTTTTCATGGATATCCTTGCGATTTTCATGATTACTGTGGTGATATTCTTGTTGATTTCATGAATATCCTTGCAATTTTCATGATTATTTGGGCGATATTCTTGGTGATTTCATAGATTGCCTTAATCTTATCAGTGCATTTTCTTATCAAATCAGGGTAATTCTATATTTAGAATTGCCATAACATGATATCATTAGATCAGATCACTATTATCTCCGCTTTTTTTGGACCCTTATCTCATCCATCAATTACATCAAATCAGGGCTCTGCCCCTATTGCACCCATTATTTCTAGCATTTATTACACCGCTTTTCTGGCCACTTTATATGGACATATATATACCATTAGAAAGCTAAAATTGCCTACTATTTGATTCTGAATTTTATTCAATTTAATTCCTGCAGGGGAGCAGCCCATTTAGCTGCACTTCTTCCCATCAATTTAGCCCCTATTCATTTATGCCACCATTCCTGCTGCATTTGCACCGCTTTTTTGGCACTTTTTCTGGTGCACATATATACCATTAGAAAGCCTTAATTGTCTAGTTTAAGAATCTGTCCTTGGTTTTACAATAGCCCCACTAGGGGCTGCACTATTTAGCTGCGCTTTTTTGGCATTTAATTAGCCCCTATTTTTAATCAGCATTGTTCCTGCTCCATTTTGCACCGCTTTGGTGCAATTATATATGGACATATATATATCACCAGAAAGCTACAAATGCCTAGATTAAGAATCTGAAATCAGAACATAAATGTTGTGTCTAGGGAGGGAGCAATTGCATTTCGCATTTGGGGTATTAGAGCGTGGGAACACCCTTGATCACCTCTTCTCCTCCTCCCCCCACCGCTTTTCTGCCTCCATTTCTCCACATCCACTCCACCCCTCGGCCTATAATTGGGCATGCATGTGTAAAATATGTATTATATGCGGTGTGCAAAACAGGAACACAAGGGGACCGCTAGGAATGCAGCTATTCTGCATTTACCCTGTTTTGCTTCTATTTCTGCCAAAAGAGGACCCAATAGTCCCCTATAACTTGCATTCTCAGTGGGATGAAGCAATTTAAATATGTTATAATATCACCACTATTGTTCTGTACCATGTGTCATGTGTTCACAGTTATGGATCATATAGAAACAGCCATATACTGTCTCACAAGTTCCCCAAATACTCTATTGGGTATATCTCCACCATTTCTGACCGCTTTGGAAGGGCGCAAAATGTTCTGAAGTCGCCTCAGGAATATCTACAAAACAAGGGTACTCACAGCAAATTCTGAGCACTTCTCAAAAATACCTGTTTTTCAGCTGATAAGGCATTTGTACAAGATCTGTATTGAAATAATTTAATCGGACCTCATAGAGGCGAGGGTATACACTATTATTGATGTTCAAAAAAGGTTTGAGAACATTTGAGTGAGTGTGGAAGGCTGGACACACGAATGGGTGCTAGAATGCAGGTTGATGTAGTGTCAATGCACAATGAACTAACAACAACTAGGATTCTCCTTAACTGTTTCTCTCGGTCTATTGGCTACACTTGACCAATCTCCTTCAAACTTTTTTTAAATTGAAGATGTGTCAATTCTAAACGCATTTCAGGTATATATATGCACACAGACAGTGGTACCACCATACAAGAGTCTCAAAACCTCCTCTTGACTGTCTGGGGTTGATGGTGGATATTTAACATGCTATATCTTCATGGGGAGAGATCTGATTTTCATGATAAAGCACACATTTGAAAGGTGTTGACCACTGCGGTTTAAAAAGCCCTTGAGCTCAAAGATTGGTTAAGAAATGCGTATGATATTGGTTTAGAAACAAAGGGCATAATGAGATTATGATTTTGGCTGGTTTGCATGTGGTGGAGGGCTGAATATTGTGTTCTGATGTATGAAACATGTATACACACATCATCATTATTGCCTGATGCCTACGTTAACTTATAATGAGTCAAATACAATGCTTTGGGTCCGCTTTTGGAGAAATATGATCCAAACATGATGTATATAGCAAATATATGCATATATATTGATGCCAGTGTACTATAGGTTTGCACACCGCATATAATACATATTTTACACATGCATGCCCAATTATAGGCCGAGGGGTGGAGTGGATGTGGAGAAATGGAGGCAGAAAAGCGGTGGGGGGAGGAGGAGAAGAGGTGATCAAGGGTGTTCCCACGCTCTAATACCCCAAATGCGAAATGCAATTGCTCCCTCCCTAGACACAACATTTATGTTCTGATTTCAGATTCTTAATCTAGGCATTTGTAGCTTTCTGGTGATATATATATGTCCATATATAATTGCACCAAAGCGGTGCAAAATGGAGCAGGAACAATGCTGATTAAAAATAGGGGCTAATTAAATGCCAAAAAAGCGCAGCTAAATAGTGCAGCCCCTAGTGGGGCTATTGTAAAACCAAGGACAGATTCTTAAACTAGACAATTAAGGCTTTCTAATGGTATATATGTGCACCAGAAAAAGTGCCAAAAAAGCGGTGCAAATGCAGCAGGAATGGTGGCATAAATGAATAGGGGCTAAATTGATGGGAAGAAGTGCAGCTAAATGGGCTGCTCCCCTGCAGGAATTAAATTGAATAAAATTCAGAATCAAATAGTAGGCAATTTTAGCTTTCTAATGGTATATATATGTCCATATAAAGTGGCCAGAAAAGCGGTGTAATAAATGCTAGAAATAATGGGTGCAATAGGGGCAGAGCCCTGATTTGATGTAATTGATGGATGAGATAAGGGTCCAAAAAAAGCGGAGATAATAGTGATCTGATCTAATGATATCATGTTATGGCAATTCTAAATATAGAATTACCCTGATTTGATAAGAAAATGCACTGATAAGATTAAGGCAATCTATGAAATCACCAAGAATATCGCCCAAATAATCATGAAAATTGCAAGGATATTCATGAAATCAACAAGAATATCACCACAGTAATCATGAAAATCGCAAGGATATCCATGAAAACAATAATAATATCACCCCCATAATCATGAAAATCGCAAGGATATTCATGAAATCAATAATAATATTGCCCCAGTAATCATGAAAATCACAAGCCTAGCTATGAAAATGCTTTGAAAATCGCAGAGGGAAGCATGAAAATAGAAATGGTAAACATAATATCGCTATGAAAATCGCCCAGGCAAGTATGATATTGCCTATGAAAACACCTGCTACTTTACCCTAGGCTCATTTCATAGATATTACTGCAAGTTTCATTTCATAAAACTTAGGGCAACAGGTGAAATCGCCTGCAGGGCAACTGTCCTGTCCTATGACAACAGGTGGTAATCACGAGTCAATACTCGATCCACCTCTGCGCACGTATCGACGAATTGCTTTCCGCGGGAGTTCCAAATCTGCGGGAACTTGTCATCGATCATGCAATTGGCCTTTTCCATGTGCATGATCATAAGGATGAATGTTTCTTTCACTTCTCTCCAACATTTATTCCTGGACTTGGCACAGTGGCAGGGGAAATACTTGAATCCCTCTGGGCAGCGCTCAATGAAATTTCCATTGCGGTACAGACATCAGGACCTGCGTTCCGCATGGAAATGTTGGATGACCACACCAACGACTCCAACCACAAAAAGATTTTGAACATGCCTCTATCTTTGGCTGATAGCTTTCGTGAGGCTATCAAGAGCATGTCCGAACACAGTGAAATCTTTAACGAAATCAACACTCGCACGCAAGGTCTAGGATATGCACGGAAATGGCTCGAGGATATCGAGCATGCAGAAGTGACTCGACATGAAAATCCTAAGGTCATGGACATTTACGGCGCAGACCCAGCAATCGTGAACTCTAATCCAGTCCCGCGGGAACCACCTTCATCGCCGAATAGCCCCATACACCTCTATCTGGATTTGGCATTGCGCATTGAAGAGAGACAGTGAGTTGAAGATATATTTATCTGTTCATTTTGATTCATAGGTTTCATTGTAGAATGGAACTCCACCTCCGTGTTAAGCACGCTGGGAAATCCGCTTCGGAAGAGGATATGAATATCATGGAATCAGGCCGTCAAGCAGTGCTGGAATCGATTTTGGCACTTAAACCTTTGGAGGTGGCGGCTGGTATACAACCATTACAAGTTGATATTGTGCCCAATGAGGGCCTGCAAGATATAACTCTACCAGAAAATCACATTCTACTGCTACCATCCAAGGGCAACGTGCAACCCGGCTACACAGCGGACAAAGCCCAATTACGAGAGGATCAAGCAAACCGACATCTTGAGCAAATCCGCAAGCTCATTGTGGAAAAGTCCCTTCACTTCACAAATTTCCTACAAAATGCAAACAAGCGTGCAATACAAACAAGGTCACACCACAGAGTCAATGACGTTGCACACCTTCTGGACTACCATTGCAAGGTCTACAATCACTCCCGCAAAGTCATAGAGGACCTCAACCCACAATCTTCTGTACTGAAGGCTCTAAGACCCCTTCAACGCAGTGATCTCAATTCAAGTTCGGCATTGCTTCTTCCCAATGAAAGGGGTTCGACTAAAATTGTGCTTTCTCTGTCCTGGATTTGGCGTTCAAGGGTGATTCAGCAGACTGGAATGGCGCCACCTACTGGTGACACCTCCGACGACCCTGAAGCAGTGAAAGAATGTAAGTGTTTATAATCCGCTGCTGCAGCCAGTTTATTAATTTTTCAAAGTTTTACATGTTCATTGGCTTCGAGTGAGGGCCTTATCGCAATGGTGGGCAGAAGAAGTCAAGCTACTCTACCATGAAATGGAATGGACAGTCAGATATTTTTTATATCACATGAGAATATGGAGGGATTTCGCAACAGCACATGAAGGTGTTCATTCCGCTGCGGCGTACGCATGCCGGAAACGTGATTCTTATTTGCACCTTGCTGTTGAAGCGGACATCTTATTTACAGAATCAAGCATGCAGTATCGATCACCATTCTTTAACAGAACAAAATAACAAATTTATTCACATTTATAAAAAGCATTGCATATTTTGACAGATACATAGATATATACGACTGGATTGGCTAGTTAGAGGAGACGTAGAGCTGATCATCAGACCCATACTGCATGCCTCCCATGGAGGAAGAACTCCCCCTCCTGAATAACCCACTTACTACCTCTTCCTCATCGTCATCCTCGTCCTCATCCTCGTTATCTTCATCTTCCTCATTATCGTCCTCCGATTCTTCATTGTCTTCGTCTGCTTCATCCAATGTCGCTGCCTCCGAGTCCGCGGGATCGGAATCCTCATTACCATCATTCTCCGAATCATCACTTGAAGCCCCATCGCTGACATATCCAGAGGAGCCCCCATTGCTGTGCATTACATCTCCACTGCGCATGGTCCACAAGCTGTTATCAATACTGCTGGGTTGATCAACTAAAATGAACTAATTAGGACCCAAATCCCTGTTTGAAGAACAGGATGTTCTTACCTGACAATGGCTCAGGGCTCAATGGGATTTGAGCTGGTGCGTTGCGGAGCACGGAAAAAATATCAATATCGCCGGAATCAGTTCCACCTAGCAGGGAAAGACCTGCATTGCGGGGTGGCTCTGACAGCTGACTTGGCGCAGTAGCCAATAGATGCAACAAGTCCTGTTCTGCAGTAAGCCCGACATTGAGGTCGGGAGACTGATCCTCACTGGCAGGTAAGACGTCCCGCAGAGCCATACCCAAGAGATCCATGAGGTCTTGAAATTCCGCCGTAGTGGGGAGGTCGTCGGTGGCGTCTTCAACGACAATCTCCATGGGGGCGTTCTGGAGCACATACATGATATTGTCAAGCTCTGCTGGAGGTAACTCAGGCAGTGCTGTTTTCAGCAATTCAAGAAGCTCTTCATCATCTTGAGTTGGTGGCAAGTATGCAGGGGCTGCGTTGAGGACCTGCAGAAGTACATCTTCATTGTTGGGGGATGGTAATGTCCATGGTGCATTGTTGAGTAAAGCCAAAAGCTTGTTATGTTCCACGTCAACGTCCGGCGCGGACTCAGATTCCATCATGGCTGTCATTTCGTTAATTTGCATCCTGTGCTGTAATCAAATTGGAGCTGTTATGACTAGCCTCACGTTTACCTTATGTTTTCCTCATGTATTAACACATGCTCTTTTTCTTTCTTTCATACTTCCTTTTTCTATCGTACCATGCCTCTACCAGACCTATTCCTCATGTCTAATACTTCATATACGATCAACCCTTGAAACATACTTTAGTACTTCACGATCCTCACTATTATTACATGTTTAATGCACAGTCTTTAGCTTAGGTATATAAGCCAGACATCCATGTATCGTATTCTTCAGTCTACTATTACTTTTGATTCCTTGAAACCTACTACAGTTTGATACTGTTAAGAAACCCAGAAACCCTTTGAACGACTTAAGAAACCTTGAATACTTCGATTCTGTTCAAGAACTTGCCTGTCTTAGTCTCTTTTATAAAGACGACTATCGAAGGCATAACAGGAGCTATTGTACCTTCCGCTGCGGTGTGGAACATTCGTTTCATTTGTAGTTTCCAATGAACCGTGTAGTACTCAATGTCTTTGTTCGTCCCAGATCCCCTCTGAATCCCGACATCATCTTCCCAATAGAGTGCGAGAATCTTGTACAGAAAGAGGGGATACTTCTCCATTTCCAATGGTTCTTGCTGATGCTTCGGGATGACTGGTTGCGGCATCTCACGCCACACCTTGTCATAGAAACGCGCATGTGCATACACCGCGGGAATAAACTCTCGGAATGCCTGCACACATTCACTCACATTGGTCAAGTCGAGAATGCCGGTTGGAGGCATACTACCATCCAAATTATTCCACCAGTCATTTTGAAAATGAATGTCCGCAGGCAACCAGGGCACGAGATTCTCCAACATGTTTGTCCAATGTTGCACATCTTCCTGGAGGTTATGAGTTACCCATTTGTCCGGTGAGAAATATTCAAGCACGAGGATCTTCAGTGGACTGCACATGATGGGTGTGTGACCATTGCAAAAAGCAGCTCCAATCATGGTTAACAAGAACTCCTGCACCGGACCGATTAATGTTCATCAGAGGGCAATACCATCAGTGACTTGAAACCACATACCACTTCCATCTTCATGCCTGTTTCCAGCAACCTGAGATCTGCCTTGTCAAATCCAGTAAGTGGGAGGCATGTGGCCAAGTTGATGACAGTCTTGATCTGTGCAGCCAGTCGATAGGAGCTGTATATCAAAACATCCTCTTCCCAATAGGTCCGGTGGGGCGGAGGCTTGTCATGATAACGATGCATTCCTTGAAAGAAACAGAATGGCTTCTGAGCGAGAAACAGGCTGTTGTCAATGGATTCTACAGATTCTGACATGATGGTAGATGTAAAACCAGTATCTGATTGAAAGATGGAGACCTATATGATAAGGTCACCTGATTACTGCCAAACGCGGAATCAATATTGCCGTCAAAATTGATCCGTTGTGTGGCGGATAATTGTTTATATGTCTGTGGAGAGTGACACTGTCTGCAGAATATCGCATCATATTTTCAAGATGTACTGCAGCCGCGGCATCGGCTAGGCACATGGTTTAGTTGAATACCGTCCAGCGCTGCAGGCCATTCTTACTTTCATTGATTACATTTTCTTCCCGAGCGATTCCGCAGAACCAGTGTTTTTCAAAGACCCTTGTTCGATATCTGCGGAATATTGCAGCTACAGTGGTTATCCATTGTTTAATCAGTCCTGCGGACAAGGTTTCCTTTGCGTCGCAAACAAACTATCCCGCCGCGGAAACACGTCACAGGGTGACAACATTTTTCAAGATGAGCACCACCGCGGAAACGGGTGAGCACAATTTTTCAGTTCACTAATATCCACCGCCGCAGTGTATTGTGATTTTTCATTTTCTTGTGCATCTTCTCCACACGGAGTTCATTTGTTTTAAACACCTGTGTTCTATCCTATCCCGCGGCATTCGATACCCGACAGGTCTAATCCACCAACGTGGAAACACTGACGCATTACTTTTCCGCTGCGGACACATCGTCCTAGCTTCTATCGTTTTCTTAATATTCTCCACCATGGCGCAATGATCACCCAACCAACCCTCCCTGTCTTGTTGACTGCATGGTATTACTCATTTTCCACCTCACAAACTGTTTATTAACCATTGTTTGTTCTTGCTCTAAATCTAAATTTTCCGCGGATCTTGCAGAATGACCTGTCCACACACCTACACCCACCTATTTCACCTCCTCCCCCTCCAGCGCTTCACTTCCCAATCACCTCGCAAAAATTAAATTTTCCCCCTTTGTCTTCCGCCGCGTCCAATCCATACCCTCCCGCTCCTGCTCCCCCTCTAATCTAATCCGCCACCCCCCCTCCTCTGCATCCAACCATCCATCTACCAGCTATACATACTCACACTTGACCTATGTTTCCGCCGCACCCAATTCACTCACCCTCCATTTCCACTCACCCCAACCTGATTCCCCACCTACCCCCATCCTCCCCTCACCTACCTCTCCACCATGCTCCATCCACCATTCACCCACCCACCCTCCCCTCCCCCGCGCCCCATCTGCTATCTCACTACCTACCCCTACCCGCTCCGCTCATCTAGTAACACTTTATTACATTTATACTATATCTAATGAACTAATTATATTACCTTACTTACCTAGAATGTAGGACATCCATGGTGATCCATGGATCGCACTCAGTCATTAAGTTGTAGCTAGTCCACGGATCAACAAAGTCGCTACATTGTAACTTCCCTACCTGTCCACAATAGGCTTTGAAGCTTGAGTCCTTGGCTAATCTATTATTGTCATGGTACTTCAGTAAATTGCAGGAAATTTTGAAAACTTTGAATTCTTTCATCAACCCTTCATTCTATCTGCAGTGGCTATTCTGTGGGGAGTACAACAGGTTGATCGAACTGTTCAATGACCACATTGTAGCACTTGAAGCTCAAATTAAGGTACTTGTGTCCTTCTTTTCTCCACCATTCATTAAGGCTTATAAGTTTTGCTTTCAATCTGTTAAAAAAGGCGCTCGCTCATTCCGAGGCATGCTCCCATCATAAAACACAACCCCCTCCATTCAACACCACAGACAACCACTCATCTCAGCCTGCTGATTGGACTCCAGAATTCTTTCGAACCTTCCCAGAGTCCAGGAAACATGCAACAGGAGCCCCACCATCAGCTTCTAACCTCCGACGTCACTCTTCCTGTCTGCAACTTCCCCCTTTTGCCTTGTCCACTGAGCACCGTTCACCTGAAACCGCATCTCCCAATAGTGTATCCAATCGAGGGGCTCTGATTGGCAATATTCACATCCATTTAAACAATGTGGGTAACATCTGGGGGACCAAGTACAATTATACAGAGGTCAAGGATCATTCAACGCACAAGAGGTCTCGAGGTGAGTTATATGATTACTTGACTGGATATGTAAGTAACAGAATCTAATGGTCACGTACAAATTTGGCGTGTGTAGGTAATTGACACCCCTAATTGCTGGCATCATGCATGACCTGCGCAGAACACCCAATAGTCTGCCACTTTTTATCATGTCCACAATCTTTTCTTTTTTGTTCTACTTCATATATTATCAATGCTTCTATTTTTCTCGAGCGCCATCTGCTTTCCTTTCTCTTTCCTTACACCAATGTCATTTTGTTCAGTCTCATGCTTGACCTAGCAATAGATTCATAGTTTAGCTCTGATATTGTGTTGAACACAAATTCCAAAAATCGTGTCATTACATAGATACATATAGAGATTCGCTTGTGAATTAAATGTTACTATCATAACTTCGTGTTGGTGTGCCAGGATTGTTTTGTGTGATGATGTTGAATGCCAATCCAGGCCTGCGTTTGGAGATTTGAGTGTCCCCATATCGTTGTTGAATGGATTTTGTATGGGAGTGTCATCTGACTTGAATCACACGATATTTCAAGTGTTTATTGAAGACTTGCATTCTTTGGTGGTGTGACGATTCTGGCCAGGCTCTCAGTCTTTTGTAGAGGCTAACATCGCACCTTCTGACCTACATCACCAAGCGACAGCCCAACCACATCCTCCTTGCCCTCTGGTCGCTCCATGCCCCCTCTCTCTCTGAATCCACCTCATCAGTCAATATCAACACCATCAACCACCCCTCGCTCACTGATCAGAACCACCCAGACCGCCAATGGGCACATCGCCAGGCTGCGGAAGTGCAGAACCATATCTCTGATAGTCTGGGTGAGGGGATTTTGTTGAGGATTATTCCAGAGAGGAATAGTTTCCTGTCATGAATGTGAGTAGGAGTATGGCAGTGGGTGCGACCTGGTGGGCTTGGTGGTGTCAACGCCGCACTCACCAGAGCAAGTGATACATAGGCGTGTTTTATTTGTCTCCTATTGACAGCGGTGTGGGATGGAGTGCAGCAGGTCGTCACTGACTCTCTTGATCATTAGTCCAGCTCAAAGTTGGGCTGCAGCTGCAGCCCAGCACGTGCAGGTACATTGGTGACATTTGTCAGCGCCTTCCATTTAGAGTAACCGTACCCCTAATGCTGCATAATCTACATCTCTCTGTCATTTCTTATCATGGCTCGTGCCATCTTACAATAAATGGGCTACACTAACTTTTGCACTTGGGTTATGGAGGCCTATACTAAATATGTTGACACTCTTAATCTGCTTATGTTAGCAGAAGACAGTGGAATTGATGAAATCCTAGCTCATATTCAACAAAATCTTGCCATGTTTGATTGCATTTGAAAAACTTGCTACTTTAATCCCTGAGGCCACATCCCCAAGAGTGGAACTCTTCACAATGCTTTTGAATATGCCAAGGACCCCTCCCAGCACTATCTCTTCATTAAATCCTTCTGTGTCACTCCCCTTGTCTTCGAGGTGATTGTGCAACTTATTGAGGATCATCCTATATTCCATAATGATTCCAACAACAAGAATGATAAGAAAGCTGCCTCATGGTTGACACATGGATGGCCCTAGGGCATGTGCAAAATGTGTGACTATTCGTGACTCTTGGGCTGCAGCTGCAGCCCAACTTTGAGCTGGACTATTCTCGAGGCCCATGGGTGCAGACTTTCGTCCTCTTCACACTGAGATAGTGCTCTGAGCAATGATTTGAACTCTTGTTGGCTGAATCGTGGTGCGAAAAATATGATACAGTTATCTAGACAGTGTGAATTATATACATAGAACTATTGGCTAGCAGGTTGAATGAGTGTGCTGGCTTAGGTATCTGTATTTATGATATATAGCTTGAACACCTCCCCAGTTGCTATATATGCAAAAGAAATTCAGACTGTTGTCATACGCTTTTTGCTATCTGAAGATGATACAAATGAGAGGTGTTGGTGTTTTGTGGGTGACATTGAGCTTCGAAGTAGTGGCTCGAGTATCAAGAGGAGGGCAATGTACATAGGCTGCAGATAATGTGGTTTCACAGGAATCTTGGTTGGCCAAATGTTGCAATTTGGACTACATATATACAGTTCAACCACACATAAACTACAAATTACAGTTCCATAAAATCATGAGACGAATAAGGATCTCGGTGATGAGACTCGCAAGTGGCCAGCTCTAGAATCTCGACTCACTAACTTATTTTGCTCAAATTTCGCGATTTTGTGATCTTTCATATTGACATATGATTGAGACACCTAAAGACTAGAGAGTAGCTATTAAATCTCTAACAAGTCGAGACAACGAGACTATACCTAATTATACAGAGTTGTGTATACATGGTGAAGTCTAGAGTGTAACGTCGGAAACAAGAGTAGCAGAAACCTCTTTTTAGAAGTGTATATGAGGACGATAAATGAGTCATATGAGAGTATATCTCGTTCTCCAAGGAAACATGCGTCAAGACAACTAGACTAGTCTGTCGAAGCAAGGAAATGGATGTAATTAAATCTGTAGTGACATAACACTTGGAGTCTACAACTTGTAGCAACCAGGATTTGGCATGACGGCATTTCTGGTGATAACACAGCGCGAACAGCACAAGTCCATCAGAGTTTGCTGGCACCAGTGATGCGTTTGATGCGCTCTTCACAGAGACAAACCTAACATGGTGAGGGTGTGTGCGTGCTAGATTGAGCGTGACAGTCCGGTGTAGCTACAAGCAACCGTGCCCATTGTTCTGGATACTCCCAAGACAAGGCACAAGTCGTTGAGATCATAGTGGAGATATTTATCAGTCATACGTACTCTGTTCAAACGCTTTGTGTGATGAGGTAGTCAAGAGGACCTGTTGTTGCAATGAAAACGAGCTGGTTAGTAAGAAAACCAAGTGGACTTTGTCTAAATCTAGACAAAGAGACTGCGGAGTACAGAAGACAGCAACGATTGCTATCAAGGTCTAGCCTTATGAACAGGTGATCTTCAGTGCCCTCAACCGTCGGATTGGTAGTTTGTGATCTGGGTGTGTAATTATCTCACTAGCGCAGATCGCGACATCTCAGAACAGCAAGTCTTGTGGAATTCCAAGCCTCTTAGTATTTCACAAACAATTATGTACTCAAACATTGTCTCAACCTATAAAAGCGCCCATGTATTGTAGATAGAAGGCAAGCAATTTAGCACCCATTTGAACGCAGAGTTCCTGTTGGAATTTAAGGGCATTTGTGCGAGCCAAGTTTAGCTTCGAGTCCTAGTCATCGTGTTCACTTTGATAAAGTCTCAGTTTCTTAAAGTTGAAAAGGTCAGAGTCTTTGCATGTAGTGAGTCTCGAGTCAAACCGATAGTATTTCTTGAGCGTTGTTCAGAGTGATATCAATTTAGAGAAAGTTTTAGTTGTCAAGTCTCAAGGGACATGCATGTATTTTGGTGGTACTGTGTGCTCTAATTGTCTCGAGCTTGTCTTTTGAAGCGTTTCAATCAATATCGTATTTTGAGAGTGTTTTTGAGAGTATTGTTGTAGAGATTTCGAGTTTTCACATCTATATTGCATTGTGATGTTCAGCCAGTCCTATAGTTTCAAGTAATTGTCTCAACTAGTTTTCACTGTTCAATTCAAACCTTCTATATATCTTAAAACCTTACAAATTCCCTCCTGAAACTTTAACTAATCATATTTGATTGGTGTCTTGTGTTGTGACCTCTTATATTAACAAGTCTACGAGGCATGCTATTACCCTGAGACCCTCAGAAAGCCTATCTACAAACTCCTACGTTGACACTCGACTTATACATCGCCACGGATAAAGCCTACGAAGGCATGTGATGCCATCAATGGGGATCACTGTGGAACAAGACCTCTAAGAAGCTACGACCTTAAGCGCCGAAGAGCTCCGATCCTATCCTTGAGTCCGAAGGAGGTCTAGACCTCACAAGTCGGGACTATCGGAGGACAAAGGAGACTTAGGAGAAGGAAACAACAAAGATGAGGGTTACGAATGCGATCGGACTTGGTCGAGGCCAGTCTGAGGGTACCAATGGATGTGGTGAAGCCGGACTAACTGGTGTAAAAGAGGTTCAACCCTCATAATATGGCATGTGATTCAACTCACCAAGCTTTTCTTAGTACTACTTAGTATGCCAGAGTGATCGACAGCTCTCCAAAGACACTCTTGGCTCTTTCTCTTAGTTTCTCTTATGTTTGTTTCGACTCTCTTAGCCAAACCCCTACTCTCGTATAAAAAGCCCTGTAAATCATAGAATAAAGAGTAGAAAATCTCCCCAAGACTTAGATAGCAATTGTGTGTGTCTAAGGGCCCAAAGAGTTGTTTCTCGCATACTTTGAGTGCGACTAGTGTGTTGAATTTGATTGGTTTTTGTTGGATTTTGTGTGTTTGCAAGCTCGGTCATTGGATTGTTGAGTGCATTTGCCTGACTAAGGCTCGATTGTTGGTTCTAAGGACATCTTCAGTCGTGGACTGTTGTGTCTCTTGTCAGAGTTAGTGGGAGACGTTGCCTTTGTACACCTGTTGGTTGTCTTAGGGTCATCTTTGCTATCTCTTTGGGTTATTTTATCTCGAGCCTAGACACTGGCATCATTCCTCGGTCGTCTACGACGCTTGGACTTGCTACCTCTAGTTTAAAAACACACTTAATTTGGCTGCTCCTTGTGAGGAACTGGACAACTTGTCACATTTCCCCCTCAAACACGCAGTACTGTTGTAGGTTCAGACATCAACAGACACCTTCATAGCTCGTAACAAGACCTTAGACCTTCTATTGAGGTTGTTGGTTTGTTGTGTTGTTGTGTTGGTGTTGTATAGGTGTTTCCCCGCGCTCAGCACATCAGCGTTTATTTCCTTTTTCTATTTTCAATCTCTTGTTCCTTCGTTCTGCATTATAGCCTTGTCCTAGCATGGATCCTAGGCCTGGGCGCTTCCAGTTCTGTATCTTTTTTGTAATTATATTTTCTGCTAGTTTCCAGGCTGTTCCTTGTCTGGTGCTTCTGCATTCAGTTAGGATATGTTCTAGGGTTTCTGTTGTGTCGCAGGTTCTGCACTTCCCTCTATATTCTAGGTTTTGTTTATTTAACCAATAGTCACCTATTTTTTGTCCGTCATGCATCGCACTCCACATGAAGGCTCTGATTTTTATTGAGATATCTTTATTTCTAAGTGATCCCCATATGAGTTTGTCATTGGGGAGGGCCCTTTGGTCGCTATTGATTGCATATCTAGTAATATCTAGTCTTCTCATTGTGGCTGTGCGTACTGAGTTCCCATGGTGGTCGACATCACGCGTGTCATGGGTTTGTCCATTCCCATTACCATCTGTCTCTGAGTTAGCCTCTCTTGCTAGACCTTTCTCATGTTTCAGCTGCTTTTGTTTTCTTTCGAATTTCATTATTCCCTTGTATAGTGTTGCTTGTGTCATCTCACTTAGGCGTGCACCAGTGATCAGGAAGTTGGGTGCGTGCTCTAAGTTTGTTATCTTGATTTCTTGCTCAGGTGTGTGTGGGTTTTTCAGTGTTTCTTTCGCCTTCCAGCATTGGCCTGCCAGGAAGAGTGTTCTTCCTACTTGTGCTCTGAGGTGCGTCAGTGTCGCCCTTAGCAGTTCTTCGTCTGGGTAATCGATCATATCCTCATTTTCCAGGTGCTTGCTTTTTTCAGTGAGTAATACTGCCATTTGGTTTGTTTTGGTTTTTATTTCTACATCTTGGTTATGGAATTGTTTTGCTATTGTGTAGATTGCAGTCAGTTCTCCGCTTGTGTGGCTTAGGTAGCCCCCTTCAATTCTTATTATTTTGTTTTCATATTCCGGTTCTTCATTTTGGATCCATATGGCAGTCCTGGTTTGGACGTTTTGTTCATTTTCGTTTAGGCATTCCTTTGCTATTTCTATTCTGATTATTTCTCTTTGTTCCTGGGTCTCTCTCTCGGGTCTCTTAGCTGGTGGGTTGGAGGGTTTTGGGTCTCGGTTACCGAAGACTCTGTATTCTTCTTCAATCCTCGTTGCGAGGATGTCTGGGTTGAAGTACATTGGGCCTGGTGTTCTCCTCATTGTGGTAGTTCTAGCTGCGTTGGGGGGTACATGTTGGTGTGGGTTTTCTAGGTACTGTGGGTTGGGGGTTTTAGGGTTCCATTTCTCAGTCAGGCATTGGACCCATTGGTGCGCTAGTTTCACGCAGTAGTTTGGGTGTTTGCACCCTGCCTGTTTGTGTAGTGTGCATTGCCTGCATTTGCACTTCGTCAGAGATTCATGTTCTATTGGCCATTGGGTGTTGGCCAGTTGGTTTGCGTCTGCTACTGTGTACATTTTGTCGGTGTTTCTTAGGCATTCAGCCACTTTTCCTTTTTGGTTGGGAAGTCTTTGTGTTTTGTCTATTCCGGGGTGGTGCCATATTGGCATTGACTCTTTCATTTCCTGTGTTAGGAGTGGGGGGTTCAGGGATAGGTTGTACTTTTTGGCCGTCGACAGTAGCCTCATCAGTCTTTTTGGGAGCCGGCTGGTTTTGGAGCTTGTGTTGACTTTCCATGTTTGTATGAAGGGGTTTATTCTTGTTTTTGGGTCCTCTAGTTTGGATTGGTTCGTTGCGGCGTGGCTGAGGAGTTTGTCCAATACTCGTGTCCATGCTGGGCATGGGTTGCTTTGCATGAGGTACGTTTTCAGTATCATTAGGTCTATCGCGTCATTTCTGACTCTTATGTCCACTACTTTTCTTCCTCCTTGGGTTATAGTCTCTTTGAGTACTGATGTTCTTATAGGAGGTGAGATTCTGTTGCCCTCGTTTTTCCCCCACATGAATGTACTGACTAGTTTGTTGCATCGCTTCTCTGATCTCTCGTCCATTCCGTGTCCTCTAGTGGCGTATTGTGTCATTCCAGGTACATACATTCCGGTTATTAGCCTTCGTCCTTCTTGTGTTGGGTGTCCTCTTTCCCACCGCTTTAGTGTGGTGTTGATTTTGTCAATTGTTCCATTCCATATTGCTTCATGGTCGACATTGTACCCGACCCAGGTCCCCAGCACTCTTACTGGTTGACCTTCCTTTGCTATTTTTATATTTACGTCTAGCCTTCGCTGACCTTCCTGTAGTGCTCTAGTGGTTCTGAGTCGGTCACAATAAGGTTCTCTTCCTAGAGGTATGATTTCGGTTTTGGATATGTTGAATTTGGCTCCTGACATTCTGCACCATTCATCGAGGAGGGTGAACAGGTCGTTGATGTCATTTGCTTCTGAGAGGTAGATAGTCGTGTCGTCTGCAAATAGTGAGATTTTAACTTCACCTTCTTCATCTATTTGTATTCCTTTCAGGTCTGATTCTCGTATTAGTTCAGCTAGTGGCTCGATGGCGAGGTTGAAGAGGAGGCATGACAGGGGGTCTCCCTGTCGTACTCCCCTTGTGACTTGGTAGGGTTTTCCTTTGGTGCCGTTAATTATGACAGTTGTGTTTGCGTCCTTGTATAGGTTTTGGACTGTCGTTTTAAAGGATGTTGGGAATCCAAACTTGTCTAGGACTAGCCACAGGTAATCATGCTTGATTTTGTCATATGCTTTTTCTTGGTCGAGGCATATTATCGCTCCGTTGTTCTCTGTTGTGTTGCACAGATATGTCAGGGTTTGGACCAGGTCCGTTTGGTCTGAGATTTGGCGGCCTGTCATAAAGCCAGCTTGGTCTGGGTGAATGATATTTTGGACGGTCTTGCCCAGTTTTGTCGTTAGTGCACATGTCATGATCTTGTAGTCCGAGTTTAGGACTGTGATCGGTCTTTAGTTTGCGATGTCTGTCTTGTCGTTTTTCTTATATAGGGGGCACATCCATCCTTCAGCAAAGCAGGAGTTGTCTTCTGGGCCATACTCTGCGAAGTTATTGAAGAGTATTTGGAGGTATTTTTCAAGGTCAAAAACGGGTTGGTCTTCTTTTTCTTTATTCCGTTCGTTTTCATTGCTTCTGTAGTCCTCACTGAGTTTTTTGTAGAGCTCAGTGATTATTCCGAGACGATTGTTTTGATACATAGAGGAGTACTAGACTGCTGTTTGTAACTACCAACCTAACTCTGCCAGCCAACTGAGATCCATTGAATCTCATGAAAAAACAGCTCTGCAAATTTCTGTGTTTATGACTGAAAAACATGAGTTTCTATGCAAAATTCTACATGATTAATAATAAAAAACTGAGTGTGTGCAGATTCACACAGATACTTCTGCACTTTCTGTGCACCTGCATTGTCATTTCTGCGTAAAAAAGGTCAATATATGCATGAAATATGTTGAGATGGGTAATATCTTACCCCAATGTGACGTTCCTTTGAGGGAAATTATTGTGGATTAGATAGTATAGCTCATCTGGCCAATCCTCTAATGCAATGAGGAAACCATCCAAAGGTGCCAGAGCCCAGTACCCTCAGATATCGTCGATGGCAATCTGAAAGAATACCTAGGGGAGGGAAGGCAACAGTATTGTGTAAGCAGATGCCCAGGGCAGTGGGGAGGTGGTAGAGGGAAGACAAATGGGAGGCTGCTTTGTAAGTTTGCAACTGGGCAGGTAACAAAGACATAGGACAGTCAGACCCCAAGCAGATTAATAAATGTAATTTAAGGGCCATTATAATTGTCAGTGGCTAGTTTATGGTGAGGAGATAGCATAGAGGTCCACACCCCCCAATTTTGTTAGTCTCTCCTTCTTGTAGTCAACTTCACCTCCACATATTTCATATATCATTACAGCCGTTTGCATAATTAATTGCCCCATCATTTTTTGGAATCCTATTTGTTCACATTTGATATTTCTCCCCCATCAGCGGGCCAGGGGGACCAGCAGTCAAAAATGCGAGAAATTGAGGCCTGTTGCGCTGGTATTGCACGCATTGCACACAGATTAATGAGTTGTTGCAAGGGATTTGACTATGAAACAACTTGAGACTAGTAATTACTTATAAATATTTAATAAAATGGTATCCACAACTTAAAATTCAAAATTTAGCATCAAAGAATAGCACTGAGCCAGTTCAGGCTGTTCAGCATACTCTTCTGTGATTTTTCCATCAATATTTTACCACCTTACGATGTTTTTATGCATCTCAATTGTCATATGATATCCTTTAGGTGTCATGGGATATAAGGGATAGATAGTATTCGTACATCGTTGTGCTGAACTGAGGGTGGATGGGTCTTATCGACCCTGTTTCGGCCAAACAAACAAAGATTTCGAAAAAATGATGGGGCAATTAATTATGCAAACGACTGTACCCTTGTGAAATTATCACTCTTACAATTGTTCTCCTCTATCTCCTCTTCCCCTCTCACACTTTTCCCTTAGCATTCGCATAAACTCTTATCTCGGTCTTTGTACCGCAATCTGGCTGAATTTTGCCATAGGCTTGTGAACCAGTTCGACCGTCACAAAAAAGGCACGTGACTAAGGGTAACGAACTAGTCTGGTTCACGAGTCTAAAATATTATTTAAGTATAATCTTTCCGTTTCCTTATACATAAGGGAGTGGCGAGCCTCAATGTGTACGACCAAACACCCTTGGTGCTCACTTCCTGATTGGGAAAGGTACCCAGTCTTCCGATGTGCTCTCACACTTTCTTCACCCTTGCTACAGCTTTCTTAGTCCTGTTTTCACAACATCTCACACATGTGGAACACGTAGCTGTATTGGCAGAGATAAAGACTGAGCTTTGGTACAAGTCAAGAGCACTGGCGGATACCCTCCCCGAGTGCAGTGACGCCCCATCCACATCCACGGCATCACCACAAGCATCGGAGAATGGCATCAAACCCACACAGCCTTGTTATCAATGCCAAAAATCATACATATGGTGCGACATATATAGCCACGGATGGCGTTCAACGACATTAAGTCCTTGGCTAATTGATTCTCGTCATCGTACCTTAGTAAATTGCAGGAAACTTTGAAGACTTTGAATTCCTTCATCAATCCCCCGTTCTATGTGCGGCTGCTATTCCTAGGGGAGTACAAAAGGTCGATCAAGCTGTTGGACGACTGCGCTGTAGCACTTGAAGCGCAAATCAAGGTACTCGCGTTCTTCTTCTCTCTACTTTTTAATACCACTTACAAGTTCTGGTTTAAATATGATACAACAGGCACTCGCTCATTCCGAGGCATTCTCTCATCAAACAACACAGCCCTCTCCAGCCAACGCCACAAATGAACACCCATCCCCACCTGCTGGTCGAACTCCAGAAGTCCCTCGAACGTACTCCGAACCACCAGAGTCCAGGGAACATGCAACTGGAGCCCCACCATCAGCTTCTAACCTCCGACGTCACTCTTCCTGTCCGCAACTTCCCCCTTTTGCCTCGTCCACTGAGCACCGTTCACCCGAAACCGCGTCTCCCAATAGTGTATCCAATCGAGGGGCTCTGATTGGCGATATTCATATCCATGTAAGCAATGTGGGTAACGTCTTGGGGACCAAGTACAATTATACGGAGGTCGAGGATCATTCGACGCACAAGAGGTCTCGAGGTGAGTTGTATGATTACTTGACTGGATATGTACGTGACAGAATCTAATTGTCACGTACAAATTTGGCACGTGTAGGTCATCAATGCTCCTGATTTCTGGCATCGTGCGTGACTGGTGAAGAACATTGACACCCCAGTACCCTTTCAATTTTCATTATATTATGTCCCATTATTTTCTTTTTTTCCGCGTTTTACTGCATACATTATCAATGAATTCCATTTTTTTTATCAAGCACTAGCTGCTTTTCTAGCTCTTTCCTTACACCAACTACATTCATTCCGGCCGATTCTCTGGCTAGTATAGTCACAATTTAGATCTGGATGCTGTCTTGAGCCCGGATTCCGAAATGATGTCAATATATAGAGATAAAATACAAATAAGAGCTCGATTATGAGTCGGTTCTATTGTAATCGAGTGTTGGTGTGCCCGAGAATCGTCGATTTTTGGGTAGGGCGCTTCAGCGGTTGTCGCGCCAAGGCCCAAGACTTCGATGTGGTAGATCCTGTGATGCGGGGTGATGGAAAGACGCACGACATCGAAGGCCGATTCAGTGAGAAGCATCTCTTGTGTGGAAGAAGCGCAAAACATAGATGGCACTCGGCGGTTCTCCGTCTCTGCACAAGTTGGACCGGAGAGGGCGTGGTGTGGGGTTTGAAAGAGTTTGTAGGCAACAAGATAGTCCGTGTCGTTTCTTCTGTATGGACGTCTGCAAATATTCTGAGAGTGGAATCAGGGCACCATCTGAAATATTTGATATCCTTCAGTACCATTTTGGGCTGGGAAATCGACGCGATTTCTGGTATACGAATCCTGCTTTTTTCAAGCCAGTTGAAGGTTTAAGTCCCCTTGTATCTTTGCCTTTCCAGCACTATCATTGACCTATTTTTCATATTTCTCAACACAATCCCCAACGGTGCTACTGTTAATAATCAGGGTTGATCATTGGGACAAGCCATTCCCTTCGAACAGCCTCTTGAACAGCCTCTCCCGTTCTGGATGTCACGACAGGAAATTCCACCTTCCGGTAGTATAAAAGGACCAACTTTTGATGGTACCTGATGGTACCTGAAATCCCCGACGTACCCGAGACTACCCACTCCTCTTAAATGTGCTCCGACATTTTCTTCACTTTCGCTGCGACAGTACTGATCTTATACGCTCAGCATCTGACAAGCGCTCAATGTATCCACGGTGCAAGAGGAATGAGCGCTGCATGCTCACTGCAATACACACCCCTTTCGGTTGCTCTGGGTCATGACGGCGCGTCTCAGAGCCAATCATCACCACCGGAACCACTGGCCTCAGATGGTGGCTTCAACGAGGCACAACCTTGCTATCAGTGCCAGGAACTGTGCACAAGGTATGCTATATATACACTGATTCATTTTCACAATCACATATCCTGTTAATAGGGACCTGCAGGAAGCTTTAAAGACGCTCCATGCCTTCATCGATTCTCCGTATTATTTACGGCTATTATTCTTTGGGGAATACAGGAGGTTGATCAGCCTGTTTGATCACCAAGTGATAGCACTTGAGGCTCGACTCAAGGTAATAATCCCCTCGTCTGGTTGCATTCGCACGTTATGACTCATCGCGACTCCTGCAGTTGCTCATCCATTCAAAACCGTGTCCCCATCGTGCCACGTCCTGCGCTCCATCCGAAACCAAAATCGATTGCTCAGTTCACTCTGCTGACACCACCCAACAACGTCATCGAACATGTGTTGAATCTTCCGACACATCCAGACCTAAGAAACCACATCATCTACGACGTCACGTTTCGTGTCCCCAATTCCTTCCTTTCACCATACCTGCCAATACCAGTATGAACCCCGCTAACACGTCTCGAAGCACTAGCTCTAGTCGAGGGGCTCTTATTGGGGACATTCATATCAATCTGAACAATGTCGGCAACGTCTGGGGTACAAAGTACAGTTATACGGAGATCGAGGATCATTCGACGCATAACAAGTCTCGAGGTCAGTTGCTCAACTATGGGTAGAGTATGCCATTGAAGGCTGATCTAATAATGGCATGGAAATTTTAGGACATCGTTCTTAAATAAGACCATATTTTCTCCAGCAACGAAGTCTTGCTCATCCCGTAACTGCGTTGTCTTTTCGTGTTGCTTGCTTTCCTATCTATTTACATGTTTATTGGTTTGTAATTTCACTATATTTTCCAGGGTTCATGTTTATAGTTAGTGGGCATATTCTATCGGACAACCATGTCGTGAGATGAGACAGTTGTACAGTATCAAGACACGATGAAGATTGTACATTTCCCGATGTGATTTATCAGCACAACACAAGGACGACATGTTAGATCTAGGTAGGTACGTGTATGTGCTTGGATCTGCTTATATGCCTATGAAACAATTTCGTGATCCATCTAGATAGACTATGCGGTCTAGGCCAAAAAGGTACTGGTTTGCTGTTGGGAGGTGTTAGTGAAGATCGAAAAAGAAGGGATTCTGAAGAGGAGGCAGAAGAAAACTCATCAGATATTGAATTCCGACGGTAATTGCTAGTCGGAAACTCGATGGTATAGCTATTCCGGCTCTGTCGACTCTCCAGTCCTTCGAATGAATTAATATGAAACACAGTCCGGAAAAACGGCAGGGCCGGCATTACCTTCCAGTAGTTCTTCCACAGCTCGTTCATCCGTTTAGAAGCCCTGTCCATATTTTTTCCTTTCGCTTCTGGATTCACGTGCACGCTATCCCACATTGTCGTTACGAGCGGGGTTACGTGTGCGTTGTAGTTCCCCCAGAATGACTTCGTAACATTTCTTCTTGCTGGCTGGCATTCGTATATTTGTTATAGGGTGAAAGTAGAGCACACGAACGAAGGAGTGGTTATTAATGGTGTATTTATCAGTGGAGTGCCCCCAGTGTCCTGGAAATACACTCAGACAAGCTGTGGCACAGTGTAAGGGTCTTGTTCAGAGCTGTCTACGCTACGAACAGAGGTATATACGTGAGGGTGGCAAGCCTCTGCGAAATGATTGATTTTCAAGCTTAAAATTTGGACAGAAGATCGACTCTAGTACTTCGACCGGGAGAGTCATCGTTGTTTGCCTGGTCATAATCCGATGAAGGGCCTGCCTGTCGAGCAACCAACGTGGTCGAAGAGGACCATAGCTTCTCTTCCATTACTCCAAAATTCGATGGAATACGGGCCATGATGTCATTGACGGTTGTGAGAAACATTGTCGGCGTCTGTCGCTTGTATATTGACCAGAAATCAGGTATACAACCGAGGTCTTATGACTGCGAAAGAGAAGAAATGGAACCTAGTAACGATAAGTTGTCGAGTTCAGACTCGGAGCCAATGATGCATGTGCCCGAAAAATAGACCTATGAGGGTGCCCATGCGCACAGTAGCCACAAAGTGGGGCAGGAGCAGGAGCGGGAGGTTATTTATGGGTAACCGCAGTTTGATGGCTAAGCGCTAGCTGAGCGCCGAGCTCCAAGGCTCCAATCGGTGTTCGATGCAAGTGATCTCATGCTGAACGTTACGTCTATTAGTCACAAAATTTTAGGATCTATAAAAGGTCTCCGTATTCCCCAGATATTCCAATAACGAGCATCCGAGCTCTACTATAATCGAGAAGCCCAGCAATCGACATCGAAATTACCCACGATGTTCTCGAAATCCTTTTCCTTCCTTGTGGCAGCTTGCACTTTACTTCCTCTTGTTCACGCCGACTTTCTCATTTTCTTCGCCACATCCAACGACGTTACCGAAGGTGGCACATTTGCTGATACAGAACTCTTTCTGGTCAACAATCCTCCTTCCTGTGACGATATCAGCAAAGTCGTACCCATTCCGGCTGGCAGCGGAAACGGCGACCCTAACGACGCTAGTAGCGGAGGATTTGCTTGCGATGGATGCGATATTTCCAAGGCGCCAGACGATATGGAGATTACTAGGTTGGAAATTTACGATGGACCTGATGCTGTCGGTTCTGCCACGGATAACCCTACCGGAATTACAACGGATGCGGTCGGGCATATAAGTGAGTACAAAATCATTGCTACTCCGTTAAGGTTCTCCATACTCAGTTTGTTGTTTTTCAATGATCAGCTTTACGCCCCCAAGCAGACAATCCGAGCGTTTTCGATATCCAATGGGTCAGCTTGGATGGGAACAGTTCGGGAACGAGAGGAACTTGCGACAGAATCACTGGTGGACAGTTTTTCCAGTGTCCTATGGGGGCTGTTAACCCACACGGTACTGAGATTTTCCAGTGCCACACCGATTTGGTTCTGGTGAATGGTGTTAACTGAGACGCTGACGAGCCTCGAAATAAATGTCCCCTACAACGTCAGAAATGGGGGATCTGGCTCCGAGTAACCACGAAATGGTTATTTTACAATATGCATAAATCTTCAAATGTATTTATTTACTGTGATTGACTTCAAATCTCGATTGTTCGACCAAGAATTTCTGTTTAGGTTAGGAGAGGTGTTGAACTGTTAATCAATGTGAGCGGGTGGTGCCACAACTACGGCAAAGGAAGGCACGTCTCCCGATGAAATGCAAGCAGGCTGTTCGCTGGGCTCCCAACACCTTCCAGGTGTACACCTACCAATATCAGCACGGACCCCAATATTATGTCTCAAAATACTAGCTCTAGCCAAGGGGCTCTGATTGGGGACATTCATACCAATCTAAACCACGTCGTAAATGGGTGGGGCACGAAGTATTGTTCGGAGATTGAGGATCATTCGACGCATTAAGGGTCTCGAGGTGAGTTTCCCAATTGCGGGTAGAGTACAACAAACAATATCGTGACCCAAAATTCTGTGGTGCCTCCTTAACGTCCGACGATGATCTCCTGATATTTACATTCTCTCGATGATGGCCTCCTCCACACAGACGTTTTCATCCCTTGTTTTCCCTATCCCGTTGACGTATCACGTCCCATTACATCCCTCTATCAAGGTCCGAGTCCTGTCGAAGCCGCAAGCTCTGAATAAAATTAGAACGTGGCTTCGTGAAAATCACGCATTTATGTGAGTAAAGACAAAGCCGGCTACAACTCGCCTACTCCTGTCTCATTCTGATCAGATGCCTTTCCTTCAACCCTTCATGAATACGGCACGTCCTGTCTTACAACAACACTCCACTTATTCCCCAGCATTTAAAATTGCTGAAGAAATGGAAAGAGATTTCTAACGACGTATTCACGTCTCATCTGCGAGACAAAGATGGCGTTCGTGAGTGTAACTCTCCTGATGGGCTTTTGCTTCGGGCCCAGTGGTGCGAAGGCACATTGAAGACATTCATCTGGGCTTAAAGCGAGCATAGGCTTCTCTTCATCGATGTTTGGCCTTTATCTTTTCTCTACAGACGCTGGGTATGCTTGTGTAGTGAACGGTTTGCTCAAGTTCGTTCGAATCACTCCCTCCTCGAGTCTCGAAAGTAATCGCCAACAGTGTCATTTTTGTATAGCCCTCGACGGCTCAGACACATGCCAAAAAATCAAGCGCATCTGATGTTTTCAGTTTTCAACTCACAACGAGACCATCAAATGCAGGAGACATCCCTGTCGAGGTTGTAAACTGACATTCACGGATCCATTGCAGAGATTCATTCATGAGAAGAAGAAACATCCTGAGTTTATGCATAAGGAGAGGCCTAAGAAGAAGCATCGCTTTTCAGAGATTGCAAGAAGAGGAGGGAGTCGACGCTGTTAGTGACGCTGACCATCGAAGGCAGGGTTCATCTCGTATGAGTATCATGATGATAAGCGTTTTTTTCCATGATTGTCTGTGAAGTCCACTGATTGGCGAGTCATATTTGAGGGGTGTGGCAGTGACTCATCGTGGGTGGTCTTGGAGAGTATCGATTACGGACGGACGTTGTAGTGCGGAACCTGGACATCCGTGAGATGAAGAGTAGGGTCTCCATAGTGAGGTGCAAAAGGTCTAAAAATAGAGCAGTGCTGTAAGCGTAGCAACATGGGGTCTGGTATGTACAAAGGTTCCTAAACGCGTAAATATTGACAAAATTCTGTGATATGTATGGACGAAGGTAAGAGTAAAATAATAGGCTAGGACAACATTCGAACAAGTCCTTTAATCAGTGCAAAGATCAATGATGTAATATACAGGCCACTCGCCCCAATTGTGACAAGGGTTGTTTTTAGTTGACCAACAACGCTAGCGTCTGGGTAGTGGAAAGAGTTGGGGATCATTGGGCCCAGATAAAGTCTGTCCAGATGGTGGGGGAGAGGCGGAACCTGGAATGCCAGTGTTGACACCGTTGGAGCCAGCTACCGGAGCCGGCGCAAAACGTTGCACATCTGCATATCGAGGTGGTCCACCATTTGTATCATATGCGGGTAAAGCTTCTTTATCCCCTAATTGCCCGTAGTCAAGTTCAACATTCTGGTCTCCGATCCTACGCCCTCCTGCGTCTATATCTCCTGCGCGAGTTGGCCTGATGACTTGACCGTTTGGGTTAAGGTGAGCATTTGGGAATGCACCCCACCTCGGAGGGTATGACTGTGGATTGTAAGGATCGAATGCGGGTGCAGGTCTCCGAGGACCATAGGAATCGTTTCCCTCGGGATGGTATAGGCCCACATTATTTGATCGGTTGCGCCGTGCTCGTATAATGAAACTATTCGGAAGCTCGGTCAGGGTATTAATGCAACATGGTGGAGGGTGCTACGCACGAGCGATAAACGAGGACGAATAAAACTAGGAGAGCAATGGAAATAAAGAGGTATTCAAGTGCTCTCTACGACAATGATTGAGTTTCAAGCCTAAAATCTAGAGGAAAGCCAACCTTAGTACTTCGACCTGGAGAGTCATCGTTGTTTCCCTGGTCCGAGTCCGGTGAAGGGCCTGCCTGTCGGGCAACCAACGTGGTTGAAGAGGACCATAGCTTCTCCTCTACAACTCCAAAGTTCGATGGAATACGGGCCATGATGTCATTGACGGTTGTGAGAAACATTGTCGGCGTGTGTCGCTTGGATGTTGACGAGAAATCAGGTATACAACTGAGGTCTTACAACTCCAAAAGAGAAGAAATAGGACCTAGTGACGGAAGTTGTGGTTTTCAGAGTCAGTGATGCATGTGGCCAAAAGAAATAGACTGATGAAAGCGCAGATGCGCAGAGTAGCCACAAGGTGGAGCAGGAGGAGGTGGTTATTTGTGGGTAACCGCAGTTTGATGCTGTCAGTGATGTACGATCCCAGCTGTGTCTTTGTTTGTCCTTGCTTCGTTCACAAGGGACTGGCTTCAGGGTCATGTGACATAAGGTCGGAAAACTTGTGGCCATCGCCGTTCCGAAGGACGAGCAACTATGCGCCCCTCATTATCCCTATTGAAGTCCGGTCGGTCAGCGTGGAAGGGTA
Source organism: Panaeolus papilionaceus (assembly GCA_015501605.1). Lineage (NCBI taxonomy): Eukaryota > Fungi > Basidiomycota > Agaricomycetes > Agaricales > Panaeolus > Panaeolus papilionaceus. The sequence continues at coordinate 666,306 of JADNRZ010000016.1, forward strand.
TGTGGTTTATGGAACTTTAATTCAAGTTTTAACAGTATTACAGGACCCTACTTCGTCCCTTTTACCAATTTACGCGAGGCATTGGCCAACCACACACCAATTTATACCCAAGCACGAGCATGTACAATTCTTCCTAATTTCGTCGGGTGAGTACATGAATTACGCGGTGTCTCGCATTTTCTCTCTTAACGTGACCTCGCAGGGTGCGCTTTATGGTCCACAATGGAAGGGACTACCTTCCGGTGCTGGTGACACAGGACATGGTAGGCCACAAGTTGGGAGAGTTCTCGTTTACTAAGAAGAGATTTACATACAAGTGCGTCTACTTTGCTTTTATATGGTTGATTAATGCTGACAGTTTCTTAGAGCGAGCAAAAACAAGTAGTTTTAATGATAATAGACGTCCCTTCCTCCATCCTGCTTTCACTCTCACAGACTCGTATAGAGAGTGCACTTATGCCAAGATTTGTCGACACGTCAAAACTCAGTCAAAACTTCCTCAGAGGACGGTGTATTTAGAGAGCCATACCAGGAAATTATGCTTCCAGCCACCTTGACTCAATTCTGCGTCACGCATTGTTCAAGAAACCTTTGAAGACTCGCGGCTTCGTCGACTTCAAACTCAGCCACCATCTGCAACCTTCTGGTTTTCTTCTCTCGTTGGTGCTAGAACACTTGTTTGAACACAATCGCCCCGAAAGTCTGCTGGTTCTTTGCAAACGATTGATCCTCAAACCCCTCCAGGACAAGAGAGCCGGTTTGCACCTAACCAGTCTTTATACAACTTTAGTCCTCCCCTTGAACACGTTACTTGGTTTTCTTTGGAACTCTTTCATCTCCTGCACATCGTTGCTCACCTGCGGCTATCGCGCTGCTTTTCTCTGTACTTTCTGTCAGCTCAGTTCTAGTATGACCATGTACTGCTGTTGCCCTGGTTCTCATCCACGCTCCTTGAACTTCCGTCCGACCAAAGCTCCCCAATTACGATCTGGAAGGCTGAATCTTCATTACTGGATTATTGGATACCATGCATAGTTTTTGAAACAGAAGACAAATACCCCATACGGCGAAATTGTCTCCTCTGGACTACCCGCCAAACGACAAATCCGCCACCAGCTGAATCCTGCTTGTTTTTCTTCGCTTTACATCCCACCAAAATGCCAACAGTCAATGGTCTCACATGGTCTCACATGCTAACTCTACGGTCCGAACCTTCGTGGAATTGCTGAAAGTCCCGATTATACGACGAGTCACCATCTCTCTGCAGGTAGTTCCTGGCGACCACTAAAACTTGATTTTCAGTGGTAATACACGACGATTCAGGCGGGTGCTTCAGCAGCGCTGCGTCGCCCTCTCAGTACGGGGAAACACAGAATGCACTAGGACATGCCCATGTATCCCGTCAGAATTTTAATCAGGTCAAAGGACAGTACCGCCAACAACCATCTTCCCGTTCTACTTATCCGCCAGTTGGATCACTGAAAATAGCCTCGCGGAGTGCAATGAAAGGGTCAGCGGAAGCCTGTATCTGACCTACTAGTATTACGTCACCTGACATTGTCCCCATTCACGATAATGCGGATGTTTTACCAGTAAGGTAGGGGTGGGACAGAAAGACCGCGCATCTCATGACAGCCAGGCTCAAATCCTTAGGCTCCTCGGTATGCTATCTCCACTCTCCACCTATCCACGATTGATTGTCTCTTTTGGTAAACGCGGCGGTACCGTGGTTGTAGAGCCTAACGATCAATCATTGGCAATTGTCGAATAGACAACGCGCCGAGTACTATCTGTCGTAAATTGTTGCTTGGTATTGGAAAGCATGCGTGTACCTCTGCGTCGCGACGACAGGTGGTGTATTGCGCTCTCCGTTCTACCTGCGTCACTGATTCGGATGTCGATCCAGTTCGTGAGTCTTGCAATCCCGAACCCCTAGAGGCATGGTCAGGGTGGATGCGCTATACATAAAAGGGTCGACGTTCAACGACGCCTTCCAACTAATTCTCGACACCTACTTCCCATTCCATTCCTTTCACGATGACCTTCGTTCGACTCTCAACTTTGATTGTTATCGCTCTCGGTGCTTCAGTTGTATCTGCTGCTGTCGCGACCACCCCAAAGGGCGTCGTGTGCAAAACCGGTCAACATACAGCACATGCTGCTTGCTGTGGTACATGGTCTCCATACACGATATATTTTTTGAAAGCTAATCACATCGATGCCAGCTCTTTTCCTGATCGTTGATAGACTCCAGAAAGACCTATTTGATGGCGCTCAGTGCGGAGAGGATGTCCATTCTGCTCTTCGTCTGTCCTTTCATGATGCCATTGGGTTCTCGATTCATGGCGGAAAGCAAGCAAGCTCGACCTTTGCCCCTCGAAAAGGATTTATTGACCAATTATTCTCAGGGGTGGAGGTGCTGACGGATCTATCCTTGCATTTAATAAAACAGAGAACGCCTTTTGTAAGTCCCTCACTAAACTCACAAATTACTCCGATACCACATGTTTATCAAGTATTTTCCTATCCACCTGCCAGCCGCCAACGGAGGGCTTGTAAATGATGGTCTCTTACATTTACTTCACCACTCACGTCTAACAAGGTTCTATTTTTAACTCATCACAGAATTGATGTTGTCACCGATGCGCACTGGCCACTATTCTTACAGAGCGGTTTGAGCCTTGGCGACTTGTGAGTAAATTTAGTGTAAAAGAGCATGTAGGTGTTATTGATAATTAAACTAATAATTTTAATGCTTCAATTTCACGCAGCGTGCATCTCGCGGCCGCCGTTGGCACCGCGAATTGCCCTGGTGCCCCTCGTCTGCAATTCTTCATGGGCCGACCTGCACCGAAGGGTCCTGCCCCTGAACACACTGTCCCTGAGCCAGTTGGTATGTCGATCCATCGATACCCCTACTTCATCACTTCTCATTGTTGACCTCGTGTTGTATTCAGATTCTGTCAACACCATCCTCAAACGCTTCGAGGACGCTGGTTTCTCTGCACAGGAAGTTGTCGCGCTTTTGGCCTCTCATACCATTGCAACAGTTGTGAGTGCCTTCTTCTTCGAAGGCGCACATCAGTGATATAGTCCTAAATGCCATACTGATGGACAATCTTTTAGGATTCCCTTGACAAACCGATTCCTGGAACGCCCTTCGATTCGTGAGTATTTCCCTCGATGACTCGTACTCTTCGGTAGGAGCGTGCCTTAGGACCTCAAGCAGTTTGTAAGAACGTTTGATTGTCTCTTTATGAAGGATTTTACTCATAACTCTGTAGCGACAGTCAGTTCTTCCTTGAAATTCTTCCAAAGGGCAAGCTCCTTCCAGGGTGAGTGACTATAGACCCCTATAGACTAAATTCTGATCAAATCCATGTTGTCGTCAGCCTCAGTGCTATTCCGAAACCGGGAGAAGTCCTCTCACCACTCGCAGGAGAAATACGGCTGCATTCGGACTTTGCTATAGCACACGATCCGAGGACCTCGTGCTTCTGGCAAGAAATGGTTGACGACCAAGCGCACATGCAGAGCCAGTTCAAGGATGCGATGGTGAAGATGCAAGTTCTCAGACAAGACACGACGAAGCTTATTGATTGCTCTGATGTCATCCCTGTGCCCAAACTATTCAATGATAGAATCAAGTTCCCTGCTACGTTTGGGACTAAGGATTTGCACCTTTCTATGAGTGTAAAATATCTGGTCTTGAGATAGGAAGATGCTGACGGTGGGTGGTTTGTAGTTTACTAAGTGTGGAAAACGGTTTCCGAAACTCGAAACTGTGAAGGGTCCGGCTCCTACCGTTGCTCCGGTGTAAGTAAATTCCTACCTCTTGTACCACGCGCCTATCAGCTCATTTTTATTTCTCCGGTTTAATATCTGTAGCCGTTCAACTAAAAAGGACGACTTGATTAATCGACCTGTAGTTTTTCTTCTTCCTAACCATTAATTTTAATTCTTGAAACCGTTTTGCTGAATCCCATCGTTATGAGAATACCTTCGCCTTATGTTTCCGTGCTATTGAAGTGCTTGCTATTTGGGTGATCCGCGGGCGCTTACAGGTCACTGATGGTTATTATGGTTTACTCCCACAGATGATATACAAGGACGGCTATAACGTAAAGACCCCCTATTTTATAAATCCTAAAGGACGCTCTAAGTGTTCATCAAAATTGCATGCAGTTGTACTTCGATGGTCAGCGCCGGGCCTGATGGAATATCAATGCATCACGCATCAATAGGACTGCATATCCGTGCTCCACGACGTCGTTGTTGAATCGATGGCCTATTTCGACACAAAACTAAATATACACATTGAAAAGACTTTCATCTCCTGTGGCGAGTTGACAACTTATGATAGATAATAGGGTGATGGCATCCGATTTGCACCACGTTCGTCGTGCTATTATTGGACATATTCCAATACAAGATACAAACATAGGCTCTATGGGAGAACATTCTCGATTTCTTCCATACTATGTATCACCAATTTTGTAACCTGAGTAATCACGTTTCAGGTCTCCGCTCGTTGCTGTGATGCATAGCGAATTCAGCGAGATATTCGTAGTAATAGGGGATCCCCATGATCCTCAAGCTCTTCCAGAACTCACAAGTACAGCCCGCTTGATGAACTAGCTCTATGATTTTAAAGTTCCTTTTCACATTTGCTGGTGCTGATAGTTATATCTTTCACAACTACCCGGGCTCGGCGGCGGGGTCGATAAAGTAAGAAATAATTCCCATTAATGTGACATTCCAGATCGCCGAGGTGGGATTATTCAGCCTGTGCATTGAGACTACACCTGGTTGGACGATCTCGAAAGCCTGAGAATATTTTTGAGGATTAGGTCGGAATTCTTTTGCTTATTCCTCAATCTTGGCGTTTTTTGTCGGGTCTACTTTTCTAATGCAGGTTCAATCAGTTCTTTATTAAAAGAAAGGGACGTTATTATGAATGAATTAGTTTGCTTATTGATCAGATTTTTAAAGTCACAAGATAATGTTTCCTTAGAGACCGTCGACCGGGTAGATCCGAACGTTGTACAAACAAGGACCATCGCTCTCAGACAACACCGGCCCAGCTTGTTCTCCTCCTCATCGTCGTCTTCAACAGCGACGGCGTTTGGATTGTACCACTCGTTCAACGTCATCACGGCCATCGGACACGACAACCACCCTCAATCAAACCGACGATATTTGTGGGCCAGACGTGCCTGAACATCTGGATCATTCTTACCCCAATATTGTCCACGACAGCCAGTGGAACCCTCACCGTCCACCATGGCCTTTAATCTGACAGCCACCTCACTAACACCATCTAGGCCACCTCCACAAGCACCTCAGAGGCGGGGAACAGAGGAGCAGTCATACTCGAACAATTCAAATTTGTCAAATTCGGGATATAATTCATCTTTCAACTTTACACCAACGTCGCCGTCCAGTTCATCCTATGCGTTCCCATATTCAGGCATTGGCGGCTCGCCAAATCGTGGTCCCAACGACGGAGCTGACGGTCAGATAGTAAGAAGTGGCCATGTTAGCATGAAAGATGATAGCTTTGGCAACTGGCTGTTCACGAGAAAGTGGATGATACTGAAGGAGCAGACCTTGACAGTTCATAAGAGCGATGTGAGTGATTATCCACTGATTGAAATGAAACCTTCTCAATATCTTTCTTTCCAGCAATCAGCTGCGCAAACTACGATCTACCTTCGCGATATTGCAAATGTTGAGCGTACGGACATGAAACCCTATTGTCTTGTGTTAGAGGTCAAAGAACGCAAATACTACATGTCCCTCAAGAGCGATGAGGAGCTGTATGGGTGGCTTGATGATATTTACGCTAGAAGTCCCTTGATGGGTGTCAGTAACCCAACCAACTTCGTTCACAAAGTCCATGTTGGCTTTGACCCACTGTCAGGAGCTTTCACGGTGCGTTATGGGAGCAAACTTTATTCAGCCGTTTACTAACATTCCATTTATAGGGCATGCCAGAACAATGGAGCAAACTTTTGACAAAATCTGCGATTACAAGAGAAGATTATGCCAGGGATCCTCAAGCAGTGTTGGATGTCCTGGAGTTCTACACAGATCACCAAAAGCGGGAAAAGGAGATGGGGGATATGTCACTAGGTAAATCCAGCTTCAATCGCTCAATCAAGTCCCGTTGGTCTTAATCTTATTCATCTAGGAGCACCAGCACGATTCAATGCGGGAACAGGCTTTGGTGGGGCAAACAAGATCAACACCAACGATCGACCGGCAATGATGAAGCGTCAAGATTCCTCCCCACCTGGCCTTGGAGGCGACAGTGACAATCTTCCAACCGCAGCAGCACGGGCAGCAGAGTTGGTAAACGGGTCTCACGTCGCAAGTGCCATTTCAACCGTACAGGGTCCCAGGGCCCTGCCGACACTCCCCCAAGCTTCAAGGGCAGCTCCCCCACGACCCCTCATTTCGGCTACAAGACCTCCACCTCCGACTCCACCTGGTCCCCCAAAGAGCGATGTCACTCCTTTGGCCGCTGATCTCCGTGCCCGTACGAAGGCGCAAGGACCATCCATGAATATTAATACCACTGCACCTATACCATCACGGAGCGAGTCCCTATCAGGAACTTCCAACGACCAAGGCCAAGCCGCCGTCCTGCAAGAGCAGCAGGAGCGAAGGTGGCAGCAAGAGCAAACGCAGCGTCAACAGGAAGCACAGTTGCAGCAGGAACAATGGCAACGTCAGCAAGAGGAGGACAAGGCGCGTATGCAGCGCGAGCAGCAGAAGCAACAACAGCAGAAGCAACAGGAGCTTTCGCGACCACCTATTGCTCCTTCCAAATCATCCCCCGCAACATCCACGCCCGCTACACAGCCTACAACAGGAGCTGCAGGGTCGACTACTGGTCCTCCGCCTATTCTTCCTCTGCAACCAAGCAAGAAGGTTCAGATTCAGCAGCAAGAGAAACCTGTGAAGCCTGCTCCTGCCGGTGGTGTGGCTGCAGCTGCAGCTGCTCTCGAGAAACCTAAGGAAAAGGAGAAGAGAATAAGCACGATGACAGAGGTGCAGATTATGGAGAAGCTGAGGCAGGTGGTGTGCGACGACGACCCCAAGCTTCTTTATAGCAAGATTAAGAAGGTTGGACAGGGGTGAGTTTTGATCCACTTCCCGATCTTCTTTCATATTCCTCGCTCGCCCTTTTTCTGCAATATCTCTTATGGTCCCATTACGCACGAAGGATGGGATATGGTTTTTTTTTTCGCGGTTTGAATACCGTTTCGAGGTGTATATTGCCTATTGTTACTTCTCCCGCTGCCGTTATTTCCACTTCCTTCGGGTTTTTTCGGGACATCGTGTAGGTTGTGAGACCCGATGCTGATAAAAACCCTTTTTGCTTTTTGTTCTTTTCAATAGAGCATCCGGACACGTGTACGTCGCGAAAACACTCGCGACTGGAAAGAAGGTGGCCATTAAGGAGATGGATCTGTCTCATCAGCCCCGCAAGGAACTTATCGTCAACGAAATCTTGGTCATGAAGGAATCCCAACACCCCAACATCGTCAACTTCTTGGAATCTTATCTCGTCAAAAGCACAGAGCTATGGGTCGTCATGGAATACATGGAAGGCGGTGCCCTCACGGACATCATTGAGAACAATACCCTGGAAGAGGATCAGATATCTAGCATTTGCTTTGAGGTAAGCTGCCCCGTTTTCATTAACCATATCCACGTCGCTGACAACTTTTCTGGAAACAACAGACATGCAAGGGTCTAGGGCATCTCCACAGCCAGAGCATCATCCATCGTGATATCAAGTCAGATAACGTTTTGCTCGATGCCCAAGGGCGGGTTAAAATCAGTACGTGTTTCCAACTTTATTTCGCGTTCTTCCGTGTTCTTTTTGTCTTCATCCAAGTTCCAATGATTGATGATCGTGATTTTATTTGTCTATAGCCGATTTCGGATTCTGCGCCAAACTCACGGACCAAAAATCAAAGCGTGCGACGATGGTTGGGACACCCTACTGGATGGCACCTGAGGTTGTTAAACAAAAGGAGTACGGAGCCAAGGTCGATATTTGGTCGCTTGGTATCATGGCCATTGAAATGATCGAGAACGAACCCCCTTACCTGGACGAGGAGCCTTTGAAGGCTCTCTACCTTATTGCGACAAACGGTACACCCACGCTGAAGAAACCTGAGGCCCTCAGTCGCGAGTTGAAGAGTTTCTTGGCTGTGTGTTTGTGCGTAGACGTTGGCAGTAGAGCTACAGCCAATGAGTTGCTCGAGGTACGTTTATTGTATCGCTTTTCTCCTTGAGACGGTGCTGATTGGGTTATCTAGCACGAATTCCTGAAGAAGGCTTGTGCGGCGTCAGGACTCGCCCCCTTGCTACGCTTCCGAACAGGAAAGCAAGGCTCATGAACAATACGACTCCTCGGCCGTTCATCCGGCATGCCTATACATCTTCGCGATGCCCCCTCCGACATTTTAATGCAAGGAATGCCCACTCACGCCCCACAATCCATCTCTTCATATTTTAACCCACGTGTTATCCCTTGCACCTTTATCTCTATTTCTGGAACACTCAGATTTTTCTTTGATCTGTTCCACTGTAACAAACCTAGTGCATAGTATTTTCTTTTTCCCTTCTCTTCTGACGCTATTCAATGCACTCCCAATGCTCCTCTTCAGCTGTTTCTTCTTTTGTTCTTAATCTCTAACGTTCTTTCTTTCATCTGCGTTTCAGCTGTGTTCTTCCTACATTTCATCTCTTGTTCGTCTTCCCAATGAATCAATACCCTCTTTATCCAGGGTTTTCATTGTATTGTTGATCATCCCCCAAGTACTCGAATTGTGTCCAGGATTCATTTTATATCATTCTTCGCATGGAGGCTGCCTTGTTTCGATTACATCTCTCTCTCTTACCCCTATTTCTTGTCTGTCTGTCTTGTCTCTTATTTTCATCCTCGCTCTCCTCATTTGTGATGTGTCTCGCACTTTTTCTCTATTTTTTAAAATCTTTTTCTTACTCCTAGCGTTGGAGATTAACATGATAAAGGGATACCTGTAGTACTACCTCGGAAATACAATGACACTGCTTAGACACACTCTTACTGTGATTGGTCAGTCGTAGTTGGAGAGCTCAAGCTTTTCTTGTGACAGCATGGTTGCAGCGACTCTTAAGATCCCAAATATGTTATTGTGTGGTGATGTTGTAGGTTGGATACCGTTTTTATTGTCTACGAAAAAAATGGAACTGCGCTGTAGGTATACATAAGGGCGTATTGTCGCTATGGTCCAGTAACTTGAAGTCTTTATGACATCGTGAAGTAAATAATAATAGATATAAAAATAAAAATGAAAATAGTCCATAAGGCGGGAAATATTCCCGTCAAGCAAAATTTTCAGGCGAAGTTCCTCAAACACTTAAGAATGTCCGAAGCATATAGAAGAAATTTGAAAATTGCTGAGGTTTGGCCGCTGCGCGTCGCGCTTGCCATGATGCCTGCTTAACGGCCTTCAATTCGCTGTCATGGTCCAAGATGTGATGATCTGAGATGTGGGCAGGATGCGGGGTCTCCTCTTCTTCCTGTTGTTCTTCTGCGACCTGTGTTGTGCCCCGTGTTTTCAGGAGTTTCGGGATAACGCCCTGAAGCGGGATGATATGTAATGATGGAGCATGGTAGGCCGACGGTTTGATATAAGTCACAACGAGGGTGGCCACGGTGGCGAAAGGGAGCTCGTGGGGTTCGAGGAGGGGAGGTTCAACGGGTTGGCCTGTGTAATAAATGTGCACGCTTTGATAACCACCACGGTCTTCTGCGATCTCTATCGCGCCAGTAATGAGCACATCGGACATGTTTGGTGCAGTAGAAGCCTTGTAGTGATCGATTTTTGATGTACTGAATTCGTTGGTTAGTATGAGCTGAGGATTCAGATGATTGCATTGCTCACTGGAGATTCAAAAGGTATCTTTGACACACGACAGTAATCGTGTCCCCAGACTCAATCTTTTCGTCAGTTTTCGGAAGTGGTCGACCACGAATTGGGCCTGTAGAAAGCTGAATAAAGCAGTCAAATGGGAGGGGAGGCGGTGGGGACATTTTTGCAGAGCGCATCGTTGCAATAGAATAGGCGGGTTAGAGTAAGCGATTGAAGTCAATTGTGCTCTGGGGTATTTATATTGTTTGCGCAAAGTGAGATCACTGCATTTCGGGATCGACAATGCACAAAATTAGTTGTACAGGAAGGCACGAGGTTAACAGCCTCGGAGTTGCGTGTCATACCTCAAACCCGTCTCATTGCGGCAGCGGGACGACCACGAGGCATGCTCTTAGGGGTTGCTGAAACAAGCATGACGTGGTGGTAGAGGGGGATTGTTTTCAGAAGAGATGACGAAAACATGAGAATTAGCGGATTGTTAGGGACCACGAGACGCAGTTAGCGGTCGGACCGACGACAATACGCCGCATCAGAGATGCATTGTTCGCAGATGTGGGAGCAGCTGGAAGCAGTGGTGATGTTACTTTGCATCAGAGTCTACAGAGTGCAAGCACTATCATAAGACAAAACAACGCGGCTCATGAAGATAAAAGGGCCAATACGCAGTCTGGATTGATGTAGGATGGTTTGATTAGCGCTTGCGCGTGATATTTCAGCACCACCCTTCTGACAGTGCAATTGTTCACAGATCACTAGCGCCAAGAAATGAAAATCAGATATACATCGAATCAGAACGTTAACTGCGACAGAGATGGGAGCTGGGCTGGGATGGGAAAGGGAGCTGCGAATCGAGGTAAAGATATCCTGCGATGTAGAATATAGCCTTCCTTGTAGCAATCTAGAATCAATATTTCCGCATGATGTTCCTTTATTCGAACACTGGCCAGAAGGCGATTGAGATCCACACCAAGCACTAAAAGCAAAACAAAAAAGAAACTGATTTTAGGTGAAGTTCAATTTTTTATTCTCAAGCACGTGGGTGAGTGAGTATGTAAGCGGATCAGACGGCAAACAAATTTGCTCCACCACCGGCCCAAAACGATTTGGAGCTTGAGCCTTGAATGGAGTTGAATGAAGTTGAATGTATGTAACAGAAAACCAGAACCAGGTTGAAGCTAAACACCCAACACAAGATTTTTCGCAGTGAGTCCACACTTGCAAGACAAAGTATCAAGCCCTAGGTTCAGTTGTACCGAGTAACGATCCTGCTTTTCCATCCTGTCTTGATGACTCGCTATTCAACATGGGCATGTCGTGGATGCCGACAAAGATCAAAGAAGTACCATTGATTGACGATAGAGAAGTCAAGTTCCAGGTTCTACAAGCTCCTTTGTTGCACACTGTAAGGCGAAAGGGTCCTCGCAAGGGTGACCACGTTGTTGCCACGAGTGGCTCGACCCATATCCCCGGTTTCGTGGCTTGAATCGTATTTTGTGTTCGCATTCAGTCATGATTTCCCGCTAAATTTTCTAACTGAATTATGACAAACACCGCATTCTCATCCACAAGGTCGCAGGCGGAGGAGCGGGATGTAGTTGCGATGATGGATCCTATAATACTGCACGTAACGTAAAATAACTGCACCATAAAACGCAGTGAAGCGTGTGGGAGCCCAACAAAGGTGCGTCGGTTGCAGGATATCAAAGGGATTGTGGCCTCAAAGGCGCGAACACCTGCCCCTTTTACGACTATTCCCGGAACTGTATTGTTTTGTGATACTGCTTTCTTCACCCGAAATCAGATATAAAGAGAAACATGTCCACTAGTCGCATCACACGTTCTACCCTCTTTCATCATGTCTCTCCCAGTCGAACTCTTTGACCTGATATTCCCCCATTGTGCCAGAGGGGAGCTTTACCATGTGTCTCTTGCATGTCGACTGTTTTACAGCATAACTCGACCTCTTCTCTACAAGCATATCGTTCTCGATCAACCAGCATCAATCGACTTGCTGCTGACACTGTGCTGCTCGCGGTCCACACGCAACGGCAGCCTCGTTCAATCCCTTCGTATCGTCATACTGGGGGACTCTATGCGCAAAAGACTAACCAACAAAGAAATGGACAAGTACACCCTTCTATCTCATGGCGCATCATCAGTCGCAATTCAAAATGTCCTCGGGTACTCCGGACCGGATCGGTACTATAAGGTTCTCAATAGCGCATTGCGTCGTCTCCGTCATTTGAAGTCCCTCGATATCGAAATCCATGGAGCTGTATCGCCAAAATTACAGTTGGGCCTAACAGAGAGGTTATTCGAAGGGTGCATTTTTAATTTGCGAACGTTCAAAACCAACCTCGCTGTCGACGCCGGACTCGCCAATTTCCTTCGTACCCAATCTCATCTCAAATCACTTCGCCTCATGCACAATACGAAGGATCAGGCATCACATTTCCCCGGTCGTCGTCGTTCTATATCAGATCTTCATCCCAACACGCCTGGATTCAGCCATCCATCATTGCGCACATTAACCGTCTCTGACCTGCTTCCTCAATCGACAATCAACTATGTCTATAAATTCGGCCAGATCAAAGAATTCAACATCCTCTTTCTCAACCCCACCAACAAACGCGAGTACCTTCCACCGTGCTTGAAGACATCCCTCGTAAAGCGGAGCTCTGTTAGATATCTCGCAGTCACGTACCTCAACCAGCTCGTTCCAGGACATTTCGAAGTCCTGGCGAGCCATATGCCAAATGTGCGGAGCCTCGAGATTAAGGTTAGCGTTCTAACGAAGGTAAACCCCAAAGTGTATTTCTTATTTGAATAAACTGATGAACGATATTTATAAATAGGACGCGCTCGAACAAATGGCAGCGGCCCTCGAAAAATTCCCCTCTCTCCAGGTCATCCATCTTCACTCGCATAGTTTCTGCGGACCGTATAACCTTGAAGGGGCCAGAGAGATCGTCGCGCTTTATATTAAAGCCTTTCGACGGTGGTTCAAGAAATGTGATTCGTTGAATGAGATTTGGCTACCTCAGTACCATCACCATATGACAAGACGCGTAACGACTTCTTGATTATTACCACTCTGTTTTGCACTTATTGCCCGCAACTGCTTCGTCGATTAAACGTAGTACTTGAACCTTATTATCGTACGTTAAGTTATGTTCCCGATATTGGATAATCAATTGTTTCTTCTTTGACATTTTGAGGCTTAATTGCATTTGGGGCCATGATGGTCGAAGGCGGTGCCCGTGTGCAAAGCCGAACGCCCCATCCATGTCTGACAACGTCAATGCCTACTCTTTGGGACATGACGTTCAGTCTTAAACAGATAGCCCTCAATAAGTTATATAATAGATGTGGTGGCACTGCATGTACACAAAAGGGTAGGCTGGAGATTATTAAATTAACCCGGAGGATTCGGCGCATCCAGACTTCTGCCGCACTGTTGCCCTAGTTCTCATGTATTGAATCACACAGATGAGATAGATATTGCTACCGACTCTTTTGTCGTCATAAGATCAACATCTGGTTTTGTATTAGGCTTTCGATGATATCGAAAACGGTATGCCTACATGTATGTATGCGGCTGTATGCAGGTCTCAGCGAGGTAGTGATTGGGTCCGGACGAATTATTTCTGACTCTACCGTTCCCTCTCCGGCGCCGAATGGCTGCGAATTGGTTGCGAATTGGCGGTACATTCATATTATCATCTGTCATCGCTCGGTTCGTGCCACCCCTCAGGTAATTATGATAATCTACAGATATCTCTTTCATTTTTACAAAGTATAAACTAAGAATTTAAATCAGAATATATGCAAGCAGAATACATCAGGATATGACCTTGGATATATAAAACGTGGATGACAGTCCTGGCACATTCCGAGGCCCTTCGAACTTTGGCATCCCATTGGACGTTGATGCGATGCTCTTATTGGTGGTTCAGCTTGAGTTCCTCAAGGGGGCGTGTGTTTTTAGGATATCTGTCACCTTTACTCCAGCTGGAAGCGCTTCGAGTCTATCTGTTTCAATATCCTAAAAACACACGCCCCCTTGAGGAACTCAAGCTGAACCACCAATAAGAGCATCGCATCAACGTCCAATGGGATGCCAAAGTTCGAAGGGTCTCGGAATATGCCAGGACTGCTATGCAGTCCATGGCTCTCATCCAAGTATGTTACTATATACCTCCCAAATAGTAGGCATTCCTGGGCGAGGAAATACTTATCGTGCAGTCATGAAATCTGGTTATTTGATGGCATCAGTTTCTACTAAACTGACTCTTTCCCTTACTTTCACCACAAGACGGTTCGTGACAGAAATACCCAAGTGGTGGCGTTTTCAACTAGTGTCTGCCGGAAAAACTGCCTGGCTCATTCCCCCAGCTTTCTTCATTTAAAAATGATATTCATATAGAAAAATAAAAGTTTTATCGAGATACCAAGTCTCAAGCCCAGGGGAGCAGAGCAAGATATTCCAGACGATAGTATCTAACTCTTAAATATTTCATTGTGCTGAAAAGCTCCGGATTTTCCTATTTCCCAGTCAGGAATTTTGCTGTTTTTGATGAGCACATGTAACCTTAGTGCCTCGGTATTTTTCGATCGACGGTGTTGGCACCTTCGGACTCTTTGTGTGGGGTGGTGCTGCACTTTCTCAGTGTTTATACGGAGGTAATTGACGAAGTCGTCGATGTCCCGGAAGCTTTAGATATTAACTTCAGACGTGATAATTTGGCATGAGTAGGTTTGAGTTTGACGGGGTTCGCCGTCAATTCGCCGTCGATTCGCTACTTTTGTCGGTAACTACATATGTCACCGACAATGTGGTTTGCTACTACACGCTCATAATAAAATGACTCTCATATTGGAAGAGAGTCGAGATTCCACCCCTCTGAACCACCATCCAGCCACAGCAAAATGTGCAGCTTTATCCTCGTAGTTGTTTTGGTGCTGATGCCGATCATCCTCAGCGTTTCGGTGCTCGCGTACACTTGTCTATCTTTACTAGTGCATCATTTCGAACCATCACTTATCAGGCCAATTCTGGACTTGGTCACACATATCGCCCAGGTCATGGAATCCAGTCCGTTGCGGGACGAGACAATTTATGGACACTTAATGTATGTGAGGCCTAATATTTTATCATAGCATCCATGTCATAACTAACTATGTGAATCCGATGGCGCTTCGCTCTTCAGGCTCTTGCAGCGCGCTCTCACAGCATTGCACCATTATGACCACCTTCCAGTTTATCAACAATTCGGTCGAGGGCAAGTGCGTAGGATGTTGGAAGACGAGTGCTTAGGGAGCTTTAAATCTATTAGTATGTACCTAAAGGTGCGTTTACGCTTCGGCGAGCATCGGAGACTTTCAGAGGCGTTCTGACGCCAAAGAGCACAGACCCTTCAGCGGCAACGTCAAGAGGAGCCTATACCAACAATGCAACCATGGATTAGGGGTCCCCAATCACCAAACCCCACTCTTTCAAGTTTGGGATCAACCATAATGCAGACTGTATTCGATCCTCCGTCCAGCACAGCCACCACCGGCGAGTCTCCTTTTTCGACATTCGTCGGTACTCTACTCAATATGCCAATCTCCTTCAATAATGTTGCCAACACCACTGGGCCTACAATTACTTCGACAGAGCAGCATTCAGTGATACCTGATAGTCGGCGCCGTAGATGAAATTCTTGCACATTATGTCAACACAATCATCTCTCTTTGATCCAGTCGAGTAAAACGGGTGCCGGACTTATTATCACTGGCCTGATCCGTTTATTAGTGCAATTACGTGGTCAATTCACACACTTCCTTTAATCTAATGACAAAGTATTATCTATGCATGCGAATTTTGTGTGTAGTATCTGTAAGACTTGGACTTATTATGTTTTTACCTCGGCATCCTTTTGATCATTGACAACCGCTTCCTGCCCTCCGCTCTGAACCTTCTCCTTTTCGAGGTCTTGAGTTCGTTCATTCAACGTTTCAGAGGTCTTCTTACGAGCCTTTTCTTCATTAATCCAGTCCTGTATAGCTTCGAGAGCTCCCTTCGGACTGTCTTTGAAATTCAACAAGAAGCCCTGTAGCTCCGCAACAGAGAATGTGTGGTCGGGGATGGAGGATACGAATGTGTTGGCGAGATCCTCAACTTTGTCGACGCCAAACTCTGGCTTCAACTCTTTCCCAAACCTGGTTTTGGAGTAGAATCGCATGAATAAATTTCTGGCCTGAATCTCGTTGGCAAGGTGGTATTCGATTTTAACATCGATTCGACCAGGCCGAATAAGCGCTGGATCGAGTTCCTCAATGTGATTTGTCTGTTTGACCATATTAGTGCCGGGTTATGATCAATTCGCGGTTTGAATGACATACCGTCGCAAAGAATATCCTCCCTTCATCACTTCCAATCCCATCCAATGCGTTGAGCAATCCAGAGAGTGTCACCGAAGCTTCAGGTTCTGTCGGGCGTTCAGTTGGGACAACCGGATTCTGTCCGGGACCGGCATTTTCCTTTGACTTAGAGCGGGAGGCAGTAAATGCGCAGTCTATGTCTTCGATGAGCAAAATGGCGCGCTTAGGAATCGCTGAGATGGAGTTTTGCAATACGTCGTCGTTTATACTTTGTAGCGGTGATGGATTTCGAATGATGAGGATGTATCAACAAAAAAAAAGCCTTGGGACTCACGACGACGATGATAAGGAAAGTGAGTAGATCTCGAGGTTGAGCTCTCCTGCCTGAAGTAGACATTAAATATATGTTAATTCCGTTCCAAATAGTAGATACGTACTAGAGCGTGGACTGTGGAGGCTTTTCGCTGGTTAGCATATTGCTACATCAACTTCAATACTTGGTCCAGAACTTACTTTTTCCTGTTCCAGGAGGCCCGAACAGCAAGTACCCCCTTCGATACGGAATGCCGACTTCACCGTACCAGTCTCCCGAATCTAGGAACTCCTTTATATCACCTAATAGTTTGTCCATAGTCCCTTTTGGCAGAACGACGCTTTCAAGGGGCCGCTTCGGCTTGTATTTGCCTTCAGGCCAGACCGAAGCACCGAAGTAATTAAGGGAAGGAGACGAGAGGGAGTGTACCACAATGTGACTGGACGCCTTCAACTGATGAAGATGCTTAGCATGCGCTATAAGCGAACCAAGAACGGAGGTTTTTCGGGTGAAGATTCTTAAGTAAATTAAAAAGGGTCATATGATAAATATAAATCTGAGCGACAAGAAGAAGCATGGCGTACTTGAGATCCATACGTGCTCTTTCTGGCATCCCGTATATATTAGTCGAGCCTGAAGTCGACGCCGTAGAGTCCATTATCTCAACCCAGTACGAATTCCAGCGAAAGAGATGCGGCGATTGATATACGGGAAGGTAGTCTGCGTCAATTGAATCATATTTCTTCTTGTTTTGCGAGGATGGGCATGCTTCGGCCATAGAGATGCCATCTTTGACTGCTTTGGCAGAACCCGTGACATCGAAGTGCCTGCTCTGAGCCCAGATCTTGTGTTCTTGCTTCATATCACCGAAGTAAGATTAAATTTAGACAAGGTTCAAGATCTATAAAAAGAAGTCTTACATACCAGAAAGGTGGTGATCCAGGTATGAGCAGGATCGCCTTCATAGAATGTGGCATGAACCGCAAGTGCTAGGTCACCAACGCGCATTGTGAGATGGGAATTATCTGGGTAATCGAGCCGATTCACGTACAGAAACCAAGCCTCTGAATAGCCCATTGTACAGATCTCCTCCCCATCTCAATCGCACTACCAACAACTACTAATCTTAGAGCATCGACAACATGTCCTTTGATGAAAGCAAGTCCATTCGCGTCGAGGTTGAAGGAAGGGACGATGGACCTGAAGAGTGCGCCTAACAATGTAGGTAGCACAAAATTGGTCTTGGTGACAAGAGATTGGATCCCCGGACCACCATTGTTAGTTATTGGGACAGATGAAGGGTCCATGGGTATAGGTTTGACGTTATCCGTTAACACTCGAGAGCAGAAATCGGCGCGTGTGAATGATATGTGTAAAGTGGGCACTCGAAGAAGGAATGGGGAGCCTGCGGAAGAGGCATCTTTCTTATACGCCATTAGCCGAGTTTGTCGGCGCTTATCTGTCACCGAAGCGCTACCAGCCTTATGGTTGTTATCGATGGACATAAATGACTCAGAGAATTTACTTGGACAACGGCTGACAGTTGCTACTCACCGCCCATCGATAATTACACGTCAAATACAAGGGCACGCGAAGGCAATCGACTGCGCTTACGGCTGGTCGTCAGCTCCAGAGACATGCAGTGCGTTTCTCTACCCGGCCGCTTTTTCTTCGTTTTCTAGGAAATGACGACCGCAGTTGATGACCCAAAATAGCAGGCCTGATTCTTTGGATGGAAGGATATAAGTGAAGCCCAGAGCGTCATTCTTGCATAGCCTCCTGCTTACGGCACCACGCCACGAGGTCAACCCCGTATTCATGGCACACAAATTGCACACAAAAACCTATTTAAGAGCACAGAGCGTGGTGGAACTGCGTATTAGCCCTGGAACCGTTGAACATAAGAATGTGGGGCTATGTGAGTTTAAATCCTCAAACGTCGCCTATCCCGTTTCTCATTTGAGCAGCCCTGAGTTAGACAGAAACAATAATGCCGCATAGACAGCACATTCGGGCACACGAAGGTTATTTTTATAATACGCCGAAGTCCATGTTAGGCGATGGTATAGTACAAACATGAATTTTATGCAGCTAAAACGACAACAATGTGAGGGGTTACATACAACAAGCGAATTACGATATTACAATCCAATCCAATCCTACAAAATCCACCAACAACACAGAACCCACCGGCTTCTCCACCTCAAACAATAACCCTCCATCCAAGAAAGATGAAAGAAGAATTCAGAAAAAGGAATAAAAAACGGTAAAAAGAGTCCCTCCCATGAAATCACAGCTAACAGAGTCATGAAAAAAGCAAAACAGAGAAAGCGGTATCAATCAGCGCATCCCTACTGCCTGCCATCCAATCTCCCCAATCGAACTTCCTCTACTGGGGAATCTATATCAACCTCCAGCTCTTCACTCCCACTACCCGCACTCCGCAGACTCTTGCCTCCATTCGAGCTCGAATCAGGAGCAAGCATCGATACTTCAATCTCAGCTACACCCAATTCTATATGCGGAAGTGGCGTCTCATCAGCATCGGAATTTGAAGGTTGTGAGTTTTGGAGAGGATGTGTTAATGTCGTTACGGGAAGTGCGTTGGGCGTAGATGATCTTGATGATGTTGAATGTGTGCTGTTAGCGTGACGATGAGGAGGTGAAGGCATAGCGATCATAACTGCCACCCGCACGACGGCGGGCGAGGTTGGCGAGGATGATAATATCTGGGTCATTGCAAAATCGTTATTGTTGGGATCTGAGTTATGAGTTTGGTTTTGGTTTGGGTTCGTAGTCGTTGTCGTATTGTTGGCATTAGAATTGTGATTTGGAGGAAGGGGAGACGTAGGATCGGGCGTTGGATTGAGAACGTGAAGCACTCGAGAAGCAACGCTTCGAAGGCCGGGCCGCCGGCTTGATGGTGGTGATCCTGTATTTGGCGTTTGTGAGGCAGTCGTGGTGTTGCTAGCTGCAGTGGTTTGCGGAGGAGATAAGGGTGTTGCGGTCGTAGTAGGGGAAGTCGGAGGCGTAACATATGCTGCATATACTGGTTTAATATTGTCCCAATCCTCCCTCTTTCCTTCAGCTTCCATCCTCCAAACAGACGTATAATGCGGAGCCTTGCCTCCTCCAGCCATATCCACCGGTGTAAACATCGCGACTCCACCTCCCAGGTACGCATCCCAAAGCTGTGGCTTCTTGCTGAGATCAACATGCGGTCTATGACGACTGCCCGTTCCTGGTTGTGCTGGGGGTACCCATGTCCCATTCCTGATCGCCTCCTCGACCATCAGCCTATGCCGCCGTCTTACAATAAACGATCGAATGACGATGGCGGCTGAAACAGAAAGCAGGAGAACGAGTGTAGCCAGGAACGTGTACACTGCGCACAGGCGTTTACGAAGGAAATGGTCAATATCGAAGAAGTGATCGAGTTGATTACAGACTTGTACTCACGATACAGAGGAGCGCTAGTCGCCAATGTGTTCCCACCGACGTTGTTTCCACCATTACTTGGGCCATCTCCAACACCTGAACCTGGAGTTCCAGTTGACGCTGGCGGAAACGTAGTTGTAAATGGTGCGTTCGATGACAACGAGGTGCTGCTACCGGTGCTGGTGAATGAGGACGACGCACTGCCCGATGGCGAGGGCGTTAGGGTGAGTGAGGTGGACGAAGACATAGTGAAAGGCTGTAACTCGTTGAATGAGGAAGTGATTAAGTACTGATTGAAGAGCCCAAGAGTGCCAAGCCTAACTCAAGACGATGAGGCCTGTCGAGGTTCTTGTGATCGCGGCGAAACTGAAAGGGTCTACAATGTGGTGCAGGAAGGCTATACAAGCACTTGAGTTGCAACCTGCCTGCTTTTCTTGAGTTTGGTGGTACGCGATGAACGGATTTGCCCTGTCCTAACCGATGAGGTGTAAGCTTCGATTTCTAATGCGACAAGATCTGAAAGCCGATTTACCTGGGGCAGCGACTCTAACGGGCTGTTTAAATTACAACCACCCTTTTACACCGATACGGCTCGCTAAACGAGGCGGGATGGGCTCGGGGATGGAAGGTTGAAGGGTGGTTAGTTAGTGGCAAGAGTGAAGGGGCAACGAGGAAGGAAGGCGAATCCACGAGAAGAAGAGAAGATATGAGCGTTCAGGCGTAGGTAAGCAGATGACGAAAATAGCGAGAGCGTGCGGAATGCTAGACTAAATCCGTCAGATAGAATAATTATAGACTGAAAGTGTGTGAACGTGGAGCAGTGCAGTTGTCAGGAATAAGGATAGTGAGCAGGAATCGAGCTAGAAGAGTGCGATAAGCCGTATACGTGTGATGCGTCCGTGCAACGTTCTGTCTTATGATCTTGCAAGTTCAACTTGAATGCTCGAAGCTTGAAGATGGAGTTCGGGGATGTCGATCAATGGAGTCTATGAATAAGCGTGTCCTCGGCACACACGTCTGTAAATACCACTGCGCAGCCAGTGATACAAGGAATGTCGAGGATGAAATTGGAGTGATGGATGGATGGTATGGGAAAAGGTGTGGGAGTTCCTCGACAAAAGTCGAAATGTCTATTTGAAGGAGAGGCGTCAGTATATGTAGCATGGGCATCTCCAGGCCGCAAACAATAACGAGTAAGAGGGCTTTTAGTAATGCCAAATAAACACACGGCACCCTCCCCATTCGCGGATAATTAAGGGTATGCTTACCAACCGTCCAAATGACCTATCAATCACCGTGAAACCGTCCAAAGGTCCCGGAATTCAGCAGGAAAGGCGACCGGATGACGGCGCTGTTCAAGAATGAATAAAAATGTAACCTCAAGCCAGGGAGGGAGAGGAAAGTACTGCACTCACACTAACACGGCTCTTATATATGAATGTCTACCCAATTTCGTGATTGTCGCACTCTTCCGATCCTCCCTTGGAGATTCCTCCCCTCATGCACAACGCAAATTCTGCCTTCAAGATCTCTAACTGCTTCCGTACGAAGTCTCAATAGATCGAGTCCAACAGACAAACTTATTATCGTTGAGCGTTGCTACTAGCAATGGAGTTGGTCAATTGTGGAGGTGCATCCTCATTCCATCACAGGAGGTTGTATGTTGTCATATCTGACATAATCATGTTTTGTCGTCGTTTCCACTGCACCGGCTTTTTCCGACAGTGATTGTGATCCGACAGATGCCGCCGTTCCGCTTTCAGCCTCGACTCTCGAGTTCTTTCCACGTCGATAGCGTTTTGAAGATCGGCCATGATGGATATCTGGCCGAATCTCAATATATAAACGCTAAAGAAATGGTTCGCTTGCGATGTTGCCAGACTATCGAGAAGGCGACTCATGTCGTGGGTAGTCAAGGAACTTGCATCATGCCCGAATGGCGAGCATGAACATGTGCCCAAATGAACTGTTGACGTTCATATGTAAGCTCCAGCGTCATCCTAGGGTATCAGAGAATTCAGCTAAGGATCCCGAGGACCTCCGCTAATTGCTCCTCCAGCTCATAGGCACGATCCCACGGAATTCCGTTGAAGTAAGTGTCAGCTTTCAGTGTTAAAATGAAGAGCCCTAATTGCAGTATAACTGGCCGAAGATGGCACGCACCCCAAGTGAACAGCATTTCGAGCTCATCCATTCAAACAAATACCGCCGGGCCATTACTTCTCAGGCCCTGAGTGAATCGTGGCTGAGTATCACCACGCGTTATACACGAAACTATGATAATAGTAAATGTCATTGGTGCAGGCACAATTCAAAGCTCCAGTGCCGTAGTAATTATAAGTTCTCCTATTTTATACTGTATTCTTCTCTGTGGATTTTGTGAAGGATTAAACGTAACAAATGACGCCTGACTCAGCTTCCCGGCTTTCATTGAGTGGCTCGATTTCCTCATGCTGCGCTTTCAATGATGAAACGTATATAGTTTCATCTTAGAGAACAGCATTCGGACTAGTGAGAGAAAAGAGGTCGATATAGACGAACTTGAGTCAAACGTGGAAGCTAATTGGATATTAATGGCCATGCAACGTGCCGATGATGAGCCATTTGGCAGGCTAAAGGTTAAAATAGCTCGCCTCTAGAATCAATTGGGTTTAGTGCAGGATATTACTCGCACAGATTCTAAGAATTACCATCCAAATTGCTTTCATTGAACAGAGGTTGCAAACGTTCACAGAGTAGAACACGGTCTTGGAAAGAACCCAGATTTTCGTTTGATGCATCAATATCACTGGCGCTTATCCACGGGCTGACATCACACTTGTCAAAAAAGTAGAATCAATGGCCATTGATTTTAAAGAATAAATACGACAAGACTTGTAACCAAAATAAAAGGAAAAAGAGAGACAATGCATTGTATGGAGATAAAAAGAGAGGGAATATTGCAGATCAAATTCATACTCTAAATGAAGTCAGATGCGCTCGATACGCTCCAGTCGTGCGGACCAGTGTATAAAGGCTTTTCTACTTCCTATCTTTCTCGCTCGCTCATCGCTTAAGATCCTGGAACGGGGGCGACTGTGGGAGCGGCACCGGCCTGAGTGGCAAGAGCAGGGAAGCGAAGGTTGGGGCAAGCAACCTGGACATCGCTCTGAGAGAAAGTGGGTGGGAGCTTGATGATGGGGTTAGCAAGCGTCTTGGGGACAGGGACGACATCAGAGCAGTCGATGAGCTTTGACTTGTCCTGACCTAGGACCTGGAGCTTAGCCATCGCAGCCTGGAACTGCTGAGTCATGCGTCCCTGGTTGTTGACCATCTCTTGCCAGAAGCAGGCGGTGCGTGGGTCCTGCGAGAGGGCGA
The DNA here is from genome assembly GCA_015501605.1 of Panaeolus papilionaceus. Classification (NCBI taxonomy): domain Eukaryota; kingdom Fungi; phylum Basidiomycota; class Agaricomycetes; order Agaricales; genus Panaeolus; species Panaeolus papilionaceus. Next base: position 689,718 of record JADNRZ010000016.1, read on the forward strand.
AGTCGGATTGCAGGCGCATCTCTCCGGCGATGGGGGACTCGACTTCACCTGGGTTGGGACCGGTACCGGGGAAGAGACGACCCTTGAGGAGGACTTCGAGGAAGACTTGGGTATCAAAGGTGAAGGGGGTAGAGTCGAAGGGGGTTCCTGGGATAGTGGTATCGATGACGTCAGCAGCAGCGACGGTGTGCGAGGAGAGGAGAGCGACGGCTTCTTGTGGGGAGAAACCAGCGTCGGCGAAGCGAGCGAGGATGGAAGTGACGGAGTCGGTGGGCTCTGGGACGGTGAGATCGGGAGCGGGTGCCTTGGGTGCGGGACGACCCATGTAAAACTTGAGGCGGGGAGCACCTGGGCAGTTGGCGGTACCGACAGCAGCAGCGAGGTGGACGCTAGGTGATAATGAGTCAATCGTCGTTGTTCGAGTTGTGAAGAAACGGTACTTACAAGTCACCAGCACTCAAACCGGATTGCAAGAAGATAGGGAACTGTCCGTCAGTAATATCATCGATACTGGAAGAGGAGGGGTTCGATGTCAGTATATGCATCATGAACAGAAGATCAAGAACGAATATTCACCCTCCGTTGGCATCTGCAGAAGTAGGTTAGATTACTGTTCGTATTTAAAATGAGGATGAGCGACTTACGGAAAGCGTTCTCGGTCTGGTTGAAAGCCAAGATGGAGCCATCAGCTCCTCCACCCTTTCCGCCGTGGATAGAGAATCCAATAGCATCGTGGAAGGAAAGACGAAGGGCAGAGTGTGCCTATAATAAAAACAAATGCATTTAGGAACCACTCCGGTGCAAATCTCAACAATTCAATTACCTCTTCACCACACTCGCCACCATCGAAGAGCTGAGCCTGGAGGAGGTTGTCCACAATGGGGAAGAGAGCTGCGGAGGAGGATCGTCAATACAATTTCGCTCCATGGTTCTCATGAAAGGATCCACTAACCGCAGCAGGCCTTGTTGGCGGTAACTTGACCAGTGGGGCACTTGAATCCCGTGGTCAGAGAAGCGCTAGCAGCAGTAGCAAGAGCGAGGAAAGCAGCAAGACGAGCGAAGGCCATTTCGATCTGTTGTGGGGAGTACGTAAAAGGAACTAAGAGGATTGAAAACCTGAGTTGCCTGATGACTTTCTACCGATTTCATTCTCTCTTTTATACTAGATTTTACCCCCTCTGTTTGGTGAACATGAACAACAATCATTCTCATCGAAACGCGCTGGGCAATGAAACGAAGACATGTCAATCATCGAAAAACTCACGAGAGCACGCGGAGATGATTCCAATTGAATGGAAGCCGTGACTATTCTCACAGGATGTGAGAACCTCTAATGTTTCGTAGTCCCGTCCATTTTGCTGCAAGGTAGCGGCTAAAACTCTGATGCAGGCGCCTTGGTGTGACGGTGAGCTATTTTTAGCATACAGTGTCCGTAGCCGGTAGGATACCTATCGCGCCGAAGAGTCTAAATATCTCTCCGACGTTCCAGTTCCTCGCTAAGCAGAAACAGGATTGGTATCAAGTCATAAATGACATCGTTTAGTCAACACCGTCGAAACGACCTCCTGACGCAAAAAATGTCATAAAGGACTCCAGTAACGGTATTCAACGCACGGGTACCGGCAGACGCGCGAAGGTGATGATCCCCGGTCGAGCGTGAACAACGCATTTCTATTCTCATCGGGGCGGTGGGAGGGAGTAGATCATTAATGTAGAATTACGAGTTCGTCGGGCTCCTCATCGAAGCGACTAGAATAGTTCGTACCTCTGAAATTTTGCAGCATAAGAACGCGCACAATGCGAGTCATTTCCCTGGCTTGCTTCTCTGATATCGAGAGTCGGTACGACCCGGCAACCACACCATCCGCCTGTTCGACCGCATGGCATTTCCTGACAATCGAGGGATTAAAGTTGCGTTTATGTGTAACCTCCACGGTTAACTAGCATATCCTTCTGGAAGATAATCTTTAGCTTGTACCAATGAAAATGCAGGGATATAAAAGGGACCTCGAAATAGACACACTCTTCCCATGTTCTTTGTACCTTGCTGATGCTCCTCCTTCAATTTTGCTAAACAACCGGTACTTCTCCATCATTATTGCACAACCAATACATTATCTGGAAGGTTCGATGTCTCTTTGTTATGTTGAAAAAGAGAATAAGCGAAATATTTCAACGTTTGAAGAAACAAGTTCCTCGCCGGTTGAGGGTTGAATTCGTTTTCCGTTACCGGTGTTTGGCGAAAGCGTTAGCGGTCGAGGAGTCCTGCGAAAGTCCGCTCAAAAAGGATGAGACGATGTTTATTTCAATTTGGGAGATGTTTCAGGGTTAATAGAGGGAGTGAATGCGAGAAGACGAGGTTATCCCCCCACACTAATCCACGACTCACGCTCGCTATGTAGTCTGGGGAATGCTATTAACAGTACGCAGGTGCAGAAATATCTCGGTTGAGGCTCATGACTAGCGCTGAAGAGTCCACATAGATGGAACGAGTCGTGCGTGTGGGGGTTATTTGCATCAACCTCGATAACGGTAACGACGAAGCCAAAAGCTATGAGTTGCGCGTTTCATCGACTGCGCGAAATTAGCAATCCGAATAGAGGTCATAACCGAGGAACACTTTCCCGAGGGTTTGCGGAGAGGTATCACTGTTATGGATCACGACTTGTGTCAAATGGCTGTTGCCATTGCCCTTCATCTTCCCGGCATTTAGTGGCATTAGGAGCGCAGTCGTTCGATCAAGACGGGACAGAAAACGTTGACACACAGTCGAAGAAAATCTACCTTGTGGCGCACTAGCATCAGGCAGAACGTTATTGTCCCGATAAGAAAGACAGGCTTCAGCGGAGTCCCAGACAGATCTGGGGAGACAGGATGGTTGTTTACCAACCTGACAAGGGGTTGACAGGTTTACGATCATGAAACTCGTCCCAAGTCGAGAATTTGTGTACCGCATAGGGTTAAGATGCATTGATTAGCAAGCTCCAAAAATATGAGGCGCCATTTGGAGCCTTCCAAGTTTTGCGGAGAACTCAGCAATTGCCAGATGTTGTTGGTCGTTTGGTATTAAAGCCTCCAGACTAGATGCAAGGACAAAATTTCGAGCTGCAGCGCATCCAAGCAGGACCTAAATGTGAAGGACTCTTCCAGCAATTGTCAACCAGGTGTTGTCCTGTGAAGAATTGTTGAATGTGTCGACAGGCAAGCACCCCAACTGGAGTCCTGGTCTCGACCAACCACATTTCATGGCGAAATAACCTCATAATCAGAGCACCAAACAAGTAGCATCCTATTCAGACGGTATTAAGAGGAGGAGAAAGCACAGAAAAGAAAAATAACCACCAGCAATAGAGGAACTGACCAAACCGCGTTCAAGGCTGCGCCAAAAGCACGAGGAAACAAAGCATTGTTGTGCTACGCCCCGCAAACCAAATACGCCGTCATCGTGCCGTCCAATCCCGACAGGCGTTGATACACACACCATTAACCACAACCACCCATGTTCCGGACAGCTTCACGACTGGTATTTCTTTCTATATGATATTCAATTAAAAGAGATTCTAATAAATGTTTGAATTTCAAATTTAACAGCCCAGAAGAGCTCTGCTCTCAGCCACAGTCGCCGGTACGGCTGTTGTGTTGCAGGAACCCAGGGAGCGCAAGGTTTGTAATCTCTTGTACGGATTATGGAAGGTTTATAAACGAGAATTAACTCTTAAAAAATTTGGGATATAGCTCTCAATTTACCCCACCCCAGATCCTGAAATCTTGTTGGTAGAGTCTCCTTCGACATTAGAGCAACAAATCGGGGTTGCACGCAGGCAGGTAGAGCAAACATACGCCAACGCCCACTCCGAACTCCAAAGATGGGTATCTAAATGGATTGGCGTCGAACACGCCGTCGAAAGTGCGTATTTTACCAACCTACTATCCCCCAAACCACCGTTAATCATATTACTTTCACCCATAGACCGGGTCAAGGCCATCATCTCCCCAGATGAATCCCTCACTCCCGGGCTCCTCTACGTCGGCGTAGCCACTCTCTCCGGGTCCATCCTCGCCCGCAACCGCATGCTCCTCACCCGCTTCATCGCGCCGCCTCTCTTCCTCCTCGTCTCTGCAAACTACGTCCTCCCCAAAACAACCGCCAACCTCTCCTCATACCTCGGAAGCATCGAAGAAAAATATTTCCCGACCTTTGCGCACAAACACGACGTGGCAAAGGCACACAGTGCTATGGCATGGGAGCAGCTCAAGGAGTCAACACAGAAGGGACGGGAGAGTTTGAACAATGGGGCGTTGTTTGCTGTTGATAAGTTCCAGGAGTCAACAGGTTTGAAGCTCAGGGAAACATTGGGGTGGACGAAGGAGTGTGTGGCTGATGGCAAACAGCAGGTGGAGAAGGTTGCAGAGGTTGTTCAGGCCGTTGTGGAGGAGAAGGTGGAGCAGGCTGAGAGAAAGCTTGGTGAACTTGAGGTGAAGGCCGAGAAGAAGGTCGAGGAGGGTAAGAGGTTGGTATGATGTATGTATAACGCAACGCACTCGTTATTATTACCCACTAGATTTATATTTTTCTACATTTTGCTTTGCGAGAAGAGTGATCCGCTGAACTTTAAACCGGCACTTAACAAGTGTAGACTTGTCAGAGTTGATACCTTGAAGCTGGTTTATCCAACACCTCCCATTCAGGCACCCTCAAGATCTTCCATCAAAAATAATTTTTTAGAAGGCATGGAATTGTTTGCAAATAATGATACAAAATGCGGAGTCGTTTGCTTAAATCATATCAGAGAAAAAAGAGCTACTGTAATGTTAACCATAACCTGAGGGCGAATCCCCCTTCTATGTACCTCTACGGTCAAACGTCAAGGGCCAAAATTTAAGGACAGCCAATAAAAATAATCAAAGCATAAGAGGTATCCGAGTCAACCGAGTTGTCACCGAATGAAGGGAGGCAATGCACCTCAATGGTCCATGAGACGAGGAACAAGCCTCAAAATGGAGGGATTGACAAGAAAAAAGCAAGTACCAAGGCATGGATAATAAGGAGCGTAAAAGGTTGGATTTATAGGCGTGGCACAAAACAATTTGAAAAAGAGAAGGGCGATAAAACTAACTACTTACTATCTACTTAACTGATGTAGGGTAAATGGATTTAAAGTGTCAAAAAGGAAGGGGGGAAAGGGAGGAAAGGAGGATACATACGTGGACGTGGACGAGACATGAAAAAAACTATGGGGGAATGGGGAATGTCTTGTATGATAAGGAAAACAATTGCAATTGCGAGTGTAAAGATGGATGGATGGCAAGCAATAACGAAAGAAGGAAAGTTGAAGGAAGATTGCGTAGTAATAATATTTAATGACGTTGATAATGATGGTGAGAAATCATGATGGATTGGATGTGTATGCAACCGGGAAGAGTGAGAGGGAAAATGAAGAGAATAAGGACAACAACGGGTGTTGTGTGGGTCGGGGCCGGGGTCATTGGGAGTGCGGCCTAGGTCATATTGGGTGTTGTAGAGAATAGACAGGCCTTGTTGGTCGGGGAAAGTCAGGAAATCAATGAGTCAAGGAGAACACGGAAACCAAAAACCAAAAACCCGTCAATCATCCACACAAAGGCGCTCATCACCTCCTCGCCACTCTCTTCCTCTCCCTTCCCTCCTCCTCCACATCCATCGCCTCGCCCGGGACCTGAATGACATTCAGGTTCTGATTCTGCAACTGCGCGCCGTGCTGGTTCAAATTGATATTCAAATTCCTAGCACTCCTGGTTCTTCTCCGGCTCAAACTCGGAGTACCAGCATGATGGAAGTGAGCAGCAGATCCACCGGGCGTAGACACAGTACTCGACGGGCCACCGCCGATGTTTATCGTAGGTGATGAAGAATCAAGCATCATCATCATCGCATGTCGTCTCTTCGCACCTGCACCAACCTGCAGTATCGGCGCTTCAGTGAATGGTGTTATGGGCGCCGAGGATGAGAAAGTCTCAGTGATCAGAGAACCGTTATTCAAGTTGGCTGTCTGTAATGCTGGTGGGTGATGGAATCCTTCTCGACTTGGTAACTTTGCCTTCGTATATCGTAGTATTGGCCTGGTTGATGGACCAGATGAAGGTGGTGGTGAAGGTGAGGAATGTGTAGAGGGTATTGATGTATGTGGTGATATAGGTGAACTTGGCGTCGGGAGTGGTGTCAGCTACACAAAATAATGAAAACAAATACATAGGAATAAAAAAAAAGACAAAGACAAGGTGAGCGTCTGGGTTTAAAATAAAGAGGTTACACAACACGCACTGTTTCTTTCGGAGGCTGCGTCTCATTCATGGGTTTCTTCGCCGCTGCCTTGGCTGTTGCCACAGCTCTCGATGCGGCAGCTGCAGCAGCAGAGCGGGCAGGCTGAGCACGTTCCTCATCCTCGTCCTCTTCTTCTTCCCTAGCCTTAATCGCCTCAACCCTCGCTTCTGTCCAATCCATAATCTGGCCAATGGTCATCCCACTCGTCGTACCCTCAGAGATCCGTGAAGGGTCGGCAGGCGACTGTCCAACGTCGCCACTCGCCGACACACCCTGCTGGATAAATTCCAGCAGATCCTGACATGCAGCTGCATACCCTGCATTATAAGCCCGTTTCGCGTTCTTCTTCGAAGATCGATATAATGTTGTTATGCTCAAAGCAGCAGCTAAACAGAGGAAAAGTGACCATGAAAGGGGAGACCTTGTCAGCGCTTGCTGTCCCAAATGGGTGATTTTTAAATTAGATTGGTACCTTTGAAGTCATTCGTGAGCTTATTCTCCGCGTTGAGTTGTGAATTTGGCAGTGAATTTGCGAGAGTGTTGAGATTGAGTGATTCCATGGTGATGATGGCTTCAGTACAAGACGAGTCGTAGCACCAAACCGGTCAAACAATCATTTTAATCGCTGATGTAAGCAAAAATCCTTGGTCGCTCCCTAATCTTTCCAGAACCTTCAATCAGCCGAGGTATATCATATCGTTGAATTTTACTTATTGTTAAGAGCGCATTGAACATTGAATTTTATTTGAACAATACGGCTGTAGCAGAGACAAGGCATGAATGAGATATTCGAGCTGTGTAGCTTTGTGTGCAATTGCTTTACCAGGATCAGTTTGACAGTTGCTAAAAATACACTACTGCATGTGAAAACACGCTTGTATGAATCTATGGCGATTGGAAGCAGATTAAGGCAAGCCAACGAAGGTGCAAGTTGGGGTAGCGCATCTTAAGTCTACAGAGCAGGTCCTGACATCTCAGAAGTGACTTGCCGCTTGCATGATGTTTGCCAAACAAGATGATGGGCAATGACTCCGACACAGGCACACAATAGCAAAGAACCTGCTGGGTTCGTTAGGGTTGACTGTGGCGCGACAACGCAAACAAAAAGTCCCAGCTGTGCGAACCTTGGTACGATGTGACTACGGATATAGCACGATTGACGACATGGATCGAAAAAAGACACCTTTTTTATAGGTTGATGCGGGGAATGCCGCGTCTATGTAAGTATAGGTACTGAGAAGCATTTCAGAATCACACAAGTAACTGCTGGTCGCTAGATTAACAGGAGCGATATAGTAGCGCCGCAGAAGAGAGGGTTTATTTGAGAGTTATGATTTACTTGGGTACGAAGCGTATTATCTGTGTAAAAAACGCGTTTGCATCGCGGTAAACGACAGAAACCCGAACGTGGTGGTGATCAGAGGTCCGATTCCCAAAAGTGGAGCATTCCGATTCATTCTAGCCGAAGACAAGATGAGACGCTGTTTTTCGGCGACAAGAAAGAGTTATTAGTATGTGCCCTTCCTGGATCAATAAGCAGTTGAGAGGTTGATGTCACGAGCACCCTAGACGCGCGCTATGGTAGAGGGGATCGTAGGTCCTCGTGTTCATCCCAAATTAAAGGGCGGTAGGGGTAGAAATTGGGTAATCTGGAAAAGTGACGGTTGTTCGAGCGAAAGCGAGGAACAATGATAGTGTTGCAGTGTTAACGAAGGGGCACATTTTCCACAAGAAACGGCATTTCGTATCCAGGTAGCCTGCTCGGCATATAGGGGCTATTATGCATATAGAAGGGTTTCGTTGTGGGTATCAAAAGACTGGTATATAATTAGGTGGGTCTTGGTTTAAAAAATGAGGATCGAAGAGAAAAGCTTCCGCGTGCGATAGGTCAGTCACTGATGATTGACATCATGATGGTGAATCAAAGCGTCCATCGCAGTAAGGGTTGTCGTTGCAGTAGCACCCAAGTCAGACCTGGTTTGGATAGCAATTCGTCACTCGACTGAAGCGGATGTAGGAGAGTCACGAACCACGAAGCTTAGCAGAATAACGACCACGAGGGTACAATTGCAGCACCAGTAACGCCTGCTCGGAACCTCAGTACTCCTTCTTGACACTGTAGCTTTCTTTCTCCCTATTCTTATCTCTCCCCTTCCCTTTCACATCTGACGACGACCTTCTCCTTATCCAGGCTCTCTCTTTTGCCCTCTCTTTTTCCTGCCTCATCCTCTCCGCTGCTTCCTCATACTCCTCATCTGCATCCTCGCGCAGATCATCCTCTTCCTCATACCCCTCAGTTTTCACCTTCTTTGCACCTTCAGCCTCAACCTCAATCCCAGCCCATCTGACCAGCACCCTACTCACCCATCTCCCCGTCAACCCTATAATCCCTCCCGTAATACATGCAACCCCACAAAACACATAAAGCGGCTGTACAACTTCAAGCCCATACATCAAGGCTCTAAACGGTGACTTCACAAATACAGCCGCACATAGTTCTAGGAAAAAGATCAAAGGCGAGAGTATATATAACAAGATGGGTAAAGGTGAGAGAGCAGTCAGTGTCCATTGGAGTGTTGACCAGACGATGTTGGTGATGTATTTAAGGACAGAGAGCGAAGTGATGATGTATGGAAGTACCTTTGTTAGCGGTGCTGAGGCCTGTATTGAATCAGAGAGGGATGTAGCGGAAGGTATGACCTCCATCGTCTGAGTGTGGGGTAAGAGTGAGAGAGGAAGCCATGTTGCTTGCCAAGCAGGACGTTATTTGGCTGCGGCTCGTTTGGCCAAATACATCACCCTGAGCGAATGAGGAAATCGCCTCCAAATATGGTTTGAAAGCCCCTAACTTGATGACGTCATTTCGAAAAGTTGAGGCATTCGAGCTTCAAACATGTCAGTGAGAAACGACGCCATTGCGAACATACGATTATTATACACCAAAAATTATTACAAAAATGAGAATTTCTTGTCTCAAGATTATCCCAAGCCCAAAAATATGCTATCGCTGACTATCTAAACTTCATTTACAGCCTGATCAGACTCACTTTTGTAAACACGTCGACGTCGCCCTGATAAATCAAATTAATACGAGACCAATACCATAATATAAAGAATGTCGAACGCACTTGTTTTCTTTGCAATGCTTTCTTGATGCATTTGTGTGGAAGTTGAATTAAATGACGACCCCATGGTGTTGGCGATGTTGTTCAAGTTCCAGAAATTTCCAACGACAGTAGGGAGCGGGACTGTCGTTGGTAGGGGTGATTGAAGGCCATCCGGTGATCTTATCCCCATATACATATTAAAGGGATATTGGTTGTCCGCAAAAGGTAGGGGCACTTGAGGACGAGCAGGTTGGTTGGGTTGAAGGGACTAGCAAAACCGAAGGCGTTTTAGCCATACAAGAAAACTAGAGCGATATTATGGACGTACCATCAAGTAGAGCTCTATGCTTCCGACGATGACCATGCATTGATCCCGAAGGGCTAGTTGAGCGCGCCCACGTCCAATCCTCTCATAAAATGGAAGACCGTCGTGATGATCTACGGCAGCGAGCACTCCTTGTAATTGCCTTTTGCCACCATATATCAAAGTACATTCTGATGCAGGGTAAAGGAACATACATGAGGAGCCGGTAGAGAGGATCGTCTCTTGAATGGCTATTTTCGACAATGCAAGCCAGGCGCAATGTCAAATCTCGTAGGGGTTTTGCGAGAGGAAGACATGATGGTTGTTGGAGAGGGGCCCCTAAAAGATATACAAATGCTGCGATAGCCCCAACTATCAGCGTCGTCAGGAGGCTGGTGAGAAATGAAGGACACATTGTTTCAAGACACAAAGAAAGAGTCAAATGGGAGTTATTGAGGAGGCATCTTCATATATTGCGAACGCAGGGCCTAAGCTGGAAACAGAGTCCGGATTGGACAGTGCCAACTCCGCACATCCCATTGCTTTGCGCTCCTCGAGGCACCTCGCTCTGAGCACTTTCCCATCAAACGACGCACAAACCGTGCGAATAGCCAGGCAAGGCAAACGTCAAGTTGTACATACGATAGCCTATCGGAACAAGGTCCGAGAACGATAGCCCATCGGAACAAGGTCCGAGAACGACAGCCGGTCTGCGGACATCAATCATTTTCAAATCATCTCCTCCATCATTTTGTATTACCACTCCGATGTATGGAAAGGCGACACCATTTCCTTTCAATTTTTTCCTTTATTTTCAGACCTCTTCATTGAGTTCTTTATTTCGTCTTAATACTATTGTCTTGTAAACTTTCTTCTCGATGTTCATTGTGATATCTACATGAAATCACCATACAATCATGCATAATAGCTTCCACACTTGCCACATTTCTTCGGGTTTTCATGGTCAACGTAACCGCAAATGTATACAGCGCGCCTGATATTTTATTGATTATAGTGTTTCGCTCCCAGCAGCTGACATCATGGCACCGCTGACGCCGGCCTTCCTCTCGGCGCTTCTACTCACTGGTCTCCGTCTCTCACAAATGTAGTGCAGCTCCACCTCTACAACCATCTCGATATATACATCTCCTGCCACTCCCACATCCCGATATACCCCCCACTTCTAATACTTCAATTGTGCATGATAGCAAGATACTAACCAGAATGCATGACCTTTCTTATCATCATGATGGCGAAACAATAGGAACCCCTTAAGCGCGTTTGTGAATGATGCGACTGACACGTTGATAACACGATGTATGAGGAATCGATAATGGCTTGTTGGGTCCTACTTATTAATTTTACCGCTGCCATCTCAGGCCTGCTCTCGCGGGAGAGGATGGGGGACCGAGACTAGCCCAGTTGTCCAATGTGGTATTGTCCAGACTTAGGTGGTTTTAGAATCGAAGGATGGAAACTGAAATTGATGGTGAAGGACAGTGTGGGAAGTCCATTATTACCTTAGATTAGATTAGATAGCGGGCAAGGCTGTGTGACTTGGCCTCCGCAAAGCATGGTGACATAACTTGACCTTTGACCAATGCACAGCTTAAGGACACGAGGACTGCGCTTTTATAACGAATATCCACCGCAGTCCTACTCTTTTCTGTAAACCACAAGCTGAACTTATCGCGCAGCACGCCTCATAGTCTTAAAATACCTACTCTGTGACTCCATAACCTTCCATAGGCGTGCCCTTCTCCTCGCATGACACCACATTCTAACGCCAAGTAGAAATACACACATCATATAAACGACGTCCCACCTACAACCCGGTTTTCACCATGATTATCGACGACAAGTTCATTATGCTTCCACCAACACCACCAGGATACATTCACACCTCGCGTCCAGCCACACCTCTCACTCCTTCGTATACATCTCCTCAAATCAACCCACAACCACTCTCACCTGGAGGATCGAGTAGACCAAAGATGAATTTGACCAAGCTTCCAATCCATATTCTGCTCCAAATTATTACTCACACATTTCCCTCTTCAACACCCGCACCCGCCTTCGAACTCCTCCTACGGTATTACCACCGCGAAGTAGCCACGAATCCGGACACAGTGCCTGAGCTAGCACGAAAGACTCTCTACTGGTTGTCTACGTCTCTGCGTCTTGTTAGCCGGCAGATGTACATCGCCACTATGTTCGTTCTGCGCAGCACATACCTCGATTCTTATCACCGCATGATTAGGCCAGGCTACTCTTGCGACCCATTTCCCATTGAAGGATCAGGCATAGGCGACTCTCTACCCACATACAGCAGAGGCTCAACATCAACTCTCACTGTAGACACTGGTGGATCGCATCAGCAGATTGAAGGCTTGCCTTCATTTGCCAGCTCCACATCTGGGTCAGGTCTTGGCTCCTACTCAGCGACGACACCGCCTCCATTGACATCACTCACCCAACCCCTCTCCGCACATCGCGAAACTGCCATTCTGGACCGCTTTATAGCCCTCAAAGTCCGACAAGACATGTTCATGGACGATTCTTCGTTACTCATGGATAGAGAAGACGCCTTTCGGGATCTATTTGAAGTCGCACAACCACGAGCGAGGTTGGAGGATCTAGTGAGGATCATCGGATCAACAGAAGGACTGGTGATGGGATTTGGGGGGTGTGGGGTACCAGGGAGTCCGATGAGTGTTAAGAGAGCGAGCTTGCAACCCCCTCCTTCACCGATGAGTCCAGCATATTCACCTTCTCCGCCATCCTATGCATCGTCTCCTGGTGCTGGCGCTTCGAGTTCTTCAGGCCAGGCCTCTGCGCAGCCAGCGTCTAATAAGAAGGAGAAGAAGTCATTTTTTGCAGCGCTTGGCTTCCGATTGTCGACGTCGTCTGCTTCGCACTCGTCACGCACGCCACCCCATCCATCACCGCCGCCCTCACCTCGACCACCACGCACGATTGACCCGCTCCCCTTCTCTTCATTGACAGTGACATTTTCGCCGAGGACGGTTGGGCTGGTGATGAATCGACATAGAACAGTGGTGCAGGTGTCTAGGACGAGTACTGGGAGTCGAGAGGGACGATTAGAGGCGCTAGCGACGGCGTTGGTGAGCGGGTTGAAGGAGGTCTTGAGTGAGGAGGATTGAGCGCTGGGATGAAGATGCTTGAGGAGTTAGGAAATTTGTAATATTATCCAATCATAATAGTTATATGATATATTACATGATATATTATATGTATTAGCACATATTCAACCGAGTATACACTTTCCTCGCGGTTGTGCCAATGTTAAAATTGTAATGCGGATCTATCAATGCAGTGCGTGGTAAATAGGGTCGTTCAGAGTAGACCATTTCGCCTTCATTTGGATTTAATTTTCGTTTTCATTTGAGTCTCTGCAGCTCCGGCATGCATCGGTAAATTCCGAAATGACCAGTCAACTTTGACTCTAATCTGAAATGAACGAAATCAGATTGGTGTGCAAGGGTGTTCACTCAAGGTCTCCTCTGTTTCTGACCATAATGCTCAATATAGGTAAGATATAGGGTTTTAGTATATCTCCGCTGTTAACTGTAATTTTTACAGCTTTTTATGCCAATATTAAAGACAGCACTACCCAAATAGTTCATTGAGGTTGAGAGCTGTTCATGAGATTGAATTTAAGAGTTTTGAAGTCGTATAATAATGTGATTAAATATATTTCCAGTAAAATTATAGATACATTATCAAGAGCTAAGAATGTAGCAATGCTTTGACTGAAGCAGCAAGCCTCAAGGGACTCGAGGAGCAAAGGCAGCAGGCGAGCTGAAAGGCGAAATGACATCGTTACCTCACCTGGCTCACCACCAGCCTTAGCCAATGCCGGACGCTCGGCACGTCCCAAATGGAATCTGAAATGAAAACGAAATAAAAACGAAATCAGGTCGAAATGCTCTACTCTGAACGACCCTATTAAATGTAGAAAAGTGGCAACGAGGAGTGAACAAGAATATGATACCCTCAATGTTGTGGCCAGCGTCAGAGCTTCAAGAAACCGCATTAGCCTCATTAGTTGACATACAACCTGTTTTCCTAACAGAAAACGCCGGAAAGGTGCCATTAGAACGCATGTTTGGATGTCTTTAAGTCGTTCGCTGCTAGTTATATGTAGGATGACCCAAAAAAAATTGTGGCTTCAACGAGCAACGTCGCATTTATTATGGAAGCTCAGGAGTAACTAGATAGGGATGACATCAACATCATATCGATGCCAAAAACTGGCAACAATTATTTGGGACGTTTCGTTTGTTTCACCCCCGATCGAGATCTTTGCTGTACTTGGGTGAGCGGGGCCTTCCCACGTCTCTTGTATCTCCTGGGCCTCGATGTATCCTAGGGTAGGAACCTTATATATACGCTCCGGAATCGCTCGTGAGCAAACCCATCAATGGGGGCCCCTGTTACTTCACTCCTTTTTCTCTTCCTTCTCTGTTCTTTCATATGGGCTCACAGGCTCCTTCGTTTTATCGAAAACTCAGATGAACGAGTGCCCATTGAGATGCTCTCCAAATTAGCGACGCAGGTCACGCATATCATGGATCACAGCACATCAAAGGACGAATCAATCTGCGCGCTTGTAAGGTACGTCCACGCTACGCCTCTTGGCGACACATCTCAATTACTATCCGCTCAAACAATTTAATAGACAGCTACAACACGCTCTCAAGTCACTCGAGGACCTCGAAAACCTTCCGCTCTATCAGAAATGGAGCCCATCCCGAGCACGTCTCAACGCACGAAACGAATGCATGGGGTGTTTGGTCGCGCTATTGTTATACCTCAAGGTTTATTAACGTCATTATCCTAAATGTTGTGCATCTGCTAATCTATTGCTTAACTCTAGTCCGTTTGCCCCCCTCCAGAGGATCTTGGATCAAATGCTTTGATAGAATCCACATCCTTGCCACCAAGCTCCCCCCTAACTCTTGCCGATCTTCAGGCTGTTGAGCGTCAGGTCATCCTGCTTCAACAACTTCAAGCACGCTTGACGACCCACGAAAACAAGTGGCTCTCAGACCCTGCACAATACATTCCGAGACCAATCGCCAATACCTGGAATGTTCACTTCAACAATGTAGGGAATGTATCCCATTGCAAAGTTGAGTCGTTCGAAGATCACTCAGAGAACCAGTACAAAGGCGTTGAAGGTCAGTCTTATTGCGTCTCCAATGTTTTATACGCTAACTGAAGTGAATTTAATTTTTTCAAGGCCCTCGTCGTTGACTTGTACATGGGGTGCCACAATCAAGCACTCGTCGACATAGTGTTTAGATACAATTCCCAGATTTCGGACTTGGATAATACATGTACGGCAATGTATGCATTTGGAGAAATTCGAACGATTAATTAGTAGGAGATCATTGATCATGTGTAATCTAAATTGGGGCTGCAGTCATGTATCGTATCCCATGGTTTCGCGCATGCATAACAGAACTGAAACCCACATCTGCAGACGAGATGGTTGCAGCCAGCACTCCTTTCGACCAGCCACTTGCACGAGGAGCACTTTTGCCAACCCATGCCCCGCGCCAATCGCCTCAACTCCACCGCAGCCTCATTCTCCCTACAGTCGGGCTCTTCTGGGTGGGCGACCTGTTTGCATTTTGGACACGTGCGTAGGTGACATTCAGAACACTCCACCGAGGTAATCGAGTTTCGTCGAATGACAATTGGTGGGTATGAGCCCAGGAAGGCGGAACAGGCTTGAGAATGGCAATAGAGTCGAAACCGGATGGCGACGCTGTACTCAGCAATCTTTTCGTTGAAGAGTTTTCGAAGCGAGTCCGAGATGAAGGGGACGACGTCCTGAGTTGTAATAGGCTCTTGGCAGCATCGAAACGGAAAGAGTGTCTCGTCTCTGGTGAAGTTTTCAACGAAGCGCTCCACGCAGTCGGCGCAGTAGATATGCGAGCAGGGCGACTCGAACGATTCCTCGGGAGGCGTTTCCTCAAAGCAGATCGAACATTGAAGTAGGTCGTTGCGAGGTGCATTGCGTCTTTCTTCTAGCAGTGCTTCTACGATCGATGATGCGTCTGACCCAGAGAGGGGTGACGGCGGTAGACTAT
This sequence comes from Panaeolus papilionaceus, assembly GCA_015501605.1. Classification (NCBI taxonomy): domain Eukaryota; kingdom Fungi; phylum Basidiomycota; class Agaricomycetes; order Agaricales; genus Panaeolus; species Panaeolus papilionaceus. Next base: position 705,552 of record JADNRZ010000016.1, read on the forward strand.
CATCATCATCTTGACTTCGATCGTCAGTCTCAGATGGGCTATTATTTGGACGACAGATTAGCGCTCTTGCATTATTATTCGAAAGATTATACGCACCTGAGGATCTGTATGTCTCTTTTGGGCCCCATCCGCGATGGTCCTGGGGCCGCGTATATCTCGACCGAAGGATCTGGAGCTGCATATACTTCGAGCTCGACGGGAGGTGTGATAGTACGTGGGGAGTCTACCCTTGTTTCAGGTGCAAATGTTCGATATTCAGGTGATCCATGTGGTTGAGATGACGCAGCATAGATTTGGAAAGAAGGGGCAGGTGATGGTGTTCGTACTGGTGTCGCATAAAAATCGAGAGAAGGCGCAGGGGACGGGTTACGCTTCCATTTGTCACAGAGCTCAGGAGAACTCGAGCGGGCGGGCGATGGGATCCTGCTTGATGTACCAGCATAGAATGTGAGGGATGGAGCAGGTGATGGCACTCTCATTGGTGTAGCATGAAGCTCGAGCGATGGCTGCTGAGAGGATGCATGGGCATATGGCCCGAAGATATTAGGGTGTCGTAGAGGTGGAGAGGAAATTGTTGGTGGACTATGACTACTTTGTTGGTCTCTAGCTATAGAGTCAGAGGAATTGTCACGAATCAAAGCCTCATTCTTCGACAAAGACAACCCAAGCCATTTGACAACATCAGATGCCGTGCCTTGGCGTACGCTGTCTGTCAAGGCGATAGGTAGGTTACCTTTTTTGGTGAAGGAGATAGGCTGTATCGTATCCTTTTCTCCTTCAACCACAGGAGCGGGCAGAAAAGATGCTGACGGGCTATGGAGAAACGCAGATTTGGTATGAAGAAATCACGTTTCATGCAGCGGGTTGATCACTTACCATCCTTCTGGAATATGAGCTTCAGGTCTTGCCGCTTCGGGGAGTTTCTCAGCGGCCTTGGATGAGGAGGACTTTGCGCTCATAGACCTCGTCACGACAGAAGGGTGAGGTATCTCGGAACGGCTTTGTGAAGCGCAAAGGATCAACCTATCAACAACCGCTGATAATTAATAGCGAGTATTCTGACCTTTCACTTATCGAAGCTCGGGAGCTACTTGCTATGACGGGAATTGGAGTTCTTGCAGAGGAGGAAGCCATGGGACCGAAGAGAATTGGTGTTGATGTGACTATGTCTGCGCTCGCAGATACACCTATCGAAGCCACAGAACGCTCGACAGCAGACGATCTTAATTCTGGCACAGCAACAGAGTTGTTCGAACTACGAGTTGTAGCTGAGGAGGGTCTCCCAAAAGTATACGGCGCTTCGGAAGCAGAGATAGCTCGCATAGGCGTGATAGTGATTGGGATGCGTTTTGCGTTTTGGATGTTTGCATTTGAGAGGAGATTTGTTTCCGGCCGTTTCCCAGCTGCTTTAGACGAAGAGGGTTCGCCTGGAGCAGGCAGATCGACCCAAGAACGCATTCTTATGAAAAGATTAGGAATACTTGAAATGCAAGAGGACGAATACGGGTGCTCGAACCTGATGTCTTCTAAAGTACTTGGGTGGGATACTCTTGGTCTGGGACGCGAACTCGCTTCATTTGGCGCAGGTAACCCGACAGCGGCGGTAGATACGGATGTGTAACTTCTGGGCTGCGATGGGTTGATGTTGGACACCTTTGACGACGATGAGTCAGCTAAAATCAGACCAGCGGAAATACTCGAGCCCAGCGGATGAGCTAGGGGACCCCGCCGTCTAGTCGGGCTATTGGGACTCGATATCGGTTCATGAGATGTGCCAGGCCCTCTTCTAATAAGCTTCATCAGTACTTCAGTTGGACAGGTACAAGATGATCTACGTACGGAGCCGACGTGCACGAATCCAACGGACGCTGAAAGATCGGCCTGATATACGGGGTACCGCCAAAATATTTACCAAAAGTACTCCGGATCGCTTCAGGTGAGTACGTTGTCGAGGAACCACCATGTATCTCACTCATGAACCTCTGTGAGAACTCGTCTGAACGGCCTTCCTGGGATTCATTGGGCTCGGCCAGACTTCTTGCGAAGGCTACGTCACGCTCGATCCATAACCAATCTTTGATCTGTTCGGATTGAATCATGAGTGCTACTTCGTTGTCGTTTAAGTCGTCGTATGACTTCAAGGAGTCGAGTAACATGTCGATGCGATCGATCAGAGTGGATATGTCAAGATTGGACAAATCAGCCATTTTGATGTAAGATGGGATGTTCTTGCGATATCAAGGATGTATTAACTGTTAGATGGTGTGCTGTCGTCAATTGTCTCGTAGTTCAGACTTCTGGATAATCGATCTGGAAGATGATAGTGGTCGTGGTCTGAAGTACGAGACAGGGCGTCTAATGGCTGACATCGCACCATCGGCCTTATATACGGTTGGCAATTCATCATATGACGTTCTGGAGAAGTCCGGTATGATGTTGCACGAGGCCGTGGTGCAGTGACGTCTGAGAAGATTATGGTTATGTATAGGCTTATCTGACAGAACTCAAAAACCCGCGCGCGATAGGCCCAATGCTCTAGCCGTTATTTCGGCCGGACAAGCCGTAATCACAGCACCACTACTGCACCCTTTGTGAAAAACCTTAATTCTAACACGAACCCCTGGTTTGTCCAAATAATGGATTGCTCCATTTGAGAGATATCTACGATCTTGTAAGTACGGACAGCCAAGAAGCCAATAAAAAGATAAAGGAATAAGCGATAACAAGTGTCATTGCAGATCGACTAAGGTGTATGATAGGTAGTTAATAGGTAGGTAAAAGGTTCGTGATAGGTTCATAACGATAACGATGTACTCGAGAATGGATGAATGTATGATGCATGTGCATGATATGTAACAAGTAAGACAATGGGATGTTGGTGATGGATGTGCATAGCAAGAGACGAAATAAAGACATGGAACAAGAGCCTGAAAGGGATAGCGTTCTATGTAGGAATGCATGATGTCTGTGCGATGAGCAAAGGCCGATAATGGAAGGTATTATGCAAAGGATAAACGAAAAAAAGAAAAGAAATAAGAACAGAATCCCCAAGTCCTCTAAACCGACGACCACACCGACGACCACACCTCAATTCAACTCTCCTGAGTTTGCGACTTGGACTTTCCAGTCTCAAAAACAACATTCATCTCCGTGGTTCCATTCTTCCTCGGACGACTCTTCTGGGGCCTCTTGTCACCCTGTCCATTTCCGGCACTCATTCCCGTACTCATACCAGCTCCCATACCGCCGTTCATATTGCCACTCATACTCCCACCAGTAGCCCCAGTCACCGCTTCTGGACTACCTTCCTGAGGGGCAGTGACGTTCCTAAACTGGTCCCCCTGGTGTCTAAACACATCCTGATGCAACGTATGAACAATAAACGTCGAATGAGGCTCACAGAACCTTTGCTGATGCATCCCGAACTGTGACGCAGGCCTTGTAAACTGATTATTCTGCCCCGGCGATCCTGCTGGACCCGCACCATTGGTTGGTCCATTTGTTCCAGAACCAGCTCGGAAAACATGAGTATTTGAAGCCTGTGCTGGCGTTGCCGCTGACGGGTCACCAGCAGGATGCGCTGTATAGTGCGAACTCGACATCTTTGGGGGGTGAATCATCATAACACCCATTCCACCTGTTGGCGTATTATCATTTGTAGGAGCGCGAATGATCGTCATGGATGGAACAGGAGGAGGCCTTGCTGCTGCTGCCGATGAGGTCCCATTCGTTTTAGACGTTGACAGGGTTGCATGGGAAGGCACAGGCGAATTCGACGCAGACCCAAGCGAGATTGTCCGTGGATAAATCTCATTCTGAGGTGGATCATTTCCGTCTGGTAACTCGGTAGGCGGGGTAGTCGGTGAATGCGTGGTATCGGGTGGAGCAGAGGATGCATTAGCTTGTGACGGAGGTTGTCTCGGATACGAAGTTGGCCTGTAGTACGAGGTAGAGTTAGATGGGGGTGGACGACCATGATCAACAGAAAGCTCGCGGTAGTATGCAGGTCGTGGGGCGTGTGATGGAGGCGTATCAGAATGGTTAGCTGGAGGTGGTGGTGGACCATGATTTGCGGGCGGGGGTGCAGCATATGGAGGAGGATAATCAGGATATTGGCTGGGTGGTTGGTACATTGGAGGGTAAGGTGAGTGACCAGGATGACCTTGAGGTGGGGGTGGAGGAGGTGGAGGATGCGAAGAATGTCCCTGAGGTGGAGGTGGAAGGGGGTGAGACTGGTGGGATGGTGGAGGAGGGGGGTGTCCTGCATGAGGTGGTGGTGGAGGGTGTCCCACATGCGGAGGTGGTGGTGGATGAGAAGGATGTCCACGATGACTTGCAGACCGCGAACTTCCAGAGTCTGACCTCGACACTTTGCCTTGTTCACTTGAAGGAGGCGGAGGCCTGGAGTATTTACCAGGTGGAGGCGGAGGAGGCGGATATGGCTCAGCACCATAACGAACATGTCCAGAGGGAGGCACAGGGGGTCGTTGATGATGGTGAGGGTTATGGTGAGGGTTCAATGGATGGGGAATCGGGGGCGAGTGGCTGAGATGCGACATGGGAGGAGTGGGGTGCGGCGGATGCGATGGGTGAGGGGGATGCGGTACAGGTGGAGTATGGCTTGATCCCACAGACCCAGGATGAGGTGGAGGATGTATATGCGAAGGGTGCGACACGTCAGGCGTACGGTTTGGATTCGAATGCGACGAACGCTGTGACACTGCAGGCGAGTGAGTAGAATGCGAGTGATGCATCGTCGCAGGGCTATGAACAGGGTGAGGCATGGGTGGGCTATGTGCAGGATGAGGAACATGTGGACCATGAGTAGAATGACCCATTGGCACAGGCGAACCATGACCAGGGTGCGGTACAGGTGGACCATGTTGCCCATGACGCGGATTATGTCCAGATGGCGCTTTAGTAGGAGATCCAGCAGGGGGCAAGGGAGGCGACCTAGCCACAGGTGGGGGAGGACTGTAGCTTATAGACCTCCTTGAATGTTGAACTTCGTGATGGTTTGGTCGAGATTCGGAATATCTTTTTCTCTCCCTATAATGATACGGAGGTCCTCCCTGTGCATGATGATGAGTCCCGTGAGGAGGGGGCTGCTCAGGATGGTGAGGAACATCACGATAACCATGTCCAGGACCATAAGAATGAGCAGGATACGGATGCGTCAAGCTTGGTGGGTACTCATGACCATGGTGTCCATTCGGTGATGGTGACCCGCCTCGAGATCTGCTTTCACCTGTTAAAAAAAGAAACAACGTCCAAAACATCAGTACCCCTTTCACGTTGTCTAACCCTCATAGGAGGGTGGATCATACCTCTTGCACTCCCCGTACTCAACTCCTCACTACTCATACTGGCACCCTCATCTCCATCTCCATCTCTCATATCCCCATTTCCAAACCCACCCTGTTCACCGGTCCTCATCAATCCAACCCTCTCATCAGCCGCAGCCTGACGATCCAAATGCCTCTTAGACTTCTTCCTACAATACTTATCCCAATGCCTCTGTAACGCGTCTTGCCTAAAAATAACACAAGAAAAAAAAAATGCGTCAAAATCTTGCCTACAACAAATATACAACAAAACCTCACCTCGTCAATATCTTATCACAAAACTGACACACAACACCCCCTTGGCCAAGTTCATTATGCCTGCTATCCTTATGTCTCTTCACATCGCCGCTCCGAGTAAAGATTTGTCCACATACATCACAGGGATACCGTTTCAGCTTCCTTGACGGCCTTGAAGGCGCTGAAAACGCGTTTCCGTCCATACTCCCTGCTCCGGATGTCGAGCCGTGGCCGTGACCGTGGGGTGTCGAGCCGTGTGGGGGTGGTGGAATCGATCCGTGGGGTGCTGGCGGCGGCGGTGGTCTTGAGTGCGAATGCGAATGTGGGTGAGTGTGCGAGTGCCTTCGTGAATCGCTGTCCGGATGCCCGCCATCCCTATCCGCATACGGCGAAGAATGATGTCCATGTCCATGTCCATGCCCCTGCGGGTAAGGAGGCAAAGTCATAGGTCGGCCACTAGGAGAATGTGGTGGCCCCATTCTACTAGGCGACATCTCCGTTCCACGCCCGCGTCTCTCTCTATCATGGTGCCCCCTTCCTGAATGCCCATGTCCATAATCATACCCCTCGTCTCCACTCATCGGCGACACCGACCTTCTCTCCACTGCACGCCTGTTAGATGGGTGCATACTCGCACTCACACTTCCACCATTGTCAACACTGCTTGCTCGCTGTCGTTTCACACCATGTGGCGAGTTCTGAGGATGATGGGGTTGTTGATGTCCATGAGGCCCATGAGGATGCGGTGGGGGCGGTGGTGGTGGCGCATGCAAAGGGTGTCCATGCTGAGGATGCGGAGGAGGGTGCGAAGGGTGCTGAGGATGCTGAGGATGTTGATGAGCATGAGCATGAGCATGCGAATGAGGAGGCGGAGGGGGATACGAAGGATGTTGAGAATGTGGAGGTGGAGCACGAGGGTGCCCATGTCCATGATGAGGTGGAGGAGGGTACCCTCTCGCCTCATCGTCGTCACTATCTGAGTCCGCCGTACGAGAACGAGGAGGACGTGACGGCCCCGGCCTCCGTTCCCTTAAAAAATCCCTGTGTCCGTCTTGCTGCATCGGTACACCAGGGTGCATATGTGGAGGTGCTCCTGGTGGTGGAGGTGGTGCGTGAGGGTGTGGTGGTGGTGGCCCTCTGTAATCTCGTCTCTGTGGGGGTGGTCCGGAGCCAGGGGGTGGAGGAGGTGGAGGTGCATGACCTGGATGTCCAGCTGGTGGAGGTGGAGGCGGGTACGCTATCACTCTAGGACCCGGCTGAGGAGGCGGATGCTCGTATCCCCAAGTATTTCTATACCCTCCTGCATCTCTCGCAGACATGCCAGGAGGTGGAGAGGGTGATGACCTAGCAGGACTCGCATGTTGTCTCCTCCCTGACCCCCTAGCGCGATTTCTCGACCTAGAACGCGAATGACGTGGTGACCTGGAAACTCCCCTTGACGGGGAATTTGACCGAGTCCTGGAACGAGACCTTCCGCGACGACGACGATGGCTAGGAGACCGTTGATCATGCTGGTAGTGCTGTGGAGGTCTTGAAATTTGTTGTTGCGAAGGCGGAGGCGGTGGTCCATTGGTCGTCACAGCAGGAATATAGGGTCCCAGATGAATCTGTTGAACTCCAGGTGGCGGGGGTCCGTAACCGTAATTATAGACGTGGGGTTGTGAGGACTGAGAAATCGATGGAGGTGGAGGTGGAGGTATTGAGGTAGAAGCTGCTGGGTGGGGAGGCAGAGGTGGAGCAACAGAAGTAGATGCAGAAGCAGCTGGTGGAGTTGGAGGGGGAGGAGGACGTGTTCTCGGTGAATGAGAATACGATTGAGATGCTGCAGGTGGTGGTGCAGGAACTGGTGCAGGTGGAGGTGGTGGGGGGTGAGACTGAGGGTGCGACTGGGGTGACTTCCCCTGGGAGGATGACGACGTTGAGGGTTTCTGTTCCTCCTGTTGTTCTGGATGATGAACTGGTGCAGGGTCGTCTCCATAAACTGGATACGCCGACTCCAACGTTGGGCTGTACTGGGGCATCATTGGGTCTTCAATAACCTCGCGTCTTGGTCTCTTCTCATCTGCCTTCCTTTCCCCGTCTGAGCTCCTCGTTGGGATATCCATTGGTATGATATCGATCTCCATAGCATCGGGACCAAGATTATCCACGTCAATGACATGCTTCTCCTCTCTCTTCCTTTTACCATTAGGCGGGCTCTTGGAGGCCTCTGCAGGTCCAGAACTCCCACTTTCTCCCCTAGATGATGTCGGTCGCGAATTACGGTTTTTAGAAGGCGACGTTGGCGCAGGTGGAGGAGGTAGGGGAGAATATGGATACGCGTAGGACAGGTGAGGCCCCCTTGCATAGGTATCAGGGGGCAATGGTGCGCCGTAAGGGGTGGTATGAGGACCAGCAGGTGGGTAACCATATGGATAATACGGTACGTGTCCTGAAGGCGGCACTGCCGATGCACCATTCCTACCCGTAGGTGGAACCGGGTTATGGGTCGTCACAAAGGGTTGAAGAGGAGAAATCGCAGTGGGTAGACGGAACGAGGGGGAAGGCCTGAGTGAGGCGTTGGATATGGTTGGTGAGGTGGGCCAGGTGGGTATCCGCGATGTACAGGTGGAGGTTGAGGTGGTGACTGTGGACGAACCGGATATCTTGTGTCGTGTGAGTAGGTCGTTGGGGGAGGTGGGTGAGATTGAACGGGAACCAGTTGAGGTGCATCTCCACTACGCCCAGCTTGGGATGACGTTTCGACTGAGTGGGGCGGCGCGACATTGTAAGCATAGGCAGGTCGGAAGCTTGATCGAGGGATTAGACTTGACTAAAAAACATAAATTAGATATTGAACGCACCTGACTGGAGCGCTACCCTCCCTCTGACCTCCGGGTTGACCATAACCTGCTGGTGGAGCGACATTATACGCATAAGCAGGACGAACCCTAAAAACAGTACTGAAAAAGATGTTAACCAATATTATAACGAAAAAAATGACATGTAGTTACCTCATTGATTGGGGATGCCCATTGTTCAGAGGTGGTCGCCCTCGCGTCGGCTGATCATCCTTTTTGTCCTGTAAACCTTTACTCGCTGAGCTCACACCCGGAGTATGAGACGTCGACGAAGGCGTCGGGTCGTCAGCTTTTGAGACTTCACTCGCGCGTCTGCTCGAGCGACCTTTGTTGGGTGAGCGGGTTGACGATATAGACGCCGTTGGGGGTGGTGGTTGGGGACCGTCTGGTATTGATGCAGTAACAGGGGATGAGATGGTACTCGAAATTACAGGTTTTAATTGTGCCTTTTCTGCGGCGTCATTGAGAAGTTTTGAGGTCGTGGCCGCAGAGTGTGAAGTTGAAGCCGTTGGTGTCGTCTTTTTATTGCTAGAGGTGGTGGTACTGACAGATGGCAACGCTGACGACGCCCAAGGTGGACTAGGAATAGGAACCAGGTCGCTCCCCTCTGGTGGTGGTGGAAGCGCACTAACAGGTGTCCTCACAGGAGGCTGCACTGGAGGTGGTGAAGCGGATGATGCTCTCGTCGATGTATCTGGTGTCGCTGCCCTCGCCGGTTTCCTCGATCCCGACGTTGTTGAAGTTAACAAATCAGCACCTCTAATAACGCGAAACTCGATGCTATTTTGTTTCTTCCTGCCTCGTCTCTTGGGAGGAGGAGCAGCGGAAGACGAAGGCTTGGCCGACTGTTCTGTAGTGGTAGCGGTCTCGGAATCTGTGGTGATAGATACAGTGACCGCCGTGGTGGTGGTTAATCTCGTACTCCGGCTCTGCGAATCTGTGGATTTTCCCAGTTGTTCCCATTTCGCAGGTCCCAAAACCTTCGATGGTACCTTCTTCTGCGCTGGTTGGTCTGCCGACGCTGATCCCTGCCCTTCTTCCTCACTCGTCTCATCCAGCTCATCAATCTCCTCCTCTGAATCCGATTCCTCTCCTGAACTCTCTACCACCATCTCCTTCCCTTTTCCTTTATCCCTCTGACGCAACATTCTCCCTTCCCTAGTAGCCCTCTCGGTAAGTGTACTGCGAGTTGTAGGCATTCAGTGCTTCACTGTCTAGGCGTGCAATGAAACTGAAAAAATTGTTGATAAAATTGTTCGGGTAATCCAGATGACGGAAGTGCTAGTTGAAATACTATAAAATTGTCAACGTTATAAAAATCAAATAATTTTTTCAGACGGGTCGAGGACACTTACGGCTCAAGGCACAGGATAGTTCCTGGCAAAATTGCCTGTCTTGAGATGATGCAGTGTGAAAGAAGAAACCCAATAAGCAAGCTCCAGAACCTGACCAAAGAAAAAGAGAAAAGCGGAAGAGAATGGCAGTAAGAAAGAAGGGAAGAAAAAAGACGCTGGGGGATGATGGGAGTCTTTACTTAAGGAAGGGGAAAGGAAGCAAGGGGAGGTCAAGCGCGGCAAAGCAAATGTTTGGACTGCGCCACTCGTTTCTATAAAAGTACAAATCAAATGTGACAGCAGGAACAATTTCAATTTAATTCCGTCTAATACATTTTACATCTAATCCTCAAAGTTATAAAAATATTTTATATAATAGACTATATTTAAAAAGATTTCACAAGCAAAAGAAAAAGAGAAGAAAAATTAAAATAAAAATAAAATAAAATAAAAAAAAGACTAGAAGAATGCAGCATATTCCAAACTTCGATATTCCGTTATCGGTGTCAGTTCTCTATGTTACCAGTTCGGTTAAGCCCATCCAGTCCGTCTTCCAAGAGAATGACAACCGGAACTTTACCAAACAATCCAAACCCTATCTATTTATCCATGAAATCTAAAAGGCGCCAGGACGTGACATCTCCATTCTCACTCCAAATGTTCACTTTTCACAATCTCCTCTCACACCCCAACGTGGACTTGGAAATCACCCCCCTTTATACACATACGGCACTTATCATTGAATTGACGTCAATTACTATACTTTGCCTTGAGGCACCAACATGGCAGCAATGTCGACTTCGAGCCCTCTTCTTGCGTCTAGTCCTTTTCCATTCCATCTCATCAAATCGACTCCATCAGCGAAAGGAAAGAGTTGTAAATATTTATCTAACTCAAAACTTCAGACGGTCAAGGGGCTGAGTATAAGCATATCATTATCACTGCACCCCTGGAGTCTGGTAGTACATCAAAAGTTCTGACGTGTAACCACTCCCATTTTCTAATCGCCCATTCAGTCCTCCTAGTCACACCCCCATTCCGAATCCGTATTCTGTATTCAGTTGGTCTTCTCGATCCACGGCGACTTCCATAACTGAAGAAAGGGTCGAGTTAATTCCATAACGCCCACCCAGCACACGCCTTCCCATCGCTTTCAGGAAGGCTCAATCCGGTGACCTTCATTGCATATAGCAAGTCATACGTATGGGGATAAGTGCCTTTCCTCCATTCAAAATATCAATGGCGCCACACTCGTGTTTGTCTTGATCTATCATTACCAACTGAACCCGTTGTCATTAGCTTCTCACCCCGAATACCGAATACGTTTGGAGTAACGTCACATTATCTGCCTGTGCGCAAAAAAGTACGCCGCACTGTCCCATGAAATGAATCCCTTCATTCATTCGGGTAAATGGCCTACGCCTCAAATAGACATTCTTCCCTTGCCCTTCAAGCAATTAGCCCAAGGACCCCGAATCTCCGTCCATGACCATTCTCGTATCCATAGCCCCTCTTCACTTTACTTTACATGATACCGTCCTTGACTTTACCTTCTTTATCGATCCGTTGTACGTCAATCAAACTCCTGCATTTCAAACTATGCAAGCTTTAGAGTTACAACCCATAACCATCTGACAAAACCCTCAGTCATCGAATCGATAAAGCTAGAGCCTTCGCAGCGCCTCGGATCCATCATAATGATCGTCAATCTCCCAAGCTATAAAACTTTCGGAAGAAAAAAACAAAACTACGGCGCTGTTCAAACTTAAATTAAACATATCATTTATCATAAACATTCTTATAACTGCGACTCTGCGACATCGGATGTGATGATGGCAAAGATATCGGAATCCGGACATGGATATGATGTGATTGATTTCTTGCCGTCTGTCGTCTCCCGCATGCGGCGATCTATTCTGATCAGGATGATATGTCTGCCTACGAAGTTGATGATCAAGGTCACAGGTCAACCCGTCCTCAAACAACCACTATCCAGAGCTCCCAGTACATGTATAAAAAGGACACACGACCAGTGTCCCTGTAAGTCAAGGCCCACCCTCCGGGGTCCCATCTATTTCATGATCACGCCTCCATTCGAATTATTGTCCCTCGCATGGCCACGAATCAATTCACTCATCGATCTTTCACGATCCCTGCTTCATTTCGCTTATAGCCCCAGTCATTTTAGTTTAGCCTTCTATTCTATCATACTATCATACCCATATCGACCGTGACAGGCAATTGAGTTTTGAACCCTCGAACGGGTACATCGATAAAATGTGTTTACACATGATACAGCTTCCGATGTCCGAAATCCGAAGGTACGGCGTCAAAGGGGAGTTTACTCTACATCCAACCTTACAATCACAGTTAGTCTGTATTGCGTATACATATCCGTCCACGACCAGCGCGCAGTATCGGAGTAAATAGATCAAATATGGCAAACAAGTCATTTATTAATCTCCATCCGATAAACCGGGAATACTCGAAAAGATGCTTCACCAATCATAATGGAGCATCAGTCAACACGAGGCGCTCTCCAAGGTATACCTATCATTCTTAGCCTCCGTATTTGTACTCTGCTTGAGTCTCGGTCCTTCCTCCATGTGCCTTTCCAAGGGAATACCGAGCGCCATCCGAGAAGGGAAGGAACGCTCCTTGCACGTGGTACCAGTTATGTACATGTGTATGTACCTGCATCGAGCTACGGGGTGCTCTCCAGCATATCAACGACTTGGAATACATATGTAGCGGTCACCAGTCAACTAAACTGTGTAGCCCTAGTTAGAGAGCCGTTCAAGCCGTCTGCACATCTATTTCGACGCTTGCCCAATAAAATATCGCTGATCGGTTGTCCGATCCTTTGAATAGCAGAAAAGCATATGCGGACAGTCAGACTGTCAACCGACCACGCGGTTCATCAACACACAGCGCCTCCTCAAATTATTTATCCATTCCTTTCTTCCCGTAATTAACGCAATGAATAAGACGTCGGATCGACCAGCTGCTGACACTTTATCCCTCTAAAAACCAATCGATACTAAACTCTGGTATGATCGTTTCGAAATCCGGAATCTAGAGACACCGTCGCATAGCCGCATAGGTATGTGAACGAATTTAGACGCTTCCACGTCGTCTATATATACAATCTTGACCGGTCTTTCCATAGGCGTACATCACGCGTTTACTTATTGAAACCTAGAATAGGTATGTTATTCTTATCAACATCAACACCGTGTGCTGCGCTAAACTTCAATCAGTTGACTTGTCTGTCATCGGATCCGTCCAGAGCGATCCAATTTTGGGTAAAGTGGGATTGACAGTGATCATCTGCCCAGTGTTATAAATATAACTTAGGGTATCCACTTATTAGGGGGTTACAGCACAAAGGGGGATGAGAAAGCGCAGCTCCGAGTGGGCACTACTAGTGAGACCTGGGTACATAATACACTAAATTATCAAGCCAAGCATGCGCGCTCGTGCTTCTTGCTCCTTTATGTACCCACCTCATTTCCCTCTTCCCATCAAGCAAACCATCGTTATCCGCACATTCCCCGTCAATCCCAACGATCACCGCACCTTCCAAATCCCATCAAAAGCCATCACCATCATCATCATCATCAACCTGCGCCGCGGGAGATCAATTACCCCCCTCTCATAACCAGGTGAGCATAGTACGACCAAGGGATTAGTCAAAATAAGCCTAACCAAAAAGGCTGACATGTGCACTTGTTAATAGTCGAAATTCATTCCTTCCTTCACTTATAATACAATCGCTGATGGCAGCACAGTGCGTTTGGAAACCCTTTCACACACCTGATGCCACGCATCTGCATATCAGGCAGCCGGTGTCATACCCTGTCACTTCGCTCTGTACGCGTGCGGTAACAATCCCATCTCAGGATCCAGTGTGGCGCGGTTTTCGCTATCCCTTAAGCGCGGCTGTGTGAGTATTTCGCCCTCGGCAGAACACGCACCAAGGGAAGAAGTACAAGAAGGGTAGGACGGACAAGGAAACATCCGCGGGATCAATTATTTATTACGAGTCGTACCTTGTCTTCTTATGCACGCCAAGTTGTGTGATAAGCACTCGACTGAGTCTCACGCACTCACTGCATGCATCCCATCCCATCCCATCTCATTCATCTCCACATTTACATCCATACATACATATAAGATAAGAACCCACCACCTTCACCCCATCCTCCACGTCGCCCTCCTACCCTCCCACCAACCGCCGCCATTTCAAATATCCCCCCAGCCAAGCCTTCCTAAGCCCGGCCACGAAGAGGAGTCCTTGTCCAAGTATGGGCAATCCGCCGCAATAGTGTGGCGCGCGTGGGTAATCGCGCTGGACGCCTGAGCGGAGAGGGGTCGGTCCGATGATCCGTGTCAATTGATTTGATTTTTTCATCCCGTTTCGGCTGGCGCCGGGGATGGTTTTTGTGACTGCTCCTAATTAGGAGTCTGTGACGCGCGTTACTTATATCCAGTCGGCAAAGTTCGGCTGTTTGGATTTCCCCTGGGTGATTGGAGGATGCATGTTCTGTCATGGTGTCTTGATGCTAATGAGGACTGGGATTGTACTGGGAGATAGGGCCAGGTGATAGCGAATTCATGCGCCTTTTTTGATGGGGCAGATTGAAAAGTGCTGATTGATGGATGGAGCCAACTTCAAGGGACGCTGGTGAGGATTTGATATTGCCTCGATGAACTTCTCATCGACATTTTCAAAATACACAGAACGCTCAAAGTGCACATATTTCCACATACAACAGGCAAGATAACCAGTTCAAATATGCTTCAGCACCCCTCTGCAAGAGAAATTGAGTTCAGCCCCGAGGTATTCATATTCACTCACTAGTTTAAATAGATCACCCATAGTGAAAGAGGGTCGTTTAAGGGTCGCCGCATGATGCGACTTTCATCATTCCCTAAACTTGTCTTCCTTAGGGAAAACTTCAACATATCACGCACATTAGCCCTGCTCACTACACGTATCGAGGGCACCGGTCATAGTACCTTTTCCGAACACGAACTGCACGGAAACTCCTTTCACTTACGTGTACGATGCGTCCCAGCCCGCCCTCCTCCTCAGTCTCCTATCTTAGCCCTCTCGTAAGCACCTGTCAAGCTGAAATTGAGCCATCATCATGTCAGGAACCTCGACGCAAATCTCTCACGCTTGCAAAGTGTCTCGTCAACTCAAGCTTCCCACCTGTGTATGATTTCACACCCTTAGACCTCGCACTCACGTTTCCGGACGATGGGAATCAGGGTTTCAGGGTTTCAAGGGTGTGTTTGTTTAATTCAATTCAAGGCTCTTTTTTCGCATGGTTGAGAGGCTCAGCTGGAGTCTTGAGAGGGATAATCATCCCTTGAACCTTTCTAATCCCATTCATGTGCATGTGTATGGACTTATCATGTCAATAAAAGCTTGTGGTTTGTCTATCTTGCTCTCTTTCTATTTCTTCGTGGAGGTGCACGCAGTTCTACGTCTCTCAGCGTTCCCAGCCCTCGATTCAATTTTGTGGCGTAGCCGTATCCAAGCACCTCCGACCGCTTGCATGGAAAAGCCTCACACCCGTGCGAGTATTATCTTGAGTTTCAAGTCGGCGGCTGAATTGAAGTTGCAGTGGTCAGGCAACGGGTGCTTTGCAGGGTCAATTTCATCATTCAATCGTCCTCAATGAAGCAACATATTTCGTTTAATTTGGCTTTCTCCCATTGTAGGTGGTCCCAGGAACCCTTTGATGAAGGTGGTGAATAGGGAACTTTGACCAAGCGCTCAGTGGGAGCGGCTTTGCTTTGCTTTCATCGCAGTCGCCGTGTTGTATTTATAGCCTGTGAATATTGTTCAGCGCTTTCTTTGAGACTTTCGATAATTCTCTCAATTTCACGATTCTTCCATGCATCTGTGAGAGAGCTGCAAATGGAGTGTGAACATTTCTTTCTTTTCGGCTGCCCAACCCCTAACTAGCAGAGAAGCGGACTAATTCGAGATATGTAAACGTGTATTAATCAGGCATTTTAATCGCCCACCTTCGTATACATTTCGGATATGGGTCGGATGTACATAGATCGACCACGAATAGAGGCGCATGTCCTTGTCATTGGCTGCATGTAACTATTGAATATAGGGAGATAGCGACGGCCGCGTGTATGGTTCGGAGTATTATTACAATCATGTTGCTGGGGTGCTGTATGGAACGTCAATGTTGTTGAATTGGAGCTCGAGTCATGGGGATGTGTGACAAATGGTGAAACTTTCATTCGAATGGGCTAGTGCTGTGTTTACGTAGACGCAAAATCAAATCGCATCAGCGCATTATAGGACAATTTCCTCTCTTTGTTTCTTTTTGTTTCTGAACTCGCCTGTGAATAACTTGTCTATTATCATTATTATTACGATACAGCGCCCTTGGGAGTCGAACTCGCAACGCAGCTACCAGTGATTATTTTCAATGTCGAGACACTAGCAACTGTGACATTGCCTTTAAAATTCATTTGGACGGGGTTAAACCTGAGCTAACAGATCAATGGTGATAATTCAGACTTGCGTGTTCTGTATATTCCCTGCATGCAGCCCAAAATTTAATATTAGTAATGAGTGACATGAGGAGCTCGAGGCCCTGGTTCGTGAGTGAGTGTAACGTGACGTGATAATGATGAGATCGTGAGATGAGATACGAGGCTGAGGAGAGCTGAGGAGAGGGTGTTGTTAACTATACTGACATACTTTCAAGCTGAGATCGCTCAATTCAATTTAAGTTGAACGATCCAAGTTTTCGAATTGGCAACCATTCAACTTTCAAGTACAACACAACCTCGATATCTGCGTCCCCACGTCCACTCAACACCATGACCTCGAAGGACCCAATATCGACACTGGAGACAGATACGCAAACAAAAATGAGGACAGACATAGCCACCGATATCTTGCGCCAGATATTTGAAATGGTCGCTGAGGACGACATGAGATTCGCACGCGACGTGCTCGTATATGTGAATCGCGAGGTTCGGGCCTGGTATGTTCTTCCCTCACTTCATTACATAAACCACATCTAAATGAAACTTGTGCTTTAAATCCAATTCACATCCCATATTATCACCTTCCATGACCCGTCTACAAATCAAATCAAATCAAATCAACCAAAAAGGATTGACCTCCTCCTCTATCGCTCCCTCTCCCTCCACTCCGTCTCCCAAGTGCACCTCCTCACCCAATCCCTCATTTCTAAATCCCAATGCCCACACCAGTCACACACATTCCCCGCCCTCACACAAGCCACGCACACGCTGCTTCTCCCTACCGTATCCGTGCACGCAGACGTGGTATACCTGCTCTCCGCGCTCAAAGGGGTTAGGAACCTGAGTTGGGCGCCGGAGCGGAGAGTGGGCGGGGAGGTGAGGGGGTTGGTGATGGGGTTGAGGCTGGAGAGGCTGTGGACTAGATTGAGCACCTTTATGGATGATCCATATGATATCAGTGACTCGGAGGATGGTTCGACGTCCGTATTACCCCCTGGCATGCTCGATAATGTGACGCACCTGACGCTGGTTGACCCAATCGAAGACTGGGCAAAATGGGATTGGAAAGCTATATTGGCGAGTCGAAAAGGTGGAATAGAAGGGTTAAAGTGGATAAGCGTGTGTGCTGCTAAATCCCATGTGAGGTTGGAGAGGGAGATGATGTGGGAGTATATGGAACCTCCGAGTGCGGATAAAGAGTTTTTTTGTGAACGGGTTGAATGTAAAAAATAGAGGAAGTGGGGGTGATGCGAAGTCGAAATCGAGGGACGAGGATACAAATAGGAGCTCGAATGGGAATGGGATAGTATGCATATGTTGCGTCAAAATCAACGAAGACGAGCATGCGAGCCACCCACCTTACAAAGTAGCCCATATCGTGGATAAAACGGTGCACTACAGCAGAGCAGAGCTGTGGATGAGGATGTTGGGGATTGATATGAATGGGTTGGAGAAGTGTAGTGCGGACAGGGATCAGATCAGGATGGACATCGCGCCGGGGTTTATGTGGGAGGAGCATCGTATGCGTTTTGGGGTACTTTATGGAAGGTTGTTGGAGCGTCAGTAGTAGACTTTGTATTTACTTTCGCGCTAGTATTAGACATAGAAATGTTGCTCGATTCTTCCCCTACCTACCCTAACTCTCACATCATCCACTTGATTTTAATATCATTTTATAGCATTCAGGTTTTATCGTATGAGAGCGCGGTTCGGCGCTTTCTGTGAAATTCGTCGTAGTTCTTTTGAATTCAAAGGTTATACTATGCACCTGCACTGGCTGTGAGAGAAGTGGTAAACGGAGTGTGAGCCTATCTACAAGTTTCAGCTTCTGCTCCGAAGCCCTACATATGTAGGTGACTAATGAGCTATATATGTAACCGACTACTTAGAAGGTAAATATAAATCACGAACTCAAGCGATGACTGGAAATAATCGGCTTGAAATTTGGTCTTGGAGCTTGTGTGACTGCCTGATTAACGAATGTGAATGTCGTCCTTCTCTCCTGCTCGCCAATCAATGAAGGTAGGTATGAATTTTTAACGAGCCAGAAGGGTATAACCCAAGACCTTTGATTTTAAAACATTACGATACACCAACATTGTAAATTCGAACTTGGAACTTGGGAAAGCACAGGTACTGTGCCAGTAGTGATTTTTCAGGTTACTACGTGTTCTCTGTCCTTATCGCACATCATACCGGTTCTATGAGGAGGTTTGTGGGTGAGTGTAACGTGATGTGATCGTGGTAAGATCATGAGATGAAACATACCATGAGATACGATGAGGGGTGCTTTCGAACTATACTCACTTTTATTCTAGTCATCCCACTCAATTCAAATTGAACGATTCGAAACCTCGGACAACCCTCTTGGTGGTTACACTATATCGATATCCACATCCCAACATCCTTTTAGCACAATGGTTTCGACCTTGGGCACCTCATTGATAGAGAGACAGATGAGGATGGACATACCTCCCGATATCTCGCGTCAGATATTCGAAATTGTTGCTGGGGACGATATGAGATTCGCACGCGACGTGCTCGTATACGTGAATCGGGAGGTTCGAGCCTGGTACGTTCATACCTTCCTTCCTTCTTTTCTTCATTCCAAGTTATATCACATTCAACCCTCATCAAACCCCACGAATTTCTTCCACGTGTACTAAACGACACCCCAAAACCACCAGGATCGACCTCCTTCTCTACCGCTCCATCTCCCTCCGCTCCTCCCCGCAGGTCCAAAAACTCACCCAATCCCTCATCTCCAAATCTCGCTGCCCACACCAGTCACATGCCTTCCCCGCTCTCACATACGCCACGCACACCCTGCTCCTCCCCACCGCGCCTCGGCACAGGGACGTCGCGTACCTCTTTTCCACACTCAAAGGCGTGAGGAATCTGAGTTGGGCACCAGCGTGGAGAGTGGGAGGGGAAGTGAGGAAGTTGGTGGCGGATTTGGGGGTGGAGAGGCTGTGGACGAGGTTGGGCGCTTTTATGGGCGATGAGGGGGTGGATGTGGAGGAGGAGGTGGGCGGTTCGATGTCCGTGTTATCCCCTGGCATGCTCGATAACACGACGCACCTCACGGTGGTTGACCCGATCCAAGACTGGGTGAAATGGGATTGGAAAGCTTTGTTAGCCAGCTCAAAAAGAAAACGTGGGCCGGAAGGGTTAAAGTGGATAAGCTTGTGTGCTGCTAAATCGCATGTGAGGATGAAAGAGGAGCTAATGTGGCGGTATATATGTTGAACCCCCGAGTGCGGATGAGGAGCTTTTTGTAGATGGGGGTGTGTTGGAGAGCGGCAGGGGTAATGAAGATCCAAGCAAGAGGATGAATGAGGATGAGGATGGGAACGGGAGAGTATGCATATGTTGTGTCAAAATCAACAAGGACGACTGGCATGCGATACACACGCCATACAAGTCATTCCATATCTTGCGTAAAAAGGCGCACTACAGCAAAGTGGAGCTGTGGTTGAGGATGTTAGGGCTTAATATGAGTGGGTTGGAGAAATGTGATGAGGACAAGGGTCAAATCAGGATGGATATCGAGTCGAGATTTAGATGGGAGGGGTATTATGTTGGGATACTGTATGCAAGGTTGTTGGAGTGTTGATGGCATATTTTGTATTTATATCAGGGCTAGTATTAGATACTGTTTAAAAACTGATGTTTACATGAAACTAATGAACTCCGTACTATCCCTCAAGTCGAACTCTCCGTGCTTGTCTTTCTCCTGCTCTCCGCTGCGAAGCCCCTGAACACCTTTTTACGCAGGATTTTGGCCGGGTCGTCTGATGCGGGTGTGTTGCGTGTTTCTGAACCTTGTGGTTTCGCGATTTTGACGCAGCAAATGCATACCTTGCCTGGTGCTATATCGTTCTCAGTTGGGCTCTGACTATCCCCATCTCCCAAGTTCATCGAATAATTCTCCCTCCACCTTCAAGTCCTTCATCAACAAAAAACTGTCCCTGTACACTCGGAAGGTTCATGTACCCCCACATCCTCGTCTCCTCCATCTTAACTAAACGTCGGAATTAACAGCACACATAGAGACCCACTCAAGCTCTTTCGTTCCGTCCTGACAGGTAGCGAATATAGCTTTCCAGTCCCATGTTGCCCATTCTTCCAATGGATCGACGAGAGTGAGCTGCCTCGTTTTATCTAGCATGCCGGGAGGCAATACCCCACCGGACCGCGTCTGCATAGTGTTAGCATCACTACCACCATCTCCACCCACTTCCGCGTCTCTGTTGTCATTGTTAACATCTTCCATAAAAGCCCCTAACCTGGTACACAGCCTCTCTACTCCCAGGCTACCTCTCAGTTCGCTCACCTCTCTTGCGACTCCATGCTGGGACCCAACTCAAGTTCTTTAGGCCCTTGAGTGTGGAGAACAGGTACCCAAGGTCCGCGTGCCGAGCCGTGGTAGGGAGGACGAGCCCGTGCGTGGCGTCTGTGAGGGCGGGGAAGGTGTGCGATTGGAATGAGCAGCGGGATTTGAGGACGAGGGCCTGGGTGAGCTGGTGCACTTGAGGGACGGAGCGCAGGACGATGGTGCGGTAGAGGAGGATATCTACCCTGTTGGTTTTGCATATGTCAGTAGGATTTAGTGTGGGAGGCTTGACTTGGAATGAACAACATATATTTGAAGGGAGGAAGGGACTCACCAACCCCGAACCTCGCGATTCACGAATGCGAGCACTACTTTCGAGTATCCGACGCTCGATATCTGTGGGCATGCGTTTCTGCATCTGTGCGATTATTGGGTCTTTCGAGGACATCCTATTCGTATCCTCAGTACTTGGGGTGGCCAGGGGAACGGAATCAATTGCAATTCACAATCTCATCACCGATGACATCACTCTGTACATCCGGTCCCACATCCGGTACACGAGTCTCGAGATTAAAACCACGTTGCACAGCGCAGTCTAAGGACCTGCACCAGCGCCTCTGGGAACGTTTGGTTAATTAAAACACGAGGAGAAGACATTGAGGTGAAGGGTTGTGCTATGATGGTCGTATTCAATTTAGAGTGGGTCAGTTGGAAGTAATGAATGATTAGCATAGCTGGTGCAGTAAGCTAGGCCCGGCTAGGGCGTAATATTAATGGGATAAAAAGTTTACACTCCCTTTATGCGGAATCTCACAGATGCATGACGGCTTGGATGATCGTTAAGCGTATCACACCGTACTCTAAGCTTAGCCCACATTGTGCATAAAAAGGTGTACGAAGTTTTTCGAGTTTACTTGATAACAGAAGAAACGATCGTTTACTGTTCAAATCGTCAGAAAATCCCTATCCACATCACCAATTCCGATTGGTTCATCAATCAGGCACGCGAGCCAATGACGCCATCCGTCTTTCAATCAATCAATCAAGGCCGATCGTAATCTAATCTCAACACTGTCCTCATCTGCAGCTTGAAGTCCTTCATTCACTCACTTGCGCTCCTACTCAAGAAGGAATCAAGGAGGAAACGAAATGTCATCATCAAGGTCAACTAACAACAGTTCCTACGACACCATCCTCATCTCATCACTCACACTCCCCGCATTCTCATACACGCCCTTACCCTCTTCGGATTCATCCTCCTTAGACGCATCTAAACCTACCCACCCACCTTCCACCCTCGACCACTGGTCCAAACCCCGCCCACACCCCACTTCACTTAGCGTATACTTACACCTCACACCTGGGTTTCTGGATGCTTGTGCTGAACACGATGACGTGACGCTGAGTGTGCATTATGGGCTGTTGACGAAGAGGATCGCGGGGATGGTGGGTGTTGCTGCTTCTACGGGTAGTGCAAGTAGTAAGGATGGTGAGGGTGAAGGCTTCCACAACCCCGATCACCTCATCACCCGCGTCGCAGCACACGCATTTGAGATGGGCGGAGCAGCGGCGCTGGGGGTGAGGGTAGTGTTGGATATGCCGAAATTTATACTGTTAGCGAATGGGTTTGAGATTGACGCTGTTGTCAGTCCCAGTTCTGCTTCTGTTTCTTCAACATCGACGTTAGCTTCGATCTCAGCGTCAACTTCCGCACCGGCTTCAACTCCCATAACCCCAGAGATCACCCAAAAACGCGTGCACGTAAAGGACCTCATCATCCCCGTCATCATTGGCGTGAACCCACCTGAGCGACTCTCAAAGCAGCGGGTTATTGTGAATATCACGTTTAGCGAGGGCGTGGATGGGACGGAGGGTACGAGAGAAGGGGAAGAGGTGGATTATCAAGCTATTGTAAAAGATATCTACGACGTTCGTCTCTCTCTCTCATTTTATCCACATCATCATAATCACGTCTTGTCATGCTAACACTCCCAAAGACTCTCTCCTCAACAACCTACCTTACCCTCGAAAAATTTGCCCTACACATCGCGAATATAGGACTGGTTGCGAATGAGAGGATTGAGAGTGTGCAGGTGAGGGCTCAGAAGCCGAGTGCGTTGAGTTTTGCGGGGAGCTCGGGGGTGGAGGTGAGGAGGGCGAGGGGATCGGTTTGAGACAGCAATGGAAGGGGAGGGCGTTAGGGTATCGGCATGAGTATCGGAGGAAGCGGAGAGACGGTGAGGGAATGGTGTCATAGAGAAGCAGGGAGGGAGGGAAGAGGAAGAGCAAGTACAGGAGTTAGATAACTTGATGACGTAGTCGCGTAGCTTGACCGACGCGCAACGCATAACGCTGAAATTCGGAATTAACGTTGCTTTCTCTGTTTTGGTGGATGACAAAATGGCTGTCAGCCACAGCTGACGACATTGGGATGATCGACGTGAGTGAACGTGAGAGCATACGGATTTCAGAAAATCGATCATGGAGTCCATGAATTCATGGACTCACGTGACCACCAAACACACAGCTTCTTTTGATATTTGAGTAATATCCACGTCTATTTATCGTATTTCTGGGGGAAAGAGTTTACATAGCATCCTAAACCTTTTAATCGAGGGTTACTATTAATTTTAATGGTGATTTGAAAGAGTTTGGCAGAAAAAAATGTTCCAAAACACCTAACGCCCTAAACCTTATCCTAAACCTTATCCTAAACCCTATACCCTAAGTCCTAGGCCCTAAACCCTAAGCCAAACCAACCTAAAACCCCTAAACCTATCCTAAACCTCCTAAACCATGGAAATGCGGGCTGAGGAAGGCAGGGGATGCTAAAGACGCGACGCGACTGTGTCACGTGCTGCGCACGTGACGTGCCGATCAGTTCATGAATTCATGGATTTTGATCGGTTTTCCACTGTACGTATGTTCTGGTGAACGTTGGGCGATTAAATCTGTGTCAGCCTCCGCGTGCCTTTATAAAACTAGAGGCATTTTCATGAGATGCCCTCATTCGTTCCATCTCCCTTTATTCGTCTACGACCTATAGCGCCCTTCTTCCTCTACTAAAAAGTTCTAGTTCCCTTCCTCTGCAACCATGACAGACCCCTCCCAACGCTCTCGAGTCGGCCTACTGGTTTCAAGTTTACAAAGCACATCCCCCGCAAGTTCTTTCGTACGTTCTTCTGCAGCTCAACAATGCGACGGTGATACAAGCGCTAACCCTCATCTCAACACTCTACAGCCCCCTTAGTGCCGTCAAACACCCCGTTTACTCCATTTATTTGGGGTCAGCACCAGAACAATCATCGATGAACAATACAGTTCCAGATTCATGGTTCAAGGTTACATCGACATTGAACTGGGGACTGGCTGTACGTGCTTTAATCCAACGCCTCTATAACTTGAGCGTGAATATGATGTGTACTCATTGTTTTGCACATACTGCAGGCGTGGTTCTAACCGTCGGCGCGTTCTGTGCTGCAGCCATCACGCAGTTCCAGATTCAGATGTTCCCATTTTTGGATCGTGGATGGGGTACCGAACGAACTATCTGGTACGTACCGCCTTATTCTCTCAAGTCTTTACTCGACTGCTCTTACTTACTTGCTACGCTCAGACACATGCGTCAGATCCCCCCGCTTGCAAGCAGAAACCCAAACGCATGGAGGCCATCGCAGGCGGCTTGTAGACCGCGGCCGGTAACCGTACCTCTATCGGTTACCGGTCTAGGGGGTGTGATCACAATCGACGTGCGTCTCTGCGTCAACTTTCGCGTTCATTCAAAACTGACCTATGTATCGCATCGTAGGCCTGGGACACAATTGATGCAACACGTCGCGAGGACCATCGAGTGTCGAGAATGCCCGAGCCATCGACATTGTCGCTGCGTCGTTCCGAAAAATCGATAGCCTTACAAATGGAATAACGGGCTTTGATATATGTAGGGTGTAATCAAATAAATAGGGGTCTAGTTGGTGTCATTGGCCTTGTGCAGTGTACTCGATTGGTAGGACGTACTGTGTAATCAAATAAATAAACTTCGAATGCTATCTGGTTTAAATGAGCTACTTGAAGCCGAATTTGAACCTAAGGGTGAAGTAAGAGAATGTATGAGCTTGGATTAGAATTTAGGATGCCATCGTCTTTCTGTTTCTTGTACTCTGGGGAAGTACCTAAAAACGGGATGGCACGCCTCTGTCGAATCCTGCCAATCTGAGCGCTTGAAGGTTTGGCGTGGTGGCGAG
This sequence comes from Panaeolus papilionaceus, assembly GCA_015501605.1. Lineage (NCBI taxonomy): Eukaryota > Fungi > Basidiomycota > Agaricomycetes > Agaricales > Panaeolus > Panaeolus papilionaceus. The sequence goes on from JADNRZ010000016.1 coordinate 730,419, forward strand.
CGCCATGTACAGCGCGCTTAAAGCAAAAGTTTAACATTGCTGTCTCTGCGTTAACGTGGGCAGATGACAATTTTGCAATAAACTGCGGCTGACTATACCGGCGATGATCGACGTGATTGGAATTTTGGTCGTTCTAAAAAAAAATAGAGCCTGGAAGAAACTTTGCGTCAGCCTCCGCTGTGACTTCAGATATAAATTCGAGGCAGTCGAGTGAGATACTTTCAAGTTCATTCGTTTCATTGCCTGTTATTCGTCTACGATCAACAACCTACATCGCCCTCATTTATAATTATCCCTGATAAAAAGCTCCAGTCTCGTTCATCTGCTCCCTCTCTCGCTACCATGACCGACTCCCCAACGTCCGCGACACTCTCGTGCCTGCGCGCTGGTTTCAAGTTTACAAATCTCCCGTACAAGTTCTTTCGTACGTCGCTCTACAGCTCTCAATTGAACGTGCAGGGTGCATTTTACTAATACCCCCACTCCTACTCATTTGTACAACACAGCCGGCTCTCGAGGGCAATGCATACCATTCCACTTCCTATATGAGGAAAGCCTGAATGCAAGGGACAGTCACGGATCCCCTGCTTCATATGCTGACTGTAAGGTTACATTGAACTGTGAATGGCGATGTATGCCTTTCAATTCAACACCTCAATGAATACAACGTTTACTTATTGTTTTGTTTTGTATTGCAGGCGTCGTCATGAGGCGGCGCGAGGGCAAATGTTCATAACGCGCTTAGTCTTCAGAAAACCAGATACACTACCCACTCGGATACAACGTGACCCAATCATGTCCAAAGTCGCAAGCGTAAGCACCCCACCCCCTTGTTGCCGAGTCTTTACTTCCTATAAATCTTGGTCGCTCATTTAATACTTATTTACTCGTCGATGCAGACTCTAGCTGCTCAGCGGGCAGGGTGGCCTGGCGGATGCACGAGGTACCGAGCATTGGTTCTTTTTGGAATGGGAGGACATTGTGGTGCTATGATCACCTAGTATGATGTGCGTCGTCGACCCTTTAACCTTTTTATTTGCTTCGTTTCAAAAGCTGACCCCTACGTCATACTCCTGTTATAGATAATCGATAACCATTGATGGAAAACAGCCCTGCGCACCATCGTCTTTGTCCCGAGCTTTATCACCGACTTACAACTCCATGTTGTCAAGTTGATTTAATTTTGTACTGTTCTGCGATGTCGCTCTTATCAAACACAACGTGCCTAACCCCAACAGTGAGTCCCTTTTTCTGTTCTGTTCCTTTTCTGTTCTGTTTTGTTTGCTTATCGTCTGTGCTGATCCAATTTCTTCCTATTTATTAAGTGGACGACGTTTGCAAGGTGTTGATGTCCCCATCGAGCCCAACCTCAAATTTCAGGAGTCTGTCCGGACTGCCTTAGACCACCAGTGTCGTGAAAAAGCAGTCCTGTAGCGTGTAATCAAATAAATAGGGATCTGCTTGGTGTAGTTTAAATTTAATCTGACTTTGATTGTATAATGTAATGTATTGTTAGGATGTAGTGTGTAATCCAATAAATAAACTCTGTGTAATATTAATGTGTGGTTGAGTTTGAATAAGTGAAATGAGCATTGCATACGAAATCCAGTTAGCGTTATGAAGACACGATGGTTTTGGTTACGCCCAGGTCTAGCGTCTCGTGCTGTACGACTTGCCTTGGCGAGCTCCGAGCGCTGCCGCCCCCGGCCCGCCTTTTATTAATAGAATATTTTCTGGCTCACCAGTTCAACTTTGTGTTAGAAGGCCGCTGCTTGTGGCACGGCAGACGAGTATTACCTGTTTTCAATAGGTGGATAAAATGATTATTACCTATATGTTGATTAGAACTTGAGTGACTCTGAATCACAACAAAATAGACACAAAATTCAGCAATCCATGACTGCTCATGGTTATTTCTACACAATTTAAAGAATAACACTCGACATGGACCGAAATTTTCAGAAATGGAGTACAGATCCAAAAGATTGCCAAATAGGAAATGGTGGAGGCCCAACTACCACCTGTCTCCAGGAGTCTTTGGTCAAATCAATTGAACAAAAATGAAAATATGATCGAAGAAAAGCAGGATGACAGCACCAAAAGATCAAGTACACAAAAGAACTATGCCAAAGCAGCAAGGGAGGCAAACTCTACACACAAAGATGGAGTAGAGGTCCATAAAAATAGCTAAATGGACATCCGAGCAGGCCCAACTACCACCCCCCTCCAGATTTGAACAGTCGGATCAAAATCATCACTGTTCAAACGTTCAAATCTGGAAAGAACTCGGTTACTTCGTAAGCCTCGTAAAAGTTTCGGGCGTTTACCTGACGCTTAGATATACATACATAGTTGGACGAGGACGTGGCAAGTTGAACACCGCGCCCTTTGTTCCATCTTAGCTACGACCCCACATAATGTGCAACTCTATCTGCATAAGCTTCTTGCTGATGATGCCGATCGCTCTGAGCATTTTAGTGTCGGCGTACGCGTGTCTCTCCTTACTAGTGCATCACTTCGAATCGTCTCTGGTCAAGCCAATTCTTGACTTGGTCACACAAATCGCCCTGATCATGGAATCCAGCCCCTTGCGGGACGAGACAATTTACACGCTACTGATGTATGTGTATTCTATCATGACATCTCTGTCCGTTGTGCTATCACTGATGATGCTTTCCTCGGCAGGCAGTTACACCATGCTCTCACAGCAATGCATCATCATGAGCACCTTCCAATTTCTCAGCAATTTGGTCGAGATCAAGTGCGTAGGACGTTGAGAGATGAGTGTTTGGGGATATTTAAAACAATGAGCACGTACCTGAAGGTAGGTTGGCGTTTCTCTGAACTGAGTCTTGCAACGTCTTTCTAATACCAAAAACGCACAGACCCTTCAGCAAAGAAAAGAAGAGCCCATAACAACACTGCAATCATGGAATAACGATCCCCAAGTACAAAACTCCACTCTTTCAAGTTTGGGATCTGCCGTAATACAGACTGTTTTTGGTTCCACACCCAGCACAGCAACCACAGCCACCCCTGTCGAATCGACATTTCCTTCGTCAACATTCGTCGGTACCCTTCTCAACATGCCAATTTCCTTCAACAATGTCGCCAACACCACTGGCTCGACATTTACATCGACGGAGCAACATTCAGTGGTGCCTGATAGAAGACGCCGTAGATAAAGGTTATACCACATCAGCCAGTAAATCGGGTGTCGGACTACTTATTACAACTGGCCCGGTCCATTCAACAGCGCAATTACTTGACCCGTTTACAGACGTCTTTTTAAGTAATCGAACGGCAGCGTAGTACCTATACATGTAAATCCCATAAGAACGATTTGTAACACATTACAACTGCGCTGGATGTTCAAAACCTACAAAAGCGTTCAGAGCCTCTCAACGCCCCTATTCACATGACCAACACGAACTCCGATTGGTCCATCAATCAGGCACACACGAAACAGTGACGCAATTCCGAATTCGTTCTTCCAGTAACACCGATCGTAATCTAATCTCAACACTGCCGTCCATCCCTCTTTACTGTATCTTACCTTCAACTCCTCCACTGACCACTTACGCTCCTACTCATTCACTCGGCAATGGAAAGAAATAAAATCATGTCCTCGTCAACACCAAACAACAACACAAACACCCCCTACAATAACATCCTCATCTCCTCCCTCACACTCCATCCATGTTCATACACACTCCCCGCCCCGCAAACACCCCTCCACCATCGACCACTGGTCCAAACGCCGCCCATTGCCCACCTTTCTCAGTGTGTACTTAAACCTTACACCTGGGTACCTCGATGCGTGTGCGGAGGGCGATGATGTGGCAAAGGGTGTGCATTATGGGCTGTTGACGAAGAGGATAGTTGGGGACGTGGCTTCTGGTGGTATTGAGGGTGAAGTTCCTTCAAAATGCCAATCACCTCATCATTTGCGCTGCGGCACACGCGTTCGAGATGGGCGGAGCAGAAGCGCGTGAAGTCAGGGTAGTTCTGGACATGCCGAAATTCATACTATTGGCAGAAGGGTATGAGATTAACGCCGTTGTCTCCCTTACTACCTCTTCTATCTATTCAATATCAACGTTAGCCTCGATCTCAGCGTCAACCTCGGCACCAACTTCGACTCCCATAACCCCAAAGATCACCCGAAAATGCCAGCACGCCTAGCAAAGTTAAAATGTAACATTACTTTCTCTGTGCTGGTGGATGATGATATTGAAATAAATTGAGGCTGACTACACGGGTAGCGGTCGACGTGATCGTGCGCGTTGAAGTTGTGTCAGTCTCCACTTGACTTTAGATAAATTCGAGGCCGGCAGATGAGATACCATCAAGTTCATTCGTTTCTTCTTTATCTCCCCCAATTCATCTACGACATATAACGCCCTTCTTCCCCTACCGAAGGGATTTAGTATCCTTTCATTGGGCCCTCTTTTACCAGCATATCTGACCCTCCAACGCTCCCAATGCGGCTCTCGACACTGCTCGCTGGTTTCAAGTTTACAAAGCCCTGCCCGCGCAAGTTCTTTCGTGCGTCTTTCATGATCACGATTAAAAGCTCAACAACGTTAACAAACTGACACTTGAACAACACAGCTCCCTTGGCCCTCAAACCGACCCAACCCACAATTGCCTATTTCATGAATATGAGAGGAGAGGCAACACGGCCATGCGGTTCCAGATTCATGGGGAAAAGGTTATCTTTGACGGTGAATGGGTGCGTACTTTCTTTGATTAATGTGTTGATCATTTAAACTGACTAGAACGCTTATTTTACTGCGTACTGTCCGCAGACGTGGTTGGCACCCCTTGGCGTGGTCTGTGGTTTGCGATGCATGCAGTTCCTGGTGAATCGAAACTTTCGTCAAGCCAGAATGGGTGCGTACACTTCACCCCCTCCGACATCGATATCTGGATAGAACGTTGATGCCCACCAACACTCATAGCTTCTTCAACATTCCACGCAACTGGCGTGTCTGCGAGGGGTGGTGGAACTTAGCGATCATGCTGTTCCAGATTCAGACGTTCCCGTTTTAGGTTCGTGGATGGGATACAGAACGAGATAGCTGGTACGTACCGCCTTGTTTTGAGTCTTTTACATCCTTGATTGCTCATACTACGCACTACTTGCAGAAATATCCACGCCTCGAACGTCCAGATGGACTCAAGGGCCAACTAGCGCTCCCGAGGTCTGGGAGTCCCCGAGAACTCTTTCACAACATGGGGACTGTTGTGGGGCTATGACCACATTCGGGGTGCGTTACATTTATCGATCAATCTTTTCTTTGTATCCTTTACGAGAAACTAACACGATCGTACATTCCGCCCCTACTTTACTATAGACAACAGTTGATCGGAAACAGCCCTGCGCACCATCGTCTGTATCCAGGGATTTATCACCTCAGGCTGTGACTCGGGGATTTCACTTCATTTCATTTCTTTCCCGTTCTGCGGTGCTCTGAACGACGGGTGTATTACAATAAGTGCATTAACGCGCGTTCGGGTGGTTGGAGTTCCAAGAGGCAGCAGAATTTCAGGCGTGCAGTGGACGGGGTATGGGGAGTCGAGTGAATGGTTGGGTGTAATCAAATAAATAGGTGTATGATTGATGTAGTTATTAGCTGGATTTGTACAACGTATTCGACTGGTTGTAGAATGTAGTGTGTGATCAAATAAATAAGTTTCGAATGATACAGGGAGTGTAATGATATTAAGTTGTTCTGTATTTGTGAGAGACAAACTTCAAAAACATATTAGGTAACCCCTCGTAGTTGCAATTCGAGCGTTTTGGGTATGGAGGGAACAGAAGGGAAGGAAATAGGGGAGAGCGACGGAATAGGGCGGTGGAGAAGGAGAGGAAGATCTAATACAAGAGTTAGATCACTGAATGAGGTAGTCGTCTTTCCGTTTCTTGGATTCTGAGGGAAGAATTTTCAATACACCGTAGCCGATCTCCTCCAAAATCACTGTAAAGAGTACCTATAACGGGGAGGCCTGGCTCGGCAAACATCACGCACGGCGCTTGAAGCGAGAGTTTAACGTTCCTGCCTCTTCGACGGCTGATAACGAGAACTGCGGCTGACTAGAATTTGAATACAAGGTTTGTTCCAATATTTGGACGTGAGCAGGGCGAATTCGCAATTGAGGATCCGGAGTTGCGTCAGCCTCCACTAAGAGTTTTGGTATAAATTGCGATCAGTCAATTGCGAGTCAACCTCATTCGCTTCTGCTGAGACGACTTACAACTCGCCCCTTACTCTTATTTACGTATACACCAAGTTCTTTTATTCCCCTCATCTCATCATCATGACCGACCCCCCAACCTCCGCAACGCTCTCGTGCCCACCTCCTGGTTTCAAGTTTACAAATCGCCCCTGCAAGTTGTTTAGTACGTCATGCAGTGCTTCAACTCGACAACACAAAAATGCTAATTTCAATGTCGTACAGCCGGCTCTTATTCCATTAGCACCCCATACATTTTACTCGTACGAGAGCGTTGCGTTTCTGCGCAAGGCTGAAATGTATGCATGCGCAAAATGCGGGAGTGTCGGTGAGGGCGAATGTGTAGATTTGGGCGTGTGAATCGCGATCCTACACAGGGATGTTATCTGGTGAGTGCTTTTTATTCTTTATCTTACCTTCTTGGACTCGAGGCGAAAGCCTTTGAGTTATGTACTTTCTCGTTTACTTATAATTACTCGTTAAGCTTATGCATTAATCTGAACCCAGCCGGGTCTAACAACAGGACGGATTGGCGCGCATGAGGCATCCCGTCGATCGCCTCATCTACAATGGGAGATCATTGCGCAGCATATTCACTTATGATGTGCGTCATCAACCCTTTTCATTTGGTTCGTTGCAAAAACTAACCATGCCCGTTAGGTGCTCATTCAAGTCAAATAGGAGGCTATGATAAATATCATGGAGCTGGGAAAGATTCCAGGAGCATCGATATCGTCGATGTGTCGTTCCGCGGCGTTTTTACTCATGGTTCAGGACTTCATAGCGTGTTTGGGCAATTGAGGACCCATGAAAGGGAGAACTAGGCAGCGCTGGAGGTTGAGCCCCGGGTTATTGCGATTGAGTGGAGCGTAGAAGGTGTAATCAAATAAATAGGTGCCTGATTGACGTGGTCGGATTTGTAAAAGGTACTACTGTGAAGATGTAATGTGTAATCAAATAAATAAGTGAAATAATCTTGTTTATTCTTTCCAATAAGTTTATCAAATAACACTCTATGAATAGACAGACAGCATATTTAAATCCGCCTTGCCAGTCGAAATTGCGTGCAAGAATCTTAATAATGGGGGAATTGACTTGAAGTCCCGGCTTGGTGGACGCTGAGCACAGCGCGCTTACGGCGAAGGGTTACGGCCGTGCTTCGCTCTCTTGCGTTCTTGGTGGCTGACAAAATTCGAGTTGTACACCGCGGCATGATCGACGGGATTGCACTTTGGGCTGGTGTCCAGATTTTTGTCAGCCTCCACCAATATTTGTGATATAAAGTAGAGGAAACCAGTCGCAAGCCACCCACATCCGCTTCACATTTATCTTTTGCTGTTCATCTACGACGACTTATTCACGCTTTACACGCTTTGTCATTCTTTGACCCTTCCTCCCTTCCCCACCATGGACGACCCTCGAGACTTCCAACAGCTCTCGAGCTCCCGCATGCTGGTTTCAAGTTTACAAATCCTGCACCCTCATGCGTACGTTGCTCGACAACACAATACCATCACCAACACTAACGCTAATACCCTCACTAAGTCATTATAGTAATTTTCAACTGGAGCACCGCTTAACACAGGCCACCGACTTCATGGTGGACGTGTTTCGGAGCGCTTCCGCACTTTGATCCCAGGTTGTCCGGTACATCTCCGACGAGGAGATACTTCATCGCCTGCAACCCTCGAGCCTGTTCGTTTCTGAATTCGGGAGTGCTTTGACTGCCTCAAGGACTCTCCTCCTGATCCAGGACTGCCCTGACAGGCACCATATCTGCAACCAATTAAGGACTATCGCTCATCCAGGCAGTTCAGACCTTGGACGATTCTATCCCAACTTATCGACTTTGAAGTTGTTATGCACTCATCCTCGCCGATTCGAGAAATTGGGAGCGGGGGTGTGAGAGCCGTGCCTACGACCTGGATACGAATCCGAATCTGGATCTTGAGATGTCGGGTATGCCCCTACTCTCTACTTCCTCGCACTCGTCCGATTTCTGACTCGGATGCCTTATTCTTGCTATTAGGAAGCTGGAACCATGTTGACACAGCGCTTGGGACGGAGTAAAGAGAAGGGATGTTGACCTCTGTCGTAGGGTCTGGGAGGGTGTAATCAGGGGACAGTTGTAAGTCAAGATTATAATTAATTGTGCCGGCGGACTAATGCTCAACTACCTCGTCTATGATTTACAGCGCATGTAGGATTCGATCTGATTCAGTGTGTGGTTTGGATCCTCCAGCGGTGGATGTATCGAAGATCCGAGGTGTACGGGCCCAGGCAGACACACACCTATTGTTCTGAGCGACCCCTCTTCCGTGATATCGACCAGAGTCGAACACTATCATGGACGCCTGATGCGGTCCCGAACATCAGGCATGGAACCCACCTGCACATCCTAGACCTGATCAACCCCTTCGCCTACTTTGTCGCCTATCTCTACAGCTGTGTCCTTCCTCTCAGGGTCTCGTTTCCTGACTGAACACCGCTACCAAGCTCATATTAGCGCCGTTCGGCATGTAGAGCTATGCACATGCATGCCCCTGGTGGTTCAGATCAAAATACGAGCGGCTTATCACGGAGTCATCTACTTGACTTATCCGCATCCCTTAGATTCAGGAAAGGGTATACACCCTTCGTTGTCTCCGCAGATCGTGTTTCGTCTCGTGCCTCTCACGATCTTCAAGCTGGAAATAACGAATTAGCGATAGATGATCATTAGAGAGCATTGGACACCTGGGAATTCGGAGTGATCTCAAGGAGGCCATATGGCCTGCGTTTGAGATGGCTTCAGGCGAACGTCCGGAGTGGGGTCGATTAGGCTGGGTGGTGTGATTCCAGATCGGAGTACTCCCTCGTGTTAGCGCTGAGTCGCGATTTAGACTATTCACATACGATTGGGATGTACATATGTAGTAGAGTGTAATCAAATAAATAAAAAATAGACTTTTCAACTTAATTCAACGCTTGCATCAGCCAGCGCATCACAAGTGAGACAGGAGTGAACACAAGGCCCCGATAAAATAAAATAAATCGTGCAAAGAAAAGATGAATCAATGATACAATACACTACTTATACACAATCCACTCTCTCGTTCAAATAACCCAAATAACCCACGCTCACTTCCCCGCTTCCTACGCAAAGCGCGGCGTCGTATTATCGCTTCTCCCCCCTTATCTCTCTCATTCTCCTCCACCGCCTCATACATCACAAACTCCCTTCGCCCATCACTATGTACAGTCATAATACTTGCCAGGTTCCCGCACCGATAGCAGTAATTGGGGGCACTCCGGATAGTGACGAGTGGGGCGTCGAACATGTATTTGTACCCTTCTTGGACGAGTTGGTGCGCACGGGAAATGAGGGAGAGGGAGTTGACGTGGTTGAACTGTAGGGAAGGGGGGCGGGATGAGGAGAGAGGAGGAGGGGGAGAGGGGAGGAGGGGGAGAAGGGAGGAGGGGGAGGGTGAAGAGAAAAAGAGCGTAATGAGAAAGGGAAGAAGAGCGAGAGTAAGAGATGGGTTAGTAATGCTTCAACCTAATTCAACAACATTTCCACCAAAGAGCCGCCCAGCGCCCCTCCAAGCACCGGGGCTAAATTACCAAACTCACAGCGATAATGCGTGAGAGTGCTCTTATTGGGTGGGGGTTGCGGATATCGGGTGATAGATTGCCGTACACGCAGAGGAGACGGAAGGGGGGAGATGAAGGGAGGGAGGAAAAGGGAAGGGCAGGAGATGGGGAAATGAAGGAGGCGTACAGCTGCTATATTAAAAAAATCAAAGACGCTACAGCACATTTTTCATATCATTGCGCTTCTGTATTTTGTGGGCGTTCCTCTGTTTTATGGGGTTGGGTTTGCGTTGAAATTAGAGAGATGGAAGATGAACAACAAGACGCACCATAAAACCCATACACTTGTGTGGTTTGTCTGCTTTCGTGATTTCCTCTGAGAAGAGTGACCTGGTCTAGGCAGCTAAATAAAGGAATTGGATTGGTTGGTCAATCGCGACTAAGAGTGAGAGTTGAGAAAGACGCATACCTTGTCTTTAACGTGATATAATGACCACTATCCACAAATCACTCAACACCGCACATCAAAGTCAGACACGCAAAACCGACCCAGAAGCAGAACCTAAAGACACAAACAAAAACAACGCAAAAACATCAGTCCCCCCACTTCCTACAACCCAGAACTGCGAAAAATACGTGCCATAAAAATATAACTTGTCCCCGGAATATTGCTGCCCTTCCTCAACAGCTGCAGTAAATCTCGGGTCAAATAAGCAAAGAAAGAGAACAGTTGGACGCAGCGAATCGGAAATTGGAAGTCGCGCTCACATGACCAGGAAAGACACTTGACTGCACTGAGACTCGGAACTATGTGAATTACATATTCCTTCCAATGAGTCTATCAAATCAACACTCTATAATTGTATCGACAATGACAGCGTATTTAAATCCGCATTGCTTTGCCTTTCAAAGTTTTTAAGGAATCGGAAGCACTTCAAAACTGGGACACCCACCTCGTTCGATGTTGCATGATTAAACTGTTGAATGGACATGACGAAGGCTGCGCACAACACGCTTAAGCTAAAATTGAAGCCCAGCGTCAGTGCCTCGCTCTCCTGGTGGCTGACAAAATTTCTCGCTGGCAAGATCGACAGGGTTGCAATTTAGGCCGAGATCCAGAGTTGGGTCACCCTCCACGAGGATTCGTCATATAAATTAGAGGAAATCAACCGCAAGTCAACCTCATTCGCTCATCTTGGCCTTATACTGCTCAGCTACCGCAATCTACTTACGCGTTGCACGCTTCATATTCTTTCAACCCTCCGCCATTCCCATCCTCCTCTGACTCCTCTTTCACAACTATGACAGACTTCCCAACTTTTGCCCTGCTTTAATCTCTTCCCAGCTGGTTTCAAGTTTACAAATCCCCACCCCTCATTCGTACGTCTCTCGAGAATACATTATCATTACCAGAACGAACACTAATACCCAAGTAATAAATTATAGCTATCGCAAACCAGGGGACATCCTCCTGCTTGCACCTTGTCAATAACCGCACTGTTAACGCGGGCCACCGACCCCGTAGGCATTTTCCGTAGTCCTTCGGCGTTCCTCAATCCGAGGTGGCGACGCACACCCCATTCAGGGGGTGCTTCGACAGCCGGGACCGTTGTTCCTCGCGATTCAGGATATTCGAAGTCGCTTGTCCTCAGCGCTGCCAACGCCTTGCCTCCAACCCTCGAATTTTTTTCGTCTCTGAATTTGGGTGTGCTTTGCCTGTTTCACGCACAAAGCTCCTTGTTAAGGACTGCGTCCATTCCTCAAAAAGATGGCAAATCGACCTACACTAATCTGAGGGTTGTCGCTCGCCATGTGTCTCAGACGTGGGAAGACTTCAGAAGTTCAGATCAGGCTATTGGGACGGTTTCAATGGCTATCAAACTACATCACGTTAGATGCGTCATATCTCTGTTTTGTAGAGACGTTGAGGCACAGTTGGACATATAGTCGATGTGGTCCACTGCTCCGCCTACTTCAAGTTTGTCTCTTCTCAGCATCTCATCTCCGTGTTGATTGGTGGTCTGAGCGGGATTCGGAGGTTCGCATGCAATTGGGATGTAGATATGTAGCAGCGTGTAATCAAATAAGTAAATAAAATCGACTTGTAACCTTAATTCAACACTTGCATTAGGAGATCGCATCACAAGTCAGACGGGAATGGAAATAAGACCCTCATGAAATAGAATAAATTCGTGAAAAGAAAAGAAGAATAAATAATACATGACATTGCTCGTACAAAATCCCCACTCTTGTTCATAGCCTAAAAACCAACCCCCACTTCCTCATCCTACGCGAAGCGCAGAGAACCCTTCTCTCCCCCTATCTTTCTCATGCTCCTCCGCCGTCTCATACATAACAAGCTTCCTCCGCCTATCCACGTACACCGTTCCCGCATCGGTAGTAGTAATCGGGGGCACTCCAGACGTTGACCAGCGAGGCGTCGAGCATGTATTTGTACCCCTCTTGGACGCGCGGGCGATGAGGGAGAGGGAGTTGACATGGTTGAACTGTGGAAGGGGAGGAGAAGGGGAGTAAGGATAAAAGCCAAGAGTAAGATGTAGAGAGTTTGAGGGTGAGGGTGATAGGAGGGTGGAATGGGGAGGGGAGGGTAACGATGATATGAAGCAAGAAGGAGAGCAGAAAAGCGAGCATGTGAGTGAGGATGCCTAAACGATAAGAAGACCACCCATCTCTCTAATCACATTTCCACCAAAAAAAACCACCCAGCACGCCATGGGCTGACTGCCCAATTATGGATATCGTCCGGGTGCAACCAGATTAGATCTGCGAGGCGAGGTGGGGTAGGGTTCGCAGTAATTGGTTTAAACCGCCGTGCACCACTGCAGAGCAGGAGATAGCAACAACGAAGACTGACTACAAAAGCTCCTTCATGCAGAATCTTCTGCGCCCACAAGAGCGCTATTGTTTCCCTTCCGTATTTTTGTTGGCATTGCTATGCTTCAAGGGACTGGGTTTGCGTTGAGATTAAAGAGATGGAAGATGCACACAATAACGCACCATAAAACCCATGCACTTGTGTAAATTGTCTGCCTTCGTTGAGTAGAGTGACGCAGCCTGGGTACCTAGGGAGAGGATTTAGATTTGTTGATTAACTGAGAGTGAATGTAAGTGTTGAGGAAGACGCTTACCTTGCCTCTAACACGAACAATAACGCTGCTGTCCAAGACTCTAAGGGCCTCTATCCACAAAATCGCCCTACACCACACCACCACCATACCAGTCATCCACACAAAAACGATCCAGAAGCCGAACCGAAAGACAAAACAAAATGCAACATCAGTTCCACCCCCTCCCACAATCAAAACTGCGAAAGATACATGCAATAAATATAGCTCGTCTCTGAGACATCTTTGTCCTCTGGGTGTAGAGCTGGGAAGTGCTGATCGTATACCAATTTCTCCTAGACCCTTTTCTTCCTGTAGATCGTGAACAAATGAGGTGTTTGAATGGTTAAAAGGATATTTGTGTTCGAGTTTGCAGCCAAGGCAATATATCTAAATGTCAATAAGTAAGGTTTCATAACATGGTCCATTTATAATGACTGGATAGAGGGAAGTGGAGGGTGGGCAAGGAAAGAATAAAATACCACGCACAGCGGGAGGTTCTGCGGCGAGGCGGGTGTGGATGTAAGGAATAAGGAGAGAGGTTCAAACTTCAGGTCGTGAATATTCCATGACGTCATGTACGCCCTCGCGCGCTCACGTGACCAATTTAAAACTTGGATAGAAAAATAACAGCGTGTTTAAAATCCGGCCTTTTGAAGTTTGTATGGGATCAGATGGACATCAAAGTTGTGACAGCCAACTTCGTTCGAAGTTGCTTGATTTAAGATGAGTAGGTTGAATTTGTCATGACGAACGCCTCTCCAAGTGCGCTTGAAGCGAAGCTTTACATTGATGTCAGTGCTTCGCTCAGCGTGGTGGCTGACAAAACCCTCCTCCGTTGCCGCAAGATCGATGGGATTACACATCGGCTGAGATCCAGAGTTGGGTCAGCCTCCACTCAGAATTGTGATATAAGGGAATCAATCGCAATTTGACCTCATTAGTTTCATATTCATCCTTTGTTGTTCATATACGACAATCTACTTCCACTCCCAAATTGCACTGATGAGCGCGTTACGGTAAGTGAGTGGAGCGAAATTTAGTGATGCTGGTGGAAATATAGAGGTGTGACGTGAGGTGCGACGAGAGAAGTAAGCGCTCTTGCAAGTTCGTGGGTCTGTGAGAGCTTGAGTGACGAGTGAGGTAGTGCCGAATGCACACGAAATCGAAGATCGCAACGAATATACGAGTTACGAGTACTACTAAGACGACGAATATAGACGCTGACGAAGACTTAACTTGGAGAACGAAATATGAGGAGGAAAAACCTGTATTTTCGAAGCTTGGTACAGTGTAATAAGGTACCGCTAATGACAGTAGTGCTACGAAGGCAAACTAAATAGGTAATATGAATAAAAATTAGAGAAAACAAAAGAAAAGAGATAGGATATAAGTACTTTAGCGCCGAAGCGTTTCAGAGAAACGAAAATAGAGTGAAAAATAACTGAATATATGTAGCAGGGGATGGAATGGAATGTTTGAGGAAGGTAACATGAAGCCAAGTGTCGTTATTCCCATTGATATTACGAGCGGCAGGGCGGTGGCCTCGGGGAATGAAGGTAAGGATCGGTGGTTTTACGAGCTTGGGACGGGTTGGTGAATTCGGGATAATCGCGAAAATGGCGATTTTCGGAGGGATGATGGTACTGGGTTCATCAGCACGCTTTATAATTCTTTAACACCTCCTCCCATCCTCGTAATGGACAATCCCCCAAGCGATCCAAAGCTCTCGAGCTTGTCCCGGCTGGTTTCTAGTTTACAAATGCCCACCAATACTCTGTATGTCGCTCTCTCAGCTCTTTATCACCATGTAGAGCCCATATATTATTTAGCCAAGGTGACTGGTCGTGAACACACGATCTGACCGACCTGACTATCGGTGCTCAATTTCCGCCAGGTGGTTGACGAATGTTCGACGGAGCTAATGATGGCGAAAATTGGAGCTAAGTGTAAGTCTGTTTCGTCTGTCTGAGCTGAAATGGACGTGTACTAATCAGCTTGTTGTGTTTAAAACCATAACAGCCATCTATCAACAACTATATGGGCGGCGGACTGGGGTGGTGTGTTGATGTTACGGTCCCTCACCGGCACCTGTGTGTGAGAAGGACCCGGGACCCCACCAGCATACTGATGGCAATGAGCTTGGAACCTGACCTTCGTTTATGTGGTAACACATGGATACGTGTGCTGTGAGTGACTTACCTTGCTTTATCTCTATCTCCCTCGACCTACCTGTGTAGTTCTCTGTTCTTCATATCCACCATAACCCAAATTGACACTTGCTTTCTACATCCAGCACAGTACAAGCCTACCAATGTTGCCGTTACATCTGATGCAAGGCGGTGGTCTTATTGGTTCTGCGCTAAGCAGTGCCTGTATCAACCAATGGTGTTCACAGCCGAGCCTTTTCATCTCCGTCTCGGAAGAGATGATCCCGGAGCACCTGTATTGGCGCTAGTTGGTCAGCGGGATTTGGAAGAAACAGCCGTGACATAGGCTTCTGGGTTTGTAGGTGTACTTGATTGTTGTAACGTATGTAGCATGTAATCGAATAAATAAACAAATTGATTTCGGGTTTTTTGGTTTGAACAAGTAAGGGATGGTCACTTACAAGTATGCTTGTTAAGAAAATAAGAGCTTAAGACTGAGATTTGAGTAGGAAAGATACGAGGGACGAGAGGGTGAAAAGATATAATTGAAATATTTATTACACATCCGGCTATGTAACACATAGTGTTGTATGACCCGTCATGATGATCCTGAGAGCCCGCACAGCGCCTAAAAATACCTAACATTGTGTTCCCTGTCTCGCCACTCGGTGGATAACATTATTTTAGTAGTCTGCCGCATGATCGATGTTACTATAATCTGGGTCGTTTGTGTCAGCCCCCAACCCTCCCGCTGTCTGCAACCTCCACTCAGCTGGTTTCAAGTTCACAAATTCCCAGCAGTCACTCGTACGTTGCTCTACACCACAATCCCATCATCAATGCCGATTTGAATGCTAATATCTTGACTATTTAATTATAGCTATCTTCAATCGGGGCTGATCCCCACTACTCGGCCTTCGTCATGACTGCACCACTTGACATGGCACTGCCATCTCGTCTCATGCAACCCTCACACTGGTCATCTTCGAATTCAGGCATGTGTTGCCTGCTTCACACACAACTACGGTGGCACAGATCCGCCAGCTTCAAATTACACTTTCACATCAGCTCACATCAATTTGGCTCCTCATCGGCGGCCCATGCCACCCCTTCATCTAAACTTTCCTGCCCCTATTTAAATTTTGATGGCTTCTATGTGATATAGTTTCTCTCTGTCCTCTTCTTCCAAGTAGTACAGAACCAATAATTATCCCGGAAAAATCCCATAGCTGATATGGGATACAGAGGAGGGTAACTGATCCCTGAACATTTATATGCTTGTGTCAAAAATGCAGAAATACATTCAATCAGAGCCATGGCATAAAATGAGCAGTTAAAATTGCCTTGGTATTTTTATATGTAGTGCTACTGGCATAATGTATGTACCTGAAGTAGTAACTGTATCTGTGAAATTGCAATATAGGTCCAGGATCATGTTCAAGTTGAATATAGGATCCTTGTTAAATGAAGTCTGATGTTGTGTACGTGCTGATAGTGAAATTGCGGAGGTAAAGCTTAACGTTCATTAGATGCTGTTGCTGGTCCCAATGCTGGTATCCCCATATTGATAGATTTCATCTATCATTTTCCCAACATTTTGCATTTATTGTGTTCGCATTCAGTTGCATTATTCACGTGTTAGGCGCCATCAGGCGGCGGTCTATCCTCCTGATTTGGCAAATTTTGCTCACCATTTAACGTTCATATTTCTCCCCCTTCATTGTGCTTCCCCCTCCCTAGGCGCAAATACATATGGAGAGGAGAACGAGGCCAGCCTATGGCTCGAACCCAGCCTAACAAGCCCAGACAAGCCGAATTTCAATTTAGATATCTATGAGCTCAATGAATGTACAGAATCAGTTTCACTGATAAGTACATGAGCTCTTGACACTGTGAGGGTCACTATTGTCAGTGTCATACTACCTATTACATACAGTAGACAGAACTCAAATAAAGTAAGATGTGATACAGACACTTAACATGAGTAGTAGTGATAAATACCAAAGGTAAGCGGACTGGTTGGTGAGTCAGGGCAAAGTGCACACAGCATGGTAGGTGCTTTGTATCACTGTAGTCAGTATATGAGTATGTCTCCAGCATATGAATAATTTGCACATGAAATAGACATGTGCAGAGCACTTTATTTCTAGATCTGGGAGCACCTGCCACTGGTTGATTTTATAGTATTGATACATTTGAATCTGAGGGAAGGAAGCCTGATTTTAAGTTTCGAGCCAAAGAATCTTGTCACTCCATACCAGTCAGTTGCACGATAGGATCGAGAATAGAAGTAAAATTTCAACTGGGCATCAGATGCCTATACTTTAACTTGAAAATGACAAGTACTTGTCAGTCCCCCCTGAGTACTGTACAGACTCCCTGCCAAAAAACAGCATTGCCACCTAACACAACTGTGGACAACCTCAACTAGAACACCAGCATACAAGGACAGTGCAAACAAACAAAAAAACAAGGCAAAATTACCTTGTATTATGAGAAATTTGTAATATATGTGCTGGAGTCACTTGAGTCCCTAGGGAGTCCCTAAGGACTCTCCAGACTCCCTATGGACTTTTTACATATATTACCTAAATTTGAAGTTTTGATAGGTTTCAGACAAATCCATATACAGAGTCCATAGGGACTCCCTAGGAACTCTGATGGACTCCATCGGGACTCCACGGAGACTCCAGGAAAATTGGATAATGCAAATGCAGATGACTCTGATGTAGATAATAATTAGTCATTACAATATATGGACAATTGTACTCACAGTATTTCCCATAATCGCCTTGTATTACTGCTGGAGTCCCAGGGAGTCCCTAGGGAGTCTGCACAGAGTCTGTAGGGACTCCCTAGGGACTCTGTATATATGAATTTGTCTGAAACCTATCAAAACATGAAATTTAGGTAATATATGTAAAAAGTCCGTAGGGAGTCCGGAGAGTCCCTAGGGACTCCCTTGGGACTCCTGTGACTCCAGCACATATATTACAAATTTCTCATAATACAAGGTAATTTTGCCTTGTTTTTTTGTTTGTTTGCACTGTCCTTGTATGCTGGTGTTGTAGTTGAGGGTGTCCACAGTTGTGTTAGGTAGCAAAGCTGTGTTTTTTGGCAGGGAGTCTGTACAGTACTCAGGGGGGACTGACAAGTACTCCAATCTGACAGCTACCGGTTTCTAATTCACCTAGGTATGTATGCCCAGAATTCTACAGGGAACTATATACATAGGGTTGTTGTTATCTAAACACTTCAAATGACCTGTGAGTATGGCTGAAGTATGACAGTACTGCCTCAACACTTTTTCGAAAGCAAGCAGGATATGTTGTACTTATTTGTTATGATGAGCTATATAGCTCCTCTAATATATTCAACAGTTGACTCAGTGCCTCAAACTAACTCAGTGATCAGTTGGAACACTCAATAAGCATTAAATTTAGAGAGCTGAATGATTAAAACAACAAAATAAACTATCGAAGAAGCATTATTTCACCCAATTTATCACTGGAAATCCTCATTAAAATCAGTATACACTGTGTATTGGCAGCAGGGAGGTATAGGTTTGGGGTATATAGGGGCAGGAAAGGTAAGACGAGGGGGTGGCATGGGCTGCCGATGAGGAGCCGAATTGATGTGAGCTGATGTGAAAGTGTAAGTTGAAGCTGGTGGATCTGTGCCACTGTATGCAATGCTACTTGTTGAGGACTGCACACATTGGCCTGAGCAATGGGCAAATCGATATATACCAGACTGAGGATTGTCGCTCAGCTGCTTGGTCCTGGGAACACTTCATGATGTCCTTCATGTTGGGAGGATCTGTGCTTGCCACAGATGTGCCTTCTTGGTCACATGGGCGTGCAGATCTACATGTCACCCTGCCCCCTCACTCTCTCTCCTTGTATCCACCATGTACTATATTCTAGTGCAAGCTGCTCTCCATGCACAGCTCGTGCCCATTTCTCTTTTGTCCCACCCTTCCCACCCTTTACTTACTACACAATTACCGTGCACATCACATCAAATCTCAGGTGTCTCGTATTCAGAAACCGGTACAGCATACCTCCTTGTCTAGACAATTAATTGCCTTTATCTCTCCCCCCTTCCCCTTATCCTTTCTGTCACAAATCTGTACACGACATTTTCAACCCTCATGCCATAATTCATCCTTCACAAGACCTAATTATCACATCATTCCCATAAACACTCGTCGGCACTACTTTCCTTTACCATCAACTTTCACAATCACCATACCTCTTGCTCTTTCTCGATGTTGTGTTCTCATTCTAGATTTTCATTCCCTGTAAACACTTGTTGGCACTCTTTTCCAAATTCATCCTATCGCTCTCCTTGTCAAGATCTCATATTTAACTTGACCTCATTCTCTCTCTCCTTTCTCATTTATGCTCTTTACACTCATTCCAACTGTGGTTTACAGACACCACTGCTTTTTCTCTCCCTAGGTCTCATCCTGACATGCCGAGGTGACAAGGTCATATTCAGACTTGAACCCATTGCAATGTGGGAAACAGGGTCAATTGGGGTTTACTCAAGGCGGACACCAGTGCGCACTGCACCCACACAACCCTGGTGCCTGACAGAATTGTTGTCCTGCACCATATGCATTATGGTCTTCGATCTTCATGCCCTGCCTGTTACACTATATCTTTTCTTTTCCATCTTATCCTGCTACTATCTTATCTTCGTGTACTGTCATCTCTCTTTGTACTTATAGTTCATCTTATCTTTCTTATCTTTTTCTCCTCTCACTCCACTTTCATTCCCACTGTCACCCCACATACATCTCCTATCTATGACTTGTACTCTGACTCTTCGTTCTCATACTTATGACTCATTCTCACTTCTTTTTCTCATGTTTGCTCCACTCTGACTCATGGACTTCTCACCTTATCTACACAGCCCTATACAAGCACAGCCACTGTAGATACTTATATAAGCTGGTAGTTTATACCCTTTGTTCCTTAGCTAGTTCTTTAACTACAATAGAACAATAACTTCTACTGGACTTCTTTTACTTGCTCTCTGCTAAGACAATACCATTGAGCGACTCTCAAAGTGGCATTCTTAGTTAGATTCCCTCAAACTTGACGTAACTTGCCAACCAAATCCAACTTTACCCTCTAAACCTTGTTCTTGTTGACTCTATGGCCAGACTCGTACACGCTGAACAAGTCAACCGTAACAGTTGTTAGCTATTGAGGCATCCCCATCATATGTACACTGGTACACCCCTGGTTGCCTGCTTCAGCATCCATCACAACACCAAGCTCACTGTGTCCACCTCGCACTGCCTCTCAGGATTTCATACTGCTAATGACTTGGGATGAAGAGACTACACTGTAAACCCAGCAGAGGGGTTAATAACCCCTTTGAAGTTAGGACAAGTCCTCCCAAAAAAGGGAGTATTCCATCATCTGAAATAGGTATGCTGAATATTGCAACTCATGTTAAAAGGGTTTAAATCACACTTACAGGGGGTTATAGTTGCTTTCACAAGGAGTTTATTGTTGAATTGAAGTGATAAAACACTTCAAATGGACTCTTATATATATTAGATTAACCCATGGAACAATTAGAATAGTGAAATGGACACTTAGAATTAGACTTGACATATATTTCTGCAGTATTTCGCATTTTTCTCATTGTAGGATAAAGATATTTTAGTTTTCTCTTCGGATTCTTACTCGCATTCAAAATAGCTACAGAACGGTATATAACACTCCATAGTGGCTGAATGTTTGTGTCATGAATATTTGGATGCTGATATAGTGGACACCTGTTGTCATGCCTCACAGTATCCAGACACAACATGGCCAAACAGATGCCTTTTCCTACTATGTCCCAGTAGGAGACAACAAGAGTATTGGCTTATACAAAGCATTATTGCTATTTCACATCTATTATCAACTGTGAATAACACATTAGTTTCTTGGCTTGATAGTGATATTATCTGATCAGTGCACTGTGAACCCAATTGGGGCGGAAAAGCCGTAGGGGCGGAAATTTGAAAGGGAAAATGCGCACCTTGACGTCGTAATTTTCAGTCATTTGCGTTGTGGGATTAATAGTGGGCGGGAATATGCACTACTTTTGAAATGTGTCAACAACCCACTGTGTTGATCCGCCAGATCTCTGTCCGAATTGGGAAAAGCATAATCACGTGAGACCCAGTTGGACTTCGACAAAGTTCAACGACATCAACACCATCTTTCTCTTTTCCCATTTCCATCACCTTCACAGTTGCCTCCCTCCCCAGTCCAACCTTTGCTCACTGCTACACCCATCATTCACCCAACCATCCAACATGCTATCTCCTTTCCCCTTGGGCCAGACTCTCGTCACCCAATTTTTATCATTCTTTCTGGGGCAGACTCAATGTCACCTCTTTCATCACATCTTCCTCTGAACCTGATTTCACGCTCGCAGGAGGCCAATACCCAAGAGGGAAGCTACTAACGGTATGTTTTTATTCATTATCACTCTTCGGGCTGTGTTCATTTACTAAACTTTTAGCATGTTTTTGGGGAAGGTGCTCATGCGTTGTCATTACGGAGTTTTTGGTGAGTCAATTACATTCTCTGGTCAATACAGTATAGGTGACTCATTCCTGGCAGCTTCTCTGGGTACCCTAGATATACAAGCCATAGTAATTTTATTTTTTTTGTATTTTAATCTATTACCTACATTGTACAAAAATACTGCAGAAAGCTGGCATAAAATATAACTTCATTATTGTTACAAATTGTGTGCTTGAAAAGTGGCGGGAAATCTATTCTGAATTTGGTAGGTGGCGGAAATCAATCAATACCAGCATATAAATGCTCCTAAAAAAAGGCGGATATCGAAAGTTTACAGGCAGTTCATCAGCCGCACTCCACACACCCAACCTGCACATGTAGGGGCGGAAATTTCACACCTTTACATGCGGGATTACCGCCCCTCATTGGCGGTTTTCTGGTGGCGGGTTTTCCGTAGGTGCTGGGTTCACAGTGGTGTTTCACTGGTAGTGGTCTCATTGTGCAAGTTTAACATTTATAACCTCAATTACAACACTTTGGAAGAGGTTTATAACCCTCTTAAGAACCTCTGAAAAAAGGAGGAAATTCTGCCCTAATTTTGAAACACGAAAATGTAGTTTTTAGGGGGTTTTCCCTCTAGTCAAGTGCTATTATAACCCTTTTGGCCAGGGATTTTCTCAATTCTATTTGCATAATAAAATAATAATAATAATCAAATTATATTGAATCTATAAAGAAATACAAACTGGTAACAATAATATAATATCAGTACCTAATCTACATAAACCATCTTCAACCAGTGCTGTGTCAGGTCAGGGCACACCTTACCTGTGGACCTGTGGGTTTTCCATGCAAAACAAGCCCAAGAACGTCCAAAACAGACAATTCTTGCTCAATTCTGGGCCGTTTCAGGTGCTCTTGGGCCTGTTTTGAAGCTCACAGGTACAGCGAGGCTGACCCATACCTGTACCTGCACCCAACCTGACCCATAACCTGTCCGGGTCACCCATACCCTTGACTTTTGCTAAGCTGCTGCATGAAGTCCTGGTTAAAATGAAGTACTGGTCAGTGATAGTAGAAAAGCCATAGATGTAACACAAGGACTCACCATGACCTGCACATCCTTTTCATTCATCCTCCTCCCTCCGATTGATGACTGCACAGCACTACATACATGATTAAAAGGGGGTGAAAATAAGACAAGGTAAGAAGATTAAGATACATACATACCTTGACTGGGTCTGCTCACAGCTATTACCTTGCCCATCTGTTATGCCAGAAATAATATGGAGATGATGGTGGGCAGGGAGAGACAAGGGAGACAAATGGCAGGGATGAGCATTGATGAAGTTCAACCAGAGGTCATGTATTCGTCAGTATCACCTGTTGTTTGTACCTGGAGCACTTTTTTTCGCTAAGTCCACTGTCTGATTGTGTCTATCAGCAATTGCTTTCATATATATGACCATTTAAGTTTTTGATTTAAAATTTATTATATGCAGGGTATAATACTAATCATTATAACTGACTCATCAAGTTACTAAATATGAGTGCATGAAAGGGGCGAAAAGGGATATAAACCCCTCTAAGCAGGGGTTTTCTATGCAAGGGACAGAGGTTTTCACTCCTTTTGACATTCTTGAAAAGTTCATCCCAAAACATTTGGAAGCACTAGAGTACAAAACTCCTCTGCAAGGAGTTTTAATAAAACCCTAAATATGAATACTGCACCTTGGAGGGGGTATTGATCACTGGTGAAAGAAACCTCTCTGAAAGGAGGTTTGACAAAACCCTAAATGTGAATACTGCAACTCAGAGGGGGTGTCCATCAAAAGTAAAAAGCCCCTTTCCACCAGAGGGGTTTTCACTCCCTCATTTGGCAGTATGATGAAACCCCCTAAAAAACTCCTCTTTTTACCTCCTCCTAGTGGGGGTTTTCTCCCCCATACAATTCAAAGGGGTTAATACCCCCCGAATCAGGTTCACAGTGCTACCAATGGAGAACATTGGACACCAGGGAACTGGACCGAACTAGACAAGGTATGAAGAGAGCTTTGTGTTCCTGTATGGTGTTACAGCACTTGGTGCGACAACGAAGTATGGGATTTCAAGTAGGAATTTGATTGGTGAGTTCTTCTCTCCACTTGCTTCTCTCTACTTTGCTTCACTTTCTGTTTCTCCTCTTTAAAAACCTCACTTGCTGTTCCTCCTCCTTAAAAACTTCACTGTAGCCAAATTGATTCTCTCCGATTTAAAGTGAATTACTTTGTGGACTTAGAGGAACTTTTACTATCACTACTTCTATCTATGTATTCCAGTGTGGTTAAAAGCATTGTAATGGCTGATTCCTGTAAGGTAAACATCAGATTAGTAAATTCAAACTTGTCCAATAGGCTATAGCTATTCCTTGGCCAATAGCTACTCACCATATAGCCTTTTCTGTAGACCTCTATGTCCATCTTGGTCGGAGTATTGTCCCAATTACACCAGTCAACCAAGTCAACCTCCAGGTTTTCAGGGGTTGATCTGCACATTCAGATATTCACTGCATGCAGATCTCTATTAATTTAAATGTTAAAGGTATGGTCAGCACTTCAAATAATTAGGGTAAAATCTAGCTCTAGACATACCTATGACCTGTACAGCTGATGCGCGCATATCTCAAGGCTTGATTGCTGATTTTATCCCTGATGAGGTTGTACACATTGGTGTTTGGTTTTGTGATGCTGGTGAAGACAGCCAGGTTCATTGCCCAGGATAGGCTGTGGTCTAGAACCTGATGCATATGTATGTAATAGACATTGCCTCCATTATCACCTGGAAAATAGAGGCACTTGATCAGTTGCTGGGTCCTTTGCAAGCCATGTAGCTCAGCAAGGAGGGCCCTGTTTGTGTGGGAATTGAAATCCAATTTTTTGATGAAGGTCAAAGAGTTCTCGGGATGGGGGTACACAATGGTGTGGTTTCCCTGCCAGGTCAGCTTCACCTCTTCAACAGCGAGTTGATGTGCATTTTCAAGTAACTCCTTCTCCTTGCTGGTGGCCTGGTAGCATGGGACTGTAAGTCAAGAGGGCCTTCCATTAGTATTCAACCTAGATCTATGAATTCAAGTCATACATTGTTCAATATCCATCGCTTTTGACTGTATAAATCCTGTTGGGATTGCGTTTAAAGAGGGCAAGGCAGGGGAGTCAGAGGACTCTGGTGCAAAATGTCCTTGAAGGCAGGAGGAGCTCATCACAGAAAATTTCCAAGTGAGGAACTTGGGAAAGGGCTCAAAAAGAAAAGTCTGAACCAGATATATGAGGCAGTTGGTCTGACAAATCAGTGTGATTGCAAAAGCGCTCTGGATAGGGGATTTTATTTTTATGTACATGCCCTATCTAATTGACGTTCAAATTTTCGGGTGGAGGCATATTCATTATTTTTTATATGGCAGGAATGCCAAAATATGAAAGAATTATACACAAAATCAATAATTCATTGTGGAGAGATCTCAGTCTGGGTCAGGTAGTAGAAGTTGCAGTGCGCATTATTGGTCACATGATTGCAACCAACCCTCACACTCATGTGGACGATGACAGTGTTGTACACATAAAATAAGGGTAGGAAAGGGACTCTTTATCCTCTACTGACCTTACCCTACCTGCTAGCCCAGAGCTCATAGCTCATAGTTCTGAAGGCCAAGCTAAGCTATCCCGCTAGCTCCTGCACAATGCAGATGCTAGCACCCCTACTCTTTCTCGCGAGCCTTGTCACAAATGTGCTCAGCATCCATGAAGCAGACATCAGTGTTGTGGACTGGCATAAACACCTCATTGGCATTCTGCTCATAACTGCACCTGTTACTGTGCCCTTGTTCCATTCTCTGGACAACACTGATGGGACTGGGAGTGACAGTGTGATTTTAACAACAATAGAGAGTACTTGATGTATTCGCAGCGCTGAATGCTGATGATGGAGTTGTTTGTGAGTCCTTTTGATTTTTTGGGTGGATGAGGTATTGACAAGGCATTGGCGAACAGTGTGGAGATATATTTATGAACCTGAGGATGGTATTCTTGGGTATTACAAACATTCAAAAAGTGCATTCTCCTCCTTGTCACGACTCCCTTGTCTTCAATTTACTGATGATACTTCCAATTTCCAGAAGTCGCCACTCTCTCAGGTCTTGGAGGTGCCACCCTCTGTGCTGCATCACCCTACACAGGGCTCGTTCTCTGACCCACTGTATTTTGGAAAACAAGTTGTGTTGTATGATGGTCTCACAACCTGCCCATTTTGTCAGAAGAAGGTGTTGAAAGCCAATGGCCAACCTGCAAAGTTTTTGAGTACATCCCGCTTATCCCTCACCTCAAGGCTCAAGTTGCCAACACGAAAACACAGAAGGCAATGCACCACCACTCACAGCACAAGCACAGTCCAGGAAACATTGACAATGTATACAACAGTCAACATTACCAGTCTCTGCTCTCAAAGGAGGTCCCAAACCCAAAGCCTCCAACCAAGTTCTTCTCAGATAGCTGTGATATTGCACTTGGCCTTTCCACTGATGGCTTCTGTCCATTCAAGCACTGTGATAAGACATGCTGGCTGATAATCCTTTTCAACTATAACATCTCCCCTGAAGATCGGTTCAAGAAGAAGAACTGCATCAACATTGGCACTGTCCCTGGGCCAAAGAAGCCATGCGATATGGACTTGTTTTGCTACCCTCTCTATGTTGAACTTATCAAACTAGAGCTTGGCATTGAGGCATATGATGGATTGCAAGAGCAGCTCTTCCTCCTACATGCCTTCCTCATCCTCTTTTTGGTGATATTCCTGCTATATCTCTGATGATGCAAATGAAGGGTCACAATGGCTTTCACCCTTGCTGCATGTGCAATATCCGAGGCATTGCAGGCCTGAATGGCAAAACCCACTATGTCCCCCTTTCTCACAGCTGTGCTGTGTCCTGAAACCAAGTTGATACACTTGGACCCCAGGAATACAGTGCAGGGAATCTTCTGCAATGCACCCATGATGAAATGATGCAGCAGGCTAAGGAGGTTCATCAATGTGCTACCCAAACCAGCACCAAAGAGCTCTCAAAGCAGTATGGGATCAAAGGCATCACTACCCTATCCTCTCTCTCATCTGTTTCATTTCCAATCTCATTTCCCTATGATTTCATGCACTTAATTTGGGAAAACACCATCAAAAACCTCATTCTCTTCTGGACCAGTAAATTCAAGGACATCTCACATGATGGAAAAGGTTATTGACTTGTGCCACACATCTGGGAGCAGATAGGAAAGGACACTGCTGCTGCCACAGCCACTATACCCTCTTCATTTGGTGCACCAGTCCCCAATGTTGTGCAGGAAGGTGTCATGTTGACAGCAGAGATGTACTCTAACTAGACCATCTTCATTGCACCCATTGTCCTCAAAAACTGATTTCCCCAGCCAAAATACTATGACCACTTTATGAAACTTGTTGAAGCTATCAAGCTTTGCCTGTTGCTGGAGATGACCTCAGAAACTGTTGTGAAGATTTGTGAAAGGTTTAGAGTTTGGGTTGAGGATTACAAAAAGTCAGACCCCACTTCTCATACTTGCCTCATCACTGACATTGGATATATTTGCAGATTCTACTACAAAAAAAAGAAGGAACACTTATCTGCCTGTCCCCTCACAATCCATGCACTACTCCACATTGCTGATGGTATTGAGGTGTGTGGACCAGTTTGGGCATATTGGGCATACCCTATGGAGTGCCATTGCAATACATTACTTCCTGCAATTTTGCAGCTGTCAACATCCCTATGCTTCCATTGCTGCATTTGTTACTGCAGTGGCTCAACTCAACCAAATCTGCTTGATTTACAATGTGGAAGATGATTTGAACTTGAATCCAATTAAACTCAAGCAATATGTGTCTGTGCCTGCTGTATGTTTTGGTTCCTTAACTATGGCTGCATTTCATCTATCATTGTTTTTGCAGACGAAAAATTCAAGTTGACAAGCCCTCGAGTTCTCAAGGAACTGTCAGCCCCACATCAAACACTGATCTGGGGGCACCTGGGAACACGATTTGGAGTTACTGCCTCTTTTGTGAAGTCACTCTTTGCTCTTACAGGTGAGTTCTATCAACATGGACAGGCTGTTATCAACAACGAAGATATAATTCATGGCTGGGACTTGAAGGAGACTCAGGAAGACACTTGTGATGCTTCCTACATACAGGTTGAGTTCTTCATGCTTACTTTTTTGTATTCATTGTCTAATGTCACTTTTTTTTAAACAGTACAATGCTGCAATTGATCTCGATGCACGCCACATTCATCAGCCTGAAAGAATGGCTATGCAGACATTCTTTGGACAATTAAAGTGCATTGTCATTATTGGTCTTCCCACTACTCCTTGTGTCAACCTAACCATGCCCTTGACAGTTGTACTTGCTATTATTTTACAAACTCCAACTGACAAGGTAGGTGAAGCGTTCACATACAGAAACTCAACTGTGGAAGAAATTGTTGACTTGGAGCATGTGCAATGTGTTGTTGGGAGGGTATCCTGTAGAGATGTGTGGACATATATAGATTGTAGCACTCAAGTAAACCCACCATGTGTTTGAATTAGTTTGTATTTACTTGTTTTATTCATGCCTTTCATGTTCTATTTCTATTTCTCAATGATATATTAGGTTTTTGACATAAGGTGAGCCCTCTGCACTCTGCTAACTGGCATTACTTATGAAGACCAGATACTGACTGCCACCATCACTTTTTTTTACCCTGATCTTCTGACCCCTGTCTTTATAGGGTAAGCAAGGGGCCTGATTTTCCAACTCTCATCTTTTTTCATACTCAGAATACAGAAATCATGGCCCTGCATTCCTCACCATCAGAATTCAGGGAAAAGTGGTAGTCCCTATTGCTTTAACTGACCTCTGTTTCTTGCAGCCAGTTTTTCTGGCAGAGTTGGGTTTACAGTGTATGCTGCAAGTAAATTTTCTAGTAGCACTCTGATGTTTTATTGATATTTGATTCAACAGGTCTTAGAGAACTCCTATGACGATGTATCCCACTGGCCTATCCCTCTTCTGATGATTAATGGAGTATTTGCTACTGACATCCTTGACTCTGAAATTACTGGACTGCTGTTGGCAGATTCCGAGCTTTTGGAAGATCAACAACCAAAGATACAATCTGCAGCTTGTTTTCGAGATGCCCTTCCTTCCTCATTTCCTCTTATCCCTGCTGACAGTTTCGATGATCACTCTATTCTGTTTCAAACAAAACCAAATGAATTTGGTGTCTATTGTGTCTACCCTTGTGGAAAGCTGTCCAATACACCAGATCCTTTTTTTACCCTTGGCAGCATTGCTGATTCGCCCACCTTGATCTCCGAAACTGCATCAATTAATAAACCTAATGCCCCACCAAATCAGCCTGCAAGTAAGCAAATGAGCACACAAACATCAATTGCTCTGACTCCAGTTATCCTGAACTTCTCAGTCCCCCTGGAGTACCATAGGGACTCCCTAGGGACTCTCTGGACTCCCTATGGACTTTTTACATATATTACCTAAATTTGATGTTTTGATAGGTTTCAGACAAATCCATATACAGAGTCCCTAGGGAGTCCCTACAGAGTCCATAGGGACTCCCTAGGAACTCTGATGGACTCCATCGGGACTCCACAGGAACTCCAGGAAAATTGGATAATGCAAATGCAGATGACTCTGATGTAGATAATAATTAGTCATTACAATATACGGACAAATGTACTCACAGTATTTCCCATAATCGCCTTGTATTACTGCTGGAGTCCCAGGGAGTCCCTAGGGAGTCTGCACAGAGTCCGTAGGGACTCCCTAGGGACTCTGTATATATGAATTTGTCTGAAACCTATCAAAACATGAAATTTAGGTAATATATGTAAAAAGTCCGTAGGGAGTCCGGAGAGTCCCTAGGGACTCCCTTGGGACTCCTGTGACTCCAGCACATATATTACAAATTTCTCATAATACAAGGTAATTTTGCCTTGTTTTTTTGTTTGTTTGCACTGTCCTTGTATGCTGGTGTTGCAGTTGAGGGTGTCCACAGTTGTGTTAGGTGACAATGCTGTGTTTTTGGCAGAGAGTCCCTAGGGAGTCCGTACGGAGTCCGTATGGTACTCAGGGGGGACTGACAAGTACTCCAGTTATCCCTGAGATGTTTCCCAATCCATCAGTCACTGTGCTAATGGAGTGGTTCTATGGCGGAAATTCAGCACTTGCATCCAAAAGCCAGGTCGATGTGTTGATTAAAAATGTTCTCCAGCATCCTGATTTCTGAAAGGAGGACCTCAATGGATTCTGGATGGACATCGGGCTCAAAATGATTGACGACTATGCTCTTGCTTCATCTAGCTGCTCAGTCAAGGATAAATGGATCAACAACGCTTCTGTAACTCTTTCAGTTCCCTGTGATGGATTCCACTACAAGTCCGAAGATCTGGCACCCCAATTAACAGTTAGCGGAATACAAATCCGGAAGCTCACCAAGGTCATCCATTCTGCATTTTCAGAACCTGGTGCAGAGACCTTTCACATCTCTGGTTATTATTCCTATGCTGCTCCTGTGTCCCCTGCTGGCACTCCTACACTCCTACATGATGAAGTTTTCTCCTCCTGTGCATTTCTCAAGGAGCAAGAAGCAGTGACCAAGCATGCATGCTCTCAGGGATGCACCTTGGAAGTTGTTGTTGCTGTGCTGCTCCTCGGCTCTGACGCCACTGTACTGGCTGATTTTGGCACACAACAGCTCTGGCCAATATATATATTCTTCAGAAATCAGTCCAAGTATGTGTGTACCTTGCCAAGTACCCATTCAGCGCACCATCTGGCCTACATTCCAAAGGTATGTTTCCACAATATTTTTTTGCAACAGCCTAATAACATTTAATTTAATCTGTTGTAACGACTAGCTACCAGAAGACATACAGACATTGTACCTTAAAATGTTTGGTGTGTATGCAACCAAGGAGACTTTATTTCACCTACATAGAGAGCTTTTCCATGTGGTCTGGCTCCTGCTCCTTGACAATGATCTTTGTGAGGCATACTTAAATGGAATGGATGTTGTGTTCTGGGACAAGGTTGAGCAACATGTATTTTCTTGGGTTTTGAGTTTCATTTGATAATCACACTGGACCTGATGCACGAGTTTGAGCTGGGTGTCTTCAAGTCTTTCTTTACACACCTGCTTCGCATTGTTCACTCTCTTGAGGACAGGTCCATCCAAACTGTTAACAAATGTTTTTGCAACATGCCTACCTTTGGAAGAGATACAATTCGCAAATTTTCATACAATGTCTCAGCAATGGTCAAGCTTCGTGCCTGTGACTGGGAAAACATTCTCATGGTATATTTCCTCCCATATAATGTGCCACAAAATTAAGCTCACAAATACACAGTGCTCTATTCCTGCATTTACAGCTGTTTGCATAATTGTTGGCAGTCCATCCACAGTGCGATCACACAGAAATCATCTGTGAAGGGAGAATGAATTTAGGATTTGGATACTGAAGACACAAAAATCACCCTCTGCTCACATTTCGAGGTACATTCTTCTCATACTTGTATTCATAAATGCATTTATTATTCCTTCAATGGTTTTTACCATCAAAATTGGTGCACTGAGCAAGAAGTTAGCAGAGGTGCTGTGTCTGCATCAAGAGTTTCACCACTTCAGGTGTTTTTGCTCATTTTTGGTGAGATCTGTTGCTCATAATCCATCAAATACACAATTCAGACATAAATGTATGTTTTCACACTCTGAAATTCATTTCAAGTGTGCAGATGTGGTGTGTTTGCATGCCTGGAGAGACCAAACCCTAAATTCAGTCTCCATTCCCTGGCAATATCTATTTGATTGTGCAGTTGAGGGACTGCCAACAATTATGCAAACAGCTGTAATGGGATACTTCCTGCTCCACATGGGTCATCTGTCCAAAGGCTCCTCTTCGAGCTATGTACATGGCACTCATTGGCAAACTTTGTAGCCATTCAGACACCACAGTGAAGGAGCTAGAAGCCTTGACCTTTCGCCTTGGAAAGGCTATGTGCTACTTCAAGCAGACAACAAGCAAGGCCTTCAAAACCAAAGAGCTTCCTAAGGAGGAAACTGCACAAAGAGAGAAGAGAAAGTGAACCAAAGGGAAGTTGAAGGAATTCAATCTTACCAGCTTCAAGTTCCATGCTCTTGGTCATCATGCCAATTTTAGCTGGCAAGTCAGGACCTCAGACAACTTCACAACTCAAACAGTATGTTCTATTCATACCGAAATCTATGAATACATATAATGTTTATGTGATTTTAGATTGAAGCACAACATAAAAGTCCCAAGATGCACACCAAGCATGTGTCACATTCCAGGAAGCTCCTTGCACCTGGCATCTCCCACCCTTTGAGGCTAGGATCATGTATGAAAGACTATAGTTGGACAGTACTGGACCATGCATCCAGACTATGGTTGGACAGTAGTGTCCACAGACAGTGGGGGCTAGGGAGTACTGCTGGGGGGATGGGTAGGGGTATATAGGGGGTGAAATGGGTCATATTCCGGGGGTAGGAGGATGGGTAGGGGGTTGGGGATAGGGGGATGGATGGGGGGATACCAGATAGGGGCTGGTGGCTTATCTGGCTGGATAGGGGTTGGGCAAATGTTGTCAGATAGATATGATATGGGTATGGGGGTGTAGAGAAAAAAAATCAGGATGCTGGAATGAGTATTTTCAGGGTGGGGGGATCAGTGGTTGGTGAGCAATTAAGGAAATACACTCTCAGAGCTGGCAATAAATCAAAATAAATCGAAAAAATAATATAAATCATGAATAGCACACTCATTTTTGCTCCGATTGGGCTGAAATTTTGAACGCAACCTTCTGTATATGATCCCCATCAACCCTTAAAAAATGGTTTTTACATGGGTCACTTGAAAAGCCCCTATCTTTGGCCCAAACAGTATCCTGCTCCATATTGCACCGCTCTGGGCACTATTTTAGGTGATCTATATATCGTTAGAAAGCTATTAACAGCCTCCATAAGATCCCACCATCTGATCTGCCAAATTGTACCAGCAACCCAGCAGATCAGGTTTGCTTTTTCCACTTTTTCAGCCTCTATTCCCCCTACTACAATTATTTCCTCAATATTGCTTCGCTTTTGGCACTATTTGGGGGGGTTATGAAATCCTAAGCTTGCATGTGCATATGCTGAAGCTGACCCAGATGAAGCTGACCCAGCTACCCACACCCAAAGCAATCTGGGACTTGTGCAGTCACCCTACCCTCACTTTCCCTACATGCTAGGAGATTGTATTTACCTTCTTATTGACCTTACAGACTGAAGATTGCCATACTTCTCTAGTATACCATTGAGCTGAAGTATGTGTCAGATACACCAGCTTATTTAAATGGAATGAGTTTAATCAATCAAGGTGAGCATTATTTGACATTACAGCAGTGACTCACTTTTAAAAAATAATTTTTAAAGTCAAGGATGATCGCTCTGTTAGCAGGATGAGCCCCTTGCAGCACTAAGCTGCTTAGAGGAGGAAGGGGGCCATTATGGCAAGCAGAAGCAAAAGCAGGGGGCCAAACAGGTGTTTGGTTACCAGAACTACCCCTTTTAATGGTACAAGTGGGTAATAACCTGATAACATGGCCATCCACGGCGTTATAGGCCTTAGACTTGTTGTTGGTAGTATCTGCATGAATCCCAAGCAGGTTGAACTCAGTCTTGTCCTTCCAGGTTTTGAAGAACTCAGTAACCAGAATAAATGAAGCATCTTCTTCTTGAGATTCAGGCATAGAAATAAGCAGGATATAGAAAAAATGGAGCAGATATAGCAGAAATATAAAGCCAATGATGAGATGGAAGGAGAGAACAAATTAATCCAACAGGTAAAAATTGATCATGTGACTGCAAAGCTAAGATAAACAATGCCATTTCTGGCCACTTATCAGAGAAAATGCATTTATTTATTCCTGAGATGAGCTGTGATGCCAATTCTTTTTTAAATAAATCCTATTAATAGGTTAGATGGTATTTATAATTAATTTGGAGCTTGGGTGCACATACCCCAGGGTGACAACCATGGGTTTCTCTGAGATATCAGACACTGGTTGCCATTTTTGGTGACATTATATCATCCCCTTCCTATTTGGGACTATACCATGTGAGTGAGCACAGTCTTTTCAATACCAATCTGTCAGGTTGAAGTTTGGATCATTTATTGTATGTAATGTATATGCCTCTACCTTGTAAGAAGTCTTCAATAAAGCTCATGGAGTCACAAATTTGAATGACATTAAACCTACTAATCCCAACATGGAGCAGTAGGTCTCATCTCCATATTTGGGTGGCTCTCAGTCAAAGTCAGAGCCTATAGGATGCACTCAAATTCTGTCAGATTTCAGCATTGTCCTTAGAGGTGCTAGGATGGACTCAGATATGAGTTTCACTGGTCTTAAATATCCATGTGTCCCTTGGCTCATGTTTGGAACTACTGTCTCTAGACTTTGGCAACACCTTCCATTTGAAGGTCAAAGATTCCCCTATTGTCACACCTGCTTGCACATATTTATGAGCTATCTGTTTTATTGGTTTTATTGATTCTTAATTGGCAATTGTAAGGGATAGGAATGCCCAGAAGCCAAGTTGATAATCAAGTGAGGAATCATCCTGATCCCCACTGGCCTATATACTACATCGGATAAACTATCTACTGGTATGCTGTGCACTAAATCTAAGAATAGGCTAAGGCTATGCAATATCAAATGATGGTGACGAAACAATCAGGAAAGGAGGCTGCACACTACGACAGGGGTATCAATGATGCAACAGGCAGCTGTACAGTGATTTAGAGATGATGACCAGGCTGTGCACTGTAACTGCGCTAGGGTGGGGGTTCTGTGACAGATCCCCTGACAGGCATCCACCCAATTCCACAGAAAATCACAAATCCATCATTTCTGCAGAAATCTACAAATCAAATCCACCATTTCCACAGAAATTCACAAATCCACTCATTTAAAAATCTCCAAATTCACCCATTTCTGCAGAGATTCAAGAACCCACCATTTCCAAATTCCCCATTTCCATGGAAATCTACAAAATTGAATCACCATTTCTGCAGAAATTCAAAAATCCATGTATTTAAAAACCTCCAAATTCACCCATTTCCACAGAAATTAACAAATCCATGCATTTGAAAATCTCCAAATTTACCCATTTCCGCAGAAATATAAAAATCAAAAATCCATCCATCTCTACCTACCCATTCCCTTGTAAATTCATCCAATCCAACCTAATCCACTACAATAAACTCACCCCAAACCACCCCCATTTCTGCGGAAATCTACCAATCCACCCATTCCTGCTCACCTGCCACTCACTTGGAAATCCACCCTACCCAACCTGCCCACCTACTAGTAATAATTAATTCACTTATATTCTATCTAACGAAATAACTATTTAGTGTAGTTACCCAAAATGTAGGAAATCCATGGTGGTCCATGGATCACACTCAGCCATTACATTGTAGCTAGTCCACAGATCAACGAAGTCACTACACTGTAATTACCTTATATCCTCAAGTGTTTCATCGAATGCATTCTGATTGGATATGAACCTCTTTCAAAATCCTACCAATGCTACTGACCTCCAACTTGATGTGTCCTTTCATCAGCTCACATACAGTTTATTGAGAGTCACAAGGAACCTCCACCTGCCCCACAAATCAACTCATCCACCACCCAAACACATAACACACCTGAACACACCACAGTCAAATCAAAACCTCGAACCTGATGAACTAGACTATGATGAGGACAACATGTATGTCCCAAACCCCTACTGCTGTCAGGGGATCTCCTGCTACCTCCTATTCCTTTCCTTATCATTGTCTCTCTTGTCTCTCCTTTCCCCTATTTCCCTTTGCTCTATTTCATTATCTGGACATACCATGGACTCATATATATTATATTACACTCTCCTTTAGTTGTCACTCATTTGTTATTCACTTGTTTCCACTCTTACATAGTCATTCCTTTGTGTTTCCCTTTGTTTATTCCCAAAGGCATTGTTTGGCATCAAGGCTGATGCCAATGCCAGCTCATCACTTAAATAGCTGTTTCACCTGGGTTTGATCCTTTACCTCTTTCTCTTTGGATCTCCCCCAGGACTTGTGTGTGTCTGAGGTGCCCTTACACTGAAATCACAAAGACAGGTGCATCAGATTAATCCAATATGTCTTGAAATCTGAAGAGAACAGCAAACAACATACCTGGAATGGAAAAAATATCACATGTGAGGCAATATAGATTCAGGAACTGTGCTTTTCTCCCCTTCCACCACTCCAATGGGTCATAGGTGTCAAAATTCTCTGGTAGGAGTTTAAAATACTCATCAAGCTCATTAACAGAGGCATATTCTCGATGATACCTTGATGTGAAGTTGATCTGAGAGGTACTTCATGAACTGGAGAGTGTTGATGTTGAAGCTGAGCCAGAGCATGACAGAGTGGTGGAGCCTGATCTGGCATACTTGGCATCATAGTGAGCACTAAGCTTGACCTTTGCTGATTCGAGATAGTCCAGAAGGTCAATATCTGATGCATATTATTTCCACCAAGACTGACCAACCCATCATAGCTGTCAGAAACTGTCTACTGCTGTTTCTGAACAGTCAACTATGGGTTACAGCTGTAAGCTCTACAGCTGTATTTTGACACTCAAAAAGCAATGAGGGTACAGTATGGGTCACCTGTTATGGTTCCTGTAGGACCATAGTGACAGTCACAGTGCACAGCCCTACATCAACCCCATTGACCTCGAACTCCAAGAGAAGATTGCCTCAGCCAGACCATTGGACAAAAACACCACAAAAGCCCTTGAATCCCTGTTATCTGACAAAAATGCATCCTCAGGAACCTCACTGTCTGACTGGTCCTTCGAAGGAGACTACAGAAAACTTCTCTTCTACAAAGAGAAGGTTTACATACCCAAAGATAACGAACTCTGCTGCTCTATTGTCCAACACTTCCACAACACCATATCAGCTGGACACCCTGGGGAATTAGAAACGTTCAACTCTATCTCTGCCACTCACTGGTGGCCTGGTATGCAACAATTCATCAAGTCATATGTCAAAGGATGCACAGTCTGTCAACAATTTAAAATCTGTCAGGGGATCTGTCACAGAACCCCCACCCTAGCGCGGTTACGGTGCACAGCCTGGTCATCATCTCTAGATCACTGTACAGCCGCCCGTTGCATCATTGATACCCCTGTCGTAGTGCGCAGCCTCCTTTCCTGATTGTTTCGTCACCATCATTTGATATCACATAGCCTTAGCCTATTCTTAGATTTAGTGCACAGCATACCGGTAGATAGTTTATCCGATGTAGTATATAGGCCAGTGGGGATCAGGATGATTCCTCACTCGATTATCAACTTGGCTTCTGGGCATTCCTATCCCTTACATCATAATCGAGTCTCTACAGCAGTCTGCACCTCCCTAGCTCACTGCACACCATCTACTCCTCATCCTACAAGCCCTACCCTCCGCCCACACCCTGCTCCCAATGTCTACTACACCAGAGATGTCCTTGGAAGAATTCGTCACTGAACAGTTCGACCAACTCTATGAGCGGATGAGGCTGCTCCAGGAGGAGCTTCGCTCCGTCACCAACCAGCTCTCTACCCAACAGACTATTGCAGCTATCGCACCTACCCAACCCTCTCGCCGTCAGCGGAAGAAGGCTGAGCCTCCCGCCCCACCGGCTCCTACTCCCCCACAAGGCACTATTCCCACCCACCTTCATATGTCAGGCACCTACCCTCAGAAGGACGACAAACCCGATCAGCAGTTGCTTACTGTCATTGTACCCGACGCGATGGCAGCGCACCTGGTTGGGCGAGGTGGAAGGGGTCTTAAACAGATCCATGACTTATCTGGTGCGCACATCCGAGCCTTTGAGGTAAAGGACGGATCAGCTGGTGCCCGCCACGTCTCTATTCGCGGTACCGACTCTCAAGTTGGTAATGCCCTCGTCGTATTGGGCAAGCGGCTCGCTCGTCGCCGAGTCCGCGCCCCTAGGCAGCGGGATGCTCCGGGTCCTGCTCGTGATGCCAGTGGGAGGCCAACCGCTGGGAAGTTCCGTGAAGCCCCTGTTCCCATTGTTCAGGCTGCTCCGGCCACTCAGCCCCCCTCGCCACCATCAATTCCTCAGTCCGCCGCTCTAACCCCTGCAGCACCGTCGGCAACTCCTACCCCTGCTCCAGGCTCTACTCCGGTCGTCCCCTCCGTCGTCATGAACACGGCCGCCCCACCTTCACCGGTGGCTACCCCAGGTGCTCGATCAGCTTCGACGACACCTGTGAACCAGCCCAACACTCCCATCGCGCCTACAGCCGTGATGCAGACCGCCAACCCTACCCCGGCACTCTTGCCTGGCTCGCCGATGAGCATTGATGCGATGAGAGCCCACTTCTCAGCACTTGCGCCCACTCTTGGGAACCCTATCCCCCCCACTGCTCCTTCAAGGGGTGGTCGCGGTGTGGTTTTCCGGGAGCGCAGTGGACGAGGCGGTAGACGTGGAAGCTAAGGGATTTGCTGGGGCAGCAAATCTAGATGGGGAGATAGTGTCAGGGGATCTGTCACAGAACCCCCACCCTAGCGCGGTTACGGTGCACAGCCTGGTCATCATCTCTAGATCACTGTACAGCCGCCCGTTGCATCATTGATACCCCTGTCGTAGTGCGCAGCCTCCTTTCCTGATTGTTTCGTCACCATCATTTGATATCGCATAGCCTTAGCCTATTCTTAGATTTAGTGCACAGCATACCGGTAGATAGTTTATCCGATGTAGTATATAGGCCAGTGGGGATCAGGATGATTCCTCACTCGATTATCAACTTGGCTTCTGGGCATTCCTATCCCTTACAAAATCAACCGAAATCCCACACAACCCACTCTAGTTCTGATTGAACCCCCAAAATTGCTTAAACCCTTTGCCCAGACCTCTATGGACCTCATCACCAATCTCCCACTATCAAAAGGATTTGACTCTATTCTTTCTGTGGTGGACCACAGACTTACAAAGGGGGTAATTTTGCTACCTTGCATGAAAACAATCAATTCGGAAGGTGTTGCAAAACTTTTACTCAACAATCTTTTCAAACATTTTGGATTACCAGACTCAATCACCTCCAACAGAGACCCCAGATTTGCCTCTCATGCCTTCAAAGAACTCCTAAAACTCCTTGAAATCGAATCCAGACTCTCCACTGCATATCACCCTCAGACTGATGGCACTACCAAACGATACAACCAAGAAATTGAAACTTACCTTTCCATCTTTTGCATCTCAAACCCAGAAAAGTGGGTAGACGCCCTTCCAACTCTCGAATTCACACACAATAATTGCTGACATTCTGACTGCCAACACACTCCATTCAAACTCATGTTAGGTATCAACCCCACTCAGATCCTGATTGCTTTCAAACATTCCATTCACCCTTCAGTAGAAGACAAGCTTGGAGCACTAGTCCAAATGTGTCAAGAAGCAATCACTGCTCACACTCTTGCAAGAAACCGAATGATCATCCACAGCAAAAATCCTCACAGGCCATTCAAACTCAGACAACAAGTTTGGCTAGAAGCGAAGAACCTTAGACTTGGCAACAATAAGAAGATCACTACCAAATGTCAAGGACCATTCCCAATCTCTGAAGTCCTAGGACCAGTCACTTATAGACTCCAACTCCCCTTCTATTGGAAAATTCACAACGTCTTCCATGCCAACCTTCTCACTCCCTATCACAAAACCCCAGAACATGGTCCAAACTTCCCAGAACCACCACCTGATCTTATCAGCAGAGAAGAAGAATATGAAGTCAAATCTATTCTCAGACACAGTGGAAAGAAGACTAATAGAGAATACATGGTATCATGGAAAGGCTTTCCACTGTTCCACAATTCTTGGGGACCAGAAGAGAATCTCATCAATGCCCCTGACATCCTTCTACCCTATAAAAAATGCTTCAAACTCACCTAGAATCCCCAGTTCAAAACGACTACCAATAGCTACCTCCTACAAACATGACCAACACCTCTTCCATCAAGAGATCTTCTCCTTCCTCTTTTTCATCAGCTCCTAAAACTGTTCATGTTACAGTAGCCTGACAGGTGCTTGTGGTTAAGGCCTTTGAGCTAGTCAGAGTTGGTTCGGTTGTGCAATAGAGTTCAAGTATCATTCTAAGAATGCCACTGTGTATGCACACTAGGCTGGTATTGTCTTAGAAGAGAGCGAGAAGAGTAAGATCGTTGTAGAAGTTGTTGTTCTATTCGAAGTTAAAGAACTAGCTAAAGAACAAGGGTATAAACTACAGGGTTTATATAGCTATCTAAGAGGCTGTGCGTGTAAACACCAAGTAGATAAGGTGCGAAGTCTGTGAGTCAGAATAGGAGTCATAACAGGGTGAGCATGAGAGTACAATAAGGAATGAGTCATAAGTGTGAGAGAGATGAGTAAGGAAATGAGTCAGAGATAGGAGATAAGAGTGGAGCAACAGTGGAAATGGAAGTGGAGTGAGAAGAGAAAGATAAGAGAGATAAGGTGAACTACAAGTACAAAGAGAGATGATAGTACATGATGATAAGATAAGAAGGAGTGATGGTACAAGATAAGATAGAGAGAAGAGGAGGAAGGGAAAAGACAATGTAACAGTTTGCATCCTTTCCCTGTCTCAAGGATTGTTCTCCGATCCCCACACCATTGCTTCTCCTGTCTTCCTGCAATCTATGTCTGACAAAGAATTCATTGCTCACACCAAAACCCTCATTGCCAAAGCCAAGCAATGAGGACAACTCCTTGAAGCAGAAGCAGAAAAATGTGAAGCATTGCCATCAGCCCCTGAAATCCAAATCCTCAATGATGTCTTCAAAACTCTCATTGCTGCTCATGAAATCTCCACCAAACCTTACACCTCTGCAGAAACAACTTATAATGTTGCTGCTTGGGAAGCCCCAAAAGATGCCCCAAGCACCACCCACAACCATACCTCCATCTCATTCGATGAATTTGTCAATATCTTCCACAACACCAAAGACTACAAAAATCTCGCATGGACACTCCCTTTTAACAACACCCTCCTCTCCCCAATCTGCCTCATGGATAGGCACATCACAGAAACCTGCGAACAAGTCCTAAAACTTTATGCAACAATCAACACCCACAAAAAATCTGCAGCCACCTACTGGGACATTGGCTGCTCCCAATTCAAATCGTTCTGTAGAGAACACTTCAACTGGGGTTGGACAATTCCTGCAGTGCGTGATGTCAATGTCACAATGATTCAGACTGTGTGACATACCAAATACTTGAGACAAGTCTGCTCTGTCGTCTACAACCATCTACACCGTATAAAATAGTTATCAGATGTTTAATATATGTATTTCAAACATATTAAGTATGTTATTGTGAAATTTAATATTCCACACAGCTCATATACTCAAAAACAAGCCTTTTCCCTGCCAAATTCAACGTGAAAATCAAGCAGCATGATAGAGCCCCAGGATTTGAATATGAATGAAAATGTTTATACTAAGATATTCATAATTTCCATGTCCGGTTAACGCTACGCTTTTTTAAAAAACGAAACACTTCATTTAGCCCCATTTTCGTCTCAAAATTAAGTGTTTGAGGGCCATAACGGAGAAATTTAAATTTGAAAAAAGCGTAGCGTGATAGACCTAACATTTTTATGTGCCTTAGAATTTTATTTCATGTAAATCGGTGAAGAACCTGAGGAGTTATGATCTTGTAGTTTTTTGGTGTCAAATGGAGTGCA
This sequence comes from Panaeolus papilionaceus, assembly GCA_015501605.1. NCBI lineage: Eukaryota > Fungi > Basidiomycota > Agaricomycetes > Agaricales > Panaeolus > Panaeolus papilionaceus. Next base: position 771,936 of record JADNRZ010000016.1, read on the forward strand.
TCAACAGCGCGCAACAGCATGCGCCTTATCAGTCAGGGGCGCGAAACACGCATCAGGGACACCACCGCAGACATGTATTGCGTCGCGTTGCATACCTTCCCTCTCCACACTAGCGCAACACATGTATGTATGTAAATACACATTTTTCGAGTCTTTTCATTGCGTTTTGAGGTCTTCCACCTAGTGTAAGTTCTGTACACAGCAGATGAGTATCTCACTGATTTAACTTGAGATTGATGTTTTCTATAGATGACTATTAATACTACTGTTATACTTTACTATTGGACTGGCTCTACAAGGCCTAGACTCAGTAAGCGACAGAAACAGAATCACACAGCTGGTAAAATGGGTGGCAAAAACATGAGTGAGTCCCAACATCTTTGTTTGTTCATTGAATCACACATTTTGAATATTCGTAGATCATTCACAATTAATCCTGGTGCTATTTAGGTTCTACATGGTAACTAGAGTGATATCCTGTAAAAAATTTGGGTAGAAAGATGTTATCGCTCGCAGAAGAGACTTGTCTCAACATTGGTGACAGATTCAGGGTTGTGACAGCTTGTAACGCTGCCGCAACAGTGACGGGAATTGTCCAACCCCACTTCAACAACCCCACATGTTGCAATCACCTCATGCAACTCATCATGACTCAATGCATGAAATATGCCAATCACAAACCCAATGACCTATACACTTTCAAACATGACAAAACATTCCATTACAACTACTCTATTCCACAAACCCATTACCCAACAAAGTCTTTCTCAGCACCCACTCAATTTGACCCTTGACAGCCTTGATTACACCACTTGCACCTATGTCCTGAACTTAATGAAGCAAGGACAAAATCTGTGTCGGTCCTGCCCCAATTCTGAAGACCATTTTTGTGAAACCTGCCCCAAATATTGTTGCTTCCATTGCAAGTTACACACTCCTCATCACTCTGTCGATGAGTGTCCTAAAAAACCCTCTTCATCATCCAACAAGGGCAAGAAGAAGGATCCACAAATGTTCAAGAACAAGAAGAGAACCCCATGACACCCATCCAACCCATGGGGAAGAAGCAAGCCTTGGGAATCTACTTGGACTGATGACAAACAAAACAAGTACTGGACACCAAAAAGCAGCACCAACGATGATGGCACCTGGGCCGATGGATTCTCCAACTACAACGATGATATGTGTGACGAAGCCATCCACAACATCAATACCTGATTGAGGTCAATCAGCCTTAACACAGGGGTAGTGTTATGCTATATCTTTTCTTTTCTTGCTATTATCTTATCATCGTGTACTATCATCTCTCTTTGTACTTGTAGTTCATCTTATCTTTCTTATCTTCCTTATCTTTTCTCTTCTCACTCCACTTCCATTCCTGCTATTGTCCCACATCCTTCTCCTATCTATGATTCGTTCTCTGACTCATCCCTCTCACACTTATGACTCATCTTTACTTCCTTTTCTCATGATTGCTCCACTCTGACTCATGGACTTCACCTTCGACCCTTGTTCTTGTTGACTCTACAGCCGGACTCATATGTGCCAAACAAGTCAACCATAACATAATCTGTGTAAATTGCTATAGACTCTGTAGGGATATTTTGATTTTATTTTTATTTTTCATGTATTTTATGAGTCTTATCTTATTGTTATTGTTATCTTTTCTCATCTAGTCTATTATATAATAATGAAAAATAATATTAATTTTATCACATGACATCACATGCTTGGCCTGTGTGCAAACCATCACACAATGTGACAATCTGTCATTATCCTTTCTTCCTTTCACCATCACCCATCACCCATCACGACTGCCATCCCACACCCCCCCTGTCATTGTGAGCCATGACAATCACCTACCATGCCTTCATGCCACATGGGAGGCACACCACTGTGACCCACCACCACCCCAACCCACAACCACAACCACAACCACAACTACTGACTCAGAGGACTCTGTCACAGATGATGATTATTTGTATACATATATAAACTAGAACAGATATACCAGACTCCCTACCAAGTCAGTAGAGAGTCTGTAGGGAGTCTGTATACCCCCCTTTGGCTTATTATGTCAGAATAGTAAATTTGAGCAAATCTGTGAAAAGTCTGTAGAGAGTCTGTAGAGAGTCTTATGAGTCCCTACAGACTCCCTAGAGTAGTCAGGGGAGAGTGAGAAGTTCTGCTGTGAGGCCTGTTGTGAGGAGGAAGAAGCTGAGGGGGGATGGTATGCAAGTTGAGTTGGGTGGTGAAGAACACAAGGGTTGATATAGATACCTGATGAATTGTCATGTGGGCTGGAATTGTTTGGAGATTGCATGTGTACTTACCAAGGTTGATACACATTCTCTATCATGTATTTGTGTTCATCCTGTGCCATACAACCCTGACTACTGATGTTGTCCATGATAGATACTATTATTTATTTATTTGGCTGATTACATGCCATGTCCCACTTTTACTTCTATCCTCATGTGGGACAGCTTTTTCCAGAAAGGGAGAAATTAGAACACCGCATATTTGAAGTTTGGGTAATGTGTGGACAAGTTGAATATTGTATGGAGTAGGGTTAAGGGATTGTATTGGACAATCAGGATTCAGTATACACATGTACACCCACATTCAGTTGGCGGAGGGCATTTGTTTGACTATGGAACACTAAGTACACATAGATTAAAGCTCAGTAACATTAAGCATTATGAATGTTGCCCTAGTGATCCTGTTATCATTCAGGCTTATAGGATAATGGTTGACCAGCACTGGCACTTGCAATGAAGAGACAAGTACAAAAATGCTGACCCTGTTTCTGAATGGCATAGATCTTGGGTAGAGACTTGACCTCAGCTTGAGGTACATAGGAGGTTATGCTCTCTTCAAGCATCTTGCACATGGTCAGAACAACAGAATAATAGTCTGCCTTTGAATAATAATCTGGGCCAATTGGGAACTGGCTGTGTATTTTTAATTCATGCACATTGGGATTATGTAGCATGATGCTGTCAAGCAGAAGGTGCTAAAAGACAACTGTAATCAGATACCATGAATTTAAAGAAAAGATACCAAAATTTAAACTTACAATGGGTGACTGGTAGGATGTGGCTGTACTTGCAGTGCCTGAGCTAGCCTCCAGCTGAGCATAAGTCACACCAATGCCAAGATGTTTAAGCACAGAACATTTTGCCAAACCAGTCTGAATGTCAGGACTCCAAACCCACTCATCTTCAAATTTAGCACAAATCATCACCTGTTACAGTTGACTTGTTCAGCACATACGAGTCTGGCCATAGAGTCAACAAGAACAAAGGTTGGAGATGGAGTCGGGGTTATTGGTCTTGGTGTTACGTCAAGTTTGAGAGAATCTAACTAAGAATGCCACTTCGAGAATCGCTTGATGGTATTGTCTTAGCAGAGAGCAAGTAAAAGAAGTCCAGTAGAAGTTGTTGTTCTATTGTAATTAAAGAACTAGCTAAAGAACATGGGTATAATACTGGGGTTTTTATACGCAATACAACTGGTCTGTGCACAAGATAAAATAAGAGTCAGAAGACGGGGTAAAGGAGTCATAATGGAACATGTATGGGAATATAACAGGGAACGAGTCATGAATGTGAGAGAGGAGTGAGTCAGGGATAGGAATAAGGTGTGGGGCGACAGCAGGAATAGAGGTGGAGTGAGAAGAGGAAAAGATAAGAAGATAAGATGAGCTACAGGTACAAAGAGAGATGATAGTACACAAAGATAAGATAATAGTCCGATAAGATGAAGAAAAGATAGGGGCATAGTGATAGGACAAAGATATAGTGTAACATCACCTCCCTGAGGGTTGCAGAATGAGAGGGTAAGCCCTTGCAACATAGGTCACAACCACATGCACTAAACATCTGCCCTCCCACATCCTGACATTCAACAACACATGGGTCATATGTAAAAGATTCAAGCCCCTGATAGTGCTGAAGATAGCCCACTAAAGCATCAGGCACATGGTCAACAGTGATCTTTTCCAGCTGAAGGTGCAGGTCTGTCATCCCCCACCAGAATTTGTTTAGAGGTTTGTGTGCCTCTGAGAGATGTCAGTACTCAACACCTATCAACTCCAGGACTTTGAGATGTTGTAGGTGGGGCAGCAGGAGGGCTGGAGAGCTGCAGAACTTGAGGCTGACATGATGCAGATGCAAATGTAGAGCTGACACTTCAAATGGCCCAAAAATACATCTCAAGCTGTGGCGATCATGCAAGACCAGTGACAGGTTGACAAGGTCAGGTGATTTTTCGAGGATTGGTGCCAGTGTGATAGCATGCCTGGTCATGTCCATTTTGTTACAGTTGATAGGGATGGATGGATTGAAACAGGAGGCAACACAAGAGAGTGTCTTGAGGTTGTGAAAGCATCCTAGGATGGGCAGGGGAAAGCAGCTGCTGAGCAATAGGTCTAGAGACATGAGCTCAGAATATGATGAAAGGACAGCCCCCATTTGGCTACAAAACTTGAGGTTGCTGCCATCTGATGTCCATCTTGGAAATCAAGAGTGATGATGTAAAGTTGGGTTTCAGCTGAGCAGAGCAGAGCAGATGGGTTGAAAAACTCACGAGATCTCCCTTACTTTTACAAGAGAAGAGAGGGCTGCAAGGAAACCACTGACATCCTCAATTTTTGGAATGACCACTGGCTGATCTGCAGGACAAAGGTAAGCTTGATGAGTTAGATCCAACTTCTTGATAATGTGAACAGGTGGGTTGGTCACTGATGATTGCCCTGACAGTATACCAATGGTCTCTGTGAATCTTGCTTTCCTAGTATTAATGACAACCTTGGTTACTGCAACCAGCACAAAGATGTCTGCAAGTATCTTGCATGTCAGATGCATGGTTTTGTGCTTGTTGCAGTTGAGCTAAACAGGCAGTTAGTTTGAAGATAAGCAGTGACATGGGACACACATATTGAGATAGATAAAGGTATAAAGGGATAGAAGAAACATGTTTTGGTTGGTGAATGGGTGCTGTAAGTGTGGCGATTCAGACTTCATCTCCATCTCTTGTCTATTTGTCTCTATTTACCATCCCCCTTAGATTAGATATCCTCAGTTATCTATATGTTCATCACCTCCCCGAATCCCCGTCCATTCTACTAAGTTTTCACCTTATATAATCATTAGCCTCTGAACAGTATATATAGAGCATAGCTATAGCCATGTATCTACAAGTTCTACTCAAATCGATAACTTACAGTGGTTATTCATTCAGTCTGAACTTTTCCCTCATCCGTGTGTCAAGACCATTTCCTTATTAGGATCTCCTTGCCACATATTTTTAACCCTTACCTGCTTATCGTCTACTCTTAACTCTCTTCTCTCATCGTCGACGTTTCTGGAGCCAACAGTCTGATCAACCGCCACCACCGAACTTAAAGTCGAGAGTACAATGTAGAGAGTTTGCACGGTGAGGGTGGTAGGAGGGTGAAATGAGGAGGGTAAGGACGATATGAAGCGAGAAGGAGAGCAGAAAAGCGAGCATGTGAGTGAGGATAATTAAACAATAAAAATACCACCCACCTTTCTAATCAGATTTCCACCAAAAAAACCACCTAGCACCCATGGGATGACTGCCCGATTATGGATATCGTCCGGGTGGAACCACATTAGATCAAGGCAAGGTGGGGTAGGGTTCGCCAGTAATTGAATGTCAGGTTCAAACTGTCAAGCACTACTGCAGAGCAGGAGGTAGTGACAACAAATACTAACCACAAAAGCCCCTTCATGCAGAATCTTCTGCGCCCGCAAGAGCGTTATTGTTTCCCTTCTGCATGTTCGTTAGCATTGACATTCCTATGTTTCAGGGGAATGGGTTTGTGTTGAGACTAAGAGATGGAAGAGGAACAATATAACGCACCATAAAACCCATACACTTGTGTAGATTATCTGCTTTCGTTGAGTAGAGTGACGGAATCTGGGTACATAGGTAGAGGAATTGGATTTGTTGATCAATTGAGAGTGAGTGAAAGTGTTGGGGGAACACTTACCTTGCCTCTAACGCGAACAATCACGATACTGTCCAAGACTCTAATGACCTCTATCCACAAAATCTCCCTACACCACGACACCACCATGCCAGTCATCCACGCAAAAACATTCCAAAAGCCGAACCCAAAGACAAAACAAAAAACGCAAAAATATCAGTCCCCCCTCCTACAACCAAAACTGTGAAAGGTACATACAATAAAATATAACTTGTCCCCAAGACATCGCTGTCCTGTGGGTGTAGAGCTAGGAAGCGATGATCCCATACCAATTTCTCCTAGAACCTTTTATTCCAGTAGATCATCAACAGATAAGGTGGTTGGGTGGTTAAACGAATATTTGTGTTCGAGTTTGTGGCCAAGGCAATATATCTAACTGCCAATAAGTTAGGTTTCATAACATGGTCCGTTGATAATGACTGGATAGACGGGAGTGGAGGGTGGGCAAGGAAAGAATAAAATACCACGCACAGCGGGAGGTTCTGCGGCGAGGCAGGTGCGAATGTAATGAATAAGGAGAGAGAGGTTCAGCTTGTGAATTTTCCATGACGTCATGGATGTCCTTGCGCTCATGTGACAAATTTTTAAACTTGCTAAATTTAAAACTTGGTCCAAAAATAACAGCGTGTTTAAAATCCGTGTTGCGTTGCCTTTTGAAGTTTGTACGGGATCGGAAGGACATCAAAGTTGCATGATTTGAAATGAGTAGGTTGAATTTGTCATGGCGAACGCCTCTCCAAGTGCGCTTGAAGCGAAGCTTTACATTGATGTCAGTGCTTCGCTCAGCATGGTGGCTGACAAAACCCTCCTCTGTTGCTGCAAGATCGATGGGATTACACATCGGCTGAGATCCAGAGTTGGGTCAGCCTCCACTCAGAATTGTGATATAAGGGAATCAATCGCAATTTGACCTCATTAGTTTCATATTCATCCTTTGTTGTTCATATACGACAATCTACTTCCACTCCCAAATTGCACGCTTTATAATTCTTTAACACCTCCTCCCATCCTTGTAATGGACAATCCCCCAAGCGATCCAAAGCTCTCGAGCTCGTCCCGGCTGGTTTCTAGTTTACAAATGCCCACCAATACTCTGTATGTCGCTCTCTCAGCTCTTTATCACCATGTAGAGCCCATATATTATTTAGCCAAGGTGACTGGTCGTGAACACACGATCTGACCGACCTGACTATCGGTGCTCAATTTCCGCCGGGCGGTTGACGAATGTTCGACGGAGCTAATGATGGCGAAAATTGGAGCTAAGTGTAAGTCTGTTTCGTCTGTCTGAGCTGAAATGGACGTGTACTAATCAGCTTGTTGTGTTTAAAACCATAACAGCCATCTATCAACAACTATATGGGCGGTGGACTGGGGTGGTGTGTTGATGTTACGGTCCCTCACTGGCACCTGTGTGTGAGAAGGACCCGGGACCCCACCAGCATACTGATGGCAATGAGCTTGGAACCCGACCTTCGTTTATGTGGTAACACATGGATACGTGTGCTGTGAGTGACTTACCTTGCTTTATCTCTATCTCCCTCGACCTACCTGTGTAGTTCTCTGTTCTTCATATCCACCATAACCCAAATTGACACTTGCTTTCTACATCCAGCGCAGTACAAGCCTACCAATGTTGCCGTTACATCTGATGCAAGGCGGTGGTCTTATTGGTTCTGCGCTAAGCAGTGCCTGTATCAACCAATGGTGTTCACAGCCGAGCCTTTTCATCTCCGTCTCGGAAGAGATGATCCCGGAGCGCTGGTATTGGCGCTAGTTGGTCAGCAGGGAATTTGAAGAAACAGACGTGACATAGGCTTCTGGGTTTGTAGGTGTGCTTGATTGTTGTAATGTATGTAGCGTGTAATCGAATAAATAAACGCATTGATTTCGGGTTTTTTGGTTTGAACGAGTAAGGGATGGTCGCTTACAAGTATGCCTGTTATGAAAATAAGAGCTTAAGACTGAGATTTGAGTAGGAAAGATACGAGGGACAAGAGGGTGAAAGATATAACTGAAATATTTATTACACATTCGGCTATGTAACACGTAGCGTTGTACGACCTGTCATGATGATCCTGAGCGCTCGTACAGCGCCTCAAAATACCTAACGTCGCGTTCCCTGTCTCACCACTTGGTGGATAACATTATTTTAGTAGTCCGCCGCACAATCAACGTTACTATAATCTGGGTCGTTTGTGTCAGCCCCCACCATATTTTGGATATAAATTCGACGCAGCAGGTTAGATGCCCCCAACCGCCTTATCTTCTGTTATTTGTCTACGAAGACTTCGTTGCAAAGTGCAGACCTTTTTCTATCTTTTTCTACACCTTTCATTGTCTTCCAACTCCCATTTTCTTTTCATTTCTCACTCACAATCATGACCGACCCCCCAACCCTCCCCCCGTCCGCAACCTCCACTCAGCTGGTTTCAAGTTTACAAATTCCCAGCGGTGACTCGTACGTTGCTCTACACCACAATACCATTGTCAATGCCGATTTATTTGAATGCTAATACAGTATAGTGCCGGTCCTTGGGACAAGATTATTTCAACGCCAATTACTCTGTCCCCTTGTAATTTTTAATAAAATAAAATATATATACATGAAGAGGTTGTTTATAGCTATCTAAACTGTAAAAATTATAGGTGGTTTCTAGACTAGAAAAATTATAATTTGAGGAAAGAGATTTGAGGTAAAATGGTCACATTCACATTCCTTGGGACAACGTGACCAACGTCTTCAGCATGCCATTTTCACTTCACACGCCGTCACGTTCATCTTCGTCTTCATCATCATCCTCATCTTCTTCTTCATCTTCATCGACAACGGCCTCCACCATGTCAGGCATCTTAGGTTTCGGGGGACATTTTGGCCTTTTGGGCAAATATTTCTTTGGCATCCCCTCCTCCTTGAGCTTGGCACACTCAGCATTCCATAAGCGGAGAGCCTGATCATGGGTTTCTTTAATCAACCTCCACTCCTCATCCATCCTCGTCTGCATCTCCTTTCTCGTTACTCGCATCGAAATTCTCTGATTCTTCTCATCCTCCTTTCGCTTCCTTTTCTCCTCCTGTTGAAGAACCCTCTCCCTTATCTCATCCCCGGAAAAGATCTGCCCTTTTGATGAATCAACAACAAATGTACGTGTTGATCCCTTATCCTTCTCCTTTCCATAGAGTGCCCCATTTAACTTTCGTAAATGCAGATTCTGGATGATCATGGTTGCATTAGATGTCTCTATGATGTTGGTTTGGAGTGTCGATAGAGTATGTGCGTGAGACAGGTGAGTTTTAAGTGTTTCAATCTCCTGCAAGAGCTCATCAGCCGTGTTTCTTGTTTGAACAGGCCGGGATGCGAGAGACCAATCAGGCATCAGGTCAAGCTGAGCAGTGCGAAGAAGAGGAGCCATTATGGGGACAGAGGATGTGATGGGTGAAGCAGAAAGCAGCGCCGAAGCCGATGTGGAGGCTAAACCACCATACATCATCCACATACGTTTGGATGGTGTTTCTGGTGATCCACTGCTCAGCTCAAGGGTGCTCTCATGGGTCCGCTTGCGTGTGGGGGTTGATGGAACAGTAGGGGGGGCTGGATTGTGCAAAGCATGTGTGGATGGTGAGATATCGAAGGAGGTTGGTGGGTTTGAAGTGAATGCTGCTAGGACTGCACGCACCGGGCTGGGCTGCGGGAGAGGGAACCCACCTTGGGTTGAGGTGGTTACACTTGGTTTCATCTGTGCTTCCGTGATAACCTCACGGTTGAATGGATGGATACCCGTGCTACTAAAGGCAGCCAAAATGGTGTCGGGGGTGAACGCAGCTTTATAAGCGCGGCTCCATAAGATGGTAAAGTCGTCTTTGGAAACCTTTCGCATGTTCTCTTCCTCGAATTTGACAATCTCTTGCTTCCAGGCTTCTTTCATCCTCGCAAAACACACCACATCCAGGCCTTGAAGAGCATGTGTGCAGTGCGCAGGATATCCCAGAAGGATGATATTGTTTGCACGTGCGTAATCAATAAATGGCAGGGTGTAATGGGAACTGTGGCCGTCAAGGAGAAGTACGCGCTGCTTCCCTCCTGCCTTCTCCTTCGTGTACTTGTCGAAGACTTGTTCAAGCCAATTGCGACCAAGTTTCTTATTGGTCCACCCCCGATCACTCATTGCAAGTCTGTAAAGGTTAGTCAATATTACTGCAGTTACATCAGAATAATTAACTCACTTTGCATCAACCTCCTCGTCATTCCCCTCTGTCCATGACTCCCTGACCTTTCTTCCCTTGAATACCAGCACGGGACAGATAGAGGTGCCATCGGCACAGATCGTCACAACTGCAGTGACATTCTCTCGGTCTGCCCCTCCTTGCTTGTGTTGTGTTTTTGTCCCCCTTGCCCCAACCACCCTTTCCTTTCCGGTGTAACCCATCGGAAACCCACTCTCATCCATTCCATAAATGTTTCCTGGCTCTATTCCACCCTTCACAATAAATTCCTCCACAAGATCAAACCACGACTTGACTGCCTCTGGGTTGAGTGATCTTGCTTGCTGCATGTCAAGTGGTTTGCTCCAATGTGTTGATAAGCAATGATGATGTCGATCTAGAAAAGCATAGATCCATTTTGGGCCCACACGAGTGCATTGAGTCCCTAGCCGGCCTTGTCGAAGAAAGTCAGCAAACTGCGTAATTGTGCTGTGCTTCATGGGCATTCCTCGATCTGCAGACTCGAGAATTAATTCTACAAGTTTCTTTTCTTCTGTAGGCGTGAGTTTCTGTTTGGTAGCATTGAATTCCAGCATGGTGCTCCCCTTGCGATCCAAAAACCGTTGTAAGGATGACCGCTTGACTCCAGGATACATTTCTTCGGCTTGTCGCATTGTTAACTTGGGGCCGCCATTAGTTTGTGATGTCAGATAAGCTTCTGCTGCCAATCTAAGCTGTGCATCAGCAGTGCGATTGGCCTTGTGCTTCTTTACACGGAGGGAGAGTGGCTTTGAGGGCATTCCCAGACAGTCAATTGTTCTTAGTGAGGAGAAACAGACCCGACACGGGGGATTTCCACGCACTGAGTCCATCAATCAACAATCCCTGATGTCACGCTGAGCATTGTTTACTGGTTTGCAGACGCATTTTTGCACTGATTCTCACCGTTTTAGATATTTTAGAAAGCCCTGCATCGTAGCTACAGGGCCATATAAATTTTGGCAAAGGATGTGGCCCCAATATGGTGCAGGGGAGGATAGACACTGATGGACTTGCCAAAAACAGCAAATTTTCAAGAAAGATTTCGTCGTTGCAGTACATGCCGTTGCTGAATATTTACAAAAATTGAGATATAGATGTATCCTATTAATATCTATAAGTATGTAAAGTTTCAAGTGGATTGAGCACGAATTGCGTCCGGTATTCACGTTTGTCCCAAGGAATATGTTTGTCCCAAGGACCGGCACTATACTGTATCTTGACTAATTAATTATAGCTATCTTCAACCGGGGCTGATCCCCACTATGCGACCTCGTTTATGACCGCACTGCTTGCCGTGGCGCTGCCATCTCGTCTCATGCAACCCTCACGCTTAGTCATTTTTGAATTCAGGCATGTGTTGCCTGCTTCACGCGCAACGCTACTCGTCGAGGACTGCACACATCGGCCTGAGCAATGGTCAAATCGATATATACCAGACCGAGGATCGTCGCTCAGCCGCTTGGTCCTGGGAAGACTTCATGTCAGGGATGACGTCCTTCATGTCGACTTATCGACTACGCAGTTATCTTGACAATGTAGTCATCCTCGTCGATCCTCGAAATTGGGAGCGGGTGTGTGAAGACCGTGCATGACCTTGATTTCGAATCCGGATCGGGATCTGAGGTGTCTGGTATGTCCCAACTCCTTTCTTCCTCTTCCTCGCACTTGAGGTTGGGTTTTTTTCGATTTCTAATTGGATTATTTATTATGGCTATTGCCTTTAGACTGTGTGCGTTCGAATGATAGACCGCATCAACGCCTGTGTTATGGCCCACTTTGTATATATGATATGATCACCGGATGGCCAGCATTACCACCACCGACCAAGGGCTGTGTGTGAGGCGAGACACAACAAGCGCGCTGTCACACCACTGAGCAAGATGCTTGTGGGCATACAAAGAGGAGAAAAGGGGTCACACGGCGGACTGGGGAGGGTTGTTTTCGAAATGCAGCCCCCACAGCAAATTCAATGATGGGGGTAAGTGAGATGATACCTTTTGCTGGAATTAAACTGTTCAACTCATATTACATCTATTGCCCCCTGGCAGTTCACAGAGAATGGACGATTGCATTCGATATACCAAGGATAAGGGCACTCCACCTTCGAATTCTAGCGCCATCGTCCACCCGCCTTTGATAAGACCAGAGTCAGACCCTGTTATGTCAGCTTATTCAAGCAATCGCGGAACAGGCATGCCAGTGCGGCCCCGGCGCACCCCACCCTATCATAAACCTGGTCTACCCAGCGCCTGCTTTGTCTTCTCAAGGTCTCACCTCGACGTAAAGAATCTGCGCGGGATTTCGGAGGGCTGCTGTGGATGTGATGTGTCAGTTCCCCATGCGAAAAGGGAATGAAAACGCAACGGCAAGTAAGTGTTCATACCTTTTGCGTCTACAATATGTTGAAGCCAATATTGATCATTTTATTTACTTTTGTTTTGTTTTTTTGAAGCACTTAGGCACAACCCCGACGACTCGACCTCGATTCGCCTTCATTACAACTATATCATCCCCTCGTTTGCCTTTCCTGAGCAACTCTCATTCAGAGATGTATGATTACCGAAAGCGACCAACCCCGCACCTAGACCCATTTGAATGCGCGGTACAGTCTTCAATCCACGTACATCCAAGGCGGACACTTTCAATACGTCCTAGTGCTGCACCCACCACTCTTTGATGACTCTCTGAATCATCCTCTATCACACCGCCATGGCTTTTGGTCTTCGTGCCCTATCAGACTTGGTCTATCGGCAATGCCTTGCCACTTACAGGGTCTCGCCTCCTGACATACGGCACCATCTAGCGTTATGCCAGCGCTTCGAAGTACCGGTGATATCGCAAAACCCATGCTCGTGGTGGTTCACATCAAAATACGGGCGGGCCCGGGTTACCACGAAGTCATCTGCTTGATTTATCCGCATCCTATGTATGTGCGCGACTACGCCCTTGGTCGCCTCCTTCAGATACTCTGCGATATCAAAAGGGTACACACCCTTCGTCATCCCCAATGACTACGTTTCGCCTCGGGCCTCTCAGGACCTCGTCTCGTAATAACTCGAATCAGCGATAGACGATCAATAGAGAACATTGGACACCTGGGAATTGGAGTGATCTGAAGAAGTCACATGGCTGCGTTCGAGATGGGTTCAGGTGAATGTCCGGAGTGGGGTCGATTAGGCTGGGTGGTGTGATTCCAGATCGGAGTGCTCCCTCTTGTTAGCGCCGTAGATATGTAGTAGCGTGTAATCAAATAAATAAATAATAGGTTTGTCAACTTAATTCCAACCTTGCATCAGTACATCACATCACCAGTTAGTCGGGAGCCGAAGGCCACCATAAAAAATAGGAAAAATAATACAACACATTACTCATACACTACTCATATGCAACCCTCCTCTCCCCACCGCATCCCAAATACCAACGCCCTCCCCTTCTTCTCCCTCTCCAACCACTACACAAAAATACGGCATTGTATTAACGCTCAGTCCCCCCCCCCCTTATCTCTCTCATTCTCAGACTGGAGCGGGTAGTCAAATAAATAAACGAATAAATGAATTCACTTCTACTTTGAATGATTTATACTCAATACGAGTACGGCATTTAAGAAAATATACGTCTAAGACTGAGCTTTGAGAAGGGAAGATACGGGGGAAGAGAGGACAGAACGATACGTTTGGTCGAAAAACTGGATTAAGCGTGTAGCTACGTAGCGCGTAGCGCAGCATGGTGATCCTGAGCGCTAGCACGGCGCTTAAAACTGCTGAACGTTGCGTTCTCTGTCTCGCCGCTCGGTGGATGACAGAATTCCAAGAGTCCACCGCACGATCGATCTAATTTAAACCAGGTCTTTCGAAACTGAAGGAGGCTTAATTTCTGTCAGCCTCCACCATATCGGATATAAATTCGACGCCGTTAAGTGAGATACCCCCAACATATTCTGTGATTCGTCTTCTCAGATCTCTTCGCAAAGCGCACACTTTCTTTCTTTTTGCTCACAATCATGATCGGCCCTCTAATCTCGCCACCGCTTTTGATGGCCTCCCGACTGGTTTCAAGTTTACAAAATCCCACCATCACCCGTGCATCGGTCTGAGCGCTGGCAAAATCGGCAGTTGAGGATATGGGGAGCGGGCGCATGATAATGGGAGGAGGGAAACCCTATACCCATCAAATCGGGGTGTCGAGCTGTCTAGTATGTTTCTTCCTTCTTCGTCTTCCTCGAATTTGGGTTGTGCCCGATACTGACTGAATTATTTATTATTGCTATTTAGTATTAACTCCCAAATATACACGACATCCACCACGTCCACATCGACCTTATCATCCGGACGCGATCCTCAATGTCCACGGGCCATGACTACGTGTCGCCATGCAACTTGGTCACCGGCATCTGGCAGAGACTACGTTGGTCGATATTCCGCGCCTGGAGTCGTGGTTTTCCATTAACCGGAGTTGGACCACCCGACAGGAACTGACAACCTAGTGGTGAGTTATACGCGTTTAGCACCTTTCATTGGTTTATGTCTGGATCTATCGTTATCATTTTATTGACTTTCTTTTTTTTTGGTTGTGTTTAGAGCACTTGTGCAGGACCCAGACGCTCCTCCTTGATCCAATTAGCCTTTTGCGCGACGACGTCATCCAACCGCGACCGACAGTCAGAAGCAGACGCACCACCGCGTGCCCATCGACTACTTCCAACCCTGGTTTACAGACCCCCCTGCATTTTCGCTCTCCGGGTCTCGTCCTGACATACCGAGGCGACAAGGTCGTATTCAGACTCGAACCCGTTGCAATGCGGGAAACAGGCTCAATCGGGGTTTACTCAAGGCGGACACCAGTGCGCGCTGCACCCACCCAATCATGGTGCCTCACAGGATCGTCGTCCTGCACCATATGCATTATGGTCTTCGATCTTCGTGCCCTGCCCTATCAGGCCTAGTCTACCTCTGCGTCCTCGATGTTGTCTCAGGGCTTGACATCCAGTCGTATCGACGTGAAATACGACCCATATATACATCACGACGCATGTTCGAAGCCACGTC
The DNA here is from genome assembly GCA_015501605.1 of Panaeolus papilionaceus. Taxonomy (NCBI): domain Eukaryota; kingdom Fungi; phylum Basidiomycota; class Agaricomycetes; order Agaricales; genus Panaeolus; species Panaeolus papilionaceus. Next base: position 787,239 of record JADNRZ010000016.1, read on the forward strand.
TACAACCAGTTAACTCATGCTGGTGGTGGTGGTTCACGTCCAATACGAGCGGCGTGTCTGGATCACGCAGTCATCTACGCGTCTTCCTTAGCGTCATGAGCTATTGAAGCATCCCCATCATCCGTACGTCGGTACACCCTTGGTCGCTGCTTCAGCATGGATCACAATGCCGAGTTTACTGTGTCCGCCTCACGCGCGCCTCTCAGATTTCATCCTGCTAATGACTCGGGATGAAGAGACAACCAAATGGAGAACATTGGACGCGGGGGATCTGGACCGAACTAGACAAGGCGCATGGCCTGCGTTCGACGTGCGGGGTCGTATTCGAGTGAAGGTCGGGGTGAGAGAGGGCGAGTGAGTGAAATTGGGCGGGAAGTGGATCAATCTAAGGCTCAGTTTTCTCCCACTTGATGGAGGGTAAGGGTACTTGTCGGTGTGGATAGTGTAGTCTTGTATAGCAGGGTGTAATCAAATAAATATATAATTTGCAATTGTCAACATGTTAACTGAGGCTCGAATCAGAGCGTCTTCAGTTCGACGGGAGTGAATGTAAGGCTCTCATAAAATAAAATCATAAATTCGTAGAAGTAAAAGCAATATATGGCTGAATAATACACTACTCGTACACTGCATAGAACCCCTCTTCACCCCATCCCAAGTACCCAACACCCTTCCCCTCTCCACCCCTTACACAAAATACGGCATCGTATTAACCCTCCGCCCCCCTTATCTCTCTCATTCTCCTCCGCCGCCTCATACGTCACAAACTCCCTTCTCCCATCACTATGTACAGTCATAATACTCGCCAGGTTCCCGCACCGATAGCAGTAATTTGGGGCACTCCACACGGTGACGAGTGAGGAATCGAACATGTGTTTGTACCTTCTTGGACGAGTTGGTGGGCACGCGCTATAAGAGAGAGGGAGTTGACGTGGTTGAACTATGGGTCAAATGAAGAGTGAGGGAGGGCAGCGAAGTGAGTGAGGATACACAGAGGATAAGAGTACAACATCTACCTCTCTAACCACATTTCCACCAAGCAGCTATCCAGCGCCCCGAGGACTAACTGCCCAATTATCAATATCTTCTCGGTCGGACCACATTAGATCTATGAGGTGGGGAGGGGAGGTTTGGTCAGTAAGTGATGGTCGGTGAGAGGTCGAATCCGAGGAAATCTATAATGGATGTCAGATATCAAATACCTACCACAAAAAGCCCCCTCATGCGGAATCTCCTGCGCCCGTGAGAGCGTCCTTATCGAGCCGGGTGTATGGATATCGGGGGATAGACCGCCGTGCACGCAGAGGACTGTGCCGTCGATGATCTGTCAGTTGGGTCAGTTGGTGACAAGGCGACAGGTTTTGAGGGAGATGAAGAAGGATTAGAGAGAGAGGTGAAAGGGGGTTGAGGGTAAGGGCTGAGAAGGAGAGAGGAGGAGAGGGGAGGAGATGAAAGGGGAGGAGATGAAAGGGGAGGAGATGAAAGGGGAGGAAGGGAAGAGGAGGGAGATGGGAGAGAGACGCACAGCAGCTAAATTCAAAAAATCAAAAACACCACAGCACATTTTCCATATTGTTGCGCTGCCGTATTTTTGCTGACATTCCTCTGTTAAAGGGATTGAGATAAGTACCACGAGGGTGAGGTGGAGTAATATCAGAGTGAAATCGAGACAACGCACCGTAAAATCCATATGCTTGTGTGATTTGTCTGCTTGTGTGATTACCTCTTAGAAGAGTGACACGGTCTGGGTATCTAGAGAGAAATTACATTCATTGATTGAGAGATAGAGGGAGAGGGAAATGGAACGCACCTGGCCTTTAACGCGAACAATAACGATACTGTCTCTAGACTATAATGATCTCTATCCACAAAATCACCCTACACCACAAAATCCATGCAAAAACCCAAGACAAGGACATAAAGAGCATAAAACACATGAGTCCTCCCCCTCCCACATCCCAAAACTACGAAACATATGTGCCATAAAATGTTTCGCGTATGCCAAGTTGACTCTGCGCTGACCTGGTTCACCGGTCACCTTTGGTTGAATTTCTGGAGGTGATCGGCATTTTCCGCCGGACTGATCGCCGGAATCGTTCCCCTGAATTTCCAACTTACGAATGCCCTCCTGTTTTTGAACTGTTTTAGACAGTTTGAACTTCATCCGTCTGAATTTAGCGTCTCTCGCTATAATTTCAATCTTTTTGTCGTTCCATCCTTTGAGTGTTGTCCCTCTTATTTTATAACCATCATTGTACTCGTATTCTTAAAATGGAATTTTTCATAGGAGGACAACCGGGCCGCATGCAGTATTTCCACATAGCATTGAACGCTTTTCGAGATGATAGAACTCCCTTCATCTGTGTTAAGGCCTGGACCCCCAGAGCATTCAAGCACGACGGCTATCTTTAGGATGCTAACCTCTTCAACGAAAACGGAAAACGTTCACGATAAACGAGATATCCGATGAGTGCAAACTGGGTGGGATAGTAAAATGCGAATGTGATTTCATGCTGACGGGCGACAGCGTGAATACACTGGTAAATGCGATATCTGATACCTTACGCGGTATTAACATTATCATTGGAAGACACTGTTCTGTAGGGTGGACATGGTTAAAGTTCTGTATAAACCAATTGCCTATTGCCCCCATGCCAGTGAAAAACCCTTTCGCCATGTCGAAGTCGTTCTGCACATCACACCCTAATATTTTTGCTGTAGGTAGAAAGTCATTGTAGCAATATCGAACTTCGTAATATGCTTTGTTATCATGGTTGCTATTGGACATCATTAATATGTGGTGAAGTTGCGGGCATCGTCATGCATAGTGCGACCCTTCACTCGATTGTTGACTTATTGGTGTACTCGGATTTCACCTACACGGTCACTATTCCCATCTGCATGTCAGGTGAGATCCATTATGTGACATGTCCCTACCTCGGAGACATTCCAAACGTGAACGTTGTCTCATGATCAAACCCCCATCATCTCAGCGTCGACGCCAGCCATCGTCCCTGCACGCGTGCCCTTCTTCTATATAATAATATATTAATACCAACATGACAACATACATTTCGATGAAGCCTATTACCGGTTAAGCCGTGCATTACAGCTAATTGCAGAACGATAGGCCGTCACTCTCCTAGTAGAGTGACAAACGGAGTTTGAATTCGACAAATACAATCAATTTTGATGAACGGCTGATGACGGCGAGATTTGTATCACATAGCAAACAAGAGTGTCAACAATGGCACATAGCAGGCAAACAACAACAATAAAGATAAAGGGCATATCAATGATAACAGAATGACGACGAGCGGGAATAAATCAATAACCTATTGAAACAAGATCATGAATAAGGACTCGGATGTGTGCTCATGACAAGCCCTCGACCACAGAATTAGAAAGGGTCAGGAGTGGAAATACGAGATATGTCATGACAAGGGAGAATAATGAGGAATTCATGCCTATCTAACAACTTCCATTGATGGTCGACCATGCAATACACTTACAATGCAGCAGGGGGCTCTGTAAGTATGTAGTTGTCGTTGATATGAATGGCACTGCAACGCTACAGAACTACCGATTTGTGTTGGTTGAGTTTTGAATTGTGTCTCATGCGAGAACATGCTAAAATGCTAATGATTTGATTAGCGGCCAACGTCCAGCGATCGCGGCGATCGCGACCACCTCCGAATATAAAATAAAATAAAATAAAACCACTTGGTGAAAATAGCATCATGACGCTTTTTTTTTTTTTTTGAGAGAGAGAGAAATAAGAATATAAAAGAGGGTCGTTGCTCACCACCAAATCCCCATCCTAGTCTGATTATTAGAGCCTTCCACAGCAATACATCTCCAGAGCCGCACAACTCAACACATCCTATACCCAGAAATGCATCATCGTCGTCAGTATTGTGAACCAGCGCACGCAACCTCCTCATAGTTCTAGGCTTGATTCCGAGATGGGCATCAATTTCCCTGTCAGTCATCCCACTTCGAGATAAAGTGATAGCTATTTCTTTGGTTTCTTTAGCAATGTGTCGTCGCATTGGAGAGATGTGGTTGATTATAGCAAGAAAGATTGTGGTATGGTGCAACATGGCACTATTGTTTGGATCCAAAGCCATTAGCGTGGCCGCTGTCCCGGCATCTCGCCGTTTTCAAATCCCGACCCCCCATCAGCGGAGGTCACACCTGTGACCTAGTCCGGGGTGGCCTATCGTTCTGCAATTAGCTGTAAAGAATCGGGATCATCATCAATCATGGTATTGACTTATTGGTGTACTCGGATTTCACCTGACGTGCAGATGGGAATTGGATCGAGATCGCATATCCTTGCATCCTTCGAAAATTGTCCAAAAACAATTGGTGACGTTGCAAAATAAACTATCATCGCACATTGCATTATGCACATGTATTTTTGCTAATCTACAATGTATACTCTGCCTCACGATGCTTGATAAGTCTGTTCCTCAATTATATAAAAGGGGGCTGAATTAACTGGATATTGTCCCAGACACAAGATCATCTCTCTCACCCCCGACACCAACAACATTCACAATGCAGTCCAACAGACGCAGACAGCACACAGTCAGTTTCAAATCCCATGTTCTCGAGAATGTTCTTCACGTCCCAACTAACTTGTCTACAGGGAGGTAGATACCGTCGGCGTCCGAACAACACTTCGAACCAAACCTCGAACGCACAGTCGATGTCGTCCACAGCCCCGGCCGGCCAAGCATCGAATGCCATATTCGCAGGGTGCAGCAACATATGCTTCATAGGCAACGTCATAAACATGTTTACGAACAGTATCGTGGATAATTCCAATGTCAACTTTCACTCTTCGCAGTCGAGTCAAGGAAGGCAACCGGCGGGGACGCCTTGAAGTTGGATGGTGCCCCCTGTTAGCGCTTCAATTCCATTCAAACGTCCAATTTCACCTCCTTTTTGTTACGAACATCCCCTACAGTCCTTTTTAAAAACAACTTGCCCTCCCCCCACTACACGGATCCCTGCTCTCATTTCCAGTGTCGTTATCAGCGTTATCAGGCACGCACTATCATCCCCGCATTTTCTTTTTCTTTTCTTGCGACCCACATAGATTCAGATTATAGCCTAGATATCATTAGCGCTTCAACTTGCACATGTAGTGAAGATCGAGTAATTCTGGGAGGAGATATTAATAGAATTACTACTTGCTGGAGTACCGAGTCTTCTTGCCTATCGCATGCGGGGGGTTACAGTGGAGCTCTAAAATGGGGGAACATAAGCCATGCACGGGTTCTAGAGTGAAATATATATGATCTCCGGCTGGTCACAAAGGAAGCACAAAAAGACAGGCGGCAGCTGCATGGGTAATAATAATACACCGCGTCATGTGTGTGAGGCGGTTGGAATATGGCACATGATCTCTTGAGACAATCCACGAGAATGTGCGCACGACTACCCTAAACTGAGAACAAGTCAAATGCAAATGCAGGGTTCACGATTGCACGAGATGGTACGCACGACCACCCTACTTAGGACAAGTCTATGACAGGGTATTTCATCAAATATTTATTTTGCGTGAAATGTACTTTTTGAACCATGAAATTCGGCCAAAAAAAGCCTAAGACTGAGCTTTGAATAGGAAAGATACGAGGGACGAGAGGACAGAACGGTATATGTATAGTTGAAAAACTGGATTAAGCGTGTAGCTCTGTAGCGCCTAGCGCGGTACGGCTTGTCATGACGAGATCGAGCGGCGGCACGGCGCTTAAGAATTGCCTAACTTTGCGTTCTCTGTCTCGCCGCTCGGTGGCCGACAAAGTTCCAGAAGTACACCGCACGATCGATCTAATTTTTAACTGGGCTTTCGAAACTGAAGGAGGCAAAATTTGTGTCAACCTCCACCATATCGGATATAAATTCGACGCCGTTAAGTGAGATACCCCCAACATATTCTGTGATTCGTCTTCTCATATCTCTTCGCAAAGCGCACACTTTCTTTCTTTTTGCTCACAATCATGATCGGCCCTCTAATCTCGCCACCGCTTTTGATGGCCTCCCGACTGGTTTCAAGTTTACAAAATCCCACCATCACCCGTGCATCGGTCTGAGCGCTGGCAAAATCGGCAGTTCAGAATATGGGGAGCGGGGACACGAGAACGGAATATGGCAAGACCTTTCAACTCATCGAATCGGGGTCTCGAGGTGTCTAGTATGTTTCTTCCTTCTTCGTCTTCCTCGAGCTTGGGTTGTGCCCGATACTGACTGGATTGTTTATTATTGCTATTAGCTCCCCAATATACATCATATCCGCTTCGTCCACATCGACCTTATCACCCGGACGCGATCCTCAATGACCACGGGCCATGACTATGTGTCTCCATGCAACTTGGTCACCGGCATTTGGCAGAGATTACGTTGGTCTCTATTCCGCGCCTGGAGTCATGCTTTTCCATCATCCGGAGTTGGACCACCCGACATGAACTGACGGCGTAGTGGTGAGTTATAGGCGTTTAGCGCCTTTCACTGGTTTTGTGTCTGAATCTATGCTTATCATTTTACTTACTTACTTACTTTTTTTTTTGGTTGTGTTTAAAGCACTTGTGCAGGACCCAGACGCTCCTCCTTGATCCAATTAGCCTTTTGCGCGACGACGTCATCCAATCGCGACTCAGAAGCAGACGGACAACCCCCTACCCATCCAATTGCTCGTATCCCACGGAGACAACCTTTTCGCCCAGACTCAAGCCCGTTGCAATGCGGGAAACAGGCTCAATCGAGGTTCTTCTAAGCCGGACACCAGTGCGCGCTGCAACCACGCAACCATGGTGTCTCGCAGAATCGTCGTCCTACACCATATGCATTATGATCTTCGATCTTCGTGCCCTGTCCTATCAGACCTGGTCTACTTCTGCGTCCTCGACGTCGTTTCAGGGCTTCACGTCCAGTCATATCGAACGTGAGATACGACCAGTATATAGATCACGATGCATATTCGACGCCACGTCTACAATCAATTGACTCATGCTTGTGGTGGTGGTTCACGTTCAATACGAGCGGGGTATCGGGATCACGGAGTCCTCTGCTTGAGTTCTCAACAGGTATCACCTACCGAGGCATCCCGATCGCAACGCCGAGCTCACTGCGTCGGCCTCGCGCGCGCCTCTCCGGATTTCGTGCTGCTGATTACTGAGGATGAAAAGACAACTAAATGGAGAACATTGGACGCCGGGGAACTGGACCGAACTAGACAAGGCGCATGGCCTGCGTTCGACGTGCGGGGTGTATTCGAGTGAAGGTCATTGTGAGAGAGAGGGCGAGTGAGTGAAATTGGGCGGGATGTGGATCAACCTAAGGCCCAGTTTTCTCCCACTTGATGGATGGTAGGGGTACTCGTCGGTGTATATAGCCTTTTATAATACGGTGTAATCAAATAAATATAGAATACAGTTGCAATTGTAAACTTGATAGCTTGGGCTCGAATCAGAGCATGTTAAGTTCGACGGGAGTCAAAGCAAGACCCTCATAAAATAAAATCATAAATTCGTAAATGGAAAAGCAATCAATGGCTGAATAATACACTACTCGTACACTGCATAGAACCCCTCTTCACCCCATCCCAAATGCCCAACACCCGCTACACAAAATACGGCATCGTATTAACCCTCCGCCCCCCCTTATCTCTCTCATTCTCCTCCGCCGCCTCATACGTCACAAACTCCCGCCGCCCATCACTATGCACAGTCATGATACTCGCCAGGTTCCCGCATCTGTAGCAGTAATTGGGGGCACTCCAGACGGTGACGAGCGAGGCGTCGAACATGTATTTGTACCCTTCTTGGACGAGTTGGTGGGCGCGGGCGATGAGGGAGAGGGAGTTGACGTGGTTGAACTGTGGAGGGGAGGAGTGTGGATTTGAGGAAGAGGGAAGAAGGTGGGAGGGAGGGCAGGGTAAGAGTGAGATGAAGTGACCAGGAGAAGAGCGAAGTGAGTATGTGAGTGAGGATACACAAATGATAAAAACAACACCCACCTCTCTAACCACATTTCCACCGAACAACCACCCAGCACCCCGAGGACTGACTGCCCAATTATCGATATCGTCTGGATCTGACCACATTAGATCTGTGGGGTTCCAAGATTGGTGAATTGAGATTTACGTTAGTGGATATTGGGTATTGGATGGATAAAATGACGAATACGCACCACAAAAAGCCCCTTCATGCGGGATCTCCTGCGCCCGCGAGAGCGTTCTTATCGAGTCTAGTGTGCGGATATCAGGGGATAGACCACCGTGCACGCAGAGGACTGTGCCATCGATGATCTGTGGGGGACGTCAGTTGGTGAAATGCAAGACAAGCGTTTAGTGGAGATTAAAGATATTAGGAGAGATAAAGGAAGATTAGAGAGGGAGATGAAGGGGATTAGGGGGAAGAGTCATGACGGAGGGAGGGAGGGAGGGAGAGGGGCAATGAGGGAAGGAGAGAGAGACGCACAGCAGCTAAATTCAAAAAATCAAAAACACCACAGCACATTTTCCATATTGTTGCGCTGCCGTATTTTTGTTGGCATTCCTCTGTTCATAGGGTTAAGATAAGTTTAGGCCTAAGGGATGGAAGATGAACAGACATAACGCACCGTAAAACCCATACACTTGTGTGATCTGTCTGCTTTCGTGATTACCTCTGAGTAGAGTGACACGGTCTGGGTATCTAGAGAGGAATTACATTCATTGATTGAGAGATAGGGAGAGAGGGAGATGGAACGTACCTGGCCTTTAACGCGAACAATAATGATACTGTCTCAAGACTATAATGCCCTCTATCCACAAAATCACCCTACACCAGCACCAGCACCAAATCCGTGCAAAAACCCAAGACAAGGACATAAAGAGCATAAAACACATGAGTCCTCCCCCTCCCACATCCCAAAACTACGAAACATACGTGCCATAAAAATATAACTCGTCCCCGGCACATCGCCACCCTTCCTCAACAGCTCTAGTAAATCCCAGAACTGCCCATGTATATCCCCGCAGATGGTCACGGGGCTCGACACAGGCTGGATATTGGACTCTTCGAGGAGGATGTTGCGGACGCGGTCGCAGAGCTTTTTCATGTCGCCTTCGGGGAGGTGGGTGCATGTGAGGAGTTGGGAGATCCATTTGTCGGGGTTGGAGTCGTGGGTCATGATGGGCTCTAAGTTGGCCTTTGGGTGTTGAATTTAATTTAATTTAATTATCTTATCGGTTGAGTACGAGTGCAGTCAACTGAGGATGGTGGAAAGAAGACAAGAGACGCGTGGGAGTAATACTAATACGGTGTCGCCAAGAACGCCGTGGACGATGACGGTGTGCTTTCTTTCCTTCCAAGCTCTACGTATCATAAGGTTGAGTTACCTTGACTCGCTTTCCTTTCCTTCCTTATCAGCCACATACGCATAAAATAAAGGGCAGGAAAGGAACCCGTTATTCTCCATCCTACCTGCTAGCAGCTCTCATAGCAAGCTAAGCTAAGCTATCCCGCTAGCTCCTGCACAATGCAGATCCTAGCACCCCTACTCTTTCTCGCGAGCCTCGTCACGACAGTGCTCAGCATCCACGAAGCTGACGTCGGTGTCGTGGACTGGCATAAACACCTTGTTGGAGTTCCACTCATTACTGCGCCTGTTACTGTGCCCTCGTTCCATTCTCTGGACAACGCCAATGGGACTGGAAGTGACAGTGTGATTTTAACAGCGACGGGGAGTAATGTATTCGCGGCGCTGAATGCTGATGATGGAGCTGTTTGTGAGTTTTCTTTTCTTCCATTTGAGTGGATGAGGTATTGACGATGTGCAATAGTGTGGAGATATATTTATGAACCTGAGGATGGTATTCTTGGGTATTACAAAAGTCCAAAAAGTGCGTTCTCCTACTTCTCATGACACCCTTCTCCTCAATTTACTGATGGTAATGACAATTTCCAGCCGTCGCCACACTCTCAGGTCTCGGAGGCGCCACCCTCCGCATCTTCAACATCACTACCGGAGGCATCATCGTTGAAAAGCAGCTACACCACCCCACGCAGGGCTCGTTCTCCGACCCGCCGTATTTTGGAAAACAAGTCGTGTTCTCGGCTGACGCTGAGACGGTGTATGTTCTGAGCAATGGGTACACTGTCACGAGCCTTAATGCGACGTCTGGGGAGGAGAATTGGAAGTGGACGGCGCCTGATCAAGGGTACGTGGCTCTAGACTTCCTCTCATCGTTCAGCTCAAGTCAGCTCAACTAATGCAATACGAACAGCTCCCACGTCCTCTACAACAAACTCGTAGTAACAGATAACGCCATCTACATACTCGGATTCGGCGCATCTATCGCCTCATACACACTGCACGGGACCACTCTCTCCCTCACCGGCCAACTTATCGTCTCAAACCCCCTCGACGCCAAAATCACCGACCCGCTCTCTGGGTTCACGGTGCTCATGCGTGAGGACATCCAGAGGCCCATCCCAGTATGGCTTGAGAGCGGTATCATCAGATACGTCGTGTTGAGCCCGGAATTGAAGGAGAAGACGCGTCCGGTGAAGGGGACAGGGTATGAACAGTTGGTCGATGTGGGGATGAGGGAGAAGGCGGGGTGTGTTGTGATGAGAACTGATGGGAGTGCGTTTGTGTTGAAGTTTGAGGGGGAGGTGAATAGTGTGAGGAGTTTGGGAGAGGTTGGGGGGACGGTGAGTTGGTTTTTTTGGAAAAAAAGACTTTTGGGTGAATGCTGAGGGAATTTGGTTATTAGATTAATTCAGACGAACTCGCTGATTCGTTATATGCGGGTGGAGTGGATGCCCAAGGTGAACCGTATGTGACGAGGGTTTATTGGTCGCATAAAGATGAAGTCAGTATCTATTTTTCGCATAAAAATCAACACAAAAAGCTCATTTTATTTCTATAGGTCGCATACTCCGACATCTTCAACTCGCAAATCCAAAAATCCAAAGAATTCACATTCCAGTTTGACACGACAACACACGGTGTCATCGCTCACGTACGTCTCCCTCCTCACATTTATTAACCCAAAACTAACCTAATCTCACCACAGGTCGCCTTCGACCCCACCCACCCCCGGCTCCTCCTCACCACCTCCACAGGCGCAATCCAGCTCTGGTCCTCCTCCTCCGCATCCACGCCCCTCTGGACACGTGAAGAAGCCCTCGCCTCCGTTGCAGTCGCAGAGTTCGTCGATCTCCCTGAACGCGCTGCTGCTATTTCTTTGTCCACTCAGGCTGAGGAGAGCTATGCCGGGAGAGTGACAAGGCATTTGTGGGACCTCCGCAACCTGCCCCAATATATCGTTGGGTTTGTCAATAGATTCGTGGGAGGGGGTACGCTACGACGACTAGCAGCGCCTCGTCTCCTTCCTCTTCCTCTTCCTCTGCGACAGTTGATGGCGAGAAGCTGAGCAGAGACACCTTTGGGTTCCGACAGATCATCGTCGTCGCAACGCACTTTGGGAAGATCTATGGATTGGACTCGTCTAATGGCGAGATTGTGTGGAGTAGAGTGATGGGGCTGGGGTGGACGGGGCAGCTTGGAGGACGGTTGCAGTCTGTGAAGTTGTTTGTGACGAGGAGGGTGGGGGATGTGGATGTGAACAAAGGAGGTAATGGGGATCCGGAGGTGGTGTTGGTTGCGCAGAGGAGGGCTGATAATGTGGGTTTCAATTTTTTTTTGGCGGTTTGAGCGCATGTACTCACGATTTTTTAAAAAAAATAGAGCCTCGTTGATACAGTCGCATTCCATATCAACGCCGTTACTGGAGCCGACGCGACGGGTTTGTCAAAGCAGGAAGGCATATTAGAAGGCCACGACGTTATCCAGGGACCACTCGTTGAGGCGTACCTCCTTAGCGCGGAAGAGAAGATTGTGGTTATGTTGGATGAGTTTTTACAGGTACCTTCTTCCTTGCCCTTATTCTTTAAAACAATAAAAAATAAACTAACACCTACCCACAATAAAGGTCTTCTTATACCCCGAAAACGAACACACGCAGGAAATATTCCGTACCAATGCACACAGGCTCTCGTTCCCTCTCAAAACCAACATCGAGAACCGCTCGCGCGTGATGGGACACCAAGTCTCCCCTCCCCCTGCCTCCGCCAGCGCCAACGCAAATGTTAACGTGGACTCTGATCTTGACCCCGACGACCCCAACTACACCCCACCAGCACCCCGCGCCCCACGCGCCGTCGCCCACCCCACATGGTCCCTCACCCTCCCGCCCACCGAACAAGTCCTCGCCCTCCTCCCGCCTACCATTAGAGGCCCCGTGGCCTCGCTGGGCAAGGTATTGGGCGATCGGACGACGCTGTATAAATATTTGAATCCGCGGCTGTTTGTGGTGACGAGTAGAGATGCGGAGAGGGGCGTGTGTGGGGTGAGGGTTGTGGATGCGGGGAGTGGGGGGGTTGTGTATCATGGAGAAGTGAAGAGTGTGGGTGCCGGAGCGATATGTGATTTGAAGGTTGCGTTGATTGAGAATTGGTTGGTGTATCATTATTATGACGAGGCTGGAGACAAGGAGGGAGGCGCGAAGGGGTATAGGGTTGTTAGTGTTGAGATGTATGAGGGGGGGCCGGATGAGAAGGTTAAGACGTGGGTCTTGTTTCTTTTTTTTTCTTTTCAAAGAAACCAATGGAAAATGACAAATGCTGATGTTTTTTTTGAATACCATTACAGCTCTGATCTCTCGGCGTACTCTAACGACACGCTGAGCGTCAAGACATACGAAGAGAGCTTTGTGTTCCCGTATGGTGTTACGGCGCTCGGTGCGACGACGACGAAGTATGGAATTTCGAGTCGGAATTTGATTGGTGAGTTCCTTTGCCCTTCTCCACTCTTGCTTAAATTTGTGTTTGGTTAAACCTCATGTTGACTGAAATTGTTTCATCTTTCTCCTTAATTTTATACCACAGTCGCAACAAACAACCACCGCATCCAATCCTTCCCTCGCAGCTTTTTAGACCCGCGCAGGCCGCATCGTAAACCTACGAGTCAGGAGATGGAGGAGGGTCTTATGCAGTATGACCCGCTTGTTATAGATGATCCTAGGAGGGTGTTGAGCCATCGATATGATGTACGTCTCGCTTTTACTTGGCCTCTCCCCCCATTCCTTTTTTCTTTCGTTATATTTATATATATATATATATATCATCTTTTACTCACCCACCCACCCACAGGTCGCCTCCACCCGGCACATCCTCACCGCCCCCTCCTTCCTCGAGTCTACCTCCCTTGTCTTCGCCCACGGTCTCGACATGTTCCTCACCCGCGTTGCGCCATCCAATACGTTTGATGTGCTCAGTGAAGGGTTTAATAAGGCACAGTTGGTGTTGACGGTGCTGGGGTTGGTTGGGGGGATTGTGGTTGTGCGGCCTGTGATTAGGAAGAAGAAGTTGAGGGGGGGATGGTATTCGAGTTGAGGGGCGTGAAAAGCAAGGTTGAGTTGATACCTGATGATGTAGGGTGAAAATGTTGTGGGATTTTGCATGCGTACTTACATATCACATATGTACTTGTGTTCGTCCATACGATACTGATGTTGTTAACGATAGATATTATTTATTTAAGATACACCGCTCTCCTCCTACAGACTCGTAGGACAGTGGTCTACCACCTTGAGCGTTTGCGACAAAGTTCAAGGGGTAATAACTATTTTGATAGCTCTGCACGGTACGGATTTTGGGTAGGGATATTACTTCAGCTGGAGGTACATAGGAAGTGATGCTCTCTGTAAACATCCCCCACATACGCTGAGCAATATACTTGCAATAAGCGCCAGGACGTGTTGTTAATTGGGTGTATAATTCCAAGACACGCACAGAGGGACATTCTTGGACGATGCAATCAATCAACAGATGCTAATATGAGAATTATTTTGAATTCAGATATGGCGTCTCACTTCAAAGAAAATAAAACTGACGATGGGTCGCCTGCTCTCGGAAGTCCAAGTCTTTTCGCTTGGGCAACTCTTCAGCAGCTGAAGAAATGTAACGCCAATCCCAAGATATTCAAGCGCACTACATTTTGCCAAACCAGGCTGAATCTGAGGACTCCATCCCCAATCGTCTTGATATTCAGTACGAATCATCACCTTCTTCAAGGTTGAAGCATGAGAGGGCAAACCCTCACAGTATAGCTCAACAACACACGTCCCGAACATCCCCCGTATTCCAGCCCGAAGCAGGTGGTCGTCGAACGTGTCAAATCGGAAAAACTCAAGTCCATGGTAGTGTTGAAGATAGTCAACTAACGCGTCGGGCACATGATTGACGATGATTTCTGAAAGCTCCACGTTCATGTCTGTCATGCCCCTCCAGAACTCATTCATGAATTTGCGCGTCTCTCGGGGATTTTCGTCGCCGACACACACACTGAGCACTTTGAGATGTTGGAGGTGCGGAAGGACCGCGAGGGGAGACTCGCAGAACATGAGGGTGAGGGTGTAACCGTACACCCGCTTTTTCCAGCGATTTCATCATCTAGGCCGTTATGATATGCGACTCGGTGGTCCGACATCCTAAGGGACAGAGTGCGGAGATCAGGCGATTGGGCGAGTGTTTGGCCAATGTCATGCATGGACATGTCGGCGCGTCGGTTGGGAAATGATTGCGCTTTATAAGAAATGGTCTCTAGATTATGAAAGCGTCGCAAAACGGGCACGGAAACGCAGTCTATGAGAAATACGTCCAAAGACGAGAGCTCGGGATAGGATGAGAGGATGGTGCCTATTTGGCTAGAGAGTTCCGGATCGTGGTCGGTGAGCTCCCACCTTGGACAAGAAAAGAAAAGGCGATGTTTTACGTAGGACTTTAGTCCTTTAGATCTAGCAGTATAGCTGTGTGACGAGGCTCACCGGATTTCCTTTATTTTCGTAAGAGAAGAGAGGGCGCTAAGTATGACTTCATGCTTGATACCTGCAAATTCCGAAATGTTCCCATACGAGGAAGATATACGAAGTTGATGAGCTAGATGCAGCTTCCTGATGGCATCGACAGGCGGCTTCATGTTTGCTAATCGCCCAGAAAGAATACCGAGTGTTCTCCTAAAGTTTCCTCGCCTCCGGTCAATATGAACTGTGGAAACTGCGACTAGCGCGAAAATGTCCGCTAGTGTCTTGCATGTCAGACGCATGTTTTTGTGCTCTTTGCGGTCGAGCTAAAGAAGCAATGAGCCCTGTAATTGAATGTGGATATGTAGCCAGCTGCGTTGGACACACATATTGAGATAGATGGAGTAGAAGCTCGGGGTGAAGGGATAGAAGAGACATGTTGTGTTGTGGTCGGTGACTGGGTACTAGGCTGTAAGCTACTGCAAGGAAAATATGATTGGTGTCCCACCGTCATCTGACTGTTTTCCCGGAAAGGGAGGAATTAGAATGCATATTTGGGGGTGATGTGTAGGCAAGTCAAATATCGATATCGTAGAAAGTGGGGTTATGGGGTTGTACCAGACTAACAGTATACACGTACACCTCCATTTGTTACACATGGATTAAAAGTTATTACACTTGCAGCACCTGAGCTAGCCTCCAGCTGAGCATAAGTCACACAAATGCCAAGACAGTTAAGCGCGCGACATTTCGCCAAGCCACTCTGAATGTCAGGACTCCAAGCCCAGTCGTCTTCGAATTCAGTGCGAATTATCACCTCCCTGAGGGTCTCCACACCGGATATCGCGTGGCTGTCATGCGATGAACCGAGTCTGTGGCAAATACGTTATCATGATCATGTCTCTCAGATTCAGGTGTTTGTTGGACCATTGGTCACGCCTCTTACGCTTATATTAGCTGAGCCACAGAGGAAGGGATATAGCCCAGTCAAGAAAAGACTTGTTTATGGATCCATCTGGGTGCCTTGGTCCTTGTCAGTGATGGGAAGAATACTGGACAAGGATGGGAATTACATGATCAATGTAGCATCCAAGCAGCATCGCGTTCCCTCTTTTCTCTTCTGGCTCTGAAACACTCTTGCTGATGTAACATGCACCAAATATCTCTTGTGCACTTTATACGACCTCCCGAGCAATGTCCTCAAGCCATTCCCCCCCGCACACCTGACGGCTTCTCTTCGCCTGGAAGCACCTCAAGCCTAGTGATTTTCATCCTGATGTGCACACTCTGACTCGCGATCAACTCAGTTTGAGCAGCAATAGGACTCGGAGCACTGCCTGGCATCGACAAAACCTCGGGATATACCAAGACTGCGATGCAGGTCATACCCTCGCGCAAACTAGTCCCTATGTATGTAGATCGTTCGTAAAGTTGGAGCTTAAATCAGGTCATTCTTTGTACGCCGTAGTTTCTAAGCAAATGCGGAAAATATGAACGACGAATAGCAGAAAAAGACTTGCGATCCAGTGTATGAGAATAGCGTGATGAACTTTGAAGCATGTCGCTTTAGCCGTTAATTAGATCACGTGTAGACCCGAACCAGGATGGGAAATTTGAAGGCAACTTTGCCCCTGTCCTCGACAGGATCCGCCATAAACAACCATAAAGACAACGAGTGTTGGTTGAGGTTTTTATTTCCACTGTTTAGTCTCTGATTTTCGCCTCTAGCTGTGAAACTCTTGCTTGATCCTTCTCGATTAAAGTTAAAAGTCTACTGGTTTTCGCAACATCGACAGTTACGGTCACGACTTTGGAACTAGGGCAACGATGTCAAGAAGCAATGGCAAATCCAAACGCGGACCTATGAACCTCCATAGACATGGTGCTGAACATACGGAAGGAATTGGGGGTGGTCTTGTTAGCGAAGAGTCCGCGAGGAAGTGAGTTCTTGCCCTATATCTATCTATCCATGACCATCAGTTCTCACTTGAACACACTACATCTTCTCATTGCAACGATGAAACTCAGCCTCGAAATTGCAGAACGATTATGCTTAAGAGGAAAACCCTACGAAGCTGTTCCGTACCTTCAAGAAGCATTGAAAGACCCTAACAACCTCGACGCTGGTATCCAGCTCGCATTTTTGGCTCCTACTAAAGATGAGAGTGTTAACATTTTAATGGAGGCTGAGGAACGCGGTGACTATCAAAACTCTACCCTGGATTTTTCTCTCTTGCTTCCCATTCAAATCCAAGCTAAACAAAATATTTGAATAGGTCAAATCATTATAAAAAGAGCTGTAGGCCCAAACGCGTTCAA
Source organism: Panaeolus papilionaceus (assembly GCA_015501605.1). Classification (NCBI taxonomy): domain Eukaryota; kingdom Fungi; phylum Basidiomycota; class Agaricomycetes; order Agaricales; genus Panaeolus; species Panaeolus papilionaceus. The sequence continues at coordinate 804,421 of JADNRZ010000016.1, forward strand.
ACCACCGGCTCAAGGTGGCCATATGGGTGAATTTTGGGATGTCCTTGAGACACGTCCTTACATGAGGGTGATGCAAGCCCTTGTGCGTATGCAATACGAGACAGGGAGATACGGCAAAGCAGTGTAAGCCTACATTATCGTTTCGCCACGTGTCATGTCATTAACAATCTCGTTCCATAAATAAAATATCCATACATCGATACGAATAGCGATTCGGCCATCCGTATGCTCATTCTGTGTCCAGGAGACAACCTCGCTGTCCGTTTCTGGCTAGGCTCTTTATTGTTGCACGACAACCGCAACGAAAAGGCACTCTCATTTGCCCAAGAATGGATCGAAAATCCACAGACCCCAACCGGTGGTGTTAGATTCAAGAAACCGCACTCTAACATTCTCTCACCGGAAGAAGAAGCCAAACATCTGCAATTTGGCACTGCACAATTGTGGTATACCGCTGCGCTGGCTGCGTTCAGGCTGAAGGGTGATCATGCGGCGCAGGCAAATCAGTATTTGAAGGTTGCTGTTACCCTGAATCCACACGTGTTGCTCAAGATCTTGGCGAAGGTTAAAAGACCAGGTTCGTCGTCGAATCAGAATTTTTGTGCGATCCCGGTGCGACATTCAGGTGCCATAAAAGGCCACGAGACGAGCACGAGAGAGCTGCGCTTTGATTTTCATCGTAATTCAATTTGAAACGAATGAACTAACCGATCGTTGAAATGACAGAAAACCTCAATAACGAAGCCCGTGCACCCAATTCGCCGCAAGATGCGCATGACTACCTCTGGCTTTCTCATGGACTGTGGATGGAGGAGGATGTCTGGAAATGGGTCGACGAAAATGCAGATGTGAAGAGCGTGTTGTTGAAGAAGTGTAGTAGGGCTGAGTGCCCCAACGTTGAATCGAAGGTCGCAGAATATAAGCGTTGCGGTGAATGCCATCTGGTGAGCCTGTCCTTTGTGGGCAGATTTATTTGATCTGTTAGTTCTCCCTTGAAATGAGTACTAAAACGACGTTTTTTCATTGTTTAGGTATCGTATTGTGGCGTTGATTGTCAGAAGCAGCACTGGAAGACGCATAAACCTGGTCGGTGTCATCTTGCTCTCCTTAGTCGCATCTCGACGCATAGTACTCATCAGGTTTATCCAGCTTGCAAGCAACATGCACAACAGAAGTCCATGGCACGCATGTTCATGCTAGGAAAATCGAGTGCAGAGAATGACATATTCCAGATGGACCAGTATCTGAAAACGAAGAAATAATCAAGTTAATGGAATCTCCGAGTCATCATTCAATTAATTATGTACATATATAAGGTCCAATCTTTTCTTGCTTTTTGTCTTCCTAGTTCATGCGTTGAGTTTTACTTAAATAACAAAATAGTCGATACCTTGAATCCTTCATCTATTTATAGCTCTGGAGAAACCCAGCTTCTTCCGTACTCACGCAGACGAGTGGTGTTCTCGGGCCATCATGATTCAAACACACCCTCTCGCGGTCCGCCCTTTGCCAATGATATTTTGTTCCACGAATAAACCGACCACTCGACATCCACATTGATCTTCTTTTTACAGTCTCCTGACCATCAGCATATGGGGCCCCTCTCAAGTTGGTTCTTCTCCGCACCTAACAAATGGATAAAACTCGAATGACATTGGGGGCAATGTAATACGACTGGCGCAAGCTCAATCATATTCGAGGATGCTCCACTTCAAGTTACCGCTGACTTTGAAGGTCTTAATCCCCATCCAGGCGTTTTTCGTCCTTCGTGTTTTTGCACTCGCACCAAAAGGCGAATGGGACTCGTTCAACTATGCACCGAAGAGCAAGACAGTGTATCCCGTTGCTATTCACTCTCAACAAGGTAGCGTCACGGATGCATCCCATCTCGTTGGGTCCGGTGGAGGCAAAGCCACACTCTTGACGAGCGGATCGTGGGTTGCACTTGATTTTGGCGTCGAGGTGCGCATTCATTTTCATCTTCATATCCTTCACGCTACCCGGCTAACCAATCCATTTTCTTCCCTCACGACTGCTCTGTAGGTTGGGGGTTTGATATCCCTCAACTTCCAAACCCCAATATCCAACACCACAAGTCTCTCACTCTCATTCACTGAATCGCCACTCTTCATCCGGCCCACCGCCTCAGACGATTCTTCATACCCTGATGCTAGCACCACGTACGACGGCGTCCTCAAAGTCTCGTCACCCAACATCCAAGCAGGCCATTGGACTCAGCCTGCATCAGCGCTTCGTGGAGGTTTCCGATATCTCACTCTCGTGAACAGTGGAAGTGGAAGTGGAGGTGTCAGTATTTCGAACGTGTCATGTGCGATATCGTTCATGCCTCACTTTAATGATCTGCGAGCGTATTCGGGGTATTTCTCCGCTAAGGATCCGGGGTTTAAGGACGTCGATTTTTTGACCAAGTGTGAGTTTATTTCCTCTTTTATAAGTAGAATGACCACTGAATAATTTTTAATTTGTGTTTTTGGACTTCCAGTATGGTATGCTGGTGCCTATACTGTTCAAACCAACACCGTTCCGCTTAATACGGGTCGCCAAGTTCCATTCGCTTCTAGAGGATGTGAGTCCGATATTGTTCATTCATCATTATTGTCGTAAATAACAACCCCGATTCATTCTTTTACAGCATGGGCCAACAATGCTAAGCTCGGCGTTGCAGGTCCCATCATCGTCGACGGCGCAAAGCGTGATCGCGCAGTATGGCCTGGTGAGCAACGAATTCATTTTTACCTAAGCCATTACTCACTTTGGTTCATGTAATTCTACTTCAAAGGTGACATGGGCATCGCCGTCCCCGCTGCATTCGTATCAACCAATGATTTAATTTCGACTCGAAACGCCTTGGACACCATGTTCGCTGCCATCTCTCCGAATGGCGAGTTGCCAGAATCAGGACCACCGTTGAGTCAGAAGGGGTCCGATACGTATCATGCTTGGACACTCATCGGCGCTCGTAAGTTTTGTTTTTTACAAATATGAATGTGTGATGTTGTTGATATGACCTCTTCGCAGATAATTATTATAGGTATACTGGTGATCTCGACTGGGTCAGGTCGATTTTCGCCAACTATACCAAGGCAGTTCAGTACCTCCAAGGCAAGGTTGATGATAAGACGCGTTTGATTAACGTCACTGGATTGAGGGATTGGGCTAGATTAGGAGGGGGAGGTTACAACGCTGAAGGAAGCGCCCTGTTGTATCAGGTAAACCGTTGCTTCGACACTCACCTACTAACCAATTCCACTCATATAATTTCCACCATTTAGGTTCTTCTAGGTTCCGCAGAATTATGGAGAGAACTCAGCTGGGAAGGCGTGTACAATGCATTCATCTACAACGCCACGCTCCTCAAAGATAGTTACAATGCCCATTTCTGGGACGAAGCCCAAGGAATGTATCGAGATAACGCCACAACGACGCTCACACCCCAAGACGCAAACTCGATGGCTGTGCTCTTCAACCTCACAGACTCGGACACGAAAAAGAAGAGGATCAGTGACGGACTCAGGAAGGCGTGGAATAACCTCGGACCTGTGCCACCTGAATTACCCGATACCATTAGTCCATTTATTAGTGGCATTGAGGTAAGAGCAACGTTTGATTTATTTTTGCACTATGTTGATCCGATCGAATCGTGTAGCTTCAAGCACATTTCGAGGCAGGCAACGATGCGCGGGCGCTTGATCTTATGCATCGAACCTGGGGATACATGCTCTACACCGACATCAGCGTCCAAAGCACGCTTCTCGAAGGTTTCACCGCCAACGGGTCTCTTGCGTAAGTCCTGTCTATTTATAGGATCATCATAATGATGGCATTCAATATTGAAACGAACGCTTCTTTGTCTTGGCATTCCCCAGCTACCGATGGTATCGCGGCTATAACAACGATCCAGCGTACACCTCGCATGCACATGGTTGGAGTGCAGGACCCACCCCGGCACTCACATTCTACGTTCTCGGCCTTCAGATCGTCAAACCGAAAGGCCTCACCTGGAGCGTTGCGCCGCACATCGGGGGTGGTCTTCCTGGCGCTGAGGGCGGATTCGAGACGCCTCTAGGGTGGTTCGGTGTCAACTGGACTTTGCAGAGCAACCCGACGAAGTTTGAGATCACGATTGATACGCCTACGGGGACGAGTGGTGTGTTTACTTTCCCGAAGGAGTTGGATGTGAGCAAGGGGTATACGTTGGATGGTGTCAAGGTTTCGAGTGCTGCAAAGGAGATTAGTCTTACAGGAGGTCGTCATATGGTGAAGGTAGGCTGATATTGAAGCATCGGAGTGAGATGAAATACATCAGTAGGCGATGAGATTATGTGTGTGTTTCTTCATTCAATACGTTTCTATCGTAGTTCCACCTATTGTCGAAATATGGATACAGCAAGAATTCTGTCTGCAACGATTTGAATTGAGATGTGTGGATGTTTTAGCATCGCCCATTGTGCATTAAATTGACATTATAACGCAATAGATGACCCAGGCTCCAACGGTGATGTGCTGCAACATTATTTTTAGAGCACACAAGAGCGTTTCAACGAATTGAAGATAAGCAGGTGATGATGAGTTTGATATTGGTAAGAATAGAACCATGCAGACATTGGCTGTGGTCGATCCTTCCGGATCAATCTCCAATACAATCCAATTGTATCAGCAGTGAACATTTGAATGGTGGTGAACAGCAGTGGCATTAACCATATTGTGTATCTTCCCTGAATTGTATTCTCTTATATCGAGTCCGAAAATGACCCTCGATATGGTTTCAAGTCCATCAATTACCCCCTTTTGTGTGCTTCAATATTCTCCGGTATAAACGAATGATGACAACACAGCTTTGTCGGCCTACATCGTTAATTGGACTCCCTTTGACTTTCTGCTCAAGGAATTGTCACATGGCCACTCTAACCGAGTCGGACCAGGCACCGCCCATAGCTCGCAATTTCTATAAAGGCGAGCCTTCCCTGTCTCTGGATCCCCCAGCTCCGTCGATCGGTGTCTCCTCTCACGTCCACTGACCCCTCCCTTCACTCTCAACTTACGAATATTATTCAGTCGCAGAGCGATCACATATATCAGCCAGACTACAGAGATGTTCACCATGAAGACTAGCGCTACTCTTCTCTCTCTTCTTTCTGCGGCCACGAGTGTTGTTGCGCATGGAGTTATTGCACAAGTCACTTTCCCCAATGCAAATGGTGGCACGAGATCCCGTACTGCGCGTCTTCCTGGTCAAGGAGGCGCTAACAATTCTCCCATCCGATCCGTTTCGTCTCAAGACCCAAACTATGGCACTAGCAATCCTGCTATCACCTGTGGACCCGACTCAAAGGCTGGAAAGGAAGTGGCTGAAGTTGCGCCAGGTGCTGAGATGAGCTTCGTGTGGAAAGATGCAAGTGGTGGTCCGGTGAGCATTTTACTTTCTTTGAAGGTTTGATCCATGTTCATTTCGATGCTGCCTTTTACGTAGTGGCCCCACAACATCGGACCTATCCTCACGTACATGGCTTCCTGCGGCAACCAAAACTGCAACCAAATCGGCGACCCAGCGAATCTCAAATGGTTCAAAATTGAGCAGGTCGGCCGTAAAGGAAATTCGGATGAGTGGGTTCAGAACGATGTCAAAGATGGCGCTCCCTCTACTGCTACCATTCCGGAGAACCTCGCACCAGGAAACTACATGGTCCGTCACGAGATCATCGCCCTCCATATTGCCACCGAAAGAGGCAAAGCCGAGTTCTACCCAGGTTGTGTTGCAGTGAAGGTCACAGGTACTGGCACGGGCGTCCCCAATGCATCTGATCTCGTTAGCTTCCCTGGAGCATACAAGGATAGCGACCCTGGCATCTTCACTCCTGACATTTTCAATGCCAACGTCAAATATGTCTTCCCTGGACCGAAGATTGCGACTTTGGCCGCTGGCGCTGCTTTAGATGAGGTTGCAGATCCAGCAGCTCGTAGCGACGTCGATGCAATCACGCGCTCTGTCAACAGAGAAGAAGGCATCTTGCAGCCCAAGCGCTTTAGCCGAATCATCAAGCGCTTTTTTAACGCCGAAGTTCGCTCTGCAGGATCTTCGTCTTCTATCAAGCCCACCGAGAAGCCCTCCGTCGCACCCCCTTCTAATACTAGGGAGTATGATGGCATCATGGTGCCGAGACGCTATAGTCGTATCATGAAGCGCTTGGTTGACGACCTTGCCAAGGACGGCAAGTTGCCTCCGCTTTAAGAGGTTCCTGCTCCCCGGCTTTGGCGTCGTTTATCGACGCTCAGACTCCTTACGACCTGCCTCACACGCACATCATCTAATGAACGCATATCACGCCCTTCATGCCTCCATTGTAGCACCGCCTCACATCCGCTTACGCTCACTCACGTTCATTGTATGTCTCTGGCTTATATATAGTACTAATATTTGTCGTTGTATCCTAAACCCGCTTTTTCACTGGTTAGAAATGAGTGGGGTACGTATTAATTTTGCTTAGATACATAAGTCACCCCAGGTGCACATGATATCGAGTTCAATATAATAATTATATGTCCTATCTACACCATCATCTGTGCTTTGAGCTTGTGTTCTCATGAGCTGTGAATTATTGTGCCTGCACTCTCTTACGGGTCTGATAATCTGATCAAAGCCTTCGAGTTAAGGTGAGTTATAGCTTCTCCGTTTGAAAGGCTCTGAAGGCTTTTTACGACCACGGTTAAGCCGACCGATCATGAATTGACGTCTTCAATTACCCCGACTCATTCATAAAATAATCGAAATCTAGTAAAATGACAGACTTCTTCGTTTATCCCATTTGTCACTCAAAGGAGGCGATGCACAGTATTTGGCCCAATTAAAAACGGATGTTTGGGATAAAACTGATAAACTAGCGAATGGCACCATTTCATTTATCGATAAGAACACCATCGATCAACTTGACACGTGGGCGCCTATCGTGGCATAATAAAAGACAGGCTTGAGTGGAACCCATTCTTTCATCAGGCGTCTCGCCCCGCCAGCTACTCAAAGCCACTCCTGCGTCTGGATGAGCGAGATACCTTCGAATCTTTCACATCTCCAATTGAGCAATCTTGATGTCTTCTGTATCTACTGTTGTAGGATCATCGTCCCACCTGCCCCATGGCCGTCACCGCCATCACGATCATTCCTTTGATCATCTTGCCCACGCTATCACTGATGAGAACGACATCGATCTCGAGACCGCTCGCCTGATCGCAGAGCTTCACCTCCAGGATCTGGCAGAAATCGAAGGTAGAAGGAAGGGAAAAGGTCGAGAAGGGACCACTTCCGATGAAGAGTATGCTCTTCAATTAATGACGAGAGAGCTTCAAAATGTTGTCTCTATCTCTGAGGATAATCGAGTCGCGCAAAGCATCTCGAAAGCTTTGCAGACAGACGCTGCTTATCTCGATGCATTCGTCACAGCTGAGCAGGCAGCCGAAGCGGATCGGCTCGCTGCACAGGCTTTGTTCAATGGACAAGCGCTCCCAGCACCTATCCCAGCACAAACCCGTGTGGAAAATCGTGATTTCAGAATGGAACTTCAATCCCAGGATCAAGATGATAGGTGAATATTGCTGCTTGTTCCCCTACATGCCTTTGACAGAGTGTTCTAACTATTTTCTTTGGTCCTCTAGCTTCACATCAATACCCGAGAACAATTCAGCCCGGGGAGTTAAAAGTACCGTGCTCAAAACACTCTCCATTGGTGCTGCTCCTCGCACTCCTGTGAAAGCCATACCCTCCTCATCGAGTTCCAAACCAAGGGAACCTAGGTACTTGCTACCTCTGATCACTCCTGTTTAACTAGCGCTAACTTCTCATAATTTAGTGTCGAGTGCACTGCGTGTGGCGAATTGGTAAAAGTTGGAAAGGCATTCTTAACTGAATGCGGCCATCAATATTGCCCAACCTGCCTAAACGACCTCGTTGAGGCGTTCACACGCGACGAATCTTTGTACCCTCTTCGTTGCTGCAAGGAACCTATCGACATACACGATGTTCATCCCTTCATCACCAAGTATGGCCTCGCTAAACTCTTCGAGATCAAACACGCCGAATTTAGTGTTCCAGTTCAGGATCGACTTTATTGTGCGACGGCTACTTGCTCGGCTTTCCTCGATTCAGTAAATCAATACAGAGAGCAATTTATTCAATGCCCCAAATGCAGCTCCTCGACTTGTAGGCTCTGCAAGCAAGGGTATCACTTTGGGGACTGCGCTCACGTTAACGAGGCTACGGAGACCGTTCGCGTTCTCGCCCGTGAACAAGGCTGGCAAACTTGTCCTGGCTGCCATGCAATCGTGGAGCTGGATGTTGGCTGCTACCATATGACCTGTCGGTGCCGCAAAGAGTTTTGCTATCTTTGCGCGCGGACCTGGAAGGAATGCTCTTGTCCTCAGTGGGACGAAACGCGTCTCATCACTGCGGCTCAACAACGCGTCCGGAACGAGGTGGGAGTACGAGAAGCCGCCCGAGCTGCTTATGTAGCACCTGCCGCTTGGCAAATTCGCATTCAAGAGATGGCCAATAATTTACGTCAAAACCACGAGTGTCACAACCACAGCTGGAGATACAGGCATGGAGGGGGGCAATGCGAGTCTTGCTATCATAATTTGCCACAATTTTTATTGGTGTGTATCTTGTTTTTTCGAAACGTCCCAAACAGCAGGATTACTAAGAACACCTCTAGATATGTCAGAACTGTCGATATCTCGCTTGTAAACGGTGCACGCTCAACCGGCTTTGAGCGGCCACGTCTATGAGATTATACCCAGGTTAGTCGAAGTTCTATGCGTAACCGGCTAGAACAATGTGGACAGACAATCCCTCATAGTTGAGTCTACTCTCCCAACTTCCCCTTATGCTCGTTCTGCTGTTTGAAAATTTTTATCATGTGTTTTCCTATCCGTGTTGCCTGATTATTATGAGAGATATTAGTACATGGGAAGTAAACTACTGTTGCCCATTTGTGGTTCTAAAGCATTTTCATTTAAACAATTCTTGTTTAATAATCGGTAGAATTAATAACGGAAATTAATAACGGAAATATATCTGCATTTTCCTTCTTCTCATTCTCGTCCGTATGCAAATTTTTGATGGCTGCATAGAATTAATTAGTAATGGACAACACCGGCTAGACGTTGACCAGCGACGTTGTTCTATTTTTCTCCTTCCCATGTGCACTTCTAGCTGTGGACCGCCACTCTGCAGCTCTAGCGATGTCACCATTTGTAAAATTGAGTAGACTCAGCTAAGTACTGTCAAATGGACAGAATATTTAGAAATCGTGTAGTAGTGACTGGGAGGCCTTCGTCTTGAACTTCGAGAACAGGGAATAGGGGTTCCATTATTAGCTCCAAAAGGGATTTACTGCCTAATTGGGCACCAACCTAACAACGTCTGAGGACCTACCTGTGAACCGAGTAGGACGTCTTTCTTGGGGTGGTGCCAACTTCATATTAGACGGAATGTCTACAAAAGATTTGGATTTGGGATGTAACAGAGATCAGCCCGTAGTCCATGGAAAACAAATCTGCATCACGATAACATATATAATTTCGAACTCCACAACTCTGTGACTAGATACAACGTAAAAAAGGGTATAGAGCAATAGGAAAAGTTGACTCATTGAGATGGTATGTGTACTTTTTTATATACAAAATTTCCGGATTCAAAAGAGATCTAAGCACTACGAGAGGACAACGACTGGGGTATAATCAGCAAAGGAGGCAAAAAAGAACATGCGTAAAAATGAGACGCTGAAGAGAAGATCCCCAAAAAAAGAGCGACAAAGGTCAAAGGGGATGTCTGTTCAGTGAAGAATGTTAATATGTAGATCGTTAGGGTATGTGTGAGTAACGAGGAACGGAAAGCAATGGAACAGCGAAGACAATAGTAGGCAAGAAGTTTGGAGATCAAGGACACGCCATGGGTAATTCGAATGGTGAAAGAGCATGCGATGAACCTCAAACAACATGAGTGGAGTATGGGGGTTACCACGAGCGAAGACACACCACACAGAATCGGGGAATCATGGGCATGGGTGAAATGATAGCGGAATAAGTTAAAAGTTTCCAACAGATAAACTACATACAAATGGGAAGAGGGAAATGATGCGGTCCAACAATACAGAGATAAGAGGTGAAAGATCAAAACGTGCTAAGGAAAATAAAGAAATAAAGTGTGACAAAAAAGACCAGATAAAATAGAATCCATCAACTCTTGTAGAAGACGAGATAAAAAGGAGAAACGCAAAATCTCGCTTCTGCAAGCGCTGGATAGCATAGGCGGCATAATTCCATAACTAATGGGCATATTATCGTTTCTTTCGTCATTCATCCAGCTTGTCTTCATCGACACCTCGCTCTCTACGTATCCCATCTTCGTCACCCCTCAATCTCCAGCATAGACCCCTTCCAAAACGAGTTACGATCCTGGTATATCCCAAACATAATAGGGTGCATAAGGTAGGCCTGAGTGGTTTCGGTATTGATGTTGGTACCGGTTACGGTATTGAAAAAGAAAACAAAGGCGTTGCGATAGTGCAAATTTGTCGAAAAATCCATCAGTGAAATTCAATGGGAGTAGTGAGAAACGAGAGTGTCCGACAGCCTGAATAAGTTTGGAGCCGGAAAAGATAGGCCAGAGATGTAGATAGTTGAAACTCTTGCGGAATGCCAGGATGCGCAACAGGTGCTCAGTACCTGGAATTGGCGATGAGGCGGTACAGAACGTTTGCTTCTTCAAATCTGGAATTGCGAAGACTGAAGTGAGCCATTTCAGTCGACTCAGCCTCGTCAGTGGGGTCGACAATCTTGAGCTTGATAAGCGAAGTATAGAACCGGCAAAGCTGGTTGCCATCATCACGATTAGCGAGGGTTCGGTTAGAAAATATGACAACAACTTACATTCTGTACGCCTTTGGCGAACCGGTCATCGCTGACGTTACCCGCCATCGCCTCACGCTCTGCACGGTCAAGCCAATTGATGCATTCATGAACAAAGCGTCCGAGAACCTCCAGAAGAACGAGGTCGGCGACAGTCGAGTATCCTGGGACTGTGACCCTCGTCTGGTCGCGGAGCAAACGTCCGTAGATATCAAAGCTGGCCAGAGTCGGTGGTAAAAAGGGCAAGACGTCAAGGAAAGGCCTGGGGTTGTTGTTGTCAGGGTTGTTGTTCGTGAGCAAACCGACGAGAAGTGGGTGAGCAATTGTAGGGTTATAGGAGATAATAGGGGCAATGTCAATGGAGGTGACGATGTTGGTGTTGACCAGATCCGTGATAAATGGTGCAAGGTACTGTTGCGTTGACTTAGTGTGTTGTTACGAGACCCCAAAATAAAATAAGAGCTCACTCGCTGTTCAGAAAGGTTCAGAACACGATCTCTAGCAGTCAAAAGAAGTTTCATGGCTTGGATTACGCGCTCGTTCTTCTTATCTTCCTCAAAGTTGACGGGGGACCGAGAAACAGGGGAGAACATGCGAGGCATGGAAGTATTGTCGTTAGTATCGGAGGAGGCCGATAGCCCGCTTTTATCTTGAAAATATGAATAAGTAATGTCGTCTCTGTGGAACCATTAGATTTATACCAACAGTCTCAACTTGAAAAACTCACATGTCAGAAATACTATGATACAAATCCTCATCAAGGACTAGATTAATGGCTCGTAACTTTGGCGGGAGTGGGCAACGGGATAAGGTGCTTGGAGAGTATGGACCAATCTTTAAAAAGCTCCAGTCAGAACAGAAATATGACCACGAGAACAAGACTCACATCACCACCATCGCCCTTCAAGATCTTCCACAAAACCCAAACAAATTGCTCATTTGGGCTGACACCCCCCTGATTTGCGACTACGACGGCTTTCTCTCGCTCACGCGTGTAAGCAACCAAAAGGGCGGATTTAAAGGGGTTGACAGTAACAGGATGAGGAGCGTAAAGAGAGTAAAGAATGAATGAGACCAAAATTCGCTGAGCAAGCTGTATCTGCGTTCATCAGAGGGTGTTTCCATGTGGATGACGAGTTCATGGCTCACCTCGGTACTGGTCGTGGAATCAAGAACAGGCAACAACGCGTCTAAAGCCAGCTGAAACCGCGAAGTTGGTTGAACCAGCTGGGTAAAAGCCAGGGCACCAGTCGAGCAAGGCAACGAGAACGCCTTGTTCAGCAAGTGGCCCACTGATGCCCTGATGGAATCGCCAGGCTGAGACTGAGCCAAAAACGTCGTAGTAGACGTCGAGCTCGGCGGCGGCGACGATTGCATGCCTTTTTAGCCAATGTATATGGGGTGGTGGACCAGAGAGGCTTTCTAACGACAAGTCTGTCCTATCCCTTAAATATAGGCTGATGTAATCACTCTCCCTATAAATACCGAACTAATTCCCGATATCCCGACTTGCTTCCTCCTGTCAGCGCTTGTTTTTTTTCTATCAAAGTCTTTAATTATTTATGTCTGCTTAGAAGAAAAGCAAGGTTTAATATGTTGACCAGCTCTGGCAAGTTTAATATTGACAGTGTAGTTCCTGTCTGACCCAAACTCCCAGATTTTCAACACCAACTTAGAGGAAGAGGAGACTTAGAGGAGTAATAATTAGGCAATAATGGAACAATGTCTGGTCTCCGATCCATAGAGCCTGTAGGGTTTCCATTCCACCGAATGCCGAGCCTGAGATATATAACTCTTGAGGTGCATTGGCGCGTCTATCCTCCAGCTTTGAGTAGCTTCCAGTGTTTGAAACCTGTCCTCGATAATCGAATATCTTAAATATTGAGAATAGATACACCAGATTGTAATTTTTAAATGCAGAAGAGCAGATATGGAAGCCTAGGTACCCCTTTCCTTCCCATTCGCAAACCAATGTCGGAATTGCCTTGATGAAACCTCGAAACTGGGACCTTTTAATGTTTCAGTTTCTTATGATAATTGTCTCCCGCTGTAGGTTATTTCGTATTTCAATGATTCTGCACAGATCCCATTCTTCCAGCCTTCACTCACCTGTCTTCCCTCGATAATCATTCGGCTTTGCTGAAGTCTGATGAAGTTCTGAATGAAGTCATTATAGTCTCTGGTGATTTGAGCTTGGCATTTTGATGCATCCCCGGCAAGGCTAATGATTTGTTTTGACACCTCAGTTGACCCATTGGACTCAGAACGGACAGGGTCAAAGCTCACCGACCGCCTGGAAAATAATTTCAATACAATACAATCAGTCACTCTTTTCTTTGTTCCTTCCCCCCTCTTCTATCCCTACAATACCCTCTCAGCTGGAGATACGACGGGTACGGAGCGGAATATCTTTCAGAACGCTCACGAACAACTCGGCACCACTGCATTTACTTTCTTTGCGACACCCTCCGTCCTGTATCTCTTCCCTAGACCGCAATGCTACTCCGACATGGAGGCATTACTCGCAGAGATGCAATTCTGCTGCTCATAGGTGCTTCATCCATGCAACTGTGGACCCTGTTCTTCGCTCCGCAAATAGCACCTAGCGATCAGTCGATCGTGGTCAACACCCATGTGTCTCACCAGGATTCACCTCCCCCCGAAATCCTCACAAAGACAGCGACTGTCTTCCGAACAGCTCAAGTTCTCGACACTATAACTCAAAAAGAAACCCGAACTCAAACGGTAACCAGCACTGTCACCGCTCAGGCTGGTGTTGCAGCGTCTCGCCCAACCTCCAATGCAATTGGACCACACAGCAAACTACCACGTACAAAGCTACTCGCCCACGCGCCTGGATGGACCTTGTTCAAGGACCTCTACATGTCCAATGGGACCATATTCATTGTCGCAGACGAGTCTGAACGCATGAAGTTCCCAGACATCCGGATGATGACCAGCACAGGTTTGGAAGCTGAGAACACGCCAGAGAACATTGCTGCTCGAGAACCCACAACGCAAGATATGTCGTTCATTAGCTACAGGGAAGCAATGGCACGCTGGGGAGCACCCGACAAGCATTCTACCAACAGGGTTTGGACAGTAGAGGGCAACTCGGTGTGTATACGCAGCTGGCTCTCAGCTGGTGACTAGACTGATTATAATCTCCCTTCCAGGTGCTCTTCAACGACCCCAGGCAGTTCTTACGACACTACTACCACTTCGTCGCGGAACTCTGGTTTGGTGCTCAAGCATTCTGGCATGGCGCGTTTTCCCAACCTGTGCCCACATCAAAGACATCCAGCGACTCACCTCACTTCTCAACCGAGCACCCACCAGCCCCTCCCATTCACCGAGCTATCTTTATCCATTCTGATGCTGATGGCTGGAGAGACGACCCTGGTTTCAATTCTTACTTCCTACGCGCTGCTCTTCCCTCTCTAACTGTGGAGCACCAAGACGACTGGTACGACCGCGTTCTGGCAACTCGCCCCAAGCCCGGTCATCCCGAGCAACGCGCATGGCATTTCCCCATCGTCCTCTTCACCGATCGCAGCGCAGCTCATCGTGGCCCCATCTGCGGTTCTCAGACCCAGCGAACAGCAGCTGAAGCATGGGACTATATGCGTACTAAGGGCAAGCTGCGCGGACTGCACGTCGGAGGATGGTGGGCCCCTATCCGAGAAGCCATCTGGAGATTTGCGGGTGCTGAAGCTGGGTTCAAGAGCTTGACACTTGCTGAGCAAAACCCTAATCAGACACCTATGGGCTTAAACCCGCCGGTTCCTGGCATCAATGCGAAGGTCGACAAGAAGAAGATCATTGACGTGGACAGCGAGAATCAGAAGCTGCTCCCAGTGCCAGACAAGATCATCATTAATTACATTAGTCGACAGGGAACGAGGAGAAGGAAGTTGATTTTTGAGGATCATGATGGCATGGTTGAGGCTTTGGAGGCGTTGGTGGAGCGGAAGAACAAGGAGAGAGAACTGGCTATGGTTACCCCTGCTGGTGAATATGAGCGACGTGATGACTCGGAACTTCCAGAATGGGAGTTCAACGAAATCAATGCGGAGAGATTGACAAAGGACCAACAAATTCAAATTGCGGCTGAAAGCACAGTGCGTCTTTTTATATATTTCGGTTCTATGCGTTGCTTCACTAATCATTTACCTTTTAGTTCATGCTTGGTGTCCACGGGAATGGCTTAACGCACTTGGTGTTCATGGAACCTAACCGCTACTCCACTGTCATTGAAATATTCTATCCAGGAGGCTTTGCTCATGATTATCAATGGACTTCGCGGGCGTTGGGAATGTCACATTTCGCTGTTTGGAATGATACGTGAGTGCACCATGCAGGCAACCTGTCATTTTCGATTGTTTCATTCATGTTTGATCTAGCCATCACACGTACCCCAACAAGCCGAAAGTCGAATACCCCGAAGGCTTCCAGGGAAATGAAATCCCCGTCCACGGTCCTACGATCGCCCAACTCATCGAGGATCGTGTTGATGGCAAGCTCTGACCAGGCTGGCATTGCTACTTTTCGCAGGGATGTTGATCAGAACCTGCTCTTGCCCCCTGATGCTATGGATACGGATACGCCCTCGACCAACATCTTTATCGCTCATTTATTCAGGAATATACCACAAAAGGCCCTAGCACTGGGTAACATTATGGCGACGTGTTTCTCCTTGGCCAATAATTTTACCCCTATCGGAATAGTATCCCGCACTACCTCACTTCCAGCATCTTCCTTTTAATCTCGCTTCACCTTCTTATGCTATAATGTGATCCACTGCTGTATGTTTTTCTTGGTTACTGTTCAACTTTTCTGGAGTGATGATTTTACTTTCCTGTCATCTCTTCCTGTAGTTCCTCTAAATTTATCATTCATAAATGCATAACGTTGTACAAGACTTGCCTCAATTTCAACGCTCATTGACTCCTGGCCTTGATGTCCCCCGATTTTAGAGCCGAACGAGAATAGGTGCTAGCTTTGCGGTAGCAGCGTTGTTGGCCCCCGTTGATCTTTACCATTTCTGGCGGACAATGAAGGATGGCTTTCATCTCGACAATGCATAAATACCCTCCGTGTCATCGACTTTACAACTCCCCACATTTTCGCCCCCAACACACAACCAACTGTTCGCAGCAGTATTTTTTTAGATCAGCAAACCTTCACCAAAACGCCTGGCACGTTCTACTATTACTGTCAGGTTACAACTAAACGCTATGCTCAACATGGTCTCCTACCCCCGTAATGTCAGCTTCAGTTTTTGAATGCTCTTTATCCTTTTGAAACGCTTATCTGTTGACTTAACTACAGAGCCCACACAGTGAACGAATCGGGGGTGACACTACTCTAGAGTTCCTTCGAGTGATCGCGCATACATACAACGCCGCAACATTGCCATGAAACATTCTCATAAAACCGGAGACGATCATGGGCCAAACGCCGCATCGGCATTTCCCAACGAGCCGCAGCGTGTAAGCATTTTAATGACATGCCTCATGGCCTAAAGTTATATTATTGACACACCTTCGTCGTGCCGTTTTGGGCTACTTTAGCAGCTGAGGTCCTACCTGGAGCAAAGAAACCTCGCCTCTCCTCCCCCTCCACTCCCTTCTCCATCACCATCTCCTTGTGTGTCCCAGGTGAGTTATACTAATCCATTTTCCCGGAACAGAAGCCAATTAACTTCTTCTTGTCAAGGACACTTTAATGGAACACTCCGAATATAATGACTCTCAAGTAACACTAAGACCTCCACCCACAGCGAACAAAAGATGGCGCGTCAAGGTCAAGGGTCTGCTCATTCCTCATGTTAACACGTCCCCGAAGACTCGCAGCGCCCCTACGTCTCCGAGTGTATCATCACGATGGCGTATCAGTCGCGACTTTAGTTCGAAGCGCAAGTCGTTGACGCAAGCTGTGGATATCCCAAGTGCTGTTCCTGCGTCAAGTGCTAGATCAAGCGGAGCATTCGACTTTTTCTTGGAGAGCCCTCCTGTTGAGAAAGACGATGAATATGACACCCCACCATCGTCACCTGGTACACCTATTTCCCCTCCCATCTCACCTCGAACCAAACGCCGTCCCCTAAAAGTATCAACTACCGTCGTACTTCGTCGCGAAGTCGAGAGGTCAAAGACGCCTATCACACCCTCCAGGTCAGCCTCGAAAAGGCAGCGCAAGTCAATCCTCCTCCCAGACGAAGACATCTGGGTGAAGGCTATCCAAATGACACCTGCTACGCCTACGCCCACCTCACCGATGACGTTGTCTCGCTCCTCGGTAAATGTGGACTCCGGCTCCATCACAGCCAATTTGCCACAACGCATCGATCGCCCGGTTGACCACGTTGCACGGCAGCATGCTTCTTTGTGGACCCTTGTGTTCCTAACTGGAGCTGGATATCTTATGGTGGCGATGTTGGTGACGCTATGTGTGATTGTGGGTATTTACAGAGGTGCGAATCGTGGTGCGACAGAGTTGGTGAGCTGTGTTCGGGATTATAGGGATAGGAAGAGGGCTGTTGAGGTGAAGGGAGGATGAACACTTTGCAGCCACATCTGTGCTACGTCTTTGTATGAAATTCTTTTCGCTTTCGGATTGGTAACCTTATTCTTTTCATGTATACCACATACCATTCATGTATATCACCCACAACAGCCATTCATTCGTACTATACTACTGCCAGTGTAACATACTTTTAATGCAGGGTTTTGGATTTACTTGGGGAAATTTGGGATATGCCTATTTTACCCTACTCTTTTTTTCAATGAAATTATGATGTGCGACTTCATTAGAGATTCGATGTCGACGAGCTCAATTTCAGGCTCGTTAAATTTAAATTGAAAGATAATTTTATCGTAAATGCATGAGGCTCAACTTGAACTCATCGACCTGGATGATCATGAAGTCTGTTCAGAAGCCCCTGATGCGGAAGCAAATCACGGAACGGAGGAAGACTGTTGTCCACCATCCCCCGACACAAACAATTTAATCATGCAACCTCATCCCCGTCATCGCAGATCCCTATCTTCAACCAAATCCTCATCTCTCTTCATTAATCTTATCAGTCCGAATCCATATACACTTACAAGGAATGTCAGACCCATCAAGCGGCTCAACGCAAGAGGGCAACGGAGGGCAGGGCAGAGGTGGTCCTCGTGGACGAGGTAAATCAAGAGGTGGGCTGGGCAAATACCTCCGTGCTCGTGGTCGTGGAGGGAGGGGTAGGCCAGCTGAATTTGGGACTCGGCTATTACTTGAAGGAGAGGGGAAGCAGGAGCTGGACGAAGAGGAAGAAGCAGAACTGAAGCAAGAGCTGGCGGCGAAGTATGGTAGGCGAGGTCTTGGGACGAACGCAGATCGCTATAAGGAGGAGGAACCAGAGCTGGATTCTGATGGTAGGTATTGAATTAAGCGCTTATCAAGAAGGGAACCAGGGTTTTAATTAACGGGATTTATTATCAGGTGAAGCCATCGTTGAGCCTGAAGTCGATTTGTCCACATTCCTCGAGAAGCAGAGGATAGCAGAGGATATTGGGCCTGTGGCATCAGCGAAAGAGAAAAAAGATTACGACGAAAATGATGTCGACACTTCAATATCTCACATGCTCGCCTCTAGAGGAATTTCTAAGCCCATCGTGCCTCAGAAGGGCAAAGTGGAGGTAATCGAATGGGACGAAAAACTGGATGAAATGACTAGAGAGAAAAAGGCTGCTGAGGCCACTTGGGGTTCGTATGACTACTATGCTTGTAGTATCACCTTGACTAACCTGACAATCGATGAATAGATCTCAAGACCCGGTTTAGAGCCAAATCTGAAAAACTAAAAACCAAACCCGTCACTCCAGCGTCCGCATCTTCTAGGTCCAAAAAGTTAGGCAAGTGACAAACCCAACAATGCACGTTGTCATAATTCTGCATGACTCACGTAGACTCTTCCTTTTATTTATTATTGATTCTTTATAGAACTCCAAGAGGCACCTGCTCTGCCTTTACCAGACGGAACATTGCCGAAACCGAAATCGCAGATGGAAGATATGGAGGATTTTCTGGATGATCTCCTGACGTGAGATCCAGGGTTTTGACTCACATCTAAGGGATATACTTCGGAACATTTCCTCCTACAATCACATCGCTACCAACCCGTAGATCTGTGGCTTCATATACGGAAATGCCCTCTTCCTGGCCGGAAGTGACTCGATCATCCACGCAGATATGTATACTCCGTTTTAGGAGTCTGGCGTGCCATACAACTTACGCCCGGCGAGAGCTTCATGCAGCTCCATTTGCTCGTTGTGGTCAGATTTTCTGCTAACTTTCCAGGCGCTCTTGCTTTCCAGCTTTGATCAACGGCATCACAATATAGTTGAAATAATGTACAGTTATTTTTATTGTTTGAACGCAGTTCAGGTACTACATGAAATAATACTGTAGATCAGGGAAAAGGGACCAATGATTAGGCGTTATGTCCACAATCAGCTAGCTGGGAGCGGGACAAAAAGTTATTTCTGTTGGTTAGAGACGAGAGTAATAGTAAAAGAGAGTGACGTGTCCTGACGACTGAGCGTGGACGAAGAGTACGATGTAAAAGACCAAGGGTGCGAGGATTAATAATAATACAGATGTGCGGATGAAGGAGTCCAAGAAAAAAGGTGAAACCATCTAGTTATGGGTCCTTTGGGGAATGTTTAGGCATTTCTTGAAGATAGAGAATGTAAGCGTTGAGATTGACGTGAGACGTGAAGACGTCCGTTGGCGTGGATATGTGACAGGCGAAAGTCGTGGGCGGTGGTATGATGTGTGAAGGCGATCAGTCCAGGTTGTTGGTTGAGAAACGAAAAAAAAAAAAAAAAAAGAGCAAATGTGCAATATGGCAAGAGAAAAACAGGGACCGGGACTAGAAAGATGCTGATGATGCCGACGAGGAAGATATAAGGAACAAAATCAAACCATGCCATCCACCGATGCTTGCTTTTGGATGGTGACGAAAACGGCACCATTGTTGACGCCCAACATCCTAGCGCGTCGCGGAGGAGTCAGCGATAGTGAAGTTAAAGGGAGCAGGGAGGGCTTTGAAGGGTCTGAGGGAACCTCGATGGGTTCTGAGATGCTCAAAGGCACATCTCGTGGTAGCCTTCGTGGTGGCGGAGGGAGGCTGGCAAGATTGGGTGAGAGGGGGACAGGTGGAGAGCAGGGAGGAGCAGGGTAGTACGAGCGCGTTGAAACGCTAGCAACATCCGAGTTCTCGCCTTCTTCGATGCTGTGGAGGTAGGAAGATGTTGACGCCTTTCTGGAGAGGTCATGAGATTGACCTGGATCCACGTTCATTTCCAAGTCCAAGTCAAGATCCAATCTAATAGGAACGCCAATGAGATCTGCCTGTGATGGCAGGTGGGCGTAATACGACGGAGCTGGGTCAGGGTAGACTTCAGCATGAGTTGTTGAAGAGAATGTGCTCTTGCGGTCTTGTTCTTCTTGAGCTTCTGTTGCCTTGAATTTCTTTTGACCGCCGCTAAAGCTGTAACCAGCATTTGTAGGTGATGGTGCCAACGTAGCGCTAGAGCAGTTGGAGAAGTGCGAGACGGTCGCACTAGGGGGTGGGGGAGTCCAATTATAACTGTCCTTGGATTTAGTGGGGGTAAAGCCCGACATGGTTGTGTCCGTGGTTGATGTGGGTGCCTTTTGCTTCTTCCAGTGCCTAAAGAAAGGATCAGAGTTTTGACGATGATGAAGAGACAAAAAAAAAACGTACCCTAGAGAAATGCCTTGGCCAGCCTTCAAAGATTTGAGCCCGCTTGGTTTGGGCTTGATACCGAAAAGCTTCATGATACCCGAGAAAGCGAGCTTATAGTGCTTCTGAGCCTCCGTCGCAAAACCGAATAGAGCGAAAAACATGAAAGCGCAAACAACGGGAAGCCACCTTGTGAGTTCGACGGCAGTGTGGAAATCAGTGTTGTTGTACCAGTAAACAGTCGGGACTAGGCCAACGCGACTGAAGTTGTAGTGTGTGTCCTCCCAAGAAATCCAGGGGGCAAGACCAACACCTTTGTTACCGCTATATACCGAGTAGATTCCCAAAGGTAGCGTGCACAGAACATCAACAAGTGCCAGGAGGATCAGACGCATATATCGGCTCATGCTCATGGCATTATGAGAAGTGACGATTTGGTTGAATTGAAGACGACGCTTCCAGAATGAACGCAAAGTCATGGCTGGAAAGCGAGTCAGCAGCTGAACATTGCTAAGGACCGGAAGCAGGAATTACCAGAGAAGCAGGCCGACAAGAAGCCAAGGACGATGGGCCACATAAAATAAATGAAATAGGCGGGGAGGGTATTGTAGACCGCAGGATAGCAGCCAATGTCCTCCAGGATATCGAAGCGGTGACCTTGAACGATGTAGTCTAAATTCGAGTTAGTCAGGTTCAAATGTAAAATAATTGACTAGGTTGACTCACGAAGAATCATAATGAGAGTAGGAATCCCCAAAGCGATGGCCAAGTCCATTATAATCATGCGACGTTTCTGAGAAGGACATTAGCGAGATCCAGGCGAGGTAAGATTGCGTCTTACATCGTCCCGAGTAATTGACACAGTATTTCCAGAAGTTAGGTAGTAAAGCCTCCGACTGATACATAATGTAGCAGCTGGTATTCCGACACTAACACCGATAATGATCTTGGATGCTATGTTGAAAATAAGTCAGTATACACGACGCAACCAAGTTAAATGTGGTACGCACAGATATCGCACCAGACTGGTGAAGAATTTCTAAGATTATCTCTCCATACAACAGAGTTAATGAAGCCACAGAAGCAAGCAATTCCTGTCCAAAACATGAAAGCAACTGTGCCGGAATTCCATGCTTGGATATGCCATGGCAATGGAATAAGACAGAGAACGAAGCCAATGCAGGAGAGAACTGGGTAGAGAGGGTAAGTTGGATCGTTTACAACTATCATGGCGGATGAAGGGGAGGGGAGAAGGAGCGAATGTAAGAGAGAATATTTGCACTTGACTCCATCCTGTTTTCTTTATTACTGAGTCTTTGATGATCACCGACAATGAAGTCGAACCTGAACGTCGGTTAGTACGACAATGGCACAATGGATAACCGTGACATTGTATGTCACGTACGTGACGCGTTACCATTGTCTGCTTTCACCCCTGAGAACTCAGAGAAGGTCTGACAACTGCTGACGATGCGCTGTTTCCTTAACCCGTGAAAAATGTACGGATATGGCCAAATTAAAAGACCGAGCACCAAACGGGGACTTTAGATACTTGCAAGCCAAAGAGATAGCGAAGGTACAAAGAGTATAAAGAATGACGCCCCTTTATCAGGATGCTGCAAATTTCGTTCTTTCGTTTCCACCAATTTGCATAGGCAATCTTGCGACACCTCTAATTTTTATCCTTCGGACAACACGAGACAATTCTTTAGCGCTACCCATCTGATACACTCGACACGCATATACAAGATGGATACATTCACAACTTTTAACTTTTCGGATGATGAACACGACACCCTTTGTGTCGAAGTTGATGCTCCTATTCTGGAGTTTGAACAGTTAGGAGATTTTATTCCTATCGACGAGGACTCGCCAGATCGCCGAATTATTATGTGGTGTACCATCGCGTAAGTTTCCTTTGACGGTCCGTTAATCGTTTCTGGGCTCTAACCGCTCCGATCATAGCTAGATACCAACATTGAAACAACTCATTGCTCATACCATTAAGATTGAGACTTTTTGCAGGTTACTGAAGCTCAATTTTTCATCCTATCTGGACATTTCTAAACGACTGTTTTGTTTCTAGCATTAATCTTCTGTGTTTCCTCTCTCACGTATACTTATACGACTTCCACTCTCTCGTCTGTACGACCTTATCCGAGTCACCACACCCGTTAAACATACCCAGTGTACGATGTATTTTGTATTTTTTTTTCTCTATCGAAGCTTTTAAGGCTTCCCTTTCTGATGTACTGGAATACAGTTCCCTTCCTCTCCTTAAATGATTTGCATAGCACAAATAGTTGTAGCGTTTTGTATTTTTACTCCAAGCCAATTCCAGAAGTACTCCTCATATGTCTATATCCTAAATGAAGACAAATCGCTTATCGCAATTTTTTCTGCCTTTTGAGTACAAAGAACGTAAAGATCCAAGCAAAAACTTTGTGTATCCACGACTTTGACACAGAGCAAACACGGAGCAAGCGCCCGATGAGCGGCTCAGCCATCTTTGTTTACCAAACAAATAACTCCGTGGGAATAACACTGCCATTGTCCGAGTCCAAGTTCGAGCCACTTGTTTGCCTTCCCCTTCATTGTTTGCACCTCATCCATTGACTACATCATTCGAAGGAGATAAAGTTCTCTCAGTGTGTCAAACATATACCCGTCCCAAGATGCGTGGCTTCCACAACTGCTGATTTCGACAGATACTGTCAATCGAGTTCCAGTACATGTGGATGGATGGTCATAAAACATGAAAAACACTCAGCGACATTCTAAGACGAGGAATATTGTGCGAGTTTTGGTTTCTTTTTGAATATCGAACATTGACAACGCGTATGTAACGATCATCTTCACCCGTTTTCTCGTTTGAACATCGGTCCTATTCTGATGTTGTGAGTGACAATCTGGACTATTTGGGCGATATTAGGCTTTCTGTATCTTTTCCAAATTAATTCCCAGGGAAAGCATGTAATGTAACCTTAGAGTAAGGTTATGAAATCTATCCTGTAAGGTTGGAGAGCACAGCTTGGCCGGAATGCATGATGCTTCGAGAACTCAGTGAACCGTGAAGCCGATTAGCCGACATAGGTCACTCAGACCCATCCGGTACAACCATAGAACGAAATAGGTATAATTTGCACAAATTATGGAAAATATACAGTATTCTAAATTGTTATGTGATATTCAGGGTCAGATGGAGCAAATTTGATCTTATCGGATCTTATCTTCACAGCCGAGCAACAATGGACAATGGACAATGGCCTACTCTTCCTTCCCATCAGACGCCGCGCACTCTGATGATTGGACGACTTCCAGCATTGTACAACGCTTGTGTCTTACCAATCATTTTCCGAATTAGGCTTCACCCAAGGTATAAAAGGTCGAGTGGCACTGGGAATTCCGGCACTTTCTCAAGTCGAGCTAACCTCACCCCATCTGCGAACCCAACCTTTGCAAACTCTCGCTCACCACCGATAACTTACAACTTACCACCAATAACTTGATTCAATTACCTCGCAATGCACCAATTCGAACAATCAATCGCCCCCTCATCACCAGCGACGAGTTCCTCGTCAGACATGTTCTTTACACTCGATAATTTCGAGGCAGAGTTCGATGGCGTTCTGTTCTCAGTCGATACTCCACTATCATCACTCACGACTCAGGAGTTCCAGTCGTCATCATCATCCGACTGGACCTCAAACGCGCCTCCTGCAGATCAGGAGCGTTATTGTGGAGGCTCACAGACGGCCTGGTGTATTATCGCCTAAATGTAAGCGTATTGTTTCCTCGAAGGTCGCATAACATGAGTCTAACATGCTCTTCTTTCCTCCCAGACTTCCTAGCCCATTTAAATAAATATTTATACGGCATGGTGCCTGCGTCAGGCGGACGCGTTTTCATCTCTGCACACATTATTTTTCAATTTTTTTTATTTCTTTCGTTTCTCTGTTCATGTCCATCCTTTTGCTTTGAGAGCATTCTCCTCATCCTCATCACTTTATCATGACCTATAACGACATTTCTGTCTCCTCTTGGTACCCACATTACACTATCATCAAGCCTCTCTCCTTAACACCTCAGGGGTTAACTGTATCAATCATTTCGTCAGAAAGCATACGTAGTAGATCTACATGTAACAACCCATCGGATGGAGACCCAAACGCATAACGCGTCGCAGTAGCATTTCTCTAATATTATTTGATCTGGTTATCAAAATTTATCTTGAAAAACACGTCTGGCTTGCTTGAACCTGCGTATCATTCGAAGAGATTGAGCGTAGTAACTACGTTTTGAGGGAATCCACTGGGTGAATTAGGTGGACATGGAAAGATGGACTCTTCTTTGACTTGTTGATAGAGAATGTAAGCCAAATAAGACTTGATTCCCAAAGCTCAAAGGGAGTTCAAAATTCAATCAGCATTCACGATGTGTCATTGTGTGCTGAATAGGACAATGGTGGACATGTGATCGCGATGAACAATGACAATGTTGCCAAACATGACCAAGCAACTTCTCATCGAGTTCTCGCCGCACATCGTCGAATAACTTCAACTGGATTTGGCATGGGCAATATTGTTGTATCTACTAGAGAGCTAGCCCAGAAAATAATCCTAAGTATATCTATTACGCTTTTTCAGTTATACCCTTCGCTGTATTGCCCACTCAAAAGTAACGCCCTTGGAGTAACAACACTTGGTCATCAGACTCGAACTGAGGAAATTTGGAGGAAATCGAGGGTAAATGACGATCTCCGAAACTTAACGAGACTCTTGGGTCTTGATGCTGAACATTTTAAGGGCTATTGTTCTCCAGCTCCCAAGCAGAAAGAAGTCGGAAACGGTTCGATTGCTTCTGGGACTCGAATCCCCATCTGAGAATACCACTGAACGGTAGTCTCTCAAGTATAGCACCACTGCACTTCCAACCCTGCGAGTGGCGATTAACTTCACCACTCTGGCTATCTTCTGATAACTTGGGGGTAGATTAAGGGCTCCTATGCGCTTGTTCTGCTGAAAGTTTTTCCTGACCTCAGTCTTAATGCACACCCAACATATAGCAACTTGAAAGCGTCCCTACTCACAGTTCTGTCATTTCTAGAGAAAGGCCTACGCAAAAAAGATACTAAAGATACGCCTGACGGTTTACCTGGATTAAAAGGAAGAAGAACTGAAATAGAAGTAAATATAGAAATTGAGAGGAATGAGGCGAACAACCCAGTGGGGGGGTCACAGGTGCCATTACCTGTATCGGACGTCGCGGTGCCACTATGCGTTGAACGCCAACACCGGGTCTCTGGGTCTTCTCCTGGCCCGCTAGAGTCTGGTTCAGGGCCTTGCCAGTCATAACAAAAAACATGACTTGATGCAGCGCTTACTTCAATTCGATGCGACACGCTGATACACTGAGCGCCAAGTTGCGACTTCAGCAAATCATGAGTGTTTGGAACAAATGTCTTCGCAGTTCGGAAAGCAGCCTCAAAAAAAGTTTCAGAAAGATCAACAAAAAGTATGATACGAACCACATTATTTCTCGTACAAGTACATTCGATTGTTCTGGCTTTGTACAGGTAGAGCAAAATATAATGTATGATATACATCAAAACTTCAAGTAACTTTACTAGACAACTTCAACGTCGCCATCACAAGGTGATTCAGGAACCTGGAATCTCAAGTTATGGGAGCGCGAAAGCGGGATATCTTGATCAGTATTTTTGAAGGTATTCACCGCTATGGCTGGAGTAGGGTTCCGAAAAGCAATTGGCGCTCGTGCTCCAAGCTCCTGGGTTGCGATCAACCTGCTCGTAGCAATCTGATTCTCGCGATAGATTCCAAATTTCGTATTTCGAAATACGCGACAGGCCATGATGTTCATTACAGCAACGTTTGGTGGTGAAAACATTGCCCTATAGCTCGGAGGTACGTCCGGGATGTAGAGGGTAATTACAGATGTGAGCGTGATAAAAACGGTAGTGGTCCTGTCATAGGCAATGCGAACTATGTGTTATATATCTTAGAGGACAGAAACGAGACTCACAAATAATAGACTTGACCATCTTGAAGCAACGCCTTTGAGAAAGCGGGTAAATAGTCACCGAACAACAGCGCCTTGAGGCCTGTCCGAAGGTTGTAATCAATGTGGGTGTTCCCCATTAGCCTTCGTGTAATGGCTGAGAAAACAAGTGTGTCGAACACTAGAGGCGCAAGTGCCGCAGAAGCCACGTAGTTGTCTATTTTTGAGACGATGCAATACCGAGTTGGCCCAATGTTCAGACCTGCCATTCCAATTAGCGGCGTCAGCGAAGCGGCAAGGACTATTGTCCAGATGGAGGTAAAGAAGCCGACAATGATTGGATTGCGATCATAAATACAGTGATCCACCGGTCCTTGGCACACCACCACTCCTTGGCACAAGTCTCATATCTCGACAATTGCTGCCTCGATAACTCTGAAAATTTGCAAGAATATACCTTAGCGCTCCGAAAGTATGCTCTCAAAATTATGAGCTGGTGGGTCAACTAGAAGGGGATGAATATTCGTTGTTTCAAGGAATGGGTTTTGTGTCATTTTTGATTAACTGCAGCATAACTGGACCCCCAGAAAAAAGTTTATTCTTTTTTTTTCAGAATCTCATATAAATAATTTAAATCTATACCTATGCAAGAAATCAAAGCAAACGAGCAAAATTTGGGTGTGCAGTGTGTCAATTACAATTGGCTGTGCCAAGGACCGGTGGATCACTGTAGCTCTCACACGCAGGAAGAAAAGAAAAGATGTTGACGGTAGAGCCATTGCGAAGGTGATGCTCAGTATTTTTTGGAATCGCCCACAGTTTAACGTGATAGAAGCAGCTGTCAATGCCAAACCAATTAATATATCAATTTGAGCATATAAACGCACAGGGATGCTGAACTGACTGTCGAAGATTGCCGTAGCAAGTACGTACTGCAAACATGCCAATCTATTGTGCCAATTCTGTCAAAATTGCGTTTGCGGTCAAAAGATTGATTACATACCGTGAAAAGAAGTAGGCATTTGTTGGTAGTCGCACATTGAACTTCGTGAGTAGCTTGTAATCGTCGCGGAGATTATGCAGCATCTCCCAAATCAATACCTTCACATTGGAACCTGTGGTCAGCAGCATGGTCGCTCCTGGTGTTAGCATAAACATACCGCGCACGTGCCAACGGCAATATAGTGAGAGATAGAGGCCTGGTACGCAACACCTTCAGGTAAGAAGGCCATCGGCGTTAGAGGATTTGGTACCGCGATCGCGTTGACATCCATCGTGGTGAACAAGACTTGACCGACAGGCTGCAGGAAAGAAGGCGTGGAGAAAAGCTCTCTACCAGAACCTGTCATTTAATATATACCTGTGTCCACTCCGTCTGTCCCTATCCAGGTTGTATACAGATGCCCATGTTTGGCCTTCGGTCCATGACAGATACTTATGAGGCTGTTCTCCTCCGAAGCCAACGGTAAACAACTGAATGGTGAAGCACTCATGTTAGGTACTTAACAGCAAGCACTCAGACAAAAAAAAAAAAGTGACATTGCCCGATCTGTAAAAGGCAGTGGTGATTCCCAATCGTTAATAAGAACAACAGCAGAAAGGGCGCTTTTAAGAGGGACGGCGGAAGGGGTGTGATGGAGGATTTGAATCAGTAACGTCGACTTCTGTCTCAAACTTCAAACGTTGGCATATAGCTAATATCAGGGCACAGGTAATGACAGTGCATGTTGCAGAGTAGGTGCTGAAGTGCAGTTAAAGCTGCAATGTCGTACCGTGCCTCGCAGACTGCAGTGGCCTGTTGCAAGCCAGATTCACTGCCAGCAGCAAGATAAGGACAGCCGCTCAGCGGATGAAGTACATTGTAAGAATAGTCTATATGTATGATATATGTATGTCTTGCTATGCTCTGTTTTATACTGCGTACGACCACAATAAACCGGGATTTAACCAGCTGCTCGATGCGCTGTCACATGTCAAGTGCTTTCAGTAATTGCATAGAGACTCTCTCACACTAGCTATTCGACGGGAAGCAGATAACTATCAAGCGTTAGATTCCCTCCACTCCAAAAATTCCAAGTTTCTCTGGGAGGAGATGCTTACGCAAGGCGTTTGTTGACCTAACAAGTCGGCGTTGTTCAGGTAAGTGGGAGAGAGCACTCGGTACGAAATGTATCGGCTGTGTATTGCTTGCCAGGGCTTTTCGTTTCGAGCTTTATTAAACATCCTGTGTATTTAATGTGAAGCTTCAAGGTGCCTCATCCGTGTCACCTTGAATCACACCTCCTTGGGACGATCATCGACGATACGCTTCTCTCGGCGTTCTGCAAGTGACTTTTGGGTCTTTTTCACCTACATTGATAAGCATATTGAGGCTTCCAGTTAAACCATCAGCAGGTGGGTTATTTAAATTGGTAGATCAATGCATCTCCATGTTTTGCGACTGAAGCATGTCATATACGTACCTTATTTAGTTGCCGGATTTCTGCAACAACACACAAAATCTTGAGCAGGTATGTCTTTCTGTTTGATTCTCATCATCCCCGAGTTGCCTTTGACTCCTGGAAGATGCGTAGTGACGAGATCGAGTACATGTGTTTACTCGTGCCTGCATCCGGGATTCCGTCCTGCTTTAACTGTTTCATTGCGGGCGCCTGAGGAGGTGCTCAATTCAATGCACGGCGCAATTCTAAATTAACCCATCATGTTGACCTGGTACCGTAAAATCTCTTGGTAGAAATAAATAACACAAATTTTTTCCATGAAGCACTTGGATATTATGGAACTCTTGTGGAATATATGTTCGAGAACCGACATCGCCTCCTCCTTCCCTGCAATTCCGTCGCAGGCGCTGACCGTGTGATAACAATGATACCTATTTTGGTCTGGAACCCCCGATGGAGGATGACGCGGCTGGGCAGATTCTGGATGTTCCACGAACTTGTGTTAAAACCTCTTTTTTGAAAGTATTCCGGATATATATGCATATAATAAGTGGCTTCAAGTCACATTTATCTTCCATAGAATGCTGGAACTTTGTCTTTTCGTTTCGAACGCCGGATCTCATCTGGGGGCTTATCTCGCCGGGGAGGGAACAATGGAGTCAAAGTCTGCAAAGCAACAATTCAAGTTATCCCGGCCACCAAGCCAGTTCACAGCGATTCAGCTGAGAATTCTCGACTCCATTGAATTAATCCCAACTGGGAAGACACGAAATATATATAAGAGGCGAGTGGCGCACAATAAGCTCTTGAAATTCACCTCGTTCGAATTCCTGCCTCCATCACACTTGCGAAACCTCACTCTTGTGAAAGCTCAACTATTCACTTTAAACACCTCATTACCAAGCACCACCATGCAAATCATACAGCGAGAGTCAAATCCGCCCTCCTCCCCGTCACTGACGAGTCCCTCGTCTGACATTTTCTTCAGTGTCGACAACTTCGACGCAGAGTTCGACGCGGTGCTATTCTCCGTCGACGCGCCTTCATTATCAGCATCCGGCTGCTCACCATCACCGACTCCCAGGTCTGAACCCTATTTTGAGGCCACCCCAGTGGACGAGGAGCAATACAGGGGACCACTGATTTCAACATTCTGCGTTATTGCATAAAGTGACCAGTAAGCAACCTTGGCTTATATACAATTTTGGCGACGTTTCTAAAGCAGCCCTCTAGTCCCTTTATTTATTTTGGCACCGTGTCCGCATAAGGCGGGCCCATTTACTGTTTATATTGCATCTTCATACCTTTTCATTTTTTTTATTCCTTTCGTTTCTCCCCAAGTGTCTTCATGAAAGTGTCGTCGCTTGCTTTGGCAGCATGTTACCCATACAGACTCTCATTGGTCCCCTTTTACCTTTTCCTCTCATGGATCTATATACCCAGCCGTCCTCACAATTCCTCACAATTTCTGCTGGCCAGTCGACCAGGAAATACTCATTCCAATGGATTGATAGTCATGAACAGTTTATGTACTTGTGGTATCTCAACGGAAGAATACCCAATTTAGCACTTGCATGTTCCAAGCAGCTTCCATACTGTTGTTGTTGTTGTATGCAAGGTCTTCTGTCTTGTCTTTTTCAAACCAAGCGTTTGTGGACCTCTAGAAGCACTCGTCAGGAGTCAGGATTTATTTATCATAGGATATATAGGTATTCTAATCAATGTATTCTGTCCATAGCGATATACATAGTATAAAGACAATATAAATTATTTCTCCATCCTTCATGAATTCACAATGCAAATTATACCCTGGTGGATGACACGCATTTTCTTCGTATCATCGAGACAACATGATTGCAAGGATTAGAACCTCGGACTTTGAACAAGTCCACCTGGATGGTGTACAAACACAAACAGATTCGAACTGAGTTCACACTATATGCGGTGTTTTGTGATCCTAACAGTGAGAGGTTTTGCAACCCTGTCCTCCATTGTCCTATACGTCACCGATCCACCATTGTCCCTTGCCATAAGCCATCATGCGATAAGCATAATACTTGGAGCTGGCGACCATTGTTCTGATGCTGGGTTTTCATTTAAACTTAGGTCTCTGAATGCATCCAAAGTTATTTGTTTCTCCCATTGCTCAACAAGTTGCTACGCCAATGCCTTCTACTTCCCAGTACCCCCTGACTCTTCCTATGATGGGTAAGCTCGCTCGATTTCATCATTCGACGAGGCTGACTTGTTTTCCAACGAAAGTTGTGTCTCTCATTTTGCAGGTGGTGTTTTCGAATGCCAGTCCAGTACCCTCTCTCGTCAACCTGTCACCAGAAACTGATCAGGTATGTTCTTAGAGTGAATGGCACTGTATAAGATATTCAAATATTGTACTTATATTACAGATCGCGACACCTACAGCTCAGTACAATCTCTTTCGACGAGATATTCCGTCGACTGGCGATCTCGCACCCAGCTTCAGCCAACAATTGCAACCTTGGGACATCTCATGGCGCAACTGGCTACCCTACGTCATCCAGCTGCTCATCATCCTCGCCATCCTCGCCTGCGGCAAATGGGCAGAAACACGCATTCGAGCCATACAATCTGGATCTCGAGCACTACCCATCCCCAAGCTCCCTTCCTTTCCCCGTTTCAAAGTTTCTCAAGAGACGCTACTGCAAAGGATTCGTCGACCTAGCTGGTCGGCATTCTCGAGCTCCCGATAGAGCTGAGAGTCGTATGATATGTCAGATATGATGGTACTTATATTTTTATCGTTATTTAATAAGTAAAGTATGCTCTATATGTATTATGTGTACCTTGAACGTGGAGTAAAATATTTCTTGAACTTGAAAACGCGAAGTCAGCGTCGAAGCTGAGCTTAGAGTTTCTCAAGATTTGACTCTGTTGTGCTCGACGCTCGTCAAAGTTCTTAGTGAACAGACCTGAGATTTGCGCATGGAGTCTGCAGCTATTTTCAGCGACTTAAGTCAATTGAAATATATTCAATCTTTGCTGGGTATTAGAATTACACGGTATTTGCGTCATAAGAATGAAGGTATGTTGTATCGTAGGTAAACATGATCTAGAACGAAATGAGTGGGGCGTAGTAGTAATGAATTTAGTGCCTAGCACTATGAGAGAAAAAAGAAGGGAGGACGAAAGGTAGTAATAATTTAATCAAGAACAAGCCGTCCATGAGCGTGTTGAAATCAGAGTGTAAACCGTGACGATCGATTCGAGTAAGGTGATTCAGGCAAATGTACCCAGTGATTCGTGTTACCAGTACTCGTAGGCGATCCGTACACCGTCTCGGTAACGTCACTCGAAGCGAGCGAGCTACGAGATGCTGAAGAGTGTATCGATGCGGATTTTGTGGGCGATGTTGAGGGCTTCTGAGGGGCGTAGACGGGAAGTGTGCTCGAAGTGTCTTTAGAGCCGAGGGCGAATCCTTTGAGTCTTCAAACAAAGTCAGCAAAAATAATAAAACAGACGTAGGGAGAGATATGCTTACCGCATAGCGGGCTTCTTTGCAGGCGGTGTCGGTTTGAATCCGAATCGTTTGGCGACGGCCCAGAACGCGGCGCGATAACTTTTGCGAGCTTCATCAGCGAAGCCGAAGAATGCAAAGAAGATGAGGGCAGTGGCGATGGTGGACCAGCGCGTGAATTCGAATGTCGTCGAGACGATAGAGCTGGAGCGCCAAAGGGCAGCCGGGAACTTGTCCACGATATACCAGTCAAAATGGATATCTGACCAGCTCGTCCATGGGTATATAGGTTTGGAAGAGATGTTGAGGTAGAGACCGTAACTCGAGACTGGGATAGCAAAGAAGATTTCCACAGTTGCGAGAGCCATGAGGCGAAAGTAGCGGTTTACAGTGAGAGATGCATTTCTAGAGAGGAACTGGGCAAACTGAGCGCGGCGAATCATGAAAGCTCTGAGGGTGAGGACTAGATGGAGTCAGCACACTGTAGGTAACATGATGTATATGGGAAACTCACTGCAATAAACGGCAGAAATTAAACTGATAATGTTAGGCCATAAGAAAGACAGAGGATAGGCAGCTGGTGTGTTAACAGTGGTGGGATAGCAGCCAATTTGCTCGAATATGTCATATCGGTGGCCTTGAACGATGAATTCTAAAAGTGGGTCTTAGAGGAGATCCGAAGTACAACGAAAATGACGCACGAAGAGGCATTTGCAAGAAAGGAATTCCAAGCCCGATGGCCAGATCGATTACGACGGCCCGTCTTTTCTGATTATGGGTTCGAATCAAGATGGATAGGAAATAATAAATCGAGGCATACCTCGGTGTGTCCTAAACTGACTGATTGGCATGTCGCGATCTTGTACAGTCTTCTATTGATGCAGAGAGATGCAGCTGGAATAGCGACACCAATCGCAACCTGAAGTCGCGTAGCTAATGGAAAAAATGTGCGTCAGAAATGGAAGAATCCGAATCAAACATTTCTTTTTATTACTCACAGATATCGCACCACAGCACAGCGCGGTCGAGGATGTTATCGCGCCATATGATTGAATTGATGAACTGAATAAGGCAAGAAATTGCGGTCCATATCATGAAAAGACAAGTTCCAGAATTCCATGCCGTCAAGTGCCATGGTAGAGGGATGAGGACGAGGACGAAGGCTATGAAGGCGAAGATGGGAAAGGCGGGGTAGGTAGGATCCATGACGAGGGCAGAGAGGGCGTAGTCAGATAGCAGGTCGAAAGGAAAAATATGGGTAAGGAAGCCATTGGTCTTATGGGTGGCTTCAGTTTGGACGCAGTGAAAGGCCGAACAATGGACTTTGTTGAAGGTTTGAACAATGAGCGTGACGCACAATGGTGTGACAGAGGGCACAACTGGGAACAATGAGCGTTATACGATTACTAATATCAATTTATACATATATGTCACATAATTTTCCAGATAAGTACATATTTGGCTTTCTTTGTACACTCCTAAGCGCGATAGCCTCCAAAACATTTGTGCTTGGCTACTTGTTCTTGTAAGTCGAGAGGTTCCAGAAGAAGAGTCAACGACAGTCAGAGACTCCATTAGGAATAATTGAATGCTAAGCTGGCGAATCAGAGACTTTATTGGGACTTTCCATTGATTTTGCTCATTGTTCCCTGGTTCCGGTTAAACCTCGGATTTTGTCTAGTGGCCAGGTATAAAAGGGCGTTGTCTTCCCTTTGAGCCCCTTAACTCGCCAGTACCCCAACCAGCAGTCTAGGCCACCTAACAAACATTTTTGCGATCTCTACCCACACGCCCAACCACTTAAACTTTGCACAATCATCGCTATGGACCAATTCACAGACATTTTCTCCACCGAGCTACTCATCGAGTTCAGTGAGGACGATAGGTCCCCACAGCAATCTTCCTCAACAATGCCAGAGTCATCAGTACCAGTAGACTCAGACAGGCCAGTCCAACAGGGCTATGGCATGTATTGCGTTATTGCATGAGGTACTTCGCGATCATTTAACTTATTTATGCTATGTTCTAATCAGCCAGTCCACAACTCACCATCACGATCTTACGTTCTGCGCCACAATACTTATGCACACCGGGCGTATCTACAACTTTCTTCTCATATTTACCATACCAAACGCGCTGCGACGCAGCTCAATACCCGGTTTTCCGTCTTTGTTCTTCCTGGATCTGATTTCGTTCTTCTACCTTCACCCGGTTCTTTTGTCTCGACGACCGGCTCCCATTTTTTTCATATTATTGCATATTTATTCACCACGGAATTTACAATCGATTGACTGCAATCATAATGATTGACATGTCCCAAGCCTTATTTACGATACCAAGCCCTTCATTGCGACACATTCCTTTCAATCCTCATGTTTGTTCCTCTCCCTCACTTCTTCCACCTCTCATTCTACCATACTTTCGTCTTCTCAGACGTACATATGCCACTCTCACTACCCAATTCCCACGAATATCTGGCTATATTCGATAGAATCCTTAACGCATCTCATACTTCACGAAATGTAGCATCATCATATTGTATCAACTAGTAGAACTAGCGGAAATAAACAACTCTCCTTCTTGACCCGACACAACGTGATCAGATAGTATTTAAGATGGCTGACGGTCGTAGTCTTCAAAAAGGGCAAAGCCTTGAATTTGCAAGGTCGGTGAGGGAACATCGTACAATTCATTCGCTCCGAGTACACCTTGATCACAGGAGAAAGAGGAACAGGTTGTCGTCGTCATCATCGTCGGGGAGGCAGCATAGATTTGCTTTGCTGGAGGGCTCGAAGCTTTTCAATAAGACATGTTAGAGTTTTCATACAAGCCCTAGGATAGTGAGGAACCCAATATACATCGAGAACACTTAAGTTGATTTGGAGGTGTATGTAAAACCCCTGCGATGATACAAACTTGCTTCACGGAGTTGGACATTGAAACCTCGAACGCTTGACGGCCACAAGTCCTAGATTTTATAAAACCATGCAAAATATTGCCAATGAAGCTTTCGAACACAAACATTATTAAAAAGATCATTTATCATTAGAGTCGATGAACAAAAAGTTCTAAGTGTACAAAAGTGTGATATAACGAGCTCGTTTTCTGGCTTTAAAATATTTCGTCAAGAATAAGAGACGTAGGTATAATGTCCTGAAGGATCGTAAGACAAAATATGTAGATAAATAGATGAAGGCGGCCAGGCGCAAGTATGTTTTAAGGGTAATGATGAGATGCAATGAGGTTGGGCAAAAGAGCGTTGGGGACATCGAGTCCTGGAGTCATATAAATACAGTGTCGGGTATCATGGCGAATCAACGTCGTTGGATTTACTGAGGTACAATGAAAGTGTGGCCCACTTGATGGGAGGATTTATGAGAAGGGTAGGTTAGAGGACGTGGGGATTTTGGAACGGCTTCCTGAGTGCGGAGTATCAGGCCGCGACCTCTTGGATAAGAGGGAGGGGGCGACAAGGGGGGTGGTTGAAATGTGAGAGGTTCACGTCTGATATCAATGACTTCGGGGAGAGGGGGTGCTGGTTGGAACGGAGGGCTAGGAGGGGAACTAAGGTCGCTGAGGGATCCAATCGCGCGAGGTTGCTTATACGTATATGGTGAGGGCGAAGGATAACTGGAAAACTCAGATTCGGTCTCGCAGTAAACAGATTGAGAATTCATCATGGACTTCTCCATGGAATCGGGGGTGGTTGGTGACGTTGGTGTCAGCGAAACAGTGGCAGCAATAGTTTCACCCCGAGAAGAAGACAAGAAAGTCGGTGTCGAAATCTTCACAGCACGCACATGAGGTCTATTATAGCGAGACAGATCAGAGTGAGAGCCACCAAAATGAAATAGAATACATACTTTGAGAAAACGAATCCCTTCTTGGCACCTTTGAGTTCGGGTCTCTGACGGAAGACGTGGACCTTGACCCAGGAAATACACTTTTTGTATTCATCAGTCGCATCTTTCCCGAAGGAGAAGAAGACAACGAAGAGGAAGGTAGAGGCGGGTACTAGCCACCAAAGGACATAGAAGGCCTTCTGGACTTGTGGAGGTGTCAGGATGGATGGGAAGTTGTCGATACGCAACCAGTCTGAATGAACATCGTCCCACGTTGTCCATGGACGAATTGGCACGTTTGTCACCGTGAACCAGAGGCTGTAGGATGTAGCTCCAATCGACCAGAACATTTGAACGGCGGACATAGCGATAAGGCGGAAGTAGCGCGACGTTGTTAATGCCGAGTTCGAATTTTGTAGATGAGCAGCGAAAGAGAGACGGCGAATAAGGAAGTGCCTCATCGCAAGTCCTGTTCAGTGCTATCAGAATACGTGTAGGAAGAAGGTCGAGTACGACATACCAGCGAAAGTTAGAGAAGCCACAGCAATAAGAATTGGTGGAAGCCAGACCAAAAAGATTCCAGGGATGGAATAGTAAGTCGTTGGTCTACAACCATAGTCCTCAATGATATCGAAGCGGTGGCCTTGAACGATATAGTCTGAATACTTGAATGAGCATATACTGATTAACACTTGAGGAGTGATCCAACTTACGCAGAGCCATGATGATGAGCGGAAGGCCAATGCACATTCCTAGTTCAAAGAACTGTCTTCGGCGCCTGTCCCGCGCGTTAACACCACTAAGGCGTAATGAAGACACTTGTTCCAAATGGATGCAAATGCAAAGACAGGCCGCAGGTAGAGCCACATTGGCGCCAATGATAAGTTTTGTAGCTATTGGTAAAATGTTAGTAAAAAAGGCTAAAATCCAAGCAAAGAAACCTACTGATGTCGCACCAGACTGGAATGACGATCCGATAGTTTCCAGCCCAGATGACTGCGTCAATGCCGTATATCATGTTGGTGATGAAAAGCCATGCAATGATGCATAGTGTTGCTATGTTTCTAGCTCGCCAATGCCAGGGTAAAGGTAGAATGAGTGATGATGCTGCAAGGAACGCAATTGGCGCGAACTCGGGATGCATGGTGGCGAGGAGATGGAGGGGGACGGGAAAGAGGGCGAAGGAACTTCAATGGCAAACCATCGTCTTTGAATATCATCTTCGAAACCATTGTCCGCTTCACTCACAAACGGCTTTGACTAACGAACAATGAGCAGAGCCAGCCAAAGAGACTTCGGCTATTCACTGGACATTGTTCTTGTGACATATGTGACTCATTGTCCAACGTGACGATGTTGATTGCCGTTGTTGTGTGGTCCCAAATAGTGTCCCTTGCCAGGGTCAGCCAAAGTTAGAGAGCCAGCATGAAAGTTACTCATTGTAGTAGATTGCAGTCAAACACTTCAGTCTTCAGTAAACGGTAGATGTAGAGCTATGTAGAGTAAGACTGTAAGAGAGCTCCTCAGAGCTCTTCTCAATACCCATACGTCCCTTTTTGCTTCACCAGGTGTAAAGCCGAGGTTGCCGGCTGTCACGCTCTGTGACTCCCAAAATTTGTTGGATAGGGGTTAGGCGCTTTAGGCGCTTTAGACCTGTTGAAACAGAAGCCCAGCAAAGTACAGAGCTTATAAGCAACAGTAAAGTTAGATTACCATGCTTTCCGCATAAGTGGTCTTGGTTCAGTATTTCAACTTGCCCTTAAAGTGGAGAACCATGTCCCCGCAGCCCGGCTCGTTACCAACCCGATACAGGCTAGTACATTTGGGCATTTGACACTCGAAAGCCTTGCGCTCAGAGATCAGGGTTCTCAAAAGATCATGCCATTACATTTAAAACTGGAGTAAGACGACGGTAAACTGCTCTCTCTTGTCGTTTGTTTGCTGCGAGGTGTTGTAGTTTACCAAAGTACTTCTTGAATGCTGCAGTCCTCCTTGGTGATATTGTATAGTATAAATTGGAGAAAGAAGTGTTTCGAATAGCTTATTTGCTTAACATTAATTTTCGGAGGCTTTGAGAGCCTCCCAAATCTGTCGGACCACGACGAGGCATCGATGATGAGTGTCTATGCCGGCTAAGACGCAATGATTCTGAATGAATTGAGCTTTCAACCCAGTTTCGGTCAAGGCGCATCTTAAGATGTATAATAGTTCTGCAGCAAAATCTTGGCTCTTCAATGTAGCCGGGACTCTGATTGTATAATTGTATAAAATCCTTGGGCTTTTGAAAATAGCAGGGCATCGCCAAA
Source organism: Panaeolus papilionaceus (assembly GCA_015501605.1). Lineage (NCBI taxonomy): Eukaryota > Fungi > Basidiomycota > Agaricomycetes > Agaricales > Panaeolus > Panaeolus papilionaceus. The sequence continues at coordinate 843,192 of JADNRZ010000016.1, forward strand.
GGCTCAATGAAATGCTCCGGACTCGACGATAGTAGAAGCTTCCGACAACATTTCCACAATATGTAGCACTTGGTGCACTAGATGACTTGCTATCTGATACTTACCTAGACGGCAAATGCCAGCACAGTCAACGATGGAGGTCAACCGATGATCATGAGGCTACATCCCATCAAGATACTCAATGCCAACCGATTTCTTCTGGAAATTGGACGAGATAGGGTCCAGGCGCCATTCATAGCAGGGATCATCTTGTCAAGAACGATGCTGCATATTTTTGTCGTTCCCACTCTAAGGTATGATCGAGAGCCGCAGGCTGCTATAGGCCACCATGCACATGTCGGTCGTACGCCACGCCATGCGTCTGAAGTTTCGTATAGCTGGACTGTTATTCTGCGAGAATACACTTGCTGATTAGAACCTATGAACTGGCTAAACGTCTACGCATTCCTTTCGTGGATAGTTGTGGGCCCCTGTCGACCGGTCCTGTTCTCCGTAGACGTTCTGTTACTGACGGTAAATTGTCACGATACAACAGGTTTGGCCTTCAGCTGGGGGTCATGGCGGTGGGGCTGGACAATAATAAAACGAGCGGTTCACACATACTACCTCAGACATCACCATTACGAAAGCTAACGGAACCAAACCAAGCATCTTTGATCGAGCGCCTAGCAGTGCAACAATCAGGCAATTATCCACTCTTCGATCGTCTTATTGACAGTACCTTAGCAGTGACCAACACTAGATACAATTCCGGGAGAAAAACAGGTAGCCTGTCCTTGTTCTTCATGAAAATGCTGACAATATGATCTACTTCCTCGGAACTAAAGCTTTTGAAGAATTCCATCCAGTGTGGTCCAAGCAAAGAAGCGCCTTATAAAAACGATGCGCATACAGTCTTTTATCCTCAGTCAAGCAAGTTACCTCGCATCGACTACAAGCGCGCTACCAATGGACTCTTTCAACACCGAAATCACTAACATCAGCATCCCCAAGGAGCAGGAGAAAGGTGGCGGCGGAGGCACCACCTGGTACTGCATCATTGCCTGATCGCCTAACCAGCGCTCAGCGGCATGCTCGCACCTGCTCAGGTGGACTAATTATGTCGTATGTGCTATTCCTGTTTATCCTTGAACCTTACACCGATACGATTGCCAGTCACATTTCTCACTATCAAGAAAATAAAAATGATAATATTCGTTCTGATTTATCCTCTTGTTCGCTGTTTACGCAGCTAGAATGACTGGATACTGTATTTTATATTCAGCGTTGAAGTTTGAATTTCGAAACTTTTTCGTGTTATTAATTAGAAGGTCGTCTTCAATATCGAGAGTTAGTGTCGACATCGAACTCCGATTTACCGTGATTGACTCCTGGCGCACATAAGTTAAGCAAGTAAGGTTGCATTTGAGATGTGGTGGTAATGTTCATTACTGTAATTACTCGATTATAATAAAGTTACAAGGATGCGACTTGATGTAATAGTATCGTGCATGTAATAACATGGAGCAATGCAACAAGGGTCGGTATATGGTTACACGATGAGTGCGCAAGTCTAGTGAGAAACGGTGTCATAGCATAGCGAAGGTAGACTATCAGGAGATAGTCCTTTTGAAGTAGGCTTAACGCCTGCTGAACCTGTCCTCAGAGGCCCAGGTATCCTCACCACGATCGCCTCGGGAGGTATAGTGTTCCCTCTTGTGACCTCCCTCTGGACGACCACCGCCACCACCGTACCTAGGTCGCCTCTCAACAAACTTCTTGCGTTCGTCACGCTCAGGTCTGGGACGAGCATAGTTGACACGGAGGGGAGCGCCATCTGCATTCTTGACTGTGCGAAGCACGTTAAGGGCAGCTTCTGACGACTCCAAAGAGCCCATGCGGACGAAGCCAGAAGGAAGAGGAAGACCTGTGTTGCCATCACGCACTATCATGGGTGTTTAGTCCTACACAACACGTCTATAACTTGATGAATTTACTTACTGAAAACAACATCAACAATGCTTTCGGTGTGGTCCTTCAGAATGTTGCGAAGGGCATTAGCGTCTCCGTCGAAGTTGCCGAAGAAGATGTTAGTGTTGGGTTGGGCCTCACGGTTCATGGCATAGTCAAGGACAATATCGCGGTCGGCAATAGTGATGGGTTCCTGAGCAGCAGACTCATAAGCAGAAACGGCCTGCTCTTGGTTGGCGAATACGACGTGTCCAAAGCCTCGAGGACGACCCTCAGCATTTGTCTCTACAATTCAGAAGCAAAACATGAGTAAAATTGCTTCAAACCCAATTCCGTGTGTGAAAAACATACGGAGAGTAACGCGCTCAATTTGCCCGAAAGGCGCGAGAGTTTCCCGGACGGTCTCCTCCGTTGCAGTCCAAGGCAAGTTTCCTACGAAGAGAATATTACTGGGAGGGTTTCGTGGCCCACGCCTTTCCCTTTCGAACAAGGAAACTGCCGACTGCGAGAATGCCCTCGTTGAGTTGAGAGCGGGTTTTGATACAATGTTCTTGCCAGCGACTGAAGCACCTCGTGAAACCGCGAGGCTGAGGGTCCTCGTCGACGTTGACAGAAGACGAGAGGCACTGAAAAGGTTGGCTCGGGCTTGGACACGGAGGGCGTTGGCGAACATGGTGGGATGAGGAGAAGAGGATAATTGAGTCTGTGCGGGGTTCAAACGAGTTTTCCCAAAAAAGTTTTCGGCTGTCACGTGTAGCCGGCAATTGCTCCCGTTTTCGGCACCAATAACCCCTATCTTTCGCGTTCTGTGCGCGTTCTATAATTTTCAACTCGTCAAGAACTTTAACGCCTTGATTTTAGGTGTAGTGAACGTGGTCGACTTCTCAAAAGGTAAAGATGCCAATCTGTAAGGCATCATAATGCGAGCCATCGTTAGTTGGCACTGGCTGCTCTGTGAATGGTTAGGCTGGCATGTCCAGAAAATGGCGACAGGTGGCAATTTCAGGCGTCCTGAGGTATTTTCATGTGCTCTCTGACAACTAGTTGGTATTCTAGTATTGATTTCACAACCCTACATTCTAAGGGATTGTGACTATGCCCAGTTCGCTAATATCAATACGCTTGGACGCGGCTTCAATGTCTGTTTCAATTAAATCTGTAAGAAATTAATATAGAGTCAGGGCAATTGAAAAACATATGACATTCGTATTCTCATTACTTCAGGCCACACTCAGTAATAATATTAACACTGGCTCTAAATTGCCGTTTCGCGATGTACCACATAGCCATGTGCATCAGCGTCATTGAGGTATGTAAATGGAGCAAAGGAATTAAAAGTACATGAATGAACTACACTAACGTGAACAAAAAGATAGAAGTACACAGCTAAGAAAGGTCCTTCTCCAGACACAAAGCATAACCAACAAAACAGTCGGTCCACTAGATAAGATTACAGAGGAACAACAATGCTCGGAAGCAATTCACCATCCTGAAGCAGCGTGCCAGCAGATAATTGCGTGACACAGTCTGTTATCGAAACGGGGGAATCATGCGACCATGCTTTGGTTATTCTCCTAAGCCGAGGTAAAAGATCGTACTCGTCTTCATCGAGAGATAATGAGCCTATATTCTGGAGCGCCGACATAACCCCAGGAAGCTGTCAAGGTGTAGTCAGAACTTACGCGTTCACCACTCAAGAAATTGAGACTATACCCGATAAAATGTGCAGTCATTAGGACTGTTGGACTCTAACAAGGCCACTGCATATCTTCCATGAACAGCCTCGAGCTTCGTCAAAGAACTGTGAATCAACGAACGAACGGCCTGACAAACCAACACAAATTAGCACTGAATCAGAATAAAAGAATAGACGACTGACAGCAAGGGGTCCTGTCCCATATGCTTCTATTGACGGTTGTAACACCAGCATTGAATTGGCGTGTTCATTGAGCTCATGACACGCTCGAACAATCGCAAGACCTAAAGTAAATAAAAGAATGTAAAAGTACCGTTCAATAAGATAAGAAACGGGGTGAAATGCAATGAAGTAGCAACAGCTAACCATTACGAGCCAAATCAAATTCAATTTGAATTTTATCGCGAATGACATGGGTCATCTCTACAGGAAAGACTCTGGTACACAAAGCCTCTGACTGCTTCAACGACGAAAAGATGACACTCTGCGTGGACTCAAATGTCTCGGGGGTCAAAATGCTGGAGTTCCTACGGAGAGACATGCTTCTGAGATATAAAGCGTATGCGAATACGAAGGTAGGGGCCGTGCAATCAATGGTTTGTAGCGAAGTTGCATTCCACTCTGTGCGATGCCTCAACTTCATACCCAACAGGTGAAGGTAGCGGAATATCTCTCGCAATGAGCGATGTAGACTCCATGATCAAGGAAATGATGTCAGCGGTTGGTAACAGGGGCTTGATGAAAGAGTTATAGTTACTCACCAGCCATCGTCCTGCCTCACAATCTTGGACAGATCAAACGTCTTTGCCGCAATCTCGCTGGCTATGTCCTTGAACTCTGGCGATACCTGGCGTAGTGTTTCCATGATATTCTTCTCCCAGGTAGTGTCGAGCGGAGATACGCATAGCGTATGGACGCTATCGCATAGTAGCTGTAAGATAATCTTGTGAAGCAATTCGTTAGGAAGAGCGAGTTCACATCGAGGCATCCACGTAGGCACAGGCATCGTGGTGGTATAAGAAGAAGAAGAATAAACGATGAAGTACAAGGCCGATATAAGGTCGTTTTTCAAGGAATCTGGGTGATATAGAGCCTGGTACTTACAGGTAGTGCATCCCACAGTCCTGGTAAGTATTAAGCAGCATAACGGTCTACCTGCTTGATGATGGGAATCAGGGACGGTGTCAATTGATGACTAATCCGAGTTTATCACCGCCATCCTCTCCTCCGTCGGAGGTAGTCGCCACTTAAAATCTGACTCTCATGTACCCTTCTTGTTGCGTTGTCGGAAAACGACCATGCGTTCTATACTCTTGTCTATTTTCTCGAGATTTCTTCCCAGAGGTTTTTCTGGCTGTGTTTGCTCTTCAGGCTAGGGCTTCGAGTTTACGAGGAGCTGATAGTCTTGACTTGATGGTGGCTAACTGATTCACCGGAGTTTTGCCTTGCCTTGTGATCTGGGCACAAGACCGGTCAAGGCATATTTGGAACTTATCCGAATAGAAACTGTATAATACGGGACCATCCTTTCTCCTTTCTTCCTCAGCGGTTTACGTTTGACCATGCCGAAACGTCCCCATCCAAATCATCCAGTTCTTGACAAAGATGACCACCACTTTAGACCTATGCAGACATTCGGAAACAGGTCGCCGTGTCCAGCACTGAATTCCCTCGCGAATCACGGTTACATGTATGAGAAAAACACAAACTATTTTCGCTTCACCATCTAATTTTTCCTTAACTCCAAATAGCTCAAGAGAAGGCACAAATCTCGGTTTCTGGGATGTCTTTCGCTCGGTGTCCTATGTTTATAACTTGTCCTATGCCCTGCCGTTCATCGTCACCTTGGGCGGATTTATTACCTCCGGCACGTTCACCTTCGATGCCGTCCCTATTCTCAGATCTCAAAAACCCTCGACTGGACGGTTGGCATCAATGATAAATTACATTTGGTCTCGGGCTATCGATGTATTTCAACCCATCCTTGAGAAAGTACCTACCGCATGGAGGATGGACCTTGTGTCTCTGGCTCACCGTGGTCCCTACAAGATTGCCCACGACGCGTCTCTCGTACATTCAAGTGGGGTCGCGTCCACGGCTCCCGATCCAGCGTTGCTCAAGGACCTACTCTCGTACTCCTCGAATACCCACGACGTGTTCGGAAACTTTAAGGATGGCATGAACATCGTAGATCTTGCGAACTTGCACCGGAAACGTCTGCGATCGGCCCCTGAACCCCTTAGCACGTTCCACGCGATTATTGCCTTGGGGGAGTGTGCGTTGACGTGGGAGATGCTCCGTTCTTCTCAGAAAAAGAACCTCTTTTTGGCGGTTCCGCGAGGAGATCAACGGGACTGGGAAAGTAGCTACATTCCTACACCACGCTTGAAACAGTGGTTGGGCGAAGAGCGGTTACCTGATGGATGGTGGGGTCGCGGTGGCGTTCGACCACGTAAAACTATCGGAGTTTTAGAGGTCAGTATCTTGATTATTAAGGTCAACTCCATCGTGAAGGAGGTGTCCTAGTTCCATTCTCCATGTGTTATCTCTGGACGTCTTGGTATTCTTTCTGGTGTTTCGTCCGATACCCTCTTCCGAAACTGTGGACGTACCTTTAAAATTACCGAGCAAGAATATCAATATATATATCTGTCAGGCTGTGCGCTACCCCGACCTCGCAATCTTGGATATTTCCCTTTGCTTTACTGAATCAACTACAATCCCGGAATGTCCCTGATGCGATCAGCGGAGTTGTAAGATTCGATTTGCGCGCGACTCAGCTAGGCTCCGAAGCGCCGATGTGGAGAACGAGGAAAGCAAGCTCCCTAGAAGGTAACCACATACCGGTGCCAGATCTGTAATTGATACTTAGTTCTGTAGTACCGGGTCCCCCTTCCTGAAACTTTCTGAGAAAGGAGCCTCAGAAATGCTCAAACTTAAGGACTGGCAATGTCGATATCGTTCTTGAAGGTGTCCTACAGCCCTTCTAAGCTGCCTGTGAGAGGATGCTAGCTTATGGTAACTACATACACGCAAGAAACCTGTAGCGCTATGCGCTATGTAAGTTAAGCGCCCGATTTTAGCGCAAATGCAAATCGAAGATACATTGCAACGCCCCTATCTGCTTAGCCGTTTTCGGCAAGTCGGAGATTCAACCATTTGGGTCCGGTGGGCCGTAGCTCCGTCCACGCGAACCGCCCCGGTCATGCCGCTGCTCTCTCCAACTTCAACCTCCACGGTCTAACGACTCTAACTGCTAGGGGACGCGTCTGTCGTCTCATAAATGCCACCAGGGCCTGCTTATAACTGGCTATGTGTGCTTTATTCTGCCTCGGAGATCCTAGGGAATGCAGCGAGATATAGAAGTGCACAGATTGCAGGAACCACTAGGCCGATTACGAAACGGCGACGGTATGATGTTGGTCAGGATTCAGTGACGAGTACGAGTGTAGAGTTGGGTGGTACTGAGGGAGAAGAACCAACTGGAGATGTTTCAACAACGGGTGCGACGGACGGTGCCCAGATTGAACGAACAATTCGACTGGAACCCAGTGTTGACTCTTCAACACAGGAGAGGATGAAGGTGGATGTGCCTGTTGCAAAAAAACATCGTGATAACCTCGAGCCTCTTGGGATATCTGCAGCATTGGAGGGCACATGTCAAGTCCCAGAACCCATAACGAAAACCTCTAACCCTCCGCCAAATGTGGATAAAGTTGCCAAACCATCACCCGTACGTCATGATATCCATTGTTTTTCGTTGCCCTGAATACTGAGCAATGCTGTAGACTGTACCACTTTATCCAGCCAAATCCCAGTCATCTTCCAAACCTCATATTCCCGAAACCCCGCTTCCGAAACTTAAGACTATCCCGGATGTACCTGCTGTATGTCAGTCATAAATATCGCTTAGTATTATTGCAGCTAATCTGACTTCAGCAGTCAACATTTGCAGTTCCACCAGAAGTAACGGAACAAGCACCAGTAACTGTGTCTGAATCCATTGTACGAACTCTACGGTCTTCCAAAGTGCCATCTTCACGGATCGGTCGACTATTCCACTATGGAGGTAAGCGTTTCGACTACAATGCACCTTGGATTCTCTAATCACCATGTTTCGCTCCTGGATTTAGGTCTAGCAGCATCCTTAGGGTATGGTGCGGCTTCTGAGATTATCCGGAGGACAGGAGGAAACTCAACGGAGTCGTCTTCATCACTTATGATGACAGAGGCAAATATCAAGAGACTCGTGTCAAAGTTGTCACAGATGAGGGGTGCTGCGTTGAAGCTGGGTCAGTTTATGAGTATACAAGGTATGTTAACTGTTTCTGATTAGCCTACCAGTTGATTGAACGCCTAGTTACAGATACTCATGTTCTTCCTCCTGAAATTGACGCGATATTTCGAAGAGTGCAAGACGGCGCACATTACATGCCAGATTGGCAGATGGAGGTGAGTTGGCTCTCCCACCTTTATGAACATCAATTTGTCAAACCCAACCCTTCATAGCAAGTCATGAAAGCATCGTTTGGTCCTGCCTGGGCTACTGTAATATTTGCGTCATTTGATCGCATCCCTTTTGCAGCAGCCTCAATAGGCCAAGTCCACAAGGCTGTTCTCGCAAAGGAGCACTCTCCAACTGGAAAGGAGGAACCAGTGGCTGTTAAGATCCAGTTCCCAAATATCGTCAACTCTATAGATAGCGATTTGGGGTATATCAAGATTCTGCTGACGGCTGGTAAACTTTTGCCGAGAGGGTTGTTTTTGGATAAGACGATGGAGGTCAGTTATCCTTGTTCAAGATACTTGTCATAGCTTGAAAACTTATCTTTGCTAATAGGTCATGAAAGCTGAATTGGCGGACGAGTGCAACTATTCCCGAGAAGCTTCGTTCCTCAAAGCGTTTGGCTCACCTGATTACTTGGGCAATGACCCAAGGTTCAAGGTTCCTTGGGTATGGGAGGGGAGTACCTCCACGGTTCTGGTCATGGAGATGGTAGAGGGCGTCAGCGTTGGTGAGGCGAATGCGTCTAAGCTGAGTCAAGAGGATAGGAATTTGGTATGACCGTTTGTTGTCTTATTCTAAAACGATTAACATTTGCACGAATCTTTTCAGATATCTGCAGGGATCGTCGAGCTGTGCTTGAAAGAGTTGTTTGAGTTCAGAGCTATGCAGACGGATCCTAACTGGAGTAATTTCCTTTGGAACCCAAAAACGAAGCAGGTTTGTGCTCTGCTTGCATAATCCTCGGGTGCTCTCCAACACACATCTAAAACATGTCTCCTCAGATCGAGCTCGTGGATTTTGGCGCAACTCGTGAATACACAAAAGAGTTTATGGATAACTGGCTTCGTCTCCTCAAAGCAGCAGCAGCAGACGACCGGGCAGCATGCATAGAACACAGTCTCAAGCTTGGATACCTCACAGGAGAAGAAAACGACGTCATGCTCGACGCACACGTCAATTCCATGACTTTGCTCGCTACACCTTTCAAAGAGAGCACAAAGCAACCCTTCTGGTTTGGTCAAGGCTCGCAGTGGGCGGATATCACTGCCCAAATTAGGAGTCAGATTCCTGTGATGTTGCAGCATCGGTTGACGCCTCCTCCTAGGGAGACGTATAGCTTGAACAGGTGCGTCTTGATTTTTCGGGGAGGGTTATTTGGACTGATATTTCTGCTTTAAAGAAAATTGAGTGGCTCGTTCCTCCTTGCTTCCCGACTCGGTGCAGAGATTGACACCAAGGCTATCTGGGATAAAGTTGTGAATAGATATACGTATGGTTAATTTATTTCATTGGTGTATCACGAAAGAGTGATACAAAAGTACTAAACCTTGTATTTACTCAGAAATTAGTTGTATAATGATCAATCCATCACCTCTCTATCAGCTAGGACGAAGCTAAACTTATCAAACGCGTAGTTGTTAATTTTAAAAAGGTGATAAACGGCGTTGAAGCCGTATATTGACAGATGCATTTTAGTGTGGGGCTAGTCTGACAATCTGACAATCTACTCTATGTCAGAACGATGTGCGTATGATGGACTCGAGACAGGTGGTTAAGTACATGAACAGGATGGGTATCATCGTAAACATGATGTGATGTATGGTCAGGGTATGATGCGGTTGAACAGCGTAAAATGTCATTATCGTGAATGCGTAGTGATGAAATTTTGGGTTTGCGGAAGGGAGGGTTTAGAGTAAAGATGAGGGGCAGCAGGTAGTAGAGAATTTACTGCTTCTTGGCGGCCTTCTCAGCGCGCTTGCTGTAAATCATGTCTGTGAATGGTCTTGAGAGAATAATGTTAGCGAGGCGCGTTGTGAATAGTAGCATGCTGAGACATACCCTTCGAATTTCAAAGCAATCAAGTAGACGATATACACGTAGAAAGTGATCAACAGGCCAGCAGGACGCTCGTACCAGAGAGCAGTAGCAAGGAAGCACATGGTGCTGCCGACGTACATGGGGTCCCTCAATACGTTGAAAGGGAAACTATTGACAAATGAAACACGCGTTAGAAATTGTCCACAATCGGAACTTTGTCATTGACAAAAAATCACTGACCCTTCAACTCTGTGGTCCATCAGGATACCAAAGTAGTCACCCAAGAAGGTACCTGTGACACCGAGAGCCCAAGTAGAAGTGACGACAAAGATTTGGCCGAGAATGAACAGGGCGGCTGGGACAATAGTGGCGTACTCCTTGGGCAGAATAGCCTGTTTGGGTTGCTCGAGGAGAGCTTGCTGGTATCTGACATAAAATAAATTATTTCGGTAATCTTGACCGCTAGATAATTTCCTTACAGATGGTCTCGCAGCATTCCGAAAGAGAAAATCATCAAAGCAAGAAAGTAGCATCCATAGCGGGCGCTACCACCAAACATTTTGGTAATGGTCTTGTTCCTATATTCTAAGCGCCGCAAAATTTGGTTAGCGCTCTCCGACAAGGCATTTTGACAATCCTCCAAATAAAGAATCATGGAATGAAGAACCCACCATTACGTGCGACGATATTCCATGCCGTGGGGTTGAAAGCGATAGCAAGAAGCGAAAGTGTCAGAGAAGTCTTGTTAAAGTCAACAAGCTTGTCAAATCGCGACAAAATCGCGTCAAGGTTCTGAATAAGGGACATTATTTTACAGCAAGCTACAGGAGTTGAGTAGGAGCTAAAGAGTGAGCGTGGACATGCTGGCAATCGCGGCAAGGTGTTCAGAACTTACACGTAAGCAGAAATATTATAAAAGGTAATAACTTTCCACACCTTGCCCCTATCTTCCCCAGTTTTGTACGACATAATGCATGTATTTTATTCTAATATATTGGGTGTAGATTTAGCAGAATTTCGTGTGGCTACGCAGTTATAATCTGCTCGAGATCACTGAACGTCTTTCATGGAGAAAATAGTGTCCAAGCTTATGTAGACTGATCATGGTGTAAATTGTGCTGTGACGCGACGTTACAGTGCCGTCAACGAGTCTGCAAATCGAGGCGAGGCTTTTTCCATCCTACTGTCGTGCACACTGGTCTTGACTTGTCATATTGTCCGATCTATCAGTATTTTCGAACTACTAGGAAGGATCAGGAAACTATGGAGGTTAAACACGACACTGGCACTCAACCACCAACAACGACTCAACTTTCAAGGACCAACAAATACCGCTGAGAGTACCTCAAAAAACGAAAAGCAAGTACTAATGAAGCCCCAAGATGCGTGAAAAAAAAATAAGGCTAATCCATACGGTACCATTGAAACAGCTGCTGGAAATGCCGGTTGATGTGTTGTTTGAGGTGAGTGTAGGCTGTTCCTATACCATTCTCATCCTCGTGTATGAGTAGCTTCCAATCTAAGGCTAATTATGTCTGTTATGTGGCCATAAGGACCCAAGCGATCGGCTTAGCTTGGGCCTCGTGTCTAAAGAATACCGCAACCTGGTTATGGATCCCGAGTTCAAGTGCGTTTGGGCACATTGTCGAGTCCAATACCCTGGATCCCCTGACTGCCAGACGATATCAACGAACCTCTGTTCGCAGAATTAATATTTGGACACGGATGTCAGGCGCGTATCCATCGAACCCCTACTTCTGTGCCGTTATTTCAAACAACTGAACCGGGCACATAGGTCTGTGGTAAGAAGCGTCAACATATTCACGCTATCTGGAAACCTCGAAAGCGACTATGCATCAACTGCATCGCAGACACGTTCGTATCCAACTCTTGACCCCATAATACTCCTTGAGCTCACCCTTTCCATAGCTTTGTGTCTCTCAAGTTTGTTCAGCGTCTCAAATCACCTCCAGCTGTGTGCAAAATGATCCCGCTCATCTATACACGAAGCAGTATGACTTTATTCATTTACAATTGAATTGATATTAACAGCCAAAAAAAAAAAGAGAATCATCACCCCCATGTCCATGCGACTGCTTGGGCTAATGAATATCACGCGTTGGAAACAGTGGACCGAAAAAATCTTGGGAGGAAGCTAAACAAAAAGGTTCAAGAAGTTTTTTTCCCTTGTTTCCAGCGCCAAATGTATATATTGAACAGGACCTGTGATGGCATGCAAGTTTGAGAAATTTAACTGGACGGTCAGAGTCCAAATTGGGGAGAAGGCCTCAAATGAGATTGAAAGAACACATAAGTGGGTGTCTTGAAATTTGAACAACGCAGTGAAAGTGCTTATCCCTAATCATGTTACAGGATCGTTAAGCTGTCAAGTCTATGGGGTGGGGCGATAAGCTTGAGAAGATGACGCATCACCTACCACAGGGTATGTGGCAAATGTAAAATCTGCCAGAAACCGCTCACCCGAAAAGGTAAGAATAATTTCTCTGAGATAAATAAAATGTAAAGGAGCGCGATGCAAAGTATGAAGCGTATCTCAGGATACTCAGGAATGTCTATGCACTTGGCACGGCCGAAGTTACTGCACAGGATTTCGCCATCAACTAAGGCACTATTTCAGGGATACTCCAGGAGGCGAACGAAGTCGTCAAATCGAAGTTGCTTGCCCTTGTGCACAAAGGTTATGATGGTGGCGCTTACGATTCTGCTGCAGTTCTCGACCTCGCTTCTACTGTATTTGCGGACAGGTCTGATCGCTATACGCGTTGATTCTTCACCTCCCCGATAACTATGACGCTGAGATCATCGAGGACTTCTCCGACAAAGGGGGCAGGCAGCGTGGAACATGCGGAATATATCGTTTTCGGCACACCCGAGCTCAACAATGACGGTGCAATCGTATTTGATACTGAGGGACATAACCCCGTTTGCCAAATTCTCACTCTGTGCGGTCTAGACCCAAAACAATTGCCGAGGAGGATGCAAACGGGTGGTCATTTGCGGTCTGTCTTCTCGTATCCAGTATTTACAACTGGGACTGACAGTATCTCCCTATAGGCACTTCACCTCTGCAAATCTCATTCGATGGAAACTGTCATCTCAAACTTCTGTCTCGTCGAAGGAGAAGACGCTGTAACGACCAAAAAAACGACGAAAGATGCTAAAGAGCCCGGAATATTTGGCCGGAATGTTCAGACAAAATGCAAGCATTGCGGTCATCTCGAAAGCGTCATAGCCATGGGCTGACGTCTACACACACATTTTGTGCTTTCCCTTGAATTCTTTCTGAAATAATATTGATTTGATGTTTTTTTAGACACAATGTGGTTCATCCCACAGATAGTGACTGATTATATGTCGACCAGGCTGCAAAAGCCGAAGAACATCGATTGTGGTCTCCGCGTATCTCTCATGGCGTTGACAGCTCCTGGTAGCGTGCCGTAGACTTCTTGGGCTTTGTCATCGAACCTCACATGGCGCCATTATTGTGGACAGTTCTAAGTACATGGCTCATCATAGCTTATTCTTCGGCACATATCCATTTCTTTTTCTGCAATTCACGAGGCGCTCAGTGCTCGTGTATTCATACGCGACACACCTTGAACGGCGTCGTTTCCGAGAAAATTACCAACTCATGACCCCTTTCGAACACTGTCCCGAGTTTACATAAATGAGTGTAGGACGCGACGCGTTCATTTATTGGCACCCCGTGATCCGAGTCGCTTGCGGAATTTCATTCCGCACTCGGACCAAGACTCACACGAACTCATGGCAAGTCTGCATGCACCGACACAACAACTATGACCGTGTACTTATAGTTGACCTGCAAAGCTTGACTCCAACTTGGACCTGTCCGCAATCTGTTCTATTCTTACCTTGTTCAAAGCATTCAAGTGATCTACCCACCTGAAGCGTCTGCCTAATCCTGTACTCTCGCAAGTCGAGATCGTCCCAGCCTTGACATCAATCAAGACACGATAAAAGTTAACAGCTCTCGTCTGACTTCTGACATGACGCGAGGGGCGGCTCAAAGCACTACAGCTAATGCAGCTACCAGCAAGCGCAAACGAAATGTGACTGCTCAAAGCAACGACGAAGTTACTCAGCTAATCGCGAAAAGATCAAGGACGCATGTCAGACCAGCTGGGTCCCTGGGGAAAGTACTCGATGTGCCCTTTGATGTGTTGATGGAGGTATGTCTTTTCTGCAATTATGTTGCCTATAGGATAATTCCAATGTAATACGTATAGATTTTTGGACATTTACTGCCTGGGGATCTCCTTAGTCTGGGTCGTGTGTCGAAGGATTTTCGAGAACTAGTCATGAGCCCTGGGTTCAAATCTATCTGGATCCAGTCTCGTGCTCATTTCCCGAACTCTCCTCAATGTCCTGACGATATCACGGAGCCAATGTTTGCTGAGTTGGCGTTTGGGAAGAGCTGTCTGGTAAGTCGATCATGAGGGGCTCGATCTTACCTATGTTCCAGGGGTATCTAATCCCATCCATATTGACCGGAATGTCTATTTGAACGCCATATCTCAGATGTGCAAACGGAATGGCTCCCATATTTTCATTATCTGGCGTTCCAGGACTCGGCTTTGCACCAACTGCATCGCGGACAGGTATGTTCCAAGGTGTATGCTCACTGATCTTTATCCCAATAATCATCTCTTCTCCGTACAACCTCAGTTTTGTATCTTTTGCATTCATTAAACGTCTCAAGCTCCCGCAGTCCATTCAAGGCATAGTTCCATCTATCTACGCTCGAAGCAGTATGTGTTGATCAGATCACCGTTGAACTTGACACACACCGACCTTGTATACCTCCACAGAATTCAATTACTGCCAGAAGTCCGCAAAGAAGTGGGCAGCTGAATACCACTCGCTTAAGACGCAAGAGGAAAAGGCAGAGTGGGAGAAAACGAAGTCAGATTATCTTCGGTCGGTTAGCAGGGTAAATGAAGACTCAAATATTATCGATCCTTATCTGGGATACTTACACGCTCTGTCGCTTAGCATGCAGGAGAGTGCGAAGAATGGATGACTAGAGTCTCGGAACACTTAGCACAGGAGAAAATGGGCGATGTAACGGATCGAAAAGCAAAGTATGTATATATTGTCACTGTTCCAATCAGTCGAAGCCCTGATCTTGTTCCTGGCGGTTATTTGTTGAAACAGGATACTGGAATTAGCTAATTCGATGGGCTGGGCTGATGAACTATCGAGAGTTTGCAGTAGCAAGCTTCTTTGCGATTTAGAAATCGATAAAATATGTAGGAAACCCCTAACAAACGCATGTAGGTTCAATTCAACGATTCTTTTGAAGCCTAGATCTGATAGATTTTCATAGCTATCGCTCAAGCTAAAGCAGTGATCGACCGGGTCTTGCAGAAGTTGAAGAATGCGCGAGTTGAGGCGGAGAAGGAAGCGTTATATACACCTCGGATGGAACTTTTGCAAGAAACGTACGATCGCGCAGTCAAGGACTGGATGCCTTCTGAAAAGGCACCCTGGATAAGCGACGTCTTCGTTGTTCCCCGCATCCGATCGGTTGTGGTTGATACCCCAGCTGAGGTCACTGTTACCCATGAATGCTTTTTTGATGAAGACACCTTCTCAAGTATTGTCGAAGAGGCAAAAAATATCCGCTTGGGAAAGCTGATGGAGCTGATAGAAGATGGCTACACATCTCTGAAGAAGGGATACGATCCTGCGGCTGTTGCCAGCCTCGCCTCGACCGTCTTTGGGAAAACATTTTCAGTTGGCTCACCTGTCGACAGCGCGATTATGACAACGCCAAAGGCTCTGCTCTATAAGGGTAATACATACTGGACGCAACAACTCGGGCTTGTCGAGAGAGTTGCGATGGAAGTTTTCAGATACGGCCCTTGGAACTTTGAAAAGCGGGTGGTTTTTCATTCGAGCGCACATCATATTATCTGCAATCTTATCGATATGTGTGGCATGGATCCTTCTACAACCACTCTGATCCAAATGAACACTACCGACCCAATTTTCGAGTGTGTTCCGTGTAACAGTTTCTATCGAGGCAGATTGATGATGCGGTGGACCGAAGCTGTGCGTGTCTTCTAATTTGCCTTCTTCACAATTCTAATGATAAAATTCGGGCTTTCTTTGTAACACAGGCATCTCATATCCAGGGGTGTCATTATGAAGAGATTGATTCAAAATATGATTTCTTGGAGATGCCAAAGACACAGGACCTGGAAAGGACGAGAACGGGTATTAAAGACGCAGAGGAGCGCATAGCGTATTCGCGGCACATGGATATGCGGTGCGAGCACTGTTCTTCTGAGGCAACAATTGTCGAAATGCGGCGACATCTACTCGACAAGTGGGTCATTTTCGCTGTGGAGTGCTTGGTGAATCTAATGTTTTATTATAGGCACAATATAGAATATCCAACAGAAGACGATTGGGAGTACACTGAAGCGGCACCAATGATCACAGTGCACTGGTTGTGGCCGCCTCGTCCTCCCACCAATCGATCTCGGGAGCTTATGGACGCTTGGTAAAACCTGACTACATAATTCGGAAACTTCATACTATATTGACAATACTTTCCATGGACTCCCATACAGTTAAACCAAGCTTTTTCGGATTACTGTATACTTAACCCAGATATTTGTGTTGTATTTCTTCATCGTACACTTAAATTGAGCACCATTTCGAGCCTGTCGGTGATACTGTGAGTAGCGGCGCTGAGACAAATCTGAGAGGTCCAGCTCTCCAGATTTTGCCGAAAAAAAACCTTGCAGATACACACATCGAACAAAAAACAAATATCCAATGCCTGAGCGCACTAGAGGGTCCGTGTGACTGAACGCGTTAATTAGGCACGTCCCTAAATGAGGATTGGGCGTGCGAAGAAAAAGGCATTTGATTTTACTTAGTTGGAACCCACCACTACCACCAGGCACGAGGCATTCTGGTCCAGCCAATTACTACCGCATACTACAAAGAGCGTCTCAACCCTCAGCCCCATTTTTTATGGCTCCAAGACGTTCTACAAGAGTCAAAACGCAGGCTGTCAGCAATGTAGTTGAAGCTGGCCCAGTAGTTGCCAGCGGCAGCATGGAGAAGGCTTATGAAGAGAGTGACGAGGAATTTGAAGAAAACCAATATAATAAAAAGAAACGAAAAGCAGCTCAACCTAAACAAAGCGCGAAGAAGCGCGCCAGCAGTCAACCACCACCACCGAAGAAGGCCAGGACACGTGGTACAAAGGGTGTGTTGAAGCAAATCATGGAGATGCCATTCGACATTTTATACGAGGTATGTCACTGGATTTTTACTGTTAATAGGATGGTTGGTGTCTAAGTGGTCGTCCTGTAGATTTTCACTCGCCTTCCCCCAGCCGATCTTCTCAGTATTGGTCGAACATCGAGGGATCTTAAAGACCTTGTGTTGGGCCAAGACTTCAAAGCTATATGGTCCAAGTCATTCTCAGCAACGGGTATACCCCCGTGTCCCGAAGACATGTCTCAACCAGCGTATGCCGAACTGGCATTTGGCGACACTTGCTGGGTGAGTTGCTTGCCCTTGACTGTTCTTGGGATTTCTTCAGTCCCTATTGGTGTTGGCCTCTCTTTTGCTGAAAAAATGCGCTCTTTTAGACCTGTGGTAGCAAAAAGCATGTCGAACAGTTCTGGCTTCTCCGATTGAAGCTCTGTAGTGCGTGTAAAAACTCGCCGGAGTTTCTGCTGGGGTTTTCCTCTCACAAAGAACAACTTCTGCCTGCGGGGCAGCTCCCCAAGGATCTGTTGACGGATTACTTATTGCCTGGGATTTACTGGACGATAGGTGGTGAGCAACGTTGCTTGCCATGTGACGCTATCTCCAGAAAACTGAAGGAAGAACTGAAACAGGAACTCGTTGGTCAAAGAAATACACTCTTGCGTTATATGAGGAGTACTCTGCTCTAAGTACAGACGAGGGGAAAGCAGAATGGGTGAAAGCAACTGTAGAACGGATATCTGCGGCTAGGACAGTGCGTGTGTATCTCGAATTGTAATTCTACCCCTAATCGTCGTTTTTTTCTAACAGCACGCTGATAAATGCCAAATTTGGCGTAGGGTGTACTTGCGAGATATCCAGAAGGAAGAAGAGAGGGATTTTGTACAGCGAAAGGCGAGGTGCATTACTTACTGTCGGAAAGTGAAAGCAAATAGCTGATGCATCTCCTCACTGGTTCTAGGGTTGTAGAAATGGCCAAGGAGATGGGATGGGAAGAAGAAATGTCGAAGATGTCATGGAAGCTTGTCAACCGCGATGAGATATTGAGGGTTTGTGGCAAACCATTTAACGACCGCGGTATGCCTTTCATCTTCGCCGGGTGTGTGAAATGTCTTACACCCCAGAATTCAGTCATCGAAAATGTCAAAGCAACAATGTGAGGGCGGATCGTGTAAACCATGAAAACAAGCAGAAATTGCTCTATCGTATGAAAACACTGTCGCAAGCCTACGATGAAGCACTTGCTTTGCACTATCCTCTTACGGAGAGGCGTCCTCTGGCTTCAGACATTTTTCTCGTGCCACGTATCGAAAAGCTCGTGAGCGACATCGACAGTAAACCCGACCTAACAGTAGCAGATTTCATGTTTACCAAGAAAAACCTCAAATCCGTTATCAAGGATGCATATGACATTATAAACGCCAAAATCCTTAAGGTCATATCGAATGGACTAGGGAAAAGGGGTTATGACCCCACTACTATTCTCAACCTCGCTACGACACTTTTCACCAACAACGATCTGACGTTCAAAAAAATGTCAGCAGAAGACAAGAAACTAGCTAGGGAACGTTCATTTTTAACGGTCCCAGAGGTATTAGTGTGCTCCTCTACTAGGGACACTTCGAGGAGGAGGACGAGCAATCTCGAACTATATGCTTGTGAAGCGTTTGGGTACCAAGGTGCATGGCAGGCACCGTCCGGGTTGAAGTTTCATAAAACCGCACACGATGTCGCAGGTCAGCTTCTCAAGATCTGCAAATTGGACCCAACAACGACCACTTTGGATGAAATTGAGGAACTTCAGCCTATCCTGGAATGCTACGGCTGTAATTCTACTAATGTAGGACGGCAGGTCTTGACTTGGGATTCAGCGGTGCGTATATGCTTTTGTCTCCGCTGAAATGTGTACTCAAACTCTCTCGTTTCTACGTTTTACTTGATGTATTGGATCTCCTTCCCCAGATTTCTCACATCATAGACTCGCCATGGCATGCAGGTCAGGTTGACCCGCAGAAAATTACGCTATTGGATGGACCCGACGCTGAAAGAGCAAGAGCGGCAATCAAGGAAAAGAAGCGTCGTGTCTCTTATTCTAGCAAAGGCGCAGAAACTGTGTGTCTTCACTGCGATAGAATTGAAGGCCTTGAGAATATGCTTGACCATGTCCACAAGAAGTAAGTCTGGGGTTTGTGATTGATAGGTGATGACGCTGATCATAACATATGACATTCTCGCGTAGGCATGGTGTGATGTTTGCAGGAGAAGAGGATTTTGCGTTTACCTATGTTACCAAAAGGCAGTTTCCAGATATTGGGAGGCCGAATGGGGAGTATCGATTGTGGCCCCCTCGGCCCCCTGCAATGAATCCAACAATATGACGCTATGGGTCCCAGAGGTTAGATGTCATGTTCCGCTGGATTTAGCTTGGTTTTGCATGCTTGGTTATAACTAGAGCTTAAATTACAGGTTTCTCGTCGTGGTGTGGTTTGAGCTTTTTGTGTGTGATCGACACTACCTACAATATCCATTTATATTAATCGACATTTGAAACAACCTAATTGGCGTGCTAAGGTTTTGTATCTCGCAACACAGGATCGACGACGACGTGTTGAGACTGGCCGCTGTAGTTGGATTAATCCTACTAGTTGGGCAAAGGAGGTCATTATGTTCATGAGATTCTGAATCGTTATCCATGACTCGTCACATAATTTCCTGCGTAGAGTTTTTTCAGAAGACATCATTGATATCAGGCAAAGACGCGTGTGCGATTTGATCAAACGCGTCGTCTCAAACGCGTCTAGGTCATGACTCATGACCTTACTTAATTAATCACGCCAATTAATAAATTGATGGTTCGTGAGAAAAAAATGCTTCGCCTTTCTTCCACTACACCCATCACAACCAACCAAAAATTGTCAACAAATACCTTATCCAGTCTAAATTTTGTTTATAATGACAGAAATTGCCCCAAGGCGTTCTAGTGGAAGAACCAAAACCGGAGCTGTTGCCGATACCACAGCTGCAGTCACAGTAGTTGTGGATGATGTCCATGACTCAGACCATGACCCGAAGGCTGATGAAGAGAGTGAAGATGAAGTGTTTGAAGCTCCTAAAACGAATAAGAAGAAAAGAAAAGCTCCTAAACCGAAGGAAAACGCGAAGAAACGCGCTGGTAGTCAACCCCCGCCAGCAAAGAAGACGAGGACGCGTGGTACAAGGGGCGTACTGAAGCAAATCATGGAGATGCCGTTTGATATTGTATATGAGGTAATCAATTGTGTTCAATCATGAAGATGTACTTGTTATCTAAGCGCTTTTGGCAACTTGCAGATTTTCACTCTGCTTCCGCCTTCAGACCTTCTCAGTATTGGTCGAACATCCAAGGATTTGAAAGACCTGGTGCTGAGTCATGACTTCAAAGCCATCTGGTCCCAGTCGTTTTCTGCTACGGGTATACCGCCCTGTCCTGAAGACATGTCTTTGCCAGCGTACGCGGAACTCGCATTTGGAGAGACTTGTTGGGTACGTCATGTTCACTGGCTATGCTTGACCTTCTGAACCATTGTTGCTTAAACCCCGATTAATCTTCAGACCTGTGGTACGAAGAAGGATGTTC
The DNA here is from genome assembly GCA_015501605.1 of Panaeolus papilionaceus. Taxonomy (NCBI): domain Eukaryota; kingdom Fungi; phylum Basidiomycota; class Agaricomycetes; order Agaricales; genus Panaeolus; species Panaeolus papilionaceus. Next base: position 864,054 of record JADNRZ010000016.1, read on the forward strand.
AGTGGCTCTGGGAGAACCGAAAAAAGCTATGCAGCGATTGTATCCGCTCATCAGTGAGATACGACTCGGCAAATTATAGTCATCATCCGAGCCAGTTACTACCTTCTGGACAACTTCCGGATGCTCTTCTATCAGGAAATGTACTCCCGAGCTTTCGTTATGGAGGAGGTAATGAATATGAACTGTTTGGGTTGTGTTTTCAATGGCTGAAACAAAAATAACAGCAACATATTATTCGAATAAATATGCTGTTGCTCTATTCGAACAGTATTCTGCATTGAATACAGAGGAGAAGAAGTCGAAGTGGGTGAGAGAAACCGTCGAGAGATTATCAGCAGCCATAACTGTACGTGCGACCTTGAATAATGTTTCTCGCCAATTAACCCTGTTTTTGCAGCACGCTAATAAATGCCAGACCTGGCATAAGAAGTACTTGGAACAATTGGTCATGGATGAGATGGCAGAAGTTCGAAAACGAAAGCAGAGGTGTGTTTCGTATGTTGCTACAACTTGCCATGAGCCAATATTGAGAAATGACGTGCTGTCACACGTTTTGTTCCAGAGTCCATGAAATAGCCAAAGAAATGGGCTGGGAAGAAGAGATGTCGAACATGTTGGTACCCAATAGTCTTCACCTTCGCATTGAGTTCGCCAAGGTGTGCGAGAAACCTTTCAATGACCGTAGTAAGTATTCCGATTCTTCTATCCATTGTGTGCCATGACATGGATTTGCTGATGCGCCCGTGATTCAGTTATCGAAAATGTGAAGGCACTTATCAACACGATTATGACAGGTGTAAAAGCGGATCGCGTAGCCCGTGAAAATCAGGACAAGCTTCGGAGTCGTATGAAAACGTTGTTACAGGCCTATGACAAAGCGCTGGCTACGCAACTTTCTCCTACCGAGCGTCGCCCAATGGCTTGCGATATCTTTCTTGTGCCTCGTATCAAAGCCCTTGTCACTGACACAGAAACGATCCCCGACCTCACGGTTGCAGATTTCAAATTCGACAGGAAAACTCTCGCAGGGGTTATCAAAGATGCATACGACATCATCACTCCTAAAATTTTGCACATCATCTCAAATGGCCTCGGTAAAAAAGGCTATGATCCTAATACAGTGTTGGACCTGGCTACTACGCTCTTCACGAACCCTGATTTGGTCTTCGAGAAGAAGTCGACGTATCAGAAAGGACAGGCGAGGGAGTGCTCATTTTTAACGGTGCCTGAGATATTGGTGTGCGATGCCAGCCGGGATCGGATGAGGCAAGGTATGAGTATCCTCGAGCGGTACGCTTTTGAGGAGTTTAGGTGTACGCCGTGGCAAGCGAACAGTGCGCTCAAGTTTCACAAAGCAGCTCATGTGGCTGCTGGTCGCGTCCTTGAGCTGTGCGAGTTGGATCCGGCGACGACAACGTTGAAGGATTTGGAGGAAATACAGCCTGTTTTGGAGTGCTGTCATTGTAATTCGATTCAGGAGGGACGGTTGATTATGACTTGGGATTCTGCGGTTCGTTGTCTATGAATTTTTCTCGGATATCTTGCATGTTGATTCGTGATCATCTATTCGCAGGTTTCTCATATTTTAGAAAAGTACCATCCAGGTGATAACACTGGCTCTATTCCACTAAGTCTGTTGGAGGGTGACGACGCTGAAAAAGCGAGGGAAGCGCTGAAACTGCAGAAGCGCCGCCTCTTGTACAAGCGCGAGAACGCGAGGGCTGTGTGTCTTCATTGCAATGCCGTTGCAAGTCTTCAAGCTACTACTGATCATTTGCACCAGAAGTGCGTTGATTTTTTGACTGTTACATATTTGTTTCGGTGACACTGATGGTGCGTGTTTTAGGCACGGTGTGGCATTCGCAGACGAAGAGGATCTGGAATTTGCATATACCGTTAAAGTGGACTTTTCTGCAATTGGGAGACCGCAGGGAGAGTATCGAATGTGGCCTCCTCGTGCTTACTCGATGCGATGAGCGATGAGTGTTCACGCTGTTTCGAACAATGGATTGAGTTGGCTTAGGGGAAATTTTTGCTTGAACGGCTTCGCTTCGTTATATTTTCTATGATACTTGCTTGGTTAGAGCGCCAATAGTCTTCGATTCATATGGACAATATGGTTTATCGATGTAGACTTGCACTCGATCATTGGGATATTTTTGTACATATCGCTCGATGTTATCGGAACTGGTGAGTTGTCGCTGAATTGATATATTGGTGAGCAGTGATGTCTAGCTTATGTACTTGCCGTGAAACTAATACTAGTTGTCGGGCTACATAGTTAAACAGTGCCTCTCGACGACTCGACGTATCAGACTGAGGAACGCGAGAGCCCTCAATTTCAAGTGCCGCCTTGGAACTTGGAAGTTTCTTCTCTCGTCCAAAAGCGGCTTACAACACGTGTAAAACGCATGCATCATTTTCAAGTTTTTTGGGTGCGAAAAATGCTTGATGAAGAAGGTGTTGCGGTGGAGAATGGAGGTGACCTCGTGTCATTTCACGATTTGTTGGCCATTTTTGGGGCACGACGTTGATGATTCGAGGCTCTTGGACGAGATTTGGTGTATGGGTTTGACAAGGACTATTGATTTCGCAAATGAAACCATGATTGCCACGAGGGATCGATTATTAGATGTTGTTGTACAGTTGTAGATAAAGTTGCGGTTCATTTTATTACATTTTGATTCTCCCCCTTGTCATCTGTCCATCCAACTCCACCTCCCCTGCTCATCTTCCTCTGATCCCGTCCTCATCGCCTCTTGCGACGAGCAAACTAAAAGGGTCAACTGTGCCGAATAAAAGCGGATCTCAACACGTAATCAAAATTCAAGGACAAAATTACAGGGCAGGGGTGACAGCAGTCCTTGTCGGGAAAGGAAGACCCCGAAGAGGAAGATCGGTTCTGTCTGTTACCACCACCATCATCCCCCATCACTCACCTCACCTCGCCTCACCCACTCACACCCCCTCCCCATCATCATCACCATCATACCAAGTCAACCCTCTTCTTCCCCCTCTCTTACCTTCCTCGCTCATTTCTTCTTATTTGAATTTGAACTCTTTTAAATTTGTTGACGACGACCAAACTCCGACGAACGGCACCAAACCATCTCTTTTGGTGTGGGTTCTGATTACAAAGGAAAAGGTCGAAGAATCATTGGGCGAATCTGAAATCAGGAATTCTCGGGTAATTTCCTTACCTCAGTGTTTAGGCGGACGCTTTTTCAAGGTCTATTCGATCCACCGAGACAAGACAAGACAGGGACATTGCGTTGGGGTTGATTTGTGGTTTACATTTAAGCTGGTTGATTGATTGGGATTGGGATTGGAATTGATTTGATTGGGTCGGCTCTGGCGGTCAGTCTGCGTTTGTGCGTTTTTTACTCGAATTGGGTTTTACTCGGTGTGTGCAGTGCAACTGACTGTCAGCCTCTTTTTATTTTTTTCTTGATTTGTTTCTCTTCCTTGATTCATCGCATGCTATCATATCCTGTCACCTACACACCACGCCGCGCTACACAGACGAGTCAAGTCAAGTCAAGCAACCAAGAAATCGAATCGATACCATCTTGCATACTCGCACGACACAAGATTATATATACATCACGACTTCTACGACAATTTCTCGCCATCATTCACTTCTTTGCTATCCTACACTGCAACGAGCATCTAGAGCACTCTCCGATTTCAATCGATACCCCACATACAAACGAGTAGGCTAGGATGGGCAAGAAAGCAAAAGGTCCCGCACCTACATGTAAGCACTTACTCTCATTGCACATCCCCCCTTGCCTTTTTTCTCCTTCTGGATGGATGTCGTTCCCTTCACGCTCTTGTTGTCGTCGAGGCAGCAACGGTCATTGTTTCTTGTCACCTCGTCGCCTGACCGGCACTCGGTGCAACTGTGATACTCCGGGCAGTGCCGTGGATGGATCTTCTTGAACCCTGCAGGGTGCCGAACGAATGTGGGTGCTCTATCGGGGCGTCTCTCCTGTCCTTCTGCTGCGCTGTGGTAGACGATGTGCACTGCGGTTTCTGTGGTCCACATACCGGTGTATACGGGCCTGCGGGTTTTGACGGTGTAATGCGGGGCAAGCTGCACTCGGGGTGATACTCCCACACCCTCTGATTTCGCGAGTGGGGCGAGGTGATGGATCGTGCGATCCCTTGGGGTAAGTGCCAATGCATGGTATTTGCTCTATCCATCCCGTAAGTGAGGCCGCACCTGGCCGTCATGACTGCTGCATCGCTCGAATGCGCTGCGTGTGCTTTTTTATTCCTGGATGGATGAGTCGAATATCGTTGTTCCCGATAAAGCTATCATGGCGTCCATTTTTACCCCGCACTCGCCCTCGTGACGATCGAATCGGCGTTCATCATCATTTGAATTTTGCATTACGTCGTGATGGACGTCTAGGAATGGTGGCTCCGTGGTTGACGCTCGTTGGATTCTCGATTCCTTGTTTGGCGCTTGTTATCTTTTATTTTGCCTTTCAATTTAACCGCCCAGATCGTTTCATTCCATCTGTCGATATCTAATTAACCTTTTTTAAACTTTTTACAGTCCGTTCACGAACGACTCGATCATCCAAAGGACGCGTACGTCTCCTTCCTCTCTCCCCTGCCTCAATCACAATAACTGACGTCTCTCATAGCTCCTCTCCCTCCCATCCAATGACTCATCCTCAAATCTCAACGCCTCCCTCACACATCAACTCCAGCTTCTCGGACTCTACGCCGCCCCCACCCTCGGCGACGGCAACTGTCTCTTCCGCGCGCTCAGCGACCAGATATACGGCACACCCGAAAAGCACTCTCAGGTGCGAAGAGAGGTATGCGATTGGATCGAAAAGTATGGCGAGAGGTATGAAGGATTCGTCGAGGGCGAGGGAAGTGGTGATGATGGTGATGGAGGGAGAGGCCGCAAGAGGAGGGAGAAGGGGAAGGGGAAGGAGAAGGGGAAAGGAAAGGCGTTGGAAGTGTATTTGAGGAATATGAGAGAGAATGGTGTGTATGCGTTTTCTTTTTCTTCTTTGGATGCTTTGAATTGGAGAGTTGTGTTTTTGGAATTTGGTTTTGATACCTCTTTTTTTGCGCATATAGCTACCTATGGAGGACATATGGAGCTCTCTGCGTTTGCGCATATGACGAGGAGGAACGTGAAGGTCATTCAGCCGGGCTTGGTGTATGTGATTGAGTGGGATGCGTGGGGAGGGTTTGAGGAAGATGAGGGAGGAGCGCAGGCGTCGATAGCGATGAGTGCAAGTGCGAATGTTGCTGGGTATGATGACGACGATGAAGAGAGTGACCTTACGGAGAGTGATGAGAGTGGAGATGAAGGCGAGGATGACGATGACTTGGTGCTGACGAAAGCGTCGATGGGACGCGCAGCGGGAGGACCAAGCAGGATGGGTCTTGAAGCTCTTTCGTCCCTTACTTCGACTGTGGGAGCTTCAGCGCCGGTTTCGACTGTTTCGACTACGACGTCGATTTCTGTGGGTAGTGCTGCGTCCTCGGCGACTCCGAGGCGACCAACGAGGTCCTCACTGCCGAGCGATACTCCCAAGGGTAAGACGAAGGAGAGTAAGGACGATGGGAAGGAGAAGATTAAGATTGGGAAGGGGTATTATTACCTGGAAGAGGTGACGAGTGATGAGGAGGATGCGGAGGAGATGGAAGAAGTGAGAGGGACGGTGATGGATGTGGGCGATGAGAAGGAGAGTGTGGGTGAGGTTAAAGTGGGAGATGAGGCTGCGGCGCATAGGATTGAGGGAGTGCCGAAGGAGGTGAAGATGGAGGTGGATGGAGAGGTGAAGGAGGGAGGCGAGAAGAAGAAGGAGAAGAAAGAGAAGAAAGAGAAGAGGGATAAGAAGGAGAAATCTGTAGAGGTTCTACAGCCTCCGAGGTCGACGAAGGAGAGCGGAGGGCCGACTGTTTATGTTGCGTGAGTTGCCTTGATTCGAACTCTTTCTACCTCTTTTAAATTTCAATATGTAGGTATCATGACTGGGAACATTTCTCGTCTATCCGCAATCTACGCGGTCCACACGTGGGGCTTCCGATGGTTCAGGAAATGCTTGCACAGAGCGCGATGGACGCTGTCGACGAAGATATGGAAGGTGAATCGCAGGTTCATGTAGGCTGATTTATCCGTTATCGTCGTGTTCTTTGGAGTCCTGATCATACCCAACTTTTTTTCGTCCTCATAGACTATGACCCCTAAAGAACGCGAACGCGAACGAAAGAGAGAGGAGAGGAAAGAGAAAGAGCGGAGAGATGCAGAGAGGAGGAAGAAGAAGGAAGAGAGGAGGGCGAAGGAGAGGGAGGAACGTGCTTTGGAGATTGCGCGGGAGAAGGAGAGAGCTGCTGCTGGGTCGACAGCCCCGACGTCTGCTGTGAAGCTCATGTTGAAGCTACCGAAATCGGGCACAACTTCAGCTTCGATATCTGGTACCACTACACCTGCTGTGCTGCCTGAATCCTCCAGCGTTGGTGCTCAAGGCTCTGGTGACCCCTCGCTTGTTCCTCTTCCGGCTTCGAGGGCTATGACACCTCTTGGTAACATCGCCAGCATCGGAACATCACATCCTGACAACTCGAATCAGGACCTAGACTCGTCCATCACACCCACATCTGCATCTCACCCTGTCCAGCCGTCTCAGCCCCTCCCGACTCTAATTCCAAATCTCGCTTCGACATCCCTCGCGCGGGCGAGCACACCACACCTCGTAGCTGATCGAACACAATATAGGTCCCCTAAGCGATCATTCGACGAGTCGAGTGCGTCTGGGGAAGATGCGAGTGGGAGAGAGGGGAGAGAGGGGAGAGAGGGGATGAAGAGGAGCAGGAGGGTGGTGGAGGAGATTGTGGGTGTGAGTGAGGGGATGGACGTGGATATTGAGGGCGATGTGGACGTGGATGGTGAAGGGGGTGATACGCCTGGTCTGTCTGCGCCTGGATCTAGCTCGAGTGCGTCCGAGACGAGCTCGGAGGTTGCGTCTGAGGTTTCGGAAGGTGCTGCGTTCGGAACCCACTCGAAAGGATCGGACCCGGTTGTTGATACTCCTGTTAAACCGGTGTCGACTGCGAGTCTCCCTGACTCGCCGTTGAGGAAGAGTGAGGTACAGTCACCCAAGTCGGCGAGGAAGTTGCATCCGTATGGGGAAAAACAGCTGACGAGGAGGGAGAGGAAAGCGCTGGGGTTGCCAAAGCATGGCCGTTCGGCGCCTTCTTCGACGGTGTCGGCGGGAAAGATTGTTATCCCTGGAGGCAAATTTAAAGGCAGGATGGCGGCTCAGGCTGTGGCGAATGCGAGAGCGGCTGCGGCTGCGGGTGGTGCGGCGGGAGTGAGAGTAGGAGGTGAGGGTGAGGATAGTGAGGAGTGGAGGAGGAATGGGACGGGGAGGTTGGATGTGAGGGGGTTTAGGGAGCTGAAGATCTAGGGTGTCAGAGTTTGCCTGTTCTCTCATCCTTTTTGCCGCCTTTTGGTGAGATGGTGTGGGTTGGTCGGGCGAGTGATGGTGGGCTGTGCTTTGCCTGACGATGTTCGAACTCCTCAAAGTTTGGGATTTGACTCAGTGAAGATCTCCTCTTGCTTGACAAGTTGAAGAGGGTGCTTCAAATCTTGACCTATCCAGTTCATTCCTTCTGCTTCTGGGTTACCACCAGGTCGCCACCTGCATCACTACGCTCCTCGAAGCAAGAAATCCGAATCTGTCCTCAAAGTTCCACTGCGTCTGTCGAGTCGTTGCCCATGATTCGCCCTATGCATTCGAAATGAAACGTTCGAGCGACCGTTCGGTGTCTTTTCGAACTCTGGGCTCTAACGGAAACCCATTCGAAGATCTTGGCACTTTTCGATCGTTTGGTCTGTCGATCGAGTCGCTCTCGACAGTTCTATGCTGCCACCCGTTGCGATAAACACATCCTTCATCAAATCCATCCATCTCCGCACTAGCTATGACCCCTCCAGAACGTCTGACATCCCGGCAAATGTCAGGTTTCCTTCACCAAAGTGAAGATCTGTATTTTCGTATCATCGAAGGTATTCACGTCGCATCCATGCGTACGGACGTGTTGTACATTATTTTCCATTCCCACTATGTGTGTACAATGTACAATTTCTGACCTAGCTGCTCCACTGCAATTCTCGTACTATTTTCATCTCTTTCCCTCCATCTACCACGCATCACGCTAGCATCATACCGAATCATGCAACATGGCCTACAAGGACGCATTTATCACAATGTTCCACACATACACGACGACTCGTTTGGTTTATACTTCTGTCGCATTTCCCCCTCCCAGTTTAAAGCATGTATGCAATTTGAATGACAATGACAATATCTACGTAGCATACAGGTTTTGTAGAATTTAATGTGTATTTTTCCCTCTTCAAGTGCGTTTTCGAAGGAGGTTTTCAAGCCGACTGGCGAAAGTGTGTGCGCGAGACAAGTTGTTTATGCGCGTTTGCTGTTATATCATGTGGTCATCACCACTGCACACGGGGATGGCACGGACACTGGGAAGTGCGGCATACTTAAACTTTTCCCAACACCATTGTATCTCCCCAGAGCTTTCCCATCTCATTTCATAACCACGACCATCGATAAGAGAAGCTACGATGCCAGCACCCCAAGCATTCCTCGATTATATCGACTCTAATGCTGAAAAATTCATCCAGCGCCTCGCAGAAGCAGTCGCAATCCCCTCGTAAGTTCAATAACTCTTCAGCATACTTTCCAAAGCATCTCATGAAATTTGCGCTCCTCGATCGACGTATTTAAATTGACATGACTTCAGAGTATCGGGAGAATGGGAACACAGGGAGGATGTTCTTGCGATGGCGGGTTGGCTCGAAGCCACACTGCAAAGCTTGGGCGTCGAGACCCAGTTAGCAAATCTAGGAAATCAGACGTTGGATGGCCATGATTTACCGCTTCCCCCTGCCATCCTCGGACGATACGGGAATGATAAGAGTAAGAAGACAGTCTTAGTTTATGGGCATTTTGATGTTCAACCTGTGAGTACTCTGCGTTGTTCGATCATCTGGACCGCCAATATCGAAATGTGTTAAAAACGTCCTCATTTGATTATGCATACTGAATCGACTTCTCTGCAGGCTGACCCAGAACAAGGATGGGTCACCAGTCCATTTACTTTGACTGTTGACGAACAAACAGGCCACTTGATTGGACGAGGCAGCACAGATGACAAGGGTCCTATTTTAGGATGGCTAAATGTGTTGCAATACCATCACGAGAACAAGGTTCCACTTCCTGTGAACCTCGTATTCTGCTTCGAGGGTATGGAGGAAAGCGATAGTGTGGGTCTTGATGAGCTTGTCGTGCGCGAATCAAAGGAGGGAGGATATTTCGAAGGTGTCGATTGTGTCTGCATTGTGAGCATCCTCTCGCCATGTCTTGACGGCTTGCTCTCATTTAACTCACTCGTTTAGTCGGACAACTACTGGCTTAATAATCGCACCCCAGGTGTTACTTATGGACTCCGTGGAATTTCTTACTACCAAATCAGCATCTCGGGAGCTCCTCGTCAACTCCACTCTGGTGTTTTTGGCGGGACGATTTACGAGCCTATGACCGACCTCATCGCGATTATGGGCACACTTGTTAGCTCAGATGGAAAAATTCTAATTCCTGGTGTTAGTGAAATGGTTCCACCCCCAGACGAAGAAGAAAAGTAGGGTTCAGTTTGACTCTACTGAGACCGGGGTTGAGCGCTAATCCGATTGCTTCAATAGGGCGATTTATGAACAACTGCACTACACCGTCGATGATCTTGTGCAAGCTGCTGGGGCTGACGTTGCGCTATCCGACGATAAGGTTACACTGCTCATGGGGCGCATGCGTTGGCCTTCCCTTTCCATTCATGATATCGGGGGAGGTGGTGGTGCAGCGACAGTTATCCCTGGGAAGGTTTCAGCCAGATTCAGTATCCGGTATGTTCGCGGAATCTCGGTCTTAGCATGCATTTATACTAAATCGAAGCTTCGTGGTACAGTCTTGTCCCTCCTCAGACTCCTGAGAACGTCGACCCTCTCGTTATCGACCATCTTCAGAAGGAGTTCGCGAAGCTTGGAAGTAAGAATACGTTGAAAATTGAGAAGCCAAATGGTGGCAAGCCATGGGTTGCCGATTATCATCACTGGAATTACGACGCTGCAAAGAGAGCTACACGGGCAAGTTTCTCTCTGGACAACGAACGTATAAGCTGACCATTTGTAATAGGCGGTTTACAACGAAGAACCGGATTTGGCACGGGAGGGAGGGTCGATCCCTGTCATCTTGACCTTCGCCGAATCCTTGGGGGTCAATATCTGTTTACTGCCTATGGGAAGAGCAGACGATGGAGCTCAGTGGGTACCGATCCTATTCTTTGCTTGAGCAGCACCTCATCAGAGGACCTATAAGCTCCATCAACGAAAAGATTGACAGGTCCAACTTCATTGAAGGCGTAAGTCATCTCAACTGCCAATACAATAAAGTATTCTGAGCAATATGGACAGTCTAAACTTTTGGGGTCGTACCTTTATGAGATTGCTGATATCTCCGGGTGATGGACTGAACGTCAATGCAATCTGGGTTGAAAATGTTATGCTCGCAAAAGTTGTAAATTCGATTACTCTGTACTAGTAGCATGATCAAGATAACTTTTAACAAGAAGACAACCAGAGAGGATTGCCTATGTGCTCGGCCTATGCCGAGAAGCAAGCCTTTAGACATTTAGCGCTCAACCGTATGGCCTCCCAATATCTGCACTAAAACATATATCTGTCCAATATGCAAACTGAAAATTCGCATCGCCAGCGACTGTTATACTGTGCCTGAATACCCCGCCAATAAGCAACGACCGTTCGAGTCAACTCGTTATTCTTACATTTGGCTCAGGTGATGAAGAGTGTCATGGAGGCTCGCGGTTGTATTGCAGCGAAGACAAATGGTTTGTGCGTTCTTGTCGGAGTATAATGGACGACTTTTCTTCTCCTTGATGAACTTTCTCGTTTGCTCGGCGTCTTTGCCTTTCATCAAGGGAATTGTTTGCGGATCGACCTGACCACCATTAAATCGAGGATGTGAGAAACCTGAAACCCATAAATCAAACATCAGTACCGAGAAACGGCTTAAATCTCCAGATAGCACAAACCGTAGAGTCCTAGGTTAACACTAATAATAGCGGCCTGCCTTCAGAACCGAGGTTGCAATGAACGCATTCGTAAATATGGAACAAATCTGACGGACTTGACAAGCAGCTTTATGAGCGCTCTTGTGGAATTTGAGTCCGCCAGCTGGGTACCATGCAGAAGAGTCGCCGAACACGCTGTTAGCATATTCCTCAAACCAGTTCCTAGGTTTTTCTTTCTTTCTTGCTGACATTTTTTTGAGTCCTAGATCGGGGTTGGTGAAGAGAGTGGTGACAAGGTTAAGGATAGTTTCGAGGTCATACGCATTCAGATCTCGGAACATACATATCATGTAATTCTCTATGTCGATGAAGTTCGAATTTAAGGATGATATCCAAATTCAAGAAGTTTGTGTCGAGGTAACTTATTAATCGATCATATTAGGACATTAATTTATTTGCCCTCCAGGATATCTCTGGGTGTTACATTTACTAGGGCTATAGAGTTATCTACGTTTACAACGCGGTATCCAATGCACGAATGTAGGCACGTACAAAATTAAGTCTTATCGCCCTCCTCGACTTCGACGTAGTTCCTCGGAGGACGTGGTGGCCACATCCAAAGCTCCTCTCCTTGGCTCCCTTCATAGCGGACATACGTACGGTAGTTCATCTTGGTATTTTTGTCATACGCCAACTTCATGTCGTCGTCTCCTGGAGATGCTATATCATGTCTAGGTGGAAAGGTCGTCTAGGTTAGCAGAAGCGAAAAATGACCTGTGCGTGCTGATACTCACTTCACGTTCATGTGGCCTCTAAGGCTGTCGATGGAATCGACACGCCCACAATGCATGCACACAAACTTAGATCTCTTGTTGTAGTATTTTTGCATAACGTTTTCCTTCATACGACTTCGCACTTCTGAGAGCTCCTTATTGTCGGTCAATAGCCGGTATTCTGCACATGAACGATTGGTGTTCAATGGCGTGGAGTGCTTGAAGTCGTCTATATGGTGTTCGATCTGTGCAAGCGCTTGTGTCAGTAACCCCATTTTTGACAGCCGGGGTACGAAAGCGAGCTTGAGGTGAGAGTGTCACGTACCAATGCCGTCCAAGTAAGCATCAACCTCCCTCTGCTCATGCTGTTACACTCCAAACATTCTACAATGGGGTTCAGCTCTTCCATCGTCTCGGTAGTCGTTGTGAGGGGATCAAAGCCGAAGACGTCAACGAGAATTGAAGCAGCTGCAGCATGTGCCTTCTGATGCAATTTCATCATTCCGTTCACGTTCCACGAACCACATTTGAGAGTGTCGTATGCCACCAGGTCGAAGTCAGGGTGATTTTCATGCCACTTTGCAGGGGTTTCTTTGCACATCCTGGCCTCTCTTGATTCAACCACCTGAGCGACAGTGTAGAAACTTTTGCTGCTGTGACTGTGAACATCCAAATTGACAAGTAGGGTCGTTGCGAGGGCTAAGGGATTCAGTGGCTCCGACTGAATGGACTTGTTAACCTGTACACCTTCCCTATGATGCGGCATCAAGGAAAGGACTTTCTGGTCGATGATGGCATTGGCCTCTTCTATGACGATTGTTAGGGCTTCAAGACCTTTACCAAATTCGAATTGTACGTCCTCAACATCGGCTGGCAGATTGACCATATCCAGAATACGAGGGACACAAAGTATGTCGGCGACATGAGGTCTGAACTTTTCTGCCGGCCAGTAGGTCTTCAACGCCTGTTCATATTCTGTCTCCAGGTTCTGCATTCGTGCTCGGCGGGCGGCTTCATATTCCCGATGTTGGCGTTCATCCTTCAGCTCCTGCATGATAACCGGAAGTTTCGTTTTCAAGTTCATTACGACTAGACAGGGAGTGTTAGCGATTACAAAACACACAAAAAACAACACCTTACCATGGTCAGTAAGCTTACTTTGACATATTTTCTGTATATCACTGCGATTCTGGGGAAGTGACCCGACCAATGTTTGCGACAGTTCATCTTCCCATCCAAGCTCCTTGATAATCTCTACAACTCTAGTTTTGACATAGAAAACGTGAACAAGTGCACAGACAAGAAACATGAGACAAAGGCACCTCTCTTGTCGCTGCTTTACCTCGGCCTCATGTTTGAGCGCTGCCTCGCGCAAAAACGCCGTATACCAACTTCGACATTTATCAGCGTGCTGAATAGTAGGTGATAACCCATGAGTTAGTATAGGATTGATGACGATGATGGGTGAGTAATATTAGAGGACGCACTGCTTTCATTTCGGCAAGTTCACGAGTCTTTTCTTTCTGCCACGATGAGATCGCTTTTGATCCTAATTCACAGACACCAGAGTGCTCAGTGCGCCAGCGGCTGGTATATTCCCGCGAGTAAAGGTAACCTGCAGCTTTGGTTAACTTTACTAGTACCTTGGTTAGAATAAGATGTACGTACGGTGTCGGATTACAACATGTGGGATGTATTCCTGCATAAATTCAGGGGGCATGTGGTGTGGCATTTGAACTGAATGGCGTTGATAATACCTAGAAATTAGCGTCAATACCATGCATCCCGGATCTGGCCTACCATTTAAGAAATGCTTACCCGGAATGTACACATTGAGTGCATATGCGTGTTTTTGCCTCCCATACATGATAGATATTACCGCTCGTTTTTCCACATGCCTAGGGGATGTGAGCAATAGGCTAAAGGGCATTGATCAACACGCGACTTACAAGGCAACCCTTTCCGTAGGCGAGCTCTGTAAATCCTGGATAGGTCATACTTGATGGACATTCAGGGAGGCCTGCACATGAAAGTGCATTTCTCCAGGTCGGCTCAAGATCAGAGCTCTTCATTAGCTCTCTTAGGCTACTCGAAGTACGACCAAGACTAAGTAGCTCGGTTGGGCCAAGCCAGGAAAATATCTGTAAATTATAGTGAGAATTGAGGGATTGGCCCACGAACGACCCCTCACCTCCAGCAATACATCAAATGGCATCTCAGAGAGAGGTCCTGATAAGGGACCTTGCTTTTTTCCAGATTTCTTCTTTGCTTTCTTCTTGATACCAGCAGCAGCACTGGTCGACTGAGTGGGGGCCTTTCTTTTCCGCTTCTTGTGTTGAGGTGCGTCGTATTCTTCATCTTCCTTGTCGGTCGTATCGACATATTCTTCTTCCAGGTCAGATAAGTCCAGGTTGTCCACGTCATTGGATTTCTGTTTGGAAGATGTTTTGTCCTGGCGACCACCCTTCCTGGTTCTGGTGTGTGCCTTTGGCCTTGAAGTTTTCATGTTGCGAGTAGTAACAGGTGATGATTGAATCTGAAGCCTTGAGCGTTCAGAAAACCTAAGTACTGGTTGGAAGAGAACAATGGGCAACTCGGATTTTGTTCCCACAAACTTTCCAAGTCATATTCCCAATTTAGAACGCGTCGTTTGATCGCGTTCCTAATTAGGTCGCGTGACCGTCCACTCATCGTCGATAACTAGCTCCAAAATACCAATTCAACAACTCCAGGGTTCGAAATAAGCAGGCTGTTACAGATACCAGGGCTAATGGGTCATCTACATAGACAAGATGATAGGAGAATGCACGAGTGTGGGCAGAAAACAGGACTAAGTATCGCGTCCTGGACGTAGTTCCTTGGAGGACGTGGGGGCCACATCCAATACTCCTCTCCTTGATCATTGTATGTATACTCGGACAGACGCCAGTTCACTTGGGGATATTTTTCGCACACCAATTTCATGCCATCGTCTCCTGGAGATGCGAGACCATGCCTAGATGTTTGAAAATTGAAAGTAAAGGGTTGATTAAGATCAGCGGGAAAATATCTCTAAACGTCGTGGCCCTTGGACTCGCTTCAGGTTCATGTGGCCTCTAAGCTTGTCAATAGAATCTACACGTCCGCAATACTCGCACACGAACATCGATTTCTTCGAATAGTGTTGTCGCATGATTTTTTCTTTCATACAGAGTCGCACCTGTACGAGCTCTTTTTCGTCGGTCAACAGCTGGTATTCCGCCCAGCCATCAACAGGATTAGAATGCCGGTGCTCACTGTATCCGCCAAGATAATGTTTAATCTGTGTGTCGGCTTGCCTCAGTTTTTCTGTAGCCCAGATGTGAAGGGGAAAGTATGCCACATACCAGTGCTGTTCAAGTCATCATCGGCCTCCCTCTGGTATAGGCCGGTTGGTTAACCAGGTTACGGATATGAGGTACACAGAGTACATCGGCTACATGAGCCAATACTCCTCCGCTGGCCAGTAGGGACTTGACTGCCATTTCACATTCCGCTTCGATTCGCGCTCTGCGGGCAGCTTGATGTTCCCTTTTTTGGCGTTTATTCTTCAGCTCCTGCATAACAATGGGGAGTTTTATTTTTAATTTAATAATTAGATAAGTCTGTAAGAGGACGGTTAAAAATATTGGACACAAGATGGCAAAATCTTTACCTTGTGCACTTAATTCGTTTTGACATATCATGTGGATATCAGAACGGTTCTGGGGAAGCGAGTCGGCTGGCGTCTGTAGCAGCTCATATCCCCATCCGAGCTTTATAATAATCTCAACAACCCTAAGTAGAGATGAAATGAGATGGTAAGCAAGCGCAGACGCAAAACGTAGAACAAACGCACCTTTCTTTTCGCTGGCTTATTTCGGCTTCGTGTTCAATAACCACCTGCTGCAAATGAGCGGCATGCCAGTATGGACATTTGTTGGCATACTAGGTCGGGAGGACGAGTAGCTTATCAGCCCACAATTGACAATGCATGAAGGGGGAACGCACTTGTTTTATTTGTTCGAGTTCCTCGATCCTTTCTTTCTCCCATAACAATCTTGCGTTTAAATCCAATTCACAGACATGATTGTACTCAGTACTCCAGCTTTTGCAATGTTCAGACAAGAAACAATGACCTGTAACATTTTGTTAACCTAACAAGCAGTGCGATTAAATGATAGACGTACAGTCTTGGATATCAACGAAAGGGATGCACTGTCGCAGGAATCCAGGAGGCATCGTCTCCAATGACTCGGATCTACAGTACCTGGCGTTTGGGGTCAAGTCCGGCAGGCATGACCAACCAAGGGCGTAATGCTCACCCTTTACAGTACACGACGCACTGAGTACATAAGCGTGTTTTTGCCTCCCATATATGATGGATATATTACCACTAGTTTTGCCACATATCTAGTGAAGGATGGAGACGTCAATGATAGAATGAGAGGTATTGGTCAATACGCGACTTCCAAGGCCGCTTTTTCTGTAGGCAAGTTCTGCAAACCCCGGATAGGTCATACCTGAAGGATACTCAGGAAGGTCTGCATATAAAAGTGCTTTCTCCAAGTTTGCTCAAGACCAGGGCTATTCATGAGCTCTTTCAGGCCACTAGAAGTACAACTGACCCTGAATAACTCGGGTGGGCTGAGCTAGCTAAATCTCTGTAAAGCATAATGAGAGTGGAGTGATCGGCCCACGAACGGCACCTTACCTCTAATAATAAACCGAATGACATCTCGGAGAGAGATCCCAACAAGGAGCCCTGCCTTTTTGCGGAGTTATTATTCGCCTTCTTTCCGATGCCACCAACAGCACTAGTCAATGTTGCCGAGGCCTTTCTTTTCTGCCGTTTGTGTTGAGGTGCGTCGTATTCCTCATCTTCTTTGTCAGTTGTATTGGAGAGATTCATGTTGTGGGCATCGTTGGATTCTTGTTTCGAAGGCGTTTCGGCCTGACGGTCACCAGCTCTGGTTCTAGCGGGTGGCTTTTGGCTTTTGGCTTTTCATGTTTTTAGCAGTAACAAACGATACAGGAAGTTAGACCTTCAGTACCCAGCGAAGTGTCGATCCAAGATGATATGGTGATGGTTGACTTTGAAGCCTTGAGCGCTCAGTGAACCTAAGTAGACAGGAGGGATTCATTAGGTAACTCTGTTTCAACCTGAATTCAACTTTCGAAGTCATTTGCCAATTCAGAGGTTGTGGTTGATAAAGCGCGCCCTAATGACGTCGCGTGACCGTTGAGTCGATGTGACAACTTCAGGTGTGCCAGGCCTCTTCCGTTTAACGTCAAGGTCTAGCCTTCAAGCAGAAATAGCAACGGGCAGTCTATATATTGTTTTATCGACCAAATAGCGGCGCACCGAAACGCATAAGGGCAGCGGTAAAGAATCATCATCTTTTTGGTATCTATACTGCCAATTGCATAACCTCGGCAAGCTTACACTTCAAACTTAAACAACAAGGAGATAGACGTGAGTTTCATCATTCATGCCATGATAACGCAAGAAATACTTACAGTTAAACAAGCTGGTCTGGTGTTGCGGCAGATTCCTTTCGTCCCATCTCGGCGCAGGGATATCAAGTCGTCCAGGGTCGTAATACATCCCTAAGTCAGGATACACACCAGTACTCCAATTTGAGGAAACCACTTCTACGTAGAACTCCAATGGCTGTACTCTATCCTTGGATTTGCGCTCAATACTCTTCCAGGTCTCTTCGAGAAAAGTAGACCAGGAGTCAAAACCAATTTCTGGACTTGATGCTGAGGCAGATTCAAGTTGATTGTATCCCAACGGTCGCTTGGGGGCAATGACGACTTTCCCGAACCATTGATCAAGAGCGTTGCTGCTGTCCTGGATTTCATTATCTGTGACCTCCTGTGTTTCCTGGAACTGACACTTGTTGCAGGTCTTGCTCTCGCAGTTACACCGACACACTAGCCACGTTGCTTCTCCGTCCCTTTTCCAAACCAAAATGCCTGGAGCCCATCCTACTTCTGGGGTTTCATTCCGCCATGCCAGAGCGGAGACTTGTGGTGGATGGCTCCCTAGCCAGTTTTTGCCTTCAAGCCTTTGTATACCGTCAACAACCCCTAGACCAGCGTAGTCATGTGGGGGGAGACCTGGCCAAGCGGAGCCAAAGGAAGCTTGTCCCGGCCACTCCAGTACCCAGGTCTTGAATTCTGGAGGGAGAGTTATTCGATCTCTATGGTGCGAGCATGTGCGACTCTCGAGATGGTCAATGTACGCTGTGCGGTCGAATCTAGTGAGGTTCGCGATTGTCCAAGGGCGGGTCTGGAGAAATGCAGGAGAGTTGACAATACGAATGAAGAGTTTGAGTAGGGAAGCACGAGAATGGGATATGCGTGTTGAAAAAAGGACGATGTCCCGGAACGTAGTGCAGACAGACCGGATGACGAGCAAAGAGGGTAGGGGCAGGAACGAGATGACTTCGTGAAGCAACTCTGGCGCGAGGATATCGAGGATGCAGGTAATCGACATGATGGGTCTTTGTTGGTGGGTAAGAATTCTGGCTCTCTGGGCTCGTCGCTCGAGTTCGTCGACTTATAAATAAAGCACGGTAGAATAAAATTCACAACAGAAGAATAATGGCATCATTTTGCAATAGGCCGATGGACCCTTTGCGCCCTGTCAGGGTTGCCAATTGTGAGACTCGCAAATTACTTGTTGATGATCGTTGCAAGATCATAGATGGCAAGAGTTCTAGCCACTCGCAATCCCTACAACGTCTTGCCTAACGAGTAGGTGTCAGATGGTAGTATATACGGAAAGGAAGTGAAGTTGCTTTAACGTTCATCCGGAACCGGGCCTCGTGGCAGCTTGACATCATCGGAGGTTCTGCATGTACAGTAGCCGGAAGTAGGATATGCGGTTCAGTAACTAACATCATGGCAGTAATTATAATGCAGATCCTACGATGGTCAAATTAGTAGCAAATGAACATATATATATATACGTCTCTATTTTTGCTCCCCACCCAAGCTCGTCACAGAAGAGTCTGAGCTATGCAAAAATGCCTACCATAAGGAACCAATATTTCAAATTTGAAGTTTCCGTAGAAGCCTGTGGCGTAATCGCCCCTATCGTCAATAACAGTCTATCGAAATGTAAATCGAATCGTCACTGTCGGACCTTCGAGCACATTACTTACCAGCCACAGCGTCAGGTCGGTGTCATTAGTATGGAGATGTTAACGTTGGTGTCTGAATTGTCTGGAGTTGAGCTTCTAATTCCTAGCTCAGGTGATCCGAAAGTACTTGCAAGCATTCGATGGGTTCTCGCTCACGGTCTCCATGTATGACACTTCGAAGGGCATGGCACAAGCTGAATCTCAATACTGAAATAGTACACCCATAACCCGTTTCGTATCCTGTACTATGATGGCATTGCGAGTCCCGTAATGAGTTATTTCTACTCATCGCAATAAGAGCTCAAATGATCACCGATGATGAAATCGTCGTAGAACCATGCGCGGGATTCGGATGCGGTGCGGTAGGACGGACATACATGGTAATGTCAAGTCTATCCAACCCCCGTCTCGGTGTAATAATAATAGTCACCCTGCTTGTTGGAAAAACCTCTTACCTGATTTGTTGTTCGGCATGTCGACCCGGAGGGTGCGCATGGTGCTTTAAACTAGATGGTGCTTGGTGTGTAAATGATGGGGTTCGAGAATTGATTCGCACTAATGAGCGCTTGAACCCTAATTTAAACCCAGACGCATATAGAGTGCATGTACACGTTAACGTTTGTGCTCCTTATCACATTTTAACTTATTGTTTGGTCATCACGCGCTTCAAGCACTGACCGAAATGCACTGGCTTGACGACGCTGGCAGGGTGATGCTGATAACATCCCTTTCGTGAGGTTTTCGGAAAGGATGATTAACTTATCCTAACATCATGCTCTTGATGCTCCATGATGGGTCCTGGGTGTATGCCACATATTCGTCGTATCGGAGTATTGGGATTAGTGCCCAAAGTAAGAGAAAATCATGGCATCGACTAGCGAACCACTGCCAACTGGATCTACACAGGACAGCTGAAAACAAGAATGACATTTGTATTATATACAGAACAATGTGAGTGCTCAGTCTCAACCCATAGAGTTTAACTTGAGCCCTAATTAATTAAATCAGGGGAATTCAGGACCAGGGGGCCATAACCGAAGCTGCGCGATGGTAGTCTCCAGCCCTTGCGGATACTTCCAGTCATTATCCGTAGGATAGTCTATCTTGTGCCTATTTTTCTGTCAGCGCGACGTTGCGTGGATTTTTGGCATGGATACGACATACTCGTTAAATAAATGTCGTCGCACTTTGGTTAGCTTATCATGAAAGTCGCAATGCTCGCATTGCATAGGGACGTCGGCGAAATAAGCACAACGCTCCAGTGTACGTTTGATCACCTCATTCACCGTTTTAACGTCCTCCGGATTGGCGGTCTTCAAGAAAGCGACGCTTGTGTGTGTTGAGTGGTGATGATAATGAGTCCGCATGATGTGCGATGCCTGTAGCCCACAATTTAATATCTAAGCCAGTACATGTACGAATCACGATGGACGCACCGTATGACTCCATCGCAACATTAGTCTTCCTTCGGACCTGCTGTTACAGCGGGTACATTCGAAGAAGGCGTGAGCTTCGTTCATTTCCTCCACAGTGGTCGTGTCAGGATCCAAACCGCACATGGTGATGAGGTTGCATACAATTTGATGCGCGGTATTGTGAAAGACAATCCTGTTATCAGAGTTCCAAGGGCCATACTTGAAAACGTCGACGGCAATGCTCTCGACGAGACTAAGTTGGGCTTTAGATTGCGACGGAAACTCGAACTTGCGATAGAAAGCCTGTGGTACATTCAAGACTTCGTAGTCGGGGAGCCGATGCTGGAGGCTCGTGCCAAATACGGTGGTGGCTAGCCTTGTAACTGTCGCGGGGTCGTATTCCTTCTTTAGGGACGCGTAACCTTCTTTGAGAATCTTCACAAATTTGACATTACGAATCACCTTCGCCTCTTCGACGATAGTCAGAAATGAGTCCTTGTCGAAGAAATGTGCAGCTGTAACTATGACCTCCGGCGGAGTGTCAACCACCACCGCTCGAATACGAGGTACAATGAAAATGTCGCTGACGTAGGGCGCCCCGACGCCCGATGGCATCCAATCTTTAACAGCCTGAGGATATGTTCTGTGCAAAACTTCAATCCGGGTTTTGTACAGTGCTCTCTTTTCCGCTTCGATTCGTGTATCCCGAATCTTGGTCATAATTCCGCCAATCGCAACCTTGGCACTTTCAATCGCTGAAAAATGATAAGGCTGTGGATATGTCCCAGAAAACAAGTGAACATACACGCATCCGTCAGTGGTTTCCGGCAGATCTTGTCGATGTCAGCATCAGCTGGGAGCTCTCCAGTTGACGTTTTCGATAATTCTTCTGCCCAGCCCATTGTTTTTGCCAATTCAAGGATCCTGCGTCGATTAGAAGAGAGGTCGAAATATGAGTTCAGCTGGAGTCACTGAAGCAAAGAAAATGCAATCTTACCTTGCTTTTCGGTCAGTAGCATCCCGTATTTTCTCCTGCTCAAGATACGTTTTAGCTTTCTCCGCCCAAGCTTCGCATTCTTTCGCGTTCTTGGCCGAGAGGATGTATAAGTGACCGAATCGAACACGAAAATACGGGGTTCTGGCACACCTGTTCAACAGATAATAGGTATTCCAACTTCGTTTTCTCCCACTCCTTCTTTTTCTCAAAAGTTTCCAGCGATTTATATTCCTCTGCCCACATTGTGGCGTATTTTTGGGAGTAGTGGCGGGTCCCTGCGTAAGGCCGGTTAGTCTCAGGGCTAGGTGAATCAAATACAAGTACGCACTGCCTCGAATATAGACGCAGGGAACATTAAGCTGAATATCCCCAGGTAGTTTGAGACGCTGAACAAAGGCCAATGATACAAAGCTACATCAGGATAATTACACAGTCATTATGAGAGATGTCGAAAAGTGTTTCATGTTTCAACTCACCTGTCCGTCACGCAATTCGCGCAAAGTCGGGTTCGAGCGCGCCACACCGTATGAAGCTGGACTCGATTCGATTTGCAAATCTGATTACAATTGGTTCATAAAAGACAGACCAAAGTGGCTCTCGAAGGTCAGTCACAGATTAATGCGATGAGCACGAGTAGAACCCACCATGCAGCCCTTCCCGAATGTCAATTCAGCAAACATAGGCTCGGTGATATCTCCAGGGCAGTCAGGTGCGTCAGGGATATGGGAACGGGACTGAACCCAGATAGATTTGAACCCAGGGCTCATAACCAGTTCCTTGAACTCTTGTGACACACGGCCCAAGCTAAGGAGGTCCGTAGGAAGAAGATGTCCAAATATCTATAACCATGGTTAGACATTCGTACGAAGACATAGACGTATACAAGCCAACTCACCTCAAGCAGTACATCAAAAGGCATATCCAGCACCTTTCTCAACGATCCTGCTTTTGCGCGCGACCTCGACTTCTTCGCTCCTGTTTCAGCACCATCCTGGTCTGTAGTAGCCGCCTTGCGTTTACGCTTGCTAGGGCCTGATGTGGCTGCTGTGTCCTGGCTTTTTGGTGGCATGTTGAACTAATGAAGGGTTGGTGGCCTTCTGCTTGAGTGTTCTTGGTAAATATAGCAATACGCTTCAGTGGCAATCCGCAGAGGTTTGAGTGTGAAAGGTGCCGGTTACCAGTGGCATGAGCGTGCTTTCAACAATGAGTTGACGGAGAATGAGCCACTAGCAACCTATGTTTATTGTGTTATTCAGTTGATTCCAATTCTTTCTCGTGTGGTTACACAGAAGCCACTTACCTGGTGGGGACAGTCTACCTCATTCATTTTTGTAGCTAGAACATGCCAAGAGTGAGTATCTCATCGTATGTACATATAAGTGTGTGTGACGTCCCTCAGGAACAGGGGAGTTACTGACTCTGGAGGCAAATTGAATGATCCTTGAGCACACGACGCGAAAATAGGAGCTTGAATGAATTAAAAAGATCCCACGATTCACATCAGCCCAACGGAAAGGGCTGCTCAATTCTTAAATCAGTTCAACCACTTGAACAGTAACTCGACGCAATATACGCAATATTTATGACTGAAAAATTTAGTGATGGGACATGCTGAATGAGCCCACTGAGTATAACTTAAGCCGTAGTTAATTAGATCAGGGGAATTCAGGACCAGGGGGCCATAATCGATGCTGCTCGATGGTAGTCTCCATCGCTTGCATAGACTTCCAGTCGTCGTCCGTAGGGTAGTCTATCTTGTGCCTATTCATCTGTCAGCGAGCCACATTGTGAGGTGATTGGCATGGACATAACATACTCCTTAAACAAATGTTGTCGCACTTTGGTCAGCTTATCTTGAAGGTCGCAGTGCTTGCATTGCATCGGAACGTCGCCGGAATAAGCACGACGCTCTCGTAAATCTTTGATTGCCTTCCTCACTGCTTGAACGTCCTCGCTATTGGGGATCTTCAAGAAAGCGACGCTTGCGTATGTTGAGTGGTGATGATAATGAGTCCGCATAATGTGCGATGCCTGCAGTCCAGAATTTCAATGTCTTAACCACTACAGGCTGAGGTAGCAATCAGGGGACGCACCACATGACTCCATCGCAACATCAGTCTTCCCTCATACCTGCTGTTACAGCGGGTACACTCGAGGATGGGGTCAGCTTTTTTCATTTCCTCCACAGTGGTCGTGTCAGGATCCAGACCACACAAGGTGATGAGGTTGCATATAATTTGATGCGCGCTGTTATGAAAGACAATCCTGTTATCGGTGTTCCAAGGGCCGTACTTGAAAACGCCGACGGCAATATTCTCGACAAAGCCAAGGTCGGGTTTGGATTGCCACCCATACTCGAACTTGCGAGACAAAGCCTGTGGTACATTCAAGACTTCGTAGTCAGGGAGCGAATGCTTGAAGGTTGTACCAAATACGGTGGAGGCGAGCCTGGTAACCGTCGCGGGGTCGTATTCCTTCTTTATAGACTTATAGCCTTCTTTGAGAATCTTCACAAATTTGGCCTTGCGAATCGACTTTGCCTCTTCGACGATAGTCGGAAGTGAATCCTTGTCAAAGAAATGTGCAGGTGTAACCGTGACCTCCGGCGGAGTGTCGACCACCACCGCTCGAATGCGAGGTACAATGAAAATGTCGCTGACGTAGGGCACCCCGACACCCGATGGCATCCAATCTTTTACTGCTTGAGGATATGTTTTGTGCAGAAGCTCGATCCGGGTTTTGTACAATGCCCTCTTCTCCACGTCGATTCGTGCATCCCGAATCTTGATCATAATTTTGTCAATCGCAACCTTGGCACTTTCAATCGCTGGAAAATGATAAGGCTGTGGATATGTCCCAGAAAAAAAGCGAACATACACGCATCCGTCAGCGGTTTCCGGCAGATCTTGTCGATATCAGCATCGGCTGGGAGTTCTCCAGTTGACGTTTTCGACAATTCTTCTGCCCAGCCCATTGATTTGGCCAACTCAAGGATTCTTTGTTGAATCAAAGAGGGAACGAAACATAGATCAGGAGAAGGTGATTAAAGACACAGAAAATGATATCTCACCTTGCTTTTCGGTCAGTAGCATCGCGTGTTTTCTCCTTCTCCAGATACCGTGCAGCTTTGTCCACCCAAATAGCACATGCTTTCGCATGCTTAGCCGACATAATGAATAAGTAGCCAAATTGCACTAAAATATTGAGTTCTAGCACACCTGTTCAACGGACAGCAAATATTCCAACTTTGTTTTCTCCCACTCCTCCTTTTCCTCTTTAGTTTTCAGCGAGTTATATTCATCCGCCCACATTTTGGCGTATTTCTGGCAACAGTGGTCGCTCTCTGCACAAGGACGGTTGATCTCAGGACTTCTTGAATGAATTACAAGTACGCACTGCCTCGGATATAGATACGTGGAACCTTGTCATGAATAGCTGGAGGTAGATTGAGACGTCTGATAAAAGCATTCGATACAAAGCTGCGTGGGGATAATAATGGGCAATCATCAGGAAAGTAATCGAAAAGCATGCTATGTTTCAACTCACGTATCTGCTATGCAATTCGTGCAAAGTCGTGTCCGAGCACGCCACAGCGTATGAACCTGGACTCGATTTGCGTTGCACATCTGAGCACCATTGGACAATAAAAGTCAGACATCGAAGTGATACCCGCAGGTCAGTTACAGAGTGGAATGAGCACGAGTCGAACCCACCATGCAGCCCTTCCCGAATGCCAACTCAGCAAACATGGGCTCGGTGATATCTCCAGGGCAGTCAGGTGCGTCAGGGATCTGGGAACGGGACTGAACCCAGATAGATTTGAACCCAGGGCTCATAACTAGTTCCTTAAACTCTTGTGACACACGACCCAAGCTAAGGAGGTCTGTAGGAAGAAGATGCCCAAATATCTATAACCATGGTTAGACATTCGTACGAAGACATAGACATCGCAAGCAGACACCTCAAGCAACACATCAAAAGGCATGTCCAGCACCTTTCTCAACGATCCTGCTGCTTTTGCGCGCGACCTCGATTTCTTCGCTCCTGTCTGAGCATCGCCAGGCTCTGCAGCAGTCGCCTTGCGTTTACGCTTGCTAGGGCCCGACGTAGTTGCTGTGTCCTGGCCTTTTCGCGGCATGTTAGATGAGGGTTTGCGATGGTATGGTGTTGAATTATCGCCTCCTGCTTCAGTGCCCTTCGTAGATTTAGCGGATATGACAAGACGCTTGATTATGGTAAGTCCCGGTTATCTGTGAGTTTTCAGCACTGAATTGGCAGAGAATGAGCTGCTATGTAGCAACCTGTAGGTTATGGGGACGGGCGTTCACACTGAAAGAGGGTGTTTATTTGTACATGTTTTATTCAGAGGCATCCCAGCCAAAATTTGTGATCAACTTCGCGGTACACTTTTTAGACGATTCTCCACCTGGTTAGTGGAAATTATTGTGCCATTATGCATTTTCCTTATGTATCTTCGTATCCTCGCTCTAAATCCATAAAATTCAGAAGTCATCGCTAAGTTATGTAATGTAGAATGTGTATATGAAACTCATATGACAATTCATGGCGAGGAAAGGTAGATGTGAAAAGATAAAATAGAAATCCAGAATTGCTAAGCAAGAAACGCGTCCGTCGCCACAAAAAGTGTACCTGAAGGAAAACACTAATTTATGGGGCGAACGCGTGACGTCACGTCAGTGACACACGCGACAAACCCACTCCGCACGGTCTAAAACGGATCCTGACCTTATTGGTCAGTATACTGTTATAGAACTAGGAGAGCAGATCGACGCATTTCGAATGCAAGGTTTGAAAGATGTCGAGCCCAAGAACTGTTATAAACAGAGGCCCGAAAGGGTAGCATATGTGATCAAATTGGTTACAGCCTGGAATATTCTTCTGGCCGAAAATGGTGGTGTACCACCAGATGATATTCCACATGACTGGGAAATGGCAGATGACATGAACAAATAGACAGCATGCACAATTCTCAACCAAAAGAAAGCAGACTCATTACTTGTTATCATTATTCTAATCTCTCAATCAAATTAATATTAATAGGAAGTTTCATGCCAATCTTTGATGCATCGGCAATATGTCATTTTTATCGTATATATATTCAATCTGCATATTTAATTCTGGTGTTATAAGACGTCTACCGTCGCAAACAACTGGTTTAGGGCTCTGAAGAGGGGACGACAACATATGTTGTGGCTGTGCGATGACTAAGCTTGCCATCGACATAACGGTGAACGCCCGTCCCCATAGGTTAGCATGTCCTGTTCATTGGCGTGTGTCGGTTGATTCCGATGCTTCCCCGTGTGAGTTACAGCGCAGCCACTGACCAGTCTAACCGGGTGGAGCCTAGTACGGTGATACTTATCAGAGAGCCTTCAATTCAGTAGCTTTGCTTTGACTCCTATCTCGAGAATGTCGGCGACGAGTCATCTGGTCACCTAGATCATATCCACAAGACGCGAAACAGGGGCTCGGATGTGATTTGAAAAATCCCACGAATCCCATCAGTGCAATGGACAGGCAAAGGACTGCTTTAAACTGCTTTTTGTTTACCTCCTTGAACATTGAAAATCGAACTTCCTTGTCCATTTAAGCACTGACTACTTACGACCGTCGAGAACCTCTGGGCATTATCTGAATGCTTGTTGATTACACCTCCAACTTTTGGCAGACACCCTGGAAGAGCTCATTCATGATCCCGACAAGTTTAGGGTCTGTACGGATACGAAAATACGGCTGTATTTTCAGTTGAGGTTCAGGTTTGATGTTCACGGGTAGTTCCGACAGAGACTTGAGCTAGGTAGTCACATTGTTGTCACATTTGATAATTGATTGATGATAACATGATAACGAGCTTCCCTCTTGACATTTCCTTGCATTTTGCTTTAACGCAGACCATCGCAGCATCCTCAAGGCCACTGCACGGTTTATAAACATGGAACATTATTAATACAACACACTGGGGGTTTCCACACCCCCATTCCCCTTAACTTATCCCCCCTCTCAACCTTTAGATACATCCGGCTCCGTGTCTCGTGCTGCCCCTGCCCCCTGGACTCGTGCACAGGAAACCAGCTTCTTATCATACGCAGCTCCTCCACCAAGGCCTTGAAAACATGCAGCCTGACACCAAGTTTAGTCCTCATTGACCCATTCTGCTTCAGTCAACTTGAAGGTGTGATAGGGTTGCTTCTAATTGAGTGGTGAAGCATAGAGTACTGTAGCGACTCCTGCTACCTGAACCACATATACTGCTGCCAATATAAGTTGTTTCTGAAGTAGGAGGAAGCATAAATGTGGTTTCAACAAGGTGAACTTGAGGAAAGAAGCTATCTTATCAAGGTTCTTCAGGAGCCGAACTGGGCTTGATGTCACCCTCAGTCACTCCGACGTTTTTGGATAGCCATGGGAAGATTACGTACTCAATCAAACCTGAACCTCAACCGAAAATACGGCCGTATTTTCGTATCCGTACAGACCCTTAACAGTCAAGTTGGTTCCAAAACATTTGTCGTTGACAATCTGACTGAAGGCGTAAAGAGTTCAAGCGTTGAGGTAGGTTAGCTGCCGTGCCCTTTTATGGGAGCAAGCAAGCAAACGATATCAACCTTGTTACTTCTTTACCTTGGGCTACTGTGAAACAATCCACTTGCGCAACATTCGTAACACTATTGTTGTTGTTATCCCAAATTGACGTACTCTGTCTCTCTTCTGTGCACTCCACCAAACAACAGCGGCTTGTTGGGCTTGTTGATCTATAGAAAATGAGGACCACGGAAAACGACGGGCTCAACCTGATCGCACCACTCCCCAGTTGATCACCAACTGCGATCTTTCGTTTACTCGTTTTCTCTTTCCCCATATCTACCAACACCGCGTAGGACTCTCATCTTCGTCTTCAATGCGCCCCCGTCTCGCGTTGCTGGTTTTACCAGCGTTCTCTGCATTTGTTTCGTCACAACAGATTTGGGACGTGGTGAGTACAGGCCTGTTAGCTTCCCTGTGTTCACTCTGACGCGTTCCTCTCATGATACCCTACTTGAAGTGGCAAACAACCTGGAATAAGACCAACCTTTTCAAGGGTCTGAACCCTCGCCCGCCACTCGAGTTTACTGCGCCTGGTCCAATTGGGTCGGCCAACATCGTTGTAACAGAAAAATCTGCTTATCAAGAGATTGTTGGCTTTGGAGCTACTCTCAGTTCGTTTTCTCATGTTCTTTGACACCGCGCAAGCATATTCAATTACTCACATTTAGCGGACTCCTCCGCACTTCTCCTCAATAATTTGAAGGTTCGTTATTGCGTTCTACGTGGTCATCGCGATGTATTAACACGTGAAATAGACCAAAAATTCAACAAGCTATTGGAACCTCCTCAATTATCTCTTTTCTGCACAGGAAGCAGCTAATGCTGCTGGTTTTAGTTATCTTAAACTCCCCATAGGCGCCACAGATTTTTCGTCACAGGGTGTGTTTCAACCTTCAAGCATCCTTCACAAGCCGTGGCTCAGTGACTTGCCCTTCACAGCTTACACACTCGCCGATGTTCCAAACGATACATGCCTAAAGGAGTTTGATATCAACAACACGCCCTCATATGTTTTCTCCGTTGCACAAGACATCATATCCGTCAATTCAGCCATCAAATTTCATGTTGTTCCATGGTCTCCGGTAAGGACCTGCCGTCGTGTCTCCTAGGAGAAGTTACTGATGCAGTTCCCTTTTAGCCTGCTTGGATGAAAGACAGCAACACAATCAATGGTGGGACTCTGAAACCGACCATGACTACTTCATGTACATAATTTATTCTGTGCACCAGATGATTATTGGCTGACAGAGCATCAGATGCTTCTTACATATTACGAGCTCTTCAAGGTCTCAAAGGAAAGGGCATCAATGTTTACTCTGTAGCTATTCAGAATGAACCACGGGTCAACAATCCCACATATCCATCATCTACTATGGATCCCCCCACAGAAGCCAAGATTGCACTGGTCCTCAAAGGTCTTTTGAAGGGCAACGGGTTTCCCAATGTCAAAATACTTGGTTTGCCTCTTTCTGTCCAATCCATACACTTGTTAACAATGAATTACCTTTCCTTGCAGGTTTTGAAAACAACTGGAACGACGCATTGGCATATCCTGTTCAGTTGATGCAGGCAGGAAACGCGCACTTTGATGGCGTTTCCTTCCACTGCTACGAGGGATCCGTTAGTCAACAAGGGGAGTTTAGCAGTCGTTATCCGAACAAAGTATGTCTATGTATCGTATTACCCTCTTATAAAAGCTATCTAACCCCGCTTCAGGAAATTTATATGACAGGTCTGCTGCGCATCGCTACCTTATGACGATAAATCAACTAACACGAGCATCTTTGAAAGAATGCTCCGGTGTCAGAGGAACGGACTGGTGGAACGACATCAAGGTTCGTGTTTTGACTGACCTTCTTTGTTCATATTCTGATTTCAGGACAGTGGTACACAGACAACATGTACGTGCATCATGAACGACGTCATCTCATATCTGAACATTATTTTAGTTTCATTGGGGCACTTGAGCATAACGCTAAAGGGGCGTTAATGTGGAACCTGGCTTTGGATGGTAGCGGTAATCCTAAATATCCCGGCACTCGTAGCTGCTCAGCTCCAGGATGTCGTGGCGTGGTCACCATCAACAACGATGGGACTTGGACCGTCAATCAAGAATGTAATGTCCTTCTCAATTTACCTCCCTGTGGCTCCCGGCAGTGGCTCATTTTCGGACTTTGTAGACTATATGATGGCCCAAGTATCCAAAGCCACCATCCCGCGCGACATTGGCGGCCCATCAGGGAAAAGAATCAAGGTCGACGTCAACGGAAATTTAGGCTGGTCCCTGCGCGTTGGGGCATTTGAAACCGGACGAAAAAACCCATCTGATTGGCTTCGTTACTCTCTGGTGGTCCTAAATTGTGCGTAGAACTAGCTGGAAACTCCCTCGCTTTACGTGGGCCCGTACTTACCCTCTGAACAGGGAATGATAGCGTCGGTGGCTGGAACCCGACTCCTATCAGGACGACGATCCTCTTCCGTGGCATGCAGGTGCGTACTCATCGGTGACTATCCCCCAATTTGGAGCTGTCAGCTTAATATACTCTGTGAAACAGGTTACCTATACCTTCCCAGTCGGACTTACCACATTGTGGTGGTATGGTGAGTACCTGTTGCCGTTGCGGAGCTACAGCGTGATACCAATTTATGATTATTTAGCGCCTGTAATCAATCGACTGGAAGGGGATGAAGCTGAGACGCTTCCTGTCTTTGCCGAGCATGAGGGAGCTCAGAGTGCCTTCCAATTCGTGGATCAATCCGAAGCGTATTAAAGTTACTCCACGAGTAACAAGGCTGAGCTGGCTGGTATAGTAAACAGAGTCCGTGGTGTAGTGTGGTGGTTGTATTCCCTATATGTTGTGCTGATAAATAATTTATCCTTGATTTATTTTTGCTCCTCAAGGGTAACTATTGGCAATCTACCCAGTTGGGTCAACATACTCCCACCAATCGTCATGTCAGCTATGAATAACCTGACTAGAACCTGCACAGCACCCGATTTCAGGGGAAAAGCTCGACGAGTTGCCCGATTCCTGTCATCCAAGGCGACACAGTGGGGCTAATACCTTGTGTATCAATGTCAGGAGATGTCATTAGGTGCAACGCGCCTAATAAATAGACCTTTGACAGCGCGCGATAGTTATACTCCTCTGGCTAAGTTGCGGCTATCGGAGACCAAGCTTCTGGTAGCTGAAAACGGCCCGTCCTTTCAAAGCATCTGTGCGCCAGTCTGATGAAGTGCACTTGCCTCTTTCATCTCCTGGTAGAGTGGGGATGATCGAAAGAGAAGTTCTGTCAGGTATTGTACTGCGCCACCCAATGTGTTCTGGTATGTTATCTTTGTTATCGTGTGTGTGTGAAGGAGGCTGCGGTGGCGAGCTTGTCGAGCTGTAAATGATTTCACTATTATCGTCGGCGAGACGAATTTCTCGGATCCACACTTAAGCCCGATTTCATTGTTAGATCGGGAGGTTTATTTGTGGATGTGGTACTTGGTTCAACCACTGGCGTGTCCCTTCTTCTGTGTGTACTAAGACTTCGGTGCCATTCATGTCGCGCCCTTGCTCCATCGATTGCTTCAGTTTCTAGAAACTGTTGCATGTTTCGTATTATCTATTGACAGCATTTTGATGAAAAGATGATGTTGCAATATGGTATAAACTCCTTTCAGAGCGCACGACGATGAAAACGAGGACCCATGTGATGGACTTTGGTGTCAATATAACGGCGTTCATCATATTCCTTCATCTCCTTTGGTGCGTGTCTTTTGCAGAACCAGGTGATGATGTCTCTGCTGATGCTGTCTTGTAAGGAACGTATTGTTCTCCGTGTGTGTCCTCTACTATTCTTATGGAACATATACATACTTATGTTCTCGATTGATAACCCGCGACAAGATCGGGCCAGTAAACAACTTCTCATAACCTTCAATCATGCGAAGTTTTTGCTCCTTCCTAGCTGTTAATCAAGCCATCATCGGCAGACCGCAGGAACCAAGGAATCACCCACTCCTTACTGATATGAAGCTGCCATTTCTGTTGAGTCTGACTTCTCGGGCTGACTTGACATATCTCGAGCCATGCCCATTTCAATTCGCTGGGGCAGGACGGCGTATTTATCACCCCATGATGTGCTTCGCTTTCAGCGTCAAAATCTTATGTCCACTCTTTAATGGACGTCACCCACTGCCACTATGGTCTGATAGCCTGCATAAAATTGCTCACCAAACGGGTCACTAATGCGAGCCTCCTCGACCGAACCGAAATCAGTAAATCCTATCAGTCCATCTTGGCCTGTTACTTTCCCTGACCTTTGGGTCCCTCATGTGAATTATCACGGGAGCTTCAGGAATAGCCGCGACTGTGGCTCGTACTCCCCTCTTTGAATTGACAGCTTGTTGGAATCACCAGTTTCCCAAAGCGTGTTCATACCACGAAATCGGATTTTCGTGACCTGTCAAATTTCTGTCCCTCTGATCTATACAAGATATAAGGGACCCTTCGTTCATTCTTCCGGACAGCTCCTTCTCCCCCTCTTTCTCTTTTCCTTCGGACAACAGATAACGACGATGCCTACCATACCATTCTCATGGCTCCTGTCGATGGAATATGTGGCTGGCATCTTTTTCACCTACGCCATCTACTACTGGTACATGTCTTACAGGACGAAATACCCTCCTGGACCCAAGCCGCTTCCCTTGATTGGGAATATCTTACAGATTCCGACGGAGCGACAAGAAGAGATTTTCGCAGAGTGGGGTGCTCAGTATGGTATGTTGAGCGACCTCGTATCCTGGCATGCCTGAGCTGACATAGCGAAAAAAAATGACCAGGCGACCTCGTGTACTTGAACGTACTGGGCCAGCCGATGGTGATTCTGAATTCTCTGCAGGCAGCCCGAGATTTGCTCGATAAAAGAAGCTCGATATACTCCGATCGTCCGCGCTTCGTTTTATTGTCGGAGATGTAGGTCTATTTTTTGTTTCTGGAATTCAACGAGAAACTCATCCTTTCGGGACAGGATGGGTTGGAAGAACGCGTCCACGCATATGAGATAGTATGTGTCGAAGGTTAACATCTTGAGTCCGTGTTAATTTCTGTATTCGGGTGCATTCAGCGGACCTCGATTCCGAAAGCATCGTAAATTCATCAACCAAACCTTCAATCAACGAGCCGTATCCAGCTTTCGACCCCTCCAGGAAAGGGCGACCATTGATCTCGTCAAGGATTTAGTCCATGACCCTGATGCCTTCATCGACCATCTCAGACGGTCAGTACGCATGTTTCTCAATCATCGCGCTTTGTCTGTAATCTTAGAACATTTTACCAGGTTTGCTGCGGCAACTATTCTTAAAATTACCTATGGTCGTGACGTCACTTCGGTGGACGACCAAGTCGTTCGTTTGGGTTAGTCCCTTCTCGCTTCTTCGTTTTGAATTAACCGATTTGAATATGGGTCATGACTCAGTCGAACGCGCCGCCAGCCTCACAAGCGAAACGCCCTCCGCAGCTGGAAACCTTGTTGACTTTTTCCCGATCATGAAGTACGTCGAGCTCCCTATCGTGTGCGAAAAAAAGGAGAATAAACTTTTTTCTATATAGATATATTCCTACCTGGGCGCCATTTTCGGCATTTAAGATAAGAGCTGAGGAAGTTAAGAAAGCTGTAGACGCCATGATGGAAGTCCCATTCCAGCAGGTTGTGGATGACATGGTTCGTGAACATCCAGCTCACAACATAGTCATAAGTTGAACTGTGCTCACCACTGGCCTTCTATTTCCAGAAATCAGGAATCGCTGTTCCGTCCTATACATCAACTCTTTTGGAGGCTCATCGTGATCCTGCCGGAAGCATAGCATTCGAGGATGAAGAAGATATTAAAGGCTCGGCGGGCACACTCTTCGCAGGTAAGGGGTCTTCTGACTGCGTGGCTTCTGCCGCTTTGCTATCGAGAAGTATTACCGACGCCTAACTCTTTTTTTCCTCATTCGCAGCTGCAGAAGATACGGTATGACTTTTAGAACCTCTTCGAAGGCCATGCATACTCAAGTCGTGTTTCGACAACTGTTGATAGACGGTCGCGTCATTGCAAACCTTTATTCTTGCCATGCTACTTTATCCAGAGGAACTTAGGAAGGTACAAGAGGAAATTGACCAGGTTGCTGGCCCTAGTCGCATCCCCAACATCGATGATAGACCTTCCCTTCCATATCTCGAATGCGTCTTAAAGGAAGTACTCCGGTGAGTAATCACATTACGAGGGTAGCGTGCAATTATTCCTGTTCTCTGCTTCCTCTCGATTTCATATCCTATTTATTTGAATTTGGATATTCAACCCAGGTCGACTGACTATTTTGCATCCATAGTTGGAACGCACCCGTTCCGTTGGGTATGCCTCATCGACTCATGGGAGAAGACTTTTATAAGGATTTCTATCTCCCATCCGGCACCACAGTGTTGGCTAACATCTAGTAAGTTCCCTACTTTGGAACGCTGCCCCCCGCTCTTTCCCCTCTTTCCATTCTCTTTCGGTCTCATGCACCTGTCCTCCTTTGACCACCCCAAAAGCAAATATTTCCTAGATGGACAAACTCAATGGTTATGTAGTAATCATCACGTGTACTTACTCGCATATCTTTCTTATCTATCCAGCGCGATATTGCGGGATTGTCCTGAGCCCGATGCATTCAGACCCCAACGCTATCTCGATGATGACAGTCTTCCTGATCCCCACGGAACCATCTTTGGCTTTGGAAGAAGGTGAGCGGTATTTTCTACTCTTCCTGCTTTTCAAAGCATGGTAAATTTCTCGATAGTCGACTCCGTCCTCATTTCATTTCCTCAACCTACCCATACCCTCGTTAGTGACACTGACTCCTTGCCACAGAATATGTCCTGGGCGCTATTTGGCTGAATTCAACTACTGGCAACTCGCTACTGTCATTGCTGCCTGCTTTGACATCACAAAGCGTGTCGACGAGAACGGTCGAGATGTTAATTCGACGTACGATTTCTCACACGGGTTCATTCGGTAAGTTAAGATTCGTTCTCGATGCCTTGTATGTCCGTTAAATTGGACGTGATACTCAAACTCTCGATCACTCACAGGCGTCCAAAGCCTTTCGAATGCAACATAACGCCCCGGTCGCAGATGAAACATCTCCTGGAAAGCATCACGAGTGGTAGCATGACTGCAGCTTAGCTGCTTCATCCCTTTTTCATTTGGGCTGGTCTCGACGACCGTTATCAGCACGCACTGAGCGAGCTCTATTTAATCCTCTGGAACGTCGTTTCGAAACACCTGCCCCGGTGTCCAAGAGTCAAACTATCTACCTCTTCCATTCAGGCACCTTCATTCGCACTCCTACCTTTTAAGTTTTCATTGCCCCTCTGTCGTTCTTCCCTTCATTGCCCTTAAGTTTGCTATTTTCGATGTACTATCAAGATGGAATCCATTTACAGATTATTGTGCATCATTCTGGTCTCCTGCGTGTATTCATGTAATTCTTTCTGCGTAATTTATTTGTTCGAGGGTCGCGTTCAGATTCAATGGTTCTATTTGTGTTCTCGAATGTTCCAGCAATTGCGCTTTCATCCGCCTTATTATTGTAGAAGTGCTTTAGCATCGGTAGTTCACCTGTAGCCCCCATAATTTGCTCTCCCATAGAAACTCTTGCTCAATCCTCACTACTGTTTAGCTCTGGTATCCTTCTGATCGACCATTACCAATAGCCCCTATATCTCTAAATAGGTTTGGGATCAGTCCAGGAGAGAGATAACCCGGCATTCCCATTTGGCAATCCTCAAGTCTCTTCATGCTCACACTTGCCTCAGACTCTGCTACGACTTTGAAACAAGATCCTCTGCTTCTTCCAGCGCCATCCGACGGAGCGCAGGTGGGGCAGTCTGTACCTAAGCTTGATGTTAGCACCGGTGAAGAAGTAAAGTTAGATGTGTTGGGGCCTCTTGTCGTGAATAGCGATGGTGTACGTCGTCTCGTCCTCTACAAAAGGTTGTTCGAATTCTAACATTGATTTTGCCTTCTTATTGCCGACACATGTACCTACATTTCGTTCTGCTGGGCTACTCGCTGCACTAATTCTGGCTTGCCGTTCTATCCCAACTAACATTGCGCCATCGACATCGATGTACTCTCCCTGTTCGGATCCTACGCTTATTTTGTTTGTATCCTTTCAGACACTATCCCGGATTGATAACTGGGCCCAGATGACAGATGCCGAACGGGAGCGCACCTTGAGGGTGCTCTCAAAGAGGAACAAGTGAGTAATGCAGATCCCTTTTTCTCCCTTCTCCTTGCCTCGGGTTCAGCATCCTCCGTCCTTACCAATTATTTCCTTGGATCTGTACACCAAGTCTATCATGATCGCGTCTTTTTTGGGGGGACGCGTCTAGTTTTCCGTCTTCTCTCATAACTCTTCCCCCATCAAACTGCCTTTATCATCCTCTAAAAAGCTTCAACGCTTCACGCCTGGTTCTTTACCTGCCAAAATGCCATAAATTCTTGGCCGAAGGTCAACAGAGAGATCTGTCGTTCACTACAGAGAAAGGGTGAAAATCTTTGCATATCAGATTTTCGCCCGACTTCGTACAATCAATTGTACGACATCATCCGAGCACCTTTCGGCTCCTTGATCCATTTACTTATTCAAGTTATTGCACGTCATGGCCTTGGACACATCCATCTTTCAATATTGCACCGCCGACCTTCTGCAGACAAGGCTTCTTGATCCTCCCTGATCTACTTTGATCCTCACAATCGCCCTCTTTTTACTTCCTTCTTAACGACTCCCCCATCCCCGTCATGCGACTAGTTGATCGGGGTGGACATAGAGATATAACTCCAAGTCTGGGAGGAACTTGAATTCTTTCACTCGCTTCATTTCCGTCTGATTCTCCCGAACATGATGTTGACTGTCTCTTTTTCATAGGCTCCGACTTGCCGCTCAAGGAGCAGGAGATGGGGAAGCGAAGGTTTCAGCCTTGAGCTAAAGCAGCCAGCAACTATCAGATCACGGAATGTGGATCGCCGATATTATTTTGTCCTCTATATCGTCTGTGTACTAGTACAATAGCAGCCAACAATCAAATCAATTCTTTTCATCATAACGTCTCAGAAAATTCTCGACAGGATTCTCCGCCGGCATGCCTCACTCAAAAGAAAGGAATCAAAAATCCAAATAACGAGAAAGGCAATACATCTAGAAATTAAAACAAGCCCAATAAATCGTCTTGCTGATTCTGTGGTTGATTGGCCACTGCAGGCGTCTGAGGAGCGGGGGTCATCGGTACCCCACCAAATGCTGACCCAACACCTGTACCACCAAACCCTCCAGGAGCAGCAGGTGTAGCAGGTACCATAGACACTCCTCCGAATATAGAGACAAGATCGTCCAGGGGATTGCTTGATGTACCGGCGAGTAGGTT
Organism: Panaeolus papilionaceus; assembly: GCA_015501605.1. Lineage (NCBI taxonomy): Eukaryota > Fungi > Basidiomycota > Agaricomycetes > Agaricales > Panaeolus > Panaeolus papilionaceus. Next base: position 901,582 of record JADNRZ010000016.1, read on the forward strand.
TGCTGCTGCTGGGGTTTGGGAAAGTACTTGGGTCGCAGCAAGTCCAGAAGGCTGGCCTTCCACTGTGGGCAAGTCGTCGAAGTCCCTGGAAAAAATATAGGTCAACTTGTGGTCAAGATGCAAATAGGTAAATAGTCGTACAGAAGGTTTTCTGCTTGTTGACCAGCAACCACGGTCTGCAGCGCCTTCTGGGTAGAGAATTGGTCCTCTTCGACTCTACAATACATCAGTTAGTAAAATAATGACCCAAGATAATCACCTCCTCTTACCCTTTGCGGACAGCATCGGCACCAATACGACCCTTTCCAATGAATGTCTCAGGTGGCTTATGATAAACACTAGCCAGGGTACCGATTTCACCAAGGAGTTCTTCCAAAAGACCTGCTGAGACCGTCGTTCGGGGTATAGAGATGGGCGGTCTGTGGGCAAGGACAACGGCTTTGGCTGCGGCAGGGTCCATGGATAGTAGACGCCAATAAATGTAAGCGCGGTCCCTGACGTCAGGAGAGTCGCAGTCCTTCGTTGCTGTATTGAGAACCTTCTGGACAATTCCCTGTGACGAATCTGGCTTCTTCAAGAAAAGCTTGACAACCGCAGTAAGCGTTTGGAGTTGTACCTTTCGAGGTCAGGGTCAGCATCAGTCACTAACAAGACCTCCCCCAATTCCTTCGGTATGTTCAGCGTCGTGTCTATGAAGGTTCCTAGGTCCCCGTTTGGATTTGCCACTGCTTTTTGACATCGTTGCCCGAGTTCCAAAGTTGTGACCGGAAATGTGAATGTTGCAAAAACCTTTAGACTTTTAAATTTAATCGAGACAGATCAAGCAAGAGGCTCACAGCTCAAGGCAAAAAACAGAGACTAAACAGTAAAAATAAAGACCTCAACCAACATTCGTCGTCTTTATGGTTGTTTGTGGCGGATCGTGTCATTGTCGATGACAGGGGCAATAGGTACTGGAAGCAATGCCCCGAGTCCTATGGAAGGTCCATTAGAGTACTTGAGTTGAAGTAGCACCATGGTTTTGTTGGTGAAGTCAGATGATGGTGGGATACGACGAGTGCATTCAAGTTAAAAGTTTATCCATTGCTTCGACTACTTGGCTTACAGCACCCATTCACCAACCAAATCATGTCTCTTCTATCCCTTTATCCTGAGCTTCACCTTTATCTATCTCAATATGTGTGTCCCACATGGCTGCATATCTTCAAACTATAGCTAACTGCCTGTTTAGCTCGACCGCAACGAGCACAAAACGATACGTCTGACATGCAAGACACTCGCAGACATCTTTGCGCTGGTTGCGGTAACCAAGGTCGTCATTAATACGACGAATACAAGATTCACGGAGACCATTGGTATACTGTCAGGGCGATCATCAGTGACCAACCCGCCCGTTCATGCCATCAAGAAGTTGGATCTAACCCATCGAGCTTACAATCATCCCGCGGATCAGCCGGCAGTTGTTCCAAAAATTGAGGACATCAATGGTTTCCTTGCAGCCCTCTCTTCTCTTGTAAAAGTAAGGGAGATCTCGTGAGTTTTGCAACCCAGTTACTCTGCTCTGCTTGGCTGAAACCCAACTTTGCACATTGCTCTTCATTTTCAAGATGGATGTCAGATGGCAGTGACCTTGAGTTTTGTAGCCAAATGGGGGCTGTCCTTTCATCATATCCTGAGCTCATGTCTCTAGACCTATTGCTCAGCAGCTGCTTTCCCCTGCCCATCATAGGACACTTTCGCAACCTCAAGACACTCTCTTGTAATGCTTCCTGTTTTAATCCGTTCAGCCTTGTCAACTGTAACAAAATGGACATGACCAGGCACATTATCACACTGGCACCAATCCTCAAAAAATCACCTGGCCTCGTCAACCTGTCACTGGCCTTGCACGGCCGCAGCTTGGGATGTATTTTTGGGCCATCTGAAGTTTCAGCTCTACATTTGTGTCCACATCATGTCAGCCTCAATTTCTGCAGCTCTCCAGCCCTCCTGCTGCCCCACCTACAACATCTCAAAGTCCTGGAGTTGATAGGTGTTGGGTCCCGACTTCTCTCGGGGGTGCACAAATCTCTAAACGAGTTCTGGTGGGGGATGACAGACCTGCACCTTCAGCTGGAAAAGATCACCGTCGACTATGTGCCTGATGCTTTAGTGGGCTATCTTCAGCAATATCAGGGGCTTGAATCATTTGAATATGACCCAGGTGTTTTCAAACGTCGGGATGTGGGAGGGCAGCAGGTGTTTAGTGCATGCAGTCGTGACCTATGCTGCAAGGGCTTGCCCTCTCATTCTGCGACCCTCAGGAAGGTGGTGATTGACACTCAATTCGAAGATGAGTGGGCTTGGAGTCCTGACATTCAGACTGGCTTGGCAAAATGTTCTGCACTTCAAGATCTTGGCATTGGTGTGACTTATGCTCAGCTGGAGGCAAGCTTGGGCGCTGCAAGTGCAGCCACATCCTACTGGTCACCCATTGTAAGTTTTAACTTTTGGCATCTTTTCTTTAAATTCACAGTATCTGATTATGTGTTGTCTTTTAGCACCTTCTGCTTGACAGCATCACACAACAAAATCCTGAAGTGCATGAATTATATATACACAGCCAGCTCCCAATCGGCACAAATCATGATTCAAGGGCAGACTATTATTCCTCCCTTGCAACCAGATGCAGGATGGTTGAAGAGAGCATAACCTCCTATGTACCTCGAGCTGAGGTGAAGTCTCTACCCAAGATCCATACCATTTGGAAACGGGGTCAGCGTCTTTGTACTTGTCTCTGGATTGCAAGCACCAGTGCTGGTCAACCATTGTCCTATAAGCGCAAATGATAACAGGATCACTGGGGCAACATTCATAATGCTTAATGTTAATGAGCTTTAATCTATGTGTACTTAGTGTCCTGTAGTCAAACAAATGCCCCCCTGCCAACTGAATGTGGGTGTATATGTATATACTGAATCCTGATCATCTGATACAACCCCTTAACCCCACTCTGTATGATATTCAACTTGTTCACGCATTACCCAAACTCCAAATATGCAGTGTTCTAATTTCTCCCTTTCTGGGAAAAGCTGTCCCTCATGAGGATAGAAGTAAAAGTGGGACATGGCATGTAACCAGCCAAATAAGTAAATAATAGTATCTATCATGGACAACATCAGTAGCTGGGGTTGTATGGCATGGGATGAACACAAATACATGGTAGAGAATGTGTATCAACCTTGGTAAGTATGCATGCAATCTCCAAACAATTCCACCCCACCTGACGATTCATCAGGTATCTATCAACTCTTCTGTTCTTCACCACCCAACTCAACTCACATACCATCCCCCCTCAGCTTCTTCCTCCTCACAACAGGCCTCACAGCTGCAATGCCCCCAACAGCCCCACAACCATCAACACCAGCTGCCTTATTAAACCCTTCACTCAGCACGTCGAATGTATTCGACGGCGCAGTGCGGGTCAAGAACAGGTCTAAGCCGTGCGCGAAGACGAGCAAGGTAGACTTGAGGATGGAGGGCGAGGTGAGGATGTGGCGACCTGTGGGTGGGCGGGTCAGTAGGGATTAAATCAAGTATAATAATAAAAAAGAGAGGAGAGGAGAGGAGGGGTGAAGTGAAATAAACAAAGAGGAGACGAGACGAGACGAGACATACATCGTATCGGTGGCTCAACACTCTCCTAGGATCGTCTATCACCAGCGGATCATACTGCATGAGCCCCTCCTCCATCTCCTGGCTCGTGGGTTTACGATGCGGCCGGCGCGGGTCTAAAAAGCTGCGGGGGAAGGACTGGATGCGGTGGTTGTTTGTCGCGACTGTGTTGATAAAAAATAAAAGTCATCAGCCAGTACTCTACACGCTCTCAAAATGGGGCAGGAGATGCAGAGAAGGTACGGGGAACCCACCGATCAAATCCCTACTCGAAATCCCATACTTTGTCGTCGTCGCACCGAGCGCAGTCACACCATACGGGAACACAAAGCTCTCTTCGTACGTTTGGACGCTCAGCGTGTCGTTGGAGTACGCAGAGAGATCAGAGCTGTATCCAATGAATTAAAAAAAAAGAAAGAAAAAACATCAACATCCCCAAAACAACCATGTCAATAGCAAAAAAGCACCCACCTCTCAACCTTCTCATCTGGCCCCCAGCATACATCTCAACACTCACCACCCTATACCCCTTCGCCCCCCCCCCCCCCCCCCCCCCCCGCTCATCATAATAATGATCGACCACCCAATTCTCAACCAGCGCCACCTTGACATCACACACCCGCCCCGCCCCCACAGCACCCACCTCGCCATGGTACACCATCGCCCCGCTCCCCGCATCCACCACCCGCACCCCACACGCCCCCCGCCCCGCATCGCGGCTCGTCACCACGAACAGCCACGGGTTCAGGTACTTGTACAGCGTCCTCCTGTCCCCTAGGACCTTGCCCAGCGGGGCTACGGGCCCGCGTACGGTGGGGGGTAGGAATGCCAGGACCACTTCGCTGGGAGGGAGGGTGAGGGACCATGTTGGGTGCGCGACGGCGCGGGGGGTGCGTGGGGGTGGGGTGTAGTTGGGGTCGTCGGGGCCCAGGTCGGAGTCCACGTTGACATTAGGGTTGGGGGATGAAGAGACAGGGGACGGGGAGACCTGATGTCCCATGACCCTTGACCAGTTCTCGATGTTGGTTTTGAGAGGGAACGAAAGTTTGTGTGCGTTTTTTCGGAATATTTCCTGGGTGTGGTCGTTTTCGGGGTATAAGAAGACCTTTAAATTTTTTTGGATTGTGTTAGTTCATGGTTCTGCTTCAACAACAAAAGAGAGGAGGAGAGGGGGAATGGAGCGTACCTGTAAAAACTCATCCAACATAACCACAATCTTATCTTCCGCGTTCAATAGATACGCTTCAAACAGAGATCCTTGAATCACATCGTGTCCTTCCAGGATCCCTTCCTGCTTGGATAGACCCGTCGCGTCGGTGCCTGTGACGGCGTTGATGTGGAATGCGACAGTATCTACAAGGCTCTGTATTTCAAAAAAGGGGTGATCAGTAAGTATATGCGTAGAGACAGCCCTCAAAACATAAATTAAAGTCCACCCACATTATCAGCCCTCCTCTGCGCAACCAACACCACCTCAGGATCCCCATTGCCTCCCTCGCCAACACCAACATCCCCCACCCTCTCTCGTCATAAACAACTTCACAGGCTGCAGTCTTCCACCCAATTGTCCCGCCCACCCCCAGCCCCATAACCCTGCTCCACACTATGGCACCATTGGCCGTGTCAATGCCGTAGATCTTCCGAAGTGCGTGGCGACGATGAGGATTTGGCGGAACCCGAAGGTGTCTCTGCTGAGCTTTTCTCCTTCACCGTCAACTGGTTCAGTAGTCGAGGACAAGGGTGAGGAAGGGCTGCTAGTGGTAGTAGCATACCCCCCACCCCCTCCCACGAATCGATTCACAAAACCGACGATATACTGGGGCAAGTTGTGGAGATCCCAAACATGTCTCCCCAGTCTCTCAAAATAGCTCTCATAGGCCTGACTAGAGAGGGATATGGCCGCAGCCCTTTCAGGGAGCTCGACGATTTCTGCAACGGCGATGGAGGCGAGGGCTTCTTCGCGGGTCCAGAGGGGTGCAGATGCGGTGGTGGAGGACCAGAGCTGGAGGGCGCCTGTGGAGGTTGTGATGAGCAGCCGGGGATGGGTGGGGTCGAAGGCGACCTGTGGATTACATTGGTTTTCATTCAATTAACAATTAAAAATAATTATTGGATGGGAGGGGGGAGACGTACATGAGCGATAACACCGTGTGTTTTGGTGTCAAACTCGAATGTGAATTCTTTGGATTTTTGGATTTGCGAGTTGAAGATGTCTGAGTCGGCGATCTTTAGGGGAATTAGCTTTTAAGTTATTTTTTATGAGGAAAAGAGACTGACCTCGTCTTTATGCGACCAATACACCCTCGTCACAAATGGTTCACCTTGTGCATCTACACCACCGGCGTATAACGAGTCTGCGAGTTCGTCTGAATTAATCTAGTGGCCAAATGTATCAGCATTTCTTTTCTTTTCTCTCTAAACACACAGAGAAAAAACCCACCGTTCCCCCAATCTCTCCCAAACTCCTCACACTATTCACCTCCCCCTCAAACTTCAACACAAACGCACTCCCATCAGCTCTCATAACAACACACCCCGCCCGCTCCCTCATCCCCACATCAATCAACTGCTCATACCCCGTCCACTTCACAGGCCGCGTTTTCTCCTTCAACTCCGGGCCTAGCACCACATAACGAATAATACCACTCTCAAGCCATACGGGGATGGGCTGAATGGATGTCCAAGCGGGTGAGGAGGGTGAACCCAGAGAGCGGGTCGGTGATTTTGGCGTCGAGAGGGTTTGAGGCGATGAGGAAGCCGGAGAGGGAGAGAGCGGTCCCGTGCAGTGTTTACGAGGCGATGGATGCGCCGAATCCGAGGATGTAGATGGTGGAGTCTGTTACGGCGAGTTTGTTGTAGAGGACGTGAGAGCTGTTCGGATGATGAGTTCAGCTGCCTTGAGATATACGATTAAAGTGAACTGCGGAGCTACGTACCCGTGATCAGGCGCCGTCCACGCCCAATTCACATCTCCCGACGTCGCATTCAGACTCGTGAGGGTGTACCCATTGCTCAGGACATACACCGTCTCAGCGTCCTGTGAAAATACAACTTGTTTCCCGAAATACGGCGGGTCGGAGAACGAGCCTTGGGTGGGGTGGTGTAGTTGTTTTTCGACTGGATTCCTCCTGTGGTGATGTTGAAGATGCGGAGGGTGGAGCCGCCGAGACCTGAGAGTGTGGCTACGGCTGGAAATTGGGAGTATCATTAGTGAATTGAAGAGAAGGGTTGGAAGGGGAGAGGTAAATACACACTTTTTGCACTTTTGTAATACCCAAGAATACCATCCTCAGGTTCATATATATATCTCCACACTATTGCACTTGTTCAACACCGCTCGAAAAATTCAAAACCATTCAATAGGATAGGGTACTCACAAACAGACCCATCATCGACGTTCAGAGCTGCAAAGACGTTACTACCCGTCGCTGTTAAAATGATGCTGTCGCTCCCAGTCCCATTGGCATTGATATTGTCGGTGGGCAAAGAGTGGAAAGAAGGCACAGTAACAGGCGCAGTAATAAGTGGAACCCCAATGAGGTGTTTATGCCAGTCCACGACACCGACGTCTGCTTCGTGGATGCTGAGCACTGTCGTGGCTAGGGACACCAAGAATAGCAATGGTGCTAATAACTGCATTGTGCGGTAATAGCTAGCAGGTAGGATGGAGGATACTTAGAGAATTCCTTGCCTGCCCTTTATTTTATGCGTACGTGGCTGATAAGGAAAGAAAGGAAAGCGAGGTTAAGTTAACCTTATGATACGTTGAAAGAAAGCACACCCACCGTATTCGTACAACTCCGGCTTCTTTCCACCATCCTCACTTCACTTCACCTGTCCTCTCACCGATAAGATAATTAATTAAATACATTAAACCCACAAACCCCACTGCACACCCCAGCCTCGACATACGCAGCCCCTTTGTTTTTGGTTTTATCTTTGGGTTTTACTTGGGCTCTGGTTCGGCTTGCGTCTGCGTGAATTTGACGACGGTGTGGTGGTGTAGGGTGATTTTGTGGATAGAGGTCATTACAGTCTTGAAACAGTATCATTATGGTTCGCGTTACGCTCCATCCACAACTTTCCCTCTCTCTCTCAATAAATCAATGAATTTAATTCTCTATCTAGATACCCAGACCGCGTCACCCTCCTCAGAGGTAATCGCGAAAGCAGACAAATCACACAAGTCTATGGGTTTTACGGTGCGTCATGCCTTGTTCATCCTCCATCTCTTTAATCTCAACGCAAATCCAACCCCTTGAAACAGAGGAATGCCAACAAAAATACGACAGCGCAACAATATGGAAAATGTGCTGTGGTGTTTTTGATTTTCTGAATCTAGCAGCTGTGCGTCTCTCTAGTATCCTTCTGTTCGACCATTACCAATAGCCCCTATATCTCTAAATAGGTTCGGGATCAGTCCAGGAGAGAGATAACCTGGCATTCCCATTTGGCAATCCTCAAGTCTTTTCATGTCTCAACCCACCGACCTCACACCTGCCTCAGACTGTGCTACGACTTTGAAACAAGATCCTCTACTTCTTCCAGCGCCATCTGACGGAGCGCAGGTGGGGCAGTCTGTACCTAAGCTTGATGTTAGCACTGGTGAAGCAGTAAAGTTAGATGCATTAGGGCCTCTTGTCGTGAATAGCGATGGTGTACGTCGTCTCGTCCTCTACAAAAGGTTGTTCGAATTCTAACATTGATTTTACCTTCCTATTACCGACACATATGCCTACATTTCGTTCTGCTGGGCTACTCGCTGCACTAATGCTGGCTTGCCGTTCTATCCCAACTCACATTGCGCCATCGACATCGACGTACTCTCCCTGTTCGGATCCTACGCCTATTTTGTTTGTGTCCTTTCAGACACTATCCCGGATTGATAACTGGGCCCAGATGACAGATGCCGAACGGGAGCGCACCTTGAGGGTGCTCTCAAAGAGGAACAAGTGAGTAATGCAGATCCCCTTTTCTCCCCTTCTCCTTGCCTCGGGTTCAGCATCCTCCGTCCTTACATACCAACTATTTATTCCCTTGGATCTGTGCACCAAATCTCGCATGATCGCGTTTTTTTTGGGGGGACGCGTCCAGTTTACCGTCTTCTCTCGTAACTCTTCCCCATCAAACTGCCTTTATCATCCTCTAAAAAGCTTCAACGCTTCACGCCTGGTTCTTTACCTGCCAAAATGCCATAAATGCTTGGCCGAAGGCCAACAGGGAGATCTGTCGTTCACTGCAGAGAAAGCGTGAAAATCTTTGCATATCAGATTCTCGCCCGACTTCGTACAATCAATTGTACGACATCATCCGAGCACCTTTCGGCTCCTTGATCCATTTACTCATTCAAGTTATTGCACGTCATGGACTTGGACATGTCCATCTTTCAATATTGCACCGCCGACCTTCTGCAGACGAGGCTTCTTGATCCTCCCTGATCTTCTTTGATCCTCACAATCGCCCTCTTTTTACTTCCTTCTTAACGACTCCCCCATCCCCGTCATGCGAATAGTTGATCGGGGGTAGAGATATAACTCCAAGTCTGGGAGGAACTTGAATTCTTTCACTCACTTCATTTCCGTCTGATTCTCCCGAACATGATGTTGACTGTCTCTTTTTCATAGGCTCCGACTTGCCGCTCAAGGAGCAGGAGATGGGGAAGCGAAGGTTTCAGCCTTGAGCTAAAGCAGCCAGCAACTATCAGATCATGGAATGTGGATCGCCGATATTATTTTGTCCTCTATGTCGCCAGTGTACAATAGCCAACAAGCAAATCAATTCTTTTCTCATAACGTCTCAGGAAATTCTCGACAGGATTCTGCCGTGACATGCCTCACTCAAAAGAAAGGAATCAAAGATCCAAATAACGAGAAAGGTGATACATCTAGAAATTAAAACAAGCCCAACAAATCGTCTTGCTGATTCTGTGGTTGATTGGCCACTGCAGGCGTCTGAGGAGCGGGGGTCATCGGTACCCCACCAAATGCTGATCCAACACCTGTACCACCAAACCCTCCGGGAGCAGCGGGTGTGGCAGGTACCATAGACACTCCTCCGAATATAGAGACGAGATCGTCCAGGGGATTGCTTGATGTACCGGCGAGTAGGTTTGCTGCTGCTGGGGTTTGGGAAAGTACTTGGGTCGCAGCAAGTCCAGAAGGCTGGCCTTCCACTGTGGGCAAGTCATCGAAGTCCCTGAAAAAAATATAGGTCAACTTGTGGTCAAGATGCAAATAGGTAAATAGTCGTACAGAAGGTTTTCTGCTTGTTGACCAGCAACCACGGTCTGCAGAGCCTTCTGGGTAGAGAATTGGTCCTCTTCGACTCTACAATACATCAGTTAGTAAAATAATGACCCAAGATAATCACCTCCTCTTACCCTTTGCGGACAGCATCGGCACCAATACGACCCTTTCCAATGAATGTCTCAGGTGGCTTATGATAAACACTAGCCAGGGTACCGATTTCACCAAGGAGTTCTTCCAAAAGACCTGCTGAGACCGTCGTTCGGGGTATAGAGATGGGCGGCCTGTGGGCAAGGACAACGGCTTTGGCTGCGGCAGGATCCATGGATAGTAGACGCCAATAAATGTAAGCGCGGTCCCTGACGTCGGGGGAGTCGCAGTCCTTCGTTGCTGTATTGAGAACCTTCTGGACAATGCCCTGTGACGAATCTGGCTTCTTCAAGAAAAGCTTGACAACCGCAGTAAGCGTTTGGAGTTGCACCTTTCGAGGTCAGGGTCAGCATCAATCATGAGTAATATTCTAGAGTTTGCCTACTGGGTATGATTCCTCTGTGAAGGTGTCGACAAAAATACCAAGCAGTTCATCAGCGTTATCTATGGTATTGGCATATTCTCCGATGATCCAGATGAGAGAGGCCTTGGCCTCTGGTTCATCCAGTTCGTCCAAGTTGGAGCAGAGAATGGGAATGATGCCCTCATACGTTGAAGGGTATTTTCGGAAGATATCCTATACAAAATATAAGGGGGAATGTTAAGGTTGAACGAGGGTGACATACCTTCATTACAACGACCGCTTCCTGGACGACATAGCTCACTCTGGTAGCAATCAGGTCCAATAAGACATTGACACAACGCTCAGCAGCAGCGTCAATCTTAACAGCAGTTTGACCAATGGCTTTGATGCTCTTCCTCACGAAGTCAACATCAACTTCCGAAGCATACCTGCAGATATAGCATGAGGTAATCAGTTTGGAAGTGAATAATTAAGGTTGCTCACTCTTTGAGTTCGCTGAGCAGTGCATCCACGTTGTTCTCTGACGCCAATCGTACCATGATATCCAACTTCTCGATTTTGACATACAGGGGATCGTTGTACTTGCAGAAAAAGACCCGCATCTCGTTTGATAGGATGTCGGCGCGCTTCTGGAGAAGCAAGTTGATGTTCCTGAGGGCTACCCATTGAACTTCTGGTGGTGATGAAAGGAGGGTAACCAATGGTGGTGCCATCTTACGGACGAGCTGCTTGTTGAGATCTTCTCGTCGAACGTGTCGCATGTGGATCATAACAACCTGGAACCATTTAGATGAGACATAACTGATGATCCAATGGACATACTTTGACGGCAGCAAGAACGACAGCTCCATTTACGTGCTGGAATTGAGGAACAACACGCTCACAGATGTGTTCGCTCTCCTTGTCGTCTTGGGCACTATAACGAGCCAGCGCATTGAGAATCGCAACACGACCCCATTCCGAACATTCGTTGAGGGCAATTAACAGTTTGTTGAGGATGGATGGTGTAATGGCAAAGACCCCTGCATCGGACTGCGAGTGCCCTGCGGCAGAGGTGGCTGCGACATGGATATCCGTCAATGCCGCAACCGTATTGGCAACAACCTTTGCACATCTTCAGTCATGATAATTAGATATGCGGAGAACGACGCACCATGGGATTACTATCCGCAATCATCTCCTGTAGCTGCTCCAGGAATCCATTATCAATCACCAACTCCGGCTTCAGATCATACAACTTGGCCACACACAGTGCTGCCGTCTTCCGTACATATGGATTCTCGTCTCGTAAACACTTTTGCAAAGGATCGCAGAGATAGTCGATAATCTTTTCAGCGCGCAAGCAGCCCATGGTCCTGATAGCAAGTGCCCTGACCAACGGGTTCGGGTCATCGGTATCCTTCACAAACGTATTGACGGCCAAGATGACAAGCTCAGGTTGTGTTTTGGCATAGTTCATCAGATACAAGTAGACGAGCTTCTTCTGCTCGAGATCATCCGTTTGCATGTTCTTCAGAACATCGGGAAAGAGCCCACTGACATCTATGAACAAAGTATCAATCAGTATTATGGTACCTGCCGCGCTGCAACAAAGTAATCCACCTTTCCCGACAGTCATTGACGCGATGGTTCTCTTGATAGCATCCTTTCTTTTATCCCTGTACTCGCTGTTTAGATCGACGCTGAGTTCATAATTTTCGCCTTTTCTTGGAGCCCGTATGCTCATGGAGGATATTTGGTTGAAGGTGGAGGATGAGGATTAGGCGGGAGGTCAGAGGATGATGAGATCAAACCTGTGCTTGGCGGCCTTTCTGCTTTGTTTGGCGTCGTCTCCTTCCACTTCCGTTCCACCATCATCGAGCGACGTTAGGCTGCATATTCAACTGGGAACAGACTACAATTGACTGATATCTGTGTTATACTTCTAGTTGCTAAGTCAAGGATCTGTGGATTCTGATAGACTCTGGTCATGTTCAAAAAACCTCTAAGCAATATCAAGACATCTGCCCCTTTACGCAGTTCAGATCGCAGAAAGTTGAAGCAGCGGGTTGTCACTGCGTATCAAATTTCACCGGAAGATGGAGATCTGTTGGTACCAGATGGAATCATGTCCACAAAATTCAGCACACATGTCGACGAGCACGGTGTAAGTCGTTCCGTCGACACAATGTCCCTAACTCATCCTGGTTTCGTTTCTGATCAGGTAGCTTACATCGACCCAGAGGGAAATCCGTTGTGGTTTACCATAGGGAAGGGAAACGATGAATTAGTACCATCCGTGTACACTCTTTGGAAGAAACAGGATTTACTGCCTTTCTTGACGACGCCCTCAGCGGTAATTCCGATCCTTGTAGGTGGTGCGGATTTGATGATTCCAGGTGGTCAGTGAATTCTGATTATCCTTCACTCAATGCAAACTGACGCGTTCACCCAAGCTAGTCATGAGCTGTCCACCTTCTTTGCGTGAAACGCAAATAGTTTCCATCCGCCAATATTCTAGGAAAGATGGATCTCCCGTGCTCTCTGCACCTCTGGCTGTCGGACGTATGGCTCTTTCTAGCAACCAAATTTGCAGTGGATCCAAAGAGAAGGGCAAGGCCGTGCTCGTTTGGCATACTTGGAAGGATCATCTCTGGGATATGGGCTCTAAGGTCGACCCACCTGCAGACTCTGTAATCACAGCGGAGTCGCCCGTAGTAGATGATGCATCATCCGAGGATGGATCTGCGGACAACGACGGTGCCAAGCTCGCGGAGACAGCTACTGCACTAACACTGGACGAATCACCCGATGTGGCCAAGGATGGTCCGTCATCAGAGACGAGTGCAATCACGTACTCGCCGCAAGAAGTATCAGAAATCCTCAACAAGACACTGGTTCATTCAATTCAAACGTCTCTCTCTGCTTTACCTGCATCCAGCTTCCCAATTCCTGCAACCTTGTTCTATCAAAACTATATTCTACCTTCCCGTCCAGCTTTTCCGACCCTTGTACATCCACCTGCTTCTCTCCCTGTGTCGCAATCCAGCAACCAAGCGCCTACTGTTGACACAGACATCACAATAAAGACGTCCAGCCATAAATCTCTGACAGCCTTTCTCAAGGCGGCTGAGAAAGCCTCTTTAATCGGTCTTAAGCCTCCTCATAAACAGCAGCCCGATGTTCTTATCACCAGTGTTAACTCGTCGCACCCAAGTGTTGCTAGTCAGCCACCGTTCGTTACTGTGAGAGATATTGAAGCAAAGGCGGCAAAGAGGGTTGCACGGGAGGAAAAGCAGGCTGCCCAAGCGAACAGTAAGGAAATAGAAGTTACAGAGCTCTGGAAACCTCATCAAGTCAGCGTTGATATCATTGAGGGTATGGGAGGAAGGTTCGTCTGTGCTTTTCCCTCTGTCTCAGCACCAAACCTGATCCTTCCTCTGATTGACAGTAAAAATGACCTTTATGCTATCACAGACGTTAGGGCCCTTCTAAATGCTTACATAGCCTCTCACAATCTCGTTAACACTCGAGACCAAGCCTACATCAATCTCGACGATCTTCTATACAATAACCTCGCCACGAAAAGCAAAGGCAAATCAAAGAAGAATGAGTCGGCTGATGACGACGCCGGTTCCCTCCCACAATTTATGAAACGGGACGAGCTAACAAAACATATCATGGACAAGATGCAAAATTGGTATCAGATCAAGGCTGCCAATCATGAAACCGTAACCAAGTTCGTTTTTATCTCAATGATACACTCTGGTCTACCATTCAAACAATGCTGATCATTACCCCTATACTCTTAGAAAAGGAGCACTTTCACCTATTCAAGTTACAATGAAGATGCGGCAAGGTCGGAAAGCATGCACACTCATCACCGGCTTTGAGCCATTCCAAGTATTCCCTGCTGAAGATATGGCGGAGGACCTGAGAAAGGCGTGTGCGGGTGCTACTTCCGTCTCACCTATTCCTGGAAAACCGGCGGGAGCGGGGATGGAGGTGTTGGTTCAAGGCAAGCAATCCAAAATCGTGGTCGACTATCTATTGGCCAAGGGCATGCCGAAGAAGTGGATTCAGGTCACAGATATGTCTGGGAAGAAGTGAAAGAAAAGGTTAAACAGTGTACTTTTAGACTCTTTTTTGTTTTCATGTCGTTTCGAACGGCATCTCTTAAAGATTGTTTTCTCAGCACGCTATATCTCATGCGACATTCTATGATATATTAGGATCCGGGTGCGACAAAAAAAAAACACAATCCCGCCGCCACCATCATATCCGTTGATCTCAGATAGCATGGATTGCTCCTGGATTCCCAAATTCATTTCAAACCGTTAAATCTCGCTCATTCATCTCTGTCCAAGAAACTGAACTGGTCCATGTCTATTTTGGCCATTGTCTCCGCGATCGCCTATTGACGGCTATCGTCAATCCCGTGCAACTGGCAGATCTGGACGGAGCTCCATGGCATACTCGATAAGTACCTAAACCACCGTGGGGTGTTCATAGCACAATGGGCAGCCTCCTTAGGCAGGATAATAAAACACAACCCTGCAGCAATCCTCATATTTCTTTTGACCAGAACAATGGACGATGTAGATCCTAAAGGCTTTACTCCCCGAGCCATTGTTTTCCTGCACTACACGATGAACCCCAATGCGTGGATTGATGTTTTTGACTTTTATAGGGTTCGTTCGCTACTCAGACGCTTTATGAGCACTGACTCTCGAGCCAACGATGACCTTGGCGTTCGAATATGGTTGCAGATACTCAGACTATAGGTCTCTTGGCCAGCTTCTCATTTGGTGCTGGATAGTCAGAAGGTCATTTTCGATGATATGATTCGAATTACCGGGTCATCTTGATTAATTGCATCTCATGACAATATTGAAGCAGTGTCCGAGCCATTTTCATCGAGGGAGAAAGCTGGCTAACATTTCACCCACCAATGTATATAGTGTCAATGGAAGTCGATATACATGGAAGTCTCCGATCCATGAAAGACTTGAGCAATAATAGAAACATCATTAACGGCGCAGCGCATGGTCCTCAATCGATATCCGAGTCTTTACTCGTTCTCAGTTAATTCAATCAGTTTTAATCTAGTCATGGTTCTAACCCCGACTGAAAGCCTTTTTGACCCCAAAATAAAGCTTCTGTAAAATGTCGAAGCAGGCGCCGTGTAGAGTACCAATCGCCAGGGCTGCAGGGCACGAAAGGGTAATGTTTTAGGTAATAAGCATCTAGACATTGACGTTATCGATGCTTGAACGTCGGATGGATGTCTAGGCACCCTCGACGACATTTTTCTCGTCGAAGAGCCACCCCAATGAAATAATTTTTCTGATCTTTGGACCAGCCAAGGTAATTCGTTACACGGGGATTAATTTTGCTTCATTAAAATTCATACCGCCCTACAACTTAATCGATAAATAATTTTGACGAAAAGCCCCAGGCGGTCTCGGTCATCGACGTCCTGGCATCCAAAAACTTACTCGCCGACAGTTCATTTGATTATCTTCTATATCATAAACTCTATCAATCTCCGCCCCAATGCTAGCTCTACCTGGACCTAGAATATAGGCACCTCCTCGAGGCTTTGAACCGCCTCATGTACAACACGTTGCTGAATTTTACTAAAGACCGCAGAATAACCCCGTCTGCGGAAATAATGACAGTCGAAGATGACTTGCACAAAACATTATATGAAACGACGCCAAATAGGTGTTCCACGTCAGAGGCAAGTGCTCGTGGAGCTTACAAACATTGCTGCATGTTTTCGCCTCATGCCTTAAGCTCGGGAACCTTGATATCGGACAAATTGTCAGCTAGCGCCCATACCTTCTTGATGACGTCATATCAATCGTCGAAGGAGGTCCTGTGGCTGAAGCAACAGAAGATCTTCCAAAGAAGTTTCAATGGTTGCAACTATAATTTACCTGGGGCATCACTTTTCTTTTCTTTTCAGAAACATGTCAAGTAAAGGGCCGCGGAAATTTGTACAATTACCCACAGTAGACAGTTCAAACGTGAAAAAAAAAGACAATACGATATGCACATAGATACCGAGACGAGGTCATAACTGTTGCAACTTTCGGCCTGGAATCCCCTCTTCCGGTGGCATGTGAACGACTCTGTCAATGCCTATATACCCTTTCATCGATATAGGCCGATAAACCCAGACCTCGCCCTCCTCCATCAGGTCCAATGCGTACTCGCGCCGTATCGGTGGGCTACCAACACTCTGCTCAACCACCACGATAGTCCCTAATTCACAGGGTTTCAAGGGCATGCCATCCACAACCTCTGCCCCATTTACCGGTGACGGAACAGTTCCCTCCACGATGACAGCGGTATGATCAGGTGCTCCTAGAATGCAATAGCCTCCTGCCATGGCGCCCTTCATCCCAACCCTCGCCAGATGCCATTCAATTATGTCCCCCCGCCGGATGCGATCATCCCCACCGCGCCAGCATCCTTCCATCGACGCACCTTTGTGGCTGGCTCGGCCAAAATAGATAAGATGCCCGTGTGTTCTGTTTGTACTCGGTACCGGTTTGGGTATGTAGTCGTACTGCGCGAAATATTTGAGTGCTTCATTTGCGAGATCCCAACATTCCCCACGAGCACAATATTCGCCTGTGCCTTCAAATGATTCGGCAAAAAGCGCAATTGTCTCGCCGTATGTTTCATGGGCCTCTACAAGTTCCGCCCTGCCGAGGGGTTCGGGTGGAGGTAGAAACTGAGCGCTCCTTTTAACTTTGTTGGGGTTGTTTAGGTCGCGAACCGTTACAGGGGTTATGTATTCCACTGTGCCCCAAAATATGCTGAGATCGGGAAAGTATATTCCGACCCATGCTGTTTTCTGTGATCCTACGGACATCCAGGAACAAGTGCGATTATATCCACCCTCTACTTTCAGACATGGTGGTAAAATGGAACCACCACCCGACTCGAACCAAACGGTGTCCCAGTGTACAGATGGAAGAAAATAGTGTGCGACATCATGGGCAGCTGAGCCATATTCGTTCGGAGGTGGGTAGGAGAGTGTCAACTGTGGGTTAGTGTCGGAGTTGCCATTGGAACCCTGCGAAGCATAGTCCTGTGCGATGACGTTTCGTGAAGCGGGGTTGGCCCGTGTGGGAGTAATAAATGGGACGGAAGAATTAGAGTCTACAAGCGATGAGAGGATTCATGACGGGGAAACAAGAATATGATTAAGTTTTCGTTTGTTACGCTTCTCACAACTGGCGTCTACGGGTCACGTAAAGCCAAAAAACGATGAGATCACGCACTTCCAGGTAACCGTGGAGGGTAAGATGGGGCCACTGGCTTGCTCTAATTGAGATGAACGTATAGACGTAAGTAATCGAATGAGAAAATCTCGCGAGAGCAGTGGTCATACTCACGGAGTAACGAACTGGTGGTGGAGCTGAGGAGGGATTCTGAACTACTGGCCCACCCGCTGGTTTGCTTTGAATGGTACTGGTTGAAGAGAAGTTCGCAAAGAATTCATCCAACCAGCTGAAGAATACTTCTTTATCTTCGGCAGAGATATTAATCCAGTCAATTTTCGTATCTTCACCATTCCTCGGGGCGATAGAGCTATGCGCCGACAAGGTAGGTCGAGTATCTCGCTTAACAGGTGGCGGAGGCCCAAACCCCTGTAGCGATGATGCCATGGATGTTGAACTCAGCACACTGGGTGAGCGAGAAGGCAGAACGGGTGGGGTAAATGTCGCCGGTTTATTTCCCCTTGATGGAAGTGGAGGTGGAGGATTAGCAGAGACAGACGCAGAAGATGCAGAAGAAAAAGATCGAGCCGGCAAAGCAGGAGCAGGTGATACAGAAGGGGCTCGGCTTAGGGAAGGCGACGCAGGATTTGATGTCCTGCTCGGGGGTGGTAGTAGAGGGCTAAGAGCTGGCTTTGTATTTCTGTTAACAAGACTCCGTGGCGGGGGAGGTGGGGGCGGTGGTGCGCCGCTGTAAGGATCCCAGTTTGTCTTTTTCAATGGCACACTGAGGATTCCAAAGTTATTCATGCTATGGTGTCGCAGAATATGGTGGAATCACACCTAGTATTTCTGTCACGAACATTCTGCATCTTCTCAACGCCAGAGCTAGTGGTTTTACTCGCTTTGGCCTTCAGTTCTGCGACTATCAAAGGGGGTCCATAAGCTCTTGATGAAACTCTCAGAAATGCTTTAAATTCGTACATGATGGCATTTGGCTTGAATGTGTCTGCCATTGAGAATTAGTTCAAACTAATATGAGCTTGAAACCTGCTATTACTCACTGGTCCGCTGATATGTAGAATCTCGGGTTAACAAGGCATGCAACAAGACAAAGATTGAGACGAGATGTCCGAGTTGGGCAAGCAACGAGATGATCAGGTTATGATCATGACTAGGATGCTGGCAACAGCTGGCCGAAAGCGGAACTCTGTTTGGCATTAATTTTAATTCCTAATACATGTGCCGAGTCATTGATTCATCGGCACAGTTGTCTTTGCCTTTCGAATTTCGAACCTCTCGAATGTGTCTGAAGACGACGAGCATATGGCTCACAGCACCAATGCACCATATTGGTAGATGCATATATTCCGGAGATTGCGAGTCATGTTGTTGGTTACTCTGTGTACAAGTTGTTTATCAGGGGGTCAAAACTTTTCAAGTGTGTGAGCTTTCTTCGTACACTCAAAATTTGAATTTCAAGGGACAACGACCCTCAGGAGAGCGTGCCCTTTCATCCGCGGAACGGAGTCGTAAAAAATGCCCTAGACCAGATGGGGAGTGACGGATACTCGTCTGTGCCTTGCTTTATGGAGGGTCGTTGTCAAGACTATATTCTGTGGCCATCTGCCCTCAGTGCCTTGCTTATTGATCGCTGCTCGCGCCACTTTTTGTCTCTCTGGGCGTTGTCGGAAACAAATTTAGATAATTTTCTCCTTCTGGACTTAAATTTATCCTTCGAAACCAATGTGCTCTCCGCCGACATTCCCTATGGTGTAGTCGGCGGAAGCGTGGTATCGAGTCTCGATGCAATTATCAAAATTCAGAGCGACGAGGAAACCAGGACTCCCAGGTGTGTCTCTACCTAACTGCGAACGGCAGTTCTCCGCCAAGTTGCAGCCCTGCAGCGCGCATCGGTGTTCTCTCGTCACCTCTGTTGCCATGCTCTCGGGTAGCCTCTGCACACTCTAACCCACGTGGTTTCCATAAAAACTGATGATGGCCCATGGCGCCGCATCGGCGTCAACGCCACTGTGAGCTCAGACCGCAACTTTTTCCACCCCTACTGGATCTTTTAGGCGAAGAAGCGTACTGCCCTCTCGAGGTTCATCAGGTGGGATTTTCAGGCCTCGGGAAAGCTGAAACCACGAGTTTATCGTGAGAAATGGTGGGATCCATGAGCTACCCTGCTTGAAGTGTGTGGACAGAGGATGAATCATCAGCTACTAGACACACCGACAGTCTCGGCCCCCTCTCCATGCGTGTATACAGTTAGTTCCAATGCCGCGGTGTGGGTGTACATCCCGCTGACTGTGACACCCACCTCACTGAAGATGTCCATGTTAAGCAACTTCGGCGCTTGAGGGCTTCACGAGCGCTTTCATGAGTGGGTGGATATCACCAAGGTTTTGGTTTCGCGAAGGGCGAGGGGTTTTGTGGAGTTGGTTCCGAGTTCGAATAAGGATGTGACCCTTTCTGGGTTGCCGTGGACATCCATCATAGGTTGAGGCCGCCCCGTTCCATGTGAGCGGCCAGTCAACTATCACCCTCTCAGGGTCAAATTTTGCTTGAGACGACGGAGCATCGCGACTTGATCCATGACTCATATTCAATACCGGAACGGAAACATCAACGATGCCGGCGGTGATCTCACTTTGATGGTTTCTTATTGACAGCAATATTGCAGTGTCAATTCAGACTGCTGCGGTACCAGAACATTAAGCAGTGACTGCAAATTTCAACAGCTTCGCCATTTGGGTCGTGTTCAACTGCATTCAAGTACTTCAGAAATATGTACGAAAGATAAGTAAAATATATCAATTATTAACCAAAAAAAACTGCAAGCATGGACAACATATGAGACATAGGAGCAAATTACAAGTAAATATAGCTACAGAGGGGAGTGCAACGATGCAAGCAATAAGGCCCACAAGTGGGATCTAAACTAACAATAGGGATCAACGGAAGCAAGTACCAATAAAGGGTTTAGATGAAAGACGAGGCGAATATAAGGTATGAATGAACATCATAATAATGTTCCAGAAGAGTGATTTGCATGGGACCGTCACCGCCCAAACCTAAAAACCCTGACCCAAAAAAGAGAAAGCGCGTAATAGGAAATTTAGCGCGTCGTCCGCTGGCATTCGGGGAATGGTATTTGGAACATATTCTGGACGCGTCGGTCCTCAACCACAATCTAGACAACGGTGTCAATGGTATTGCCAACGAACAAATGGAAGACCGTTACACACCTCGGCGCATCCACAATTGTTGGCCTTGTGCTTATGAGCACGACTAGTTTTGCAGCTATCTGAGCCGCAGTCCGACGTTTCTCCAGTGAAATAACGACCATGGAAGTGCTGTAGAGGAAGAACAGTCAGTAATGGCATCTTTAGGAGTTTGTGTGGAGTAGCATCGGTGAACGCAGAGCAGAAGAAGAATAGACATACACCGCAACCCCGGTAAAAGTCTCCGATACTAATGCAAACAGTTAGTCACGAATAAAGTCAGGTCAAAGTATGACGATGCGCACATTTGGTGTTTGCACATGATGAAAGGCTGGAATGTGTATGGGGGTGAGAGGAGAGAAGTACTTCTGAGCGCGAATGCGACGAGTATTTAAAGAATTGAGTAGACGCTAGTAATAGCTAACTGCGGAACCTGTGGTCAATGGGAGTGTTTGGGAGGTTGGATGAATGGCATAACATCGAACGAAGAAAAGGGGTTTTATAGGTAACCGGCGGACCGTCCGAGTTGAAACGCTTATGATGGGAATAATCAGGGTTAAAATGTCACTGCTACCAGGTCTAACCGTGTCAACTTGTGGGGGACCACACAAGAATGAGATGCGTGATGCGATAAATTAGCATCTCGATTTACAATACAATTACAAATTTCATGATATGATCGTGTCTCATACTCACAAACCAATAACTCATCAGCGCGAGCCGTATACATACGATTTGAGTATTTTTGGTAAAGCTCCGACACTGCAGACGATCTCAGCAACTTGTGAATCTCAAGCCCCCGAACCGGATCCGTCGAAACAGACAAATCGGGATTCGGTTCGCACGTGGCAACGGATTCTTGCCGAGCGCAACGCACCATAACTGCAAGGGTGCATGGGCTTGTGTAGGGTCTACGTATACATCCCCTTGTTTCTTCTCATCCTTCACCGCGATGCAGGCACGCGGCGTTACCTTTCATTCAAGATAAGACACAGTAATCCCTTAAACTTAGCCTTCAACCAGCGAATGAGCAATCCCTCTGTTTTCAAGCTTTTATCGATGCAATGGTGGGTCAATAATTTGACACGCTCCCTCACCTCTGCCTCATCCTCGTTGTTTTCTTGCTTTTTCCCTCAAGTCAAAACAATTGTTCTGATCCAAATTCAAGTAATTAATGCCGTGAGTCTCATGTCAGGAAATCCAATGGGTCTGGACGAAACGAAAATGGTCCATGTATTACAACAGCAGGTTTGGCTTGAGGACGTTGGTTTGCCGGCATGACATTCGTTCATCCGCAGGCAATATGGTTCGTATAAGATATGAGTCATGGAGACAAAAGGGCATGGGATTGACGATTCGGATGGTTGTCGGGATTGTGTGGGAGACATCTGCCTGGGAGGCTACTCACCGGTGCAAAGTAGTGCTCCATCGCTATATTGCTACCGAAGAATGTGGAAGCAAGACTGGACGTTTACACGACTGTATCACAAAGTTTCCCTGGATAGCCAGCAAACAACCAGTCATATGCAATGGGTAGATACCCAAGTTTGTACTGGATTGATTCCGACGTCAAACCTATGGGGAAGCTTGTTATGAATAGAGGTAAGCATGAGATATTGTCGGTACGAGGTGCTGACATCAAGGCGGATGAATTGGATGAGGGTATCCTGCCTTTCGGTTTCCTATCTTGTATCATGTGGTTCGGTTCGAAGTAGGACGCATTTCGAGTTCTGAATTTATTGCACACACTCGTTGTGACCACCGACTTTCGCTACTAGACGCTCGTTCTCCGATTTGACGGTGCACCCTGTATCGAACGCACAGTGAAGAGCATCGAGGACGCACACTCGCAGGACCTTCCGTTTGCGTAGCCATAGGCCTCCTCGGTTTTGCGAAACTCTAAAAGTTCGAGTTCTCTATTCGATCGTAAAAGTAAGTCCTTGGACACTTTCAAATCGATCGATGACTTGCTGCACCTGCTCGATGATCTTCATCTACCATGTATTGCCAACTAGTAGGATCGGGTTTGTCCCGCAATAACATCTGTTCTCGCGCACAGGCTGCACAGACGCCAGTTGGAATAACAGCTGATCTGAAGAAATGCAAGCAGTATGGCGCAGGTGAGTCAGACGGACTTGTCTTCCTACTATCACGACTCCAGAGACAGACGAGTGACCTATCGCCAGGTTCGCTTATCGTTAACCATTTGTTCAACTTGAAGTCCTAGTGTTTCATGTTGGCATATATTGAACATGAGATAGTGAATATCTTGTGTTGGCGCTTCAGCAACTGATTCAGACATATCTTCAGAATGCTGTGAGGCGGACATAATATATTTCCGCCACCACTACAACCGTGTGCAATTGACTTCCTATCCCACATGACATGAAATCTGAGAAAGACATGAAGCCAATAATATCAGATTTCAATTTTTGGGGTCAGAATCGCCCTGAAGGGAGCTGTATCGATACAGGATACTCCCTATCCGGAGCCGAGGACACAATCTGCAAGACCAGCACTCAAAATGTCTCCTACATGTAGGGCTGGCGAGAAGCTCTTGTAAGTTCCTGAATTGGGATGGGAAAATTAGTGAGAACACTGAGTGGATTTAGAAATGACCATTGGTTCTTTGACTGACGTGCCCTCAGGTGTCATTAACACTGTCCCTTTTATCTCTCGGAGAGGTTTTACCTTACCACCCTGCAACGGCGTCTCGTTTAGAATGCAGGGTGATTAGTAAAGCGTAAGGATCTCGAGGCCGACTCCATGCCATAACAGGTATTTATAGTCATACACGAGTTCATTGACTCAAATCAAGACAGAAGGTAATCCTATTCTGTCGTTCATATTTCCTGGCTTGGAAACCCGTCCGAAATACATAAATACCTTGATTTCAAGCTTTTTATACAGGATTCTAATGTTACACGACGGATCTGAAAATGCTGGACCAAGGCCCTAGGCCTGATCGAACACCATTTTAAAGGAATGCCAAGCACACGGGAAAATGGGCATTTTTGAAGCCTCTTCAAGTTCGAACATAGTCTCAGCTGTATTTACCCTAATTAGAGCCCAAGTGTATCAAGAGAATGCAAAGGAGGTCTTATGGATACTCTATTTTTTTGTGTTCGAGCGGAGTGGACAATGGAGATTTCAAATGAAGCAATGTTTTCGCATCGATTTCCGTGATGGCCAGGTGATGTCGGAGCGGAGATGGAATCAAGCTTACTGGACCGGTTTGCTTGAGGCTTGAGCCACGCACTGCATCGTATAGGTGCATAGGACATCACTAGAATTACTTCTTGACCTATAACCACCACATTGCCCTTCCCTGCGCGCGTACCTGGATCACCACCTTGGACTGTCAGGAAAGCTTGCTGAACTTCTTGTGCCCGCAACGGCCGCTGTTCATCCCCGCGACAACACTATGTAATTGCAAAACCCTGTGGCAAATCTGCCATATTACTGTGATTTTCTGGCTGTCGTTGGGTTGTCACGACACAGCGCAGCGACAATCTTCCATGCCACTCTGCTCTATTGTGGCGTTTCAGATCTATAGCCATTTACTATGTTTCGCGGGCCAAAGTTTTCTTGCTTATTTCCGAAGCTTTTGCACCCTTCCCTGCCAAGGTGAAAATTTTCCAAAATTGACTGGCCACAGCTGTATGTCAAAACCCCTCTGAATATTTTCAACGCATGGCTACCTCGGCGGTTCTTGCACATTCGTCGCCTAAAGGCAAAAGCACATTTAAAACCCGGAGCGGCTCCGAACTGTACTCGAACTCGTCCCAAGTCTCTGATTACTTATACCGCGTCTGGGATGACCTCGGGTTATTCCAATGTTCTCTGGCCTTTTCCGTAGCGTCACTGAGAGGCCCTTGCCGATCTCCTATTGTTCTTTCCTTTGCGCTCGCATTTAACTCAGGGGCTTCTCACTCTCAAGGAAGCAATCCCCACTTCTGGGGTGGCACCGAGTATTTTTGATAGACAACGCGGACGTTTTACGAGCGTTCATGCCACGGCTGTATTTCAATAAACGCATTGCGCCGCAGCTCCAGGCGCTTGTTCTGTTTGTATCCCGACACGATGCCACGGTTATCACTCTAATAGTGGACACTTCTGTCAGTATGTGGGAAACGGCAAACCACTTCTGCAACGGCGCTGTTTCCGGGACTCATGGATATCAGGTATCCGGAGTCCATCCTCGGGCTCATTCCCCTCTTGAATTGGACCATACTATGCTCCGGAATGTGCAACGACCATTGAGTACCCTATCTGTAAGTCTTTCGTATCGTGCCGTGGTTTCGTTGTTAATTTTGTCTCATGAACCTTGTGCACTCACGCAATATCTTCGAAACGCTGGTAATCTCATGCTGTACCCACTGCTCGAATCTGGAATAGGACGACTGAGCGGACAAGACGGCGCTTATTTTTCCTCCTTGGGTAATCTGAAAGGCTCTTCATTGACTCTCTCATTGCTGTGAATAATCTTTTTACCCTATTCTCGCCGATATTCGGAACATGAAGCTGTGATCCACCGTGAGTACCAGCGCAGTTCAATTATGAAGACGTGGATAGCACAGGTTTGCTGCAGTGCTGTCGGCCTGAACGTGACTTCGACTGCATGCGTGGGCCAAGTCATACGTCAGACGGAAGCATTACCGTGATTAATATATATGTTACGGTTGCTGGTTATATACTGATAAAGTTACAGTGCGTAAAATGCAAGAAAACACGAAATCAAAGCAGAACGATGAGAATGTAATGGTGGGATCCAATGAGGGTGGGTCGTGTTGTCCGTGCGTGCGCGTGAGTGTTCTATTTGCCATACAATGTTCCAAGGGTGTCTGTTATAATTAGTCTTTTGAGTCAAAATAGAGACCCTCTAATTTTGTTTCATTCATCGAGTATTCCCCACAGCACTACTCCTTTTCATTCTTATCACGATTAGGACGACTGCAATTGCGCAGATGCCCGCCATGACGAGAACATACTGCCTCTTGACATGGGGGTGAACGAGTTCAGATCTCCGGAGTCGACCTGGAAGGGCTGTCGACGAAGAACGCGTGGAGATGTATGGTGTCGTGAGCGTAGACTGCGTCTCCCTTCGGAGTGATGCCCACACTAGCACTCTGGTCCTTCGTGTGCTTGATTCAGGGATGGGATAATGAGGATCAGCAGTATAAAGTGGTAACGTGTCGCAAGAATTGGTATACGGCGGAGGGTTGATGGGATTAATTACAGGGACCTGCCTCGCAGTATGACCTGAAGAGACTGGTTGGGCTCGCGCAGGGGTGTATTGTGGAGGTGGGAATGATGGAATTTCTGTGAGTGGTGCGTCACCACCTCTATTGAACAACGAAGTGACTTTGTCCCAGCAGCGGTGGATTAGACCATGGACCATAGGGTCGTTAAAATGTTCGTGTAAATCAAAGGAATGGTAAGTGAGTTATGGTGTGCGCAGTAGCAGGGACTGTTTCTTTTTATCTTATACTATTACATAGTCTGTTAGGTTAAGGAGCACCGCCTCCATGTAAGTGTTTGCGCCAAGCACAACTATTTACTGCACTTTGAAAGGGTTATTCACCTAGCATTCACTCTTCACGACCCAAAAGCAGCCGTCTGCGATTTGAATGGAAATATGTGGATGAGGCTCCTCAATTTTGTATTCTAGAAAGCTCTTGATAATCCTGTGTATGTATGTGCTGTTGGCCTGTCGGGTGACATTGCTGTGGCTGGCTCACTGCCACATGGCAATTAAACATATACTGATCATATTCAACGTTGTCATTTTCTATTTCAGTAAAAGAGAATCGACAGGGATATATAACCCAGTTAGGTGCGAATTTTAACTTGAAGGAACTGATCTTAGACTGTAAGTCGTGGATGCGCTTTCCGTCAACAAGATCGACACTATCTAGCTGAAATCAATTATTAGTTGGGAATGCTGAATCTAATTTCGCAATGTTTGTTATCTTGACATCGAGTTCTCTTGGGGCTACTAAGAACTGTTATCGCTGGCTCGAAATAAATAAATATATTAGTGCTCCGTTTGTTCTCATGCAAGGACTTCTATCTTCCACTATTATAAGAAACCACAAAAAGCTTATCACGCTCCCTTGAGCGCAAACCACAACCTCTACTTTACCGCGACGTTCAACCTTAAGCTATTTACCATGAACGACGTCTCTGACTTTCGCCCTCTACTCGGTAAATGGTCTATTTTGCCTAATTTCCTCCAGATAAGTTGACATCGACGCATAGAGCAAAGTGTCGGATATGGTGTCGTTATTGGTGTGTGCTGGCCGAATTACATCTTGTAACCTCACCCTCATGGCTCGTGAAACACCATAGGAGTCGGGTTTTTCTTCGCATTCGTCATGCTTGGCTTAACGCTTTTGCAAGCCAAGTATACGGACCTGTCCCCCACTGAGTCTGAGGAGTTCGCTGTAGGGATAATCATCTTGCATATCCGTTGAAAGACTAGGCTAACTTGCCATCATCTCCACTAGACAGCATCTCGAAGTGTTAAAGTAAGTTGCGAAGAAAAGCAACTTTACACTGATCTCACCTCCTCAGCCTGGACTTATCTGCTGTGGCATGTAAGATATTTCCCCGCTTCTCATGAATACATCAAATTAATGCTAGTGGCCAAGCGTCAGTGCATGGACATGGAGCGCTACGTTGCTACAATCAAGCACAGCTGCCTATACATTCGGTGTTAGCGGGCCCTGGTAAGCGCCCTACTAGTGATCCGCGGGTGTGCAGATCCTCAATACTGGTGCTTTTCCAGGTGGTATGGCGTGGGCGGAACTATCCAGCTAGCAATTTTTGGCATGGTAGCGGCCAAAGTTAAAATGAATGCCAACGGGGCACATACCTTTCTTGAGGTTCGTAACTTATTGACGCTGCATTTACTACTTGCTGACTGAAATCTTTGGCCAAGATTGTGCAAGTCAGATTCGGCAGAGGGCCTCATATCCTATTCACATTTTATGGGTTTCTCTGTATCATGGTCGTTTGTGGTTCCCTACTTTGTGCGTCGCGTTTGATGAAGATACCATGGCCTGCTCTGATCTGGTGTCTTAGTGGGAGGAGCGGCAACCGTCAATGCCCTAACTGGCATGAATACCCGTGAGCGCATAACGTTCCAATGGGCCATCTCAAGATTACGGATTCTGACCTTGATTTCAGTCGCCGCTTGCTTCTTGCTACCTATCGGGATTGCAGTCTATGTAATCGTCGGGTTCGAACCCTTTCTTCGGCTCTACGGTTCGAACAACCCTAATCCAGCTTCCATCCCTTATTCAGAGGTCTCCGGGCCACATTTGTCTGTGACTGGAGCCACACGCTCATCCTGTTCATCGTCATATACATAGTGGGCGACTTTCATACCGCTCACGTTCATCGCCACAAACTTAAATATTTTAATTTCACAGTTCCTCTTCCGAACATTGTGAATTTATTCTCCCCGCATCGCTCCTCAGCTTGTTGTATAATGATTACTGACGTATGTAAACCTCCATAGTGGCACATCCCCAGCAACGCAGGGTGTATCAGGGTTGTATGACCTCCTGGTGAAGGCTGGTGAGGTGTCACCCGTACCTGGAAATGTCCAGGGTAGCTACCTGACCATGAAGAGCAACGACGGGCTCGTCTTTGGGGCTGCCACTATTCTCAGCGGCTTCGCCGGCGTATTCTGCGATCAAGGATACTGGCAGCGTGTAAGTGGGCCGTTTTCCCGACACAACTCGAAACCGGAGCTTATTCCTGTTCTTTTCCTCCTCCTTCTCTTCTTCTTCTGGATACTGATCGTACTTTGTAGGCTATCGCAAGCCACCCGACATCAACCACCAAGGCCTACGTGCGTGTTCGCCGTCAAGGGGCCTTTTAATTTCCTTCACACCTCGTGTCGTGCTGACCGTCCCTGCCTCGCCCGCTTTAGATGCTCGGCGGTTTGTCTTGGTATGTGCCAGGACTCGCGACATTTAATAATCTTCAAATCTAACCTAAGGAACAAACCTGCCAATTTCAAATTGATTTCCATCCTGTATTGCGTTTCAGGTTCGCCGTCCCCTTTGCCTTCGCCAGCTGTCTCGGATTGGCAGCACGGGCTTTACAGACTAATGTGCGTACCCCACCCATCTTTCAAACTCGAAGCTCTGGGTTTGAAGCCTCATCGTCAATTTTGAACCCTTGGCTTACTCCGCCACCTTCGTCATCGCATCTTCGAAATTAAACTTGCACCTTGCATATTATCTTTACGAACCTGGGTTCCGCTAATGTACTGACCTATGATGCACCTATGATGTCGTTCATTCGACATTAGCCCCTGTTCCCAACGTACCCTAACCCACTGTCGGCGTCCCAAACCAGCGCGGGGTTAGCAGCGCCTGCTGCGGCTGCAGTTATTATGGGCAAAGGAGGAGCCATCGCTGTCCTCCTCGTCGTGTTGTGAGTCAACCCTGCCTGCGATACGTCGCATTAAATCATTAAACCTTCTTTTTTTTCACTTGACACCCCATTCGAAACGCGTGATCTGATTATTGGAATTGGATATTGACAGTATGGCCGTAACGAGTGCATGTAGCGCCGAAGTAGGTGGTCTTCCTTTATCTTATATTGAATTGATAACGTTGACCCTCGATGGTGTTTGCAGCTCATTGCCGTGGCAAGCCTTTTGTAATCACCCCCCATTAATTATGAGCCCCAGATCTCGTAAAACTAACGCTATATATGATTCGAATTCTCTTTTAGCTCATACGAGTACGTCCGCCTGTTAATGTGTCATCTAATGCGAAAGGCTATTAATACCTAGACCTCTTTTCATTTTCAAACATCTTTTTAAAGCATATACAAAGCCTATTGGAGACCACAGGCCCGCGGACCGGAGATCATCAAGGTGTCTCATATGTTTATTTGCTTCTGGGTTGTTTGGATGGGATGCTGGGCTGCGATTGTGGGTGGACTCTATTCGTCGCGTTATCAATAATCGGTTCGAAACTCATGATCTTTCATGATAGTTGCACAAAGCAAGTATCGATCTGGGTTGGTTGTTTTATGTGCAGTGCGTACTCCAGAAATCGTACTCTTTAAACCTTTATCGATTACTAATCCCGAGCATATCTCAGAGGGGTTGTTTTGAGTCCCGCTGTGATTCCCATCGCACTCACAGTGACTTGGAGAAAGCTGACAGCGGTCGGGGTTATCTCCGGGGCTGTCTTAGGTGCCATCCTTGGTAGGTGTCCCAGTGATAGACTGGCCATATTCGAGTCAAAACAAAGCAACGAAAATTACTGAACATCTTCCTCTAGGTATGCTTGCCTGGATGATAGGTTGTTGGAAGATCTACGGGTCAATTACAATCACGAACCTCGCCAACCCCTTCTCCGCTGTATGCAGTGGATTAACCGGCCTTCTTTTCTCTGGCATCATCACTGTGGGGGTATCTCTATGGAGTCAGTTCCTTTCCTTTTCGTGATGACTATTGGTAAAACGTTCCTTATGCCACAAATGAAATAGACCCAGCCGATTACGATTTTCATGACACGCGTAATATCGCAAACCTCGATTCGACGCCTCCTCCAGCAGAGTCTGACTCTCCAATCACGGACAACAATTCGATTCGACTTTCTGACAAACCCATCGATTCCGAACAAGGGGATTCAGAGAGAGACTCAGACACAGACCTCAAAGTTCTTCAAGCAGCGTTCAACAGAGCACTTTGGTACAGTTCGACTTTGACCGCCATTGTCACTATCATCGGTGAGTTAGGCATAATTTTCCGTCAATGCATCTTCGAACCCTTATCGACTATGTTCACAGTTCCCCTCCCCATGTTCTTTTCCCACTACATATTTAGTAAAGCATTCTTCACGTTCTGGATTGCAGTTAGCATGTGAGTCAGGATTGACATCTTCCAGAACTCTGACTGACATTGTCCCACACATCCACCCAGCATCTGGGCCCTCCTCAGCGGCACATTCACAATTCTTCTTCCTATCTGGGAGTCTCGAAAGGAAATATTGAAAATCGTGCAAGGTTTATCCCATTCCATTTCACGACCCGTAGGCGGCAAGCGGGTTGAGGGTCCTTAGAAGTATGTTCTTCCGAAGGATGTCAGTGACATAAAAGCAGTTCCTCAACAGCGACAATATAACGTTTTTTCAATGGATTTGTCCACGTCTCGCGACATGGTAAACAAAGCAACGAGCAGGGTATGTATTAATCATCACAAATTCGTAATATCCGAAGAACAAAGGTCAGCCATCTGGTATGGTGAATGAGATGGAAAAAAACCATATGAAAGCAAGAATCAAATCAAAAATTAAGCAAGATAAGGTTGAGTATCCATGAGAGAAATCGTCCATTATGATTGGGGCAGATTTGTCCAAAGTCTTCTGGTAATGTAGTCTAGTTCTTGGGTATAAGGATTGACCTAGACCTTTGATCCAGACTTGAAACGTGCCCAGAAAGGCTGCTTCTGGGTCTTCTCGATGCTAGCGGACGCGGGTGCAACAACGGGACGGCTAGTTGCACCAGCGAGTCTTTCGCGGCGACGACCAAAGCACACGGTACAACCAGCAAGCAGGAGAAGGATGAATGCGACAAATGTCAACCAGAAACCTGATAATCGCGAAAAGGTACGAAGACGTCAGCAATCGTCATGAGTGGAGCGAAATAGGGTCGCTGAAGGTGTGGAAGAGATTATAAGACCACTCGTGGCTTGGTTAAGCATGTTGTGCATCACACGTGGAGCATTTTTCTCATCACGGAATCATAATGCTATCCGCACACCTTCGAAATTCGAAAGCGGGATATTGGCTCACCTGGTGCAGTGTTGGTATTGGCGTTGGCATTGAGCTTCTTCATCTCATGCCTGACGAGCGCAAATAGAGCGATGTCGATAGCAAAGGCAATGAACGTCAAAGTAGCGGCCAGGAAAGATACGAGCGAGGCAATCAAAGTCACGGTGACATGGGTCGAGAGGCCGAGAAGAAGAGCGACGAATGAGACAGCAGCAGCTAAAATGGGTGCGTACATGCGCCATTAATTGATTTGATCCTTCATTACTCGAGTCAAAAAATACTTACCATTAGGATGCACGGCGAGCCCGCGAGTCCAAGAACTCTTGACGAATGCGGTGTTCCCTCCATTCGTGAGTTCGACTTCGTACGCATGACCTATCAACGAAGGTTAGGCTCGGACATGGAAGCGAGGAAGCTAGTGCTTGTTTTTTTTCCGAACAAGCGCGAATATTTGCCCACTCACCAGTTTTCAAGCATGTGCGGTCGTCATTGTTATTGTAGTAGCATGGTGCCCTGTCAAAATGAACGACGTTGAACATTTTACTCCCCAACCCCACCATGACGCGATGCATGGTTTCAAGCACCATACTCACCAGATACCAAACTGTGAAACAGAAAAAGTTTTCAGAGGGCATTTTCAATGAGAATTAAGCGCATATACACACTCTGATTTCATCCAAATTCGATGTCGTCTGATACGAAACGTCAGCGTTGGGGAAGTGCGTTCGAGCAATGTCAACGGCAGGTAAGAAAGGTAGAGAAATGGACGTGATAATGTTGAGAAGGAAGGCAGCGACGAGGAAGATAACTCCTGGGATGCAAAATGCGCGCGAGACCATTGTTGACGACGAGCAAAGGGATGAATGAAATGGGGAGGAACGATGGACGAACAAGAGTGGCGTCAAGGAAAAAGCAACCCTTTTGAATAATGGCTCGATCGCGGTCCAGGCTGAATGTCATCATGTCTATATTTGGCATCATTCTTGGCTTTTCACACGCCCCTGTCTATAATGACATACGCCACTGACCGAGACTAAACATTGAGAGCCAGCATGGCTTGCCTTATGGCTCAAAATATGATCTTCTCTCCAGTCTCGTGTATAGCCAACATGTCGAAGCCAAGGGGGGGGGGAGGCTAGTGGTGTGGTTCGTGTACGGATGATGAACAAGTCCGATGTCGAGCCCCCTCTCTCCGACCCAGAATTATTTGAAATTCGGGAAACATGATGTCCAGCGCGGAAGGATTGGATTTTAATTTTCTACTCACAGCCCTGCCTTGACATTATAACATATGATTTCGCATACGCATGTAGGCGCTGTTTTAAACTGGCTTACCTGTACGCCCTATGCAATTTTACGTTTGAGCCCCTGTATGTAACCAAAAAAGAACGAGAGGTTCTCTCAGTCAGCAAAGTCAAGAAATAGTTGTATTTATTCTGTATCTTACTTTTTAAATCGTTATCATGATAAGGGTCCCCCGTTCATGAGGGGATCAGTGAATGTGATCGGCAAGAGATTAGTGTCAGTCATTAGACGAAAGAAACTAAGGCCTTAAGCGCCCTACATCTGTTGCAGATCCTAGACCTTGAGTCATCATAGCATCCTACCCTTAACGGAATCAATAAATGGAAGCATTGGTGTGGCTTTTGGTGACACCAACCTGAAAAATATTCTTTATGAAGTTTGAGACAACAGGTCGCAAATAGAACTGGCTTATCCATTTTATAAATGCTGTTATCCTCGCCGCAGTAAATTTTAATGTTAATTTAAACTGTCTTTGCTGAGTGCAATTGACTGAAACAGGTTCCATAGACGAAGAGTCGCGTTCTAAATTGGCGTGTCATGGTCACATGACCAGGCTTTGTTGATCAAACCCTCCTGTGAACTTGTAATTGCCAAATACAGCCCAGTACGCCTTTCTTTGGAACCACCACCATTAACAGCCGCTGTTGCGTTCTCCCTTTGCAGTACGTCCATGAATTTTTAGTTGAAAATTATTTTA
The DNA here is from genome assembly GCA_015501605.1 of Panaeolus papilionaceus. NCBI lineage: Eukaryota > Fungi > Basidiomycota > Agaricomycetes > Agaricales > Panaeolus > Panaeolus papilionaceus. Next base: position 935,243 of record JADNRZ010000016.1, read on the forward strand.
ACAATTCAAAATTTTAGGAGATAAGAAAGACAACGAGTTTCCGCCGTTTTTATCAAAATCTCCTTCAATTTTAACAAGGTAAGTGAAGCGCCCTTCGGCCAAATTTGGCAGCATTAACTGTGGTCGGTTTGGTCTCATCTGTTGCTGCGTTTCCAGGCCGCAACATTCTTTATCTGATCGAACACCCGGCTCTTTGTTAGGTTCCCAGCCCCATCTGATTCCGAAGTGTTTAAAATCCAACACACGATTTACAATACCCCTAAAAACAGCACTTTTATCCAATGGCACCCGCAAGCAAAGCAGGAGGTGGTGGCGGCAAATCCAAGGCCAGTAACTCAAACGCTACAGCGGCGCAACAAACGCAACAGAAAGTCATTTCTACTCGGAGTCAGAAGGCTGGACTTCAGGTATTTTCGGACAATCTATTTTCATCACTGCAAATGTGCTCATCGTGTTTCTTTTTTTCTTCACGCGCAGTTCCCCGTGGGTCGTATCCATCGTTATCTGAAACAGCGAACGGTGCACAACGTACGCATCGGTGCTAAAGCCGCTGTATACACATCTGCCATCCTCGAATATCTGACTGCAGAAGTTTTGGAACTTGCTGGTGTGTTGCTTTGCCACTGCGTGGAAATTCGTTATCTAACAATATCAACAGGAAATGCGTCCAAAGATTTGCGTGTGAAGCGTATCACGCCTCGCCATCTACAGCTCGCCATTCGAGGAGATGAAGAACTTGATACCCTTGTGCGCGCCACCATTGCAGGTGGAGGTGTCCTACCCTTTATCCACAAGCATCTCACCGGAAGCGTCAAGAATACAGGCAAGCGGCCCGAACAGCAGGGCCAGCAGTGAGCGCTGCTCCTCGACTTTGGACACTTGTGGTGATGTGTTGGTATCGTTGTCGAGCGCCTCTGCATTCTTTGTTCTTGTTCTCTTCCCCTTGCGATGTTATTCAATTTTCTCTTATACATCGTATCACTATCCATCATAAAGAAACACCTTTTCTTCCTTGCTTGGCAACCTTCTTGCTTGAATTTGTTCAATAATTTGTTAAGTTATGATTTTTCGTGGCAACTGTACATATTGTGTTTTTAGTATGTGTCGATTAGCTAGTGTTCTTCTGTTCTTCCTTACTTCATTCAAGATTTCAATCGGTTTACTTACTCCGTTTTTTTTTGTTCAAGGTTACCATGATAGTTCATCAACTTCCTCTTGACATTGAATCAATGGATTCGTGATCGCTTTTTTGGTTCCTCTACCTTCGTGTTCCGTTGTAGCGGCATATACATATCATATATGACAGGAAGGATGAAAAATGATTGTAGGATTGCTTTGGGTTCCTCCGAATCCAAATTTCTTGCACACCGCGCTTAACAAACACGGTCACATGATTCAGACTGCCTGCAGGAAACCAATTCCGACGGCTATTTCATGTAGGTCAGCCTCCAGCGGAATCGTGCTGTCAACCAGAGGAAAAGGCCTTGACGGTTTGATACAAGATCCCCGCTATACCCATTCCATCCTATCCTTCCTCTCAGTCTAGCCTCTTAGTTTTGTTCCACAAGTTCTATCAATCTCCCACACGTACACAATCTACCCTACACTATTCATTAACAGACTACCCTACCTTGTTAGGTACTATTCTGACGCACATACAGCAGCGCCTACTAGGCTGCAGTACGCCTCCACCCCTCTCCCTACCATGTCTCCTGCTCGCTCTGGCTCCACTGGCTCGCGACGAAACTCACCTGGCAGTTTCAAACCCTACACACGAGGCATCACCCCTATCGCAGGACCGCAGACGCCCCAGCAGCAGCAGTCATCCCTCATGGAGGGCCCCCAAGACATGAACATTGGCACCCACATTGAAAGACCTGGCTTTCCAACCTTGGCGCAGTACAAGATGGTAGAGGCGAACTATATACAATCTCTTACTCCTCGGCGACAAGGCAAGGCTCTCATCTCCCAAGCCATGTTCGATCGAATCTGGGATGTGTTGCACCAGCCTGACTGCCAAAGTGAGACGGCCCAGTTTAGGTTCTGGGCGCGCAAGATGTTCACGATCAGCAAAACGCATCGTGTTACTCTTGGAGGTGGTGCCGAAGCTCCTGATGGCTTTGGAGATGGTCCGCAAGAGGTGCTATTACATGATAACCTTCTCGTTGCGATTCAGGAGCAGCTTTATGACTTGCTTTGTTACTGTCATGGCAGCACGGGTCATGGCGGTCGAGATAAGACTTGCGCACTCATTCGAAAGCATTATACTTGGGTGCCCAAGGATCTTGTTTCGAACTTCATCAAGGCTTGTCCGACTTGTATCATGAAGAAGTGTGGAGGAATCGAGAATGCAGCTATGGCCCAGTCTCAGATCTTGCAGCAGCAGTCCGACGCGAGGAACTCGATGATGTCAGCCTCAGACGCAGGGGGCGGGGACATGTCCCACCCTGCCATCCGCGACTACTTCCCTAACTTGTGCAGTCCCGATCCTGATTCCCCTGCGTCATCCAATAACAGCTCGCCTTGGTCTCCGATCGGCCATACCTCTAATTCCTCAAGAGATAGCCCTCTTTCTCCACTTTCAACCTCAATCATGGATAATGACTCTGTAGACCCTGCGTACCGCGACACCAACAACACCATGAGCAACCGAACGGTGAGGTCCCCTCTGTCGGACATGATGTCAGGGCCCGCTGTGCCTCCTCAGCTGTCTCGTGCGATGAATGGCTTGCCGATGTCTCGCGAGGTTTCGTTGTATAAGGGTATCCCGAATGGCTGGCAGTTTCGACATGATACCTTTGCTGCTGCACATGCGGAGTTCATGAGGACCAAGGAGCTCGCTGCACAAGAGGAGGTTGACATTGGGCTGGGTATTCGTTCCAACCGACCCAGGATTCCGAGTGTCGCACCTCTCTGGGGACCGAATGACTTCCCGGGCGGTGTTGACTTCGATCACCAGCTGCACGAGGCTGATCTCAATGGTGCTGGGCACTCTATCTCGCCGCTCCAGCAGTATGCTTCTTCGGACCCAAACGACATCTCCAGCTTCTCCCTGCAGTATCTCTTGATGGGCTCACCTCAGGATCGAGAACAGAAGCAGGAGACTTATACGCCTCAAATTGACCCTGCTTTGTTAGATCTTTCGAACCAGGGCCAGGACCAGGCCTCGATGCAAATGTCGAATGAGAACGGCGAACATGGCAACATTACCTCGTCTGCCAACTTTGCTTCTTCGAACTCTATCGCTAGGCGGGTGATGATCCCACCTCGCTTGAATCTCCAAACATTGCCAACCGAGAAGACGCTCGAAGCCCTCCTCGCTTATCGGGATAATGGTGCCGATGGGTCGAGGACGCCGGATAGCCCACCTAATAACTGTGCATGGCACCTGGCTAACCCCAGCCCCGTCAGCAGCATCAGCTCATTCTCGTCTCAGATCTCTGCCTTCCCAACCATGACCAGGAGTACTACGACTACTGTTTCTCCTGCTAGCTCGTCCCTCCCTACTCCTGTAGATGAGGTGGGGAAGGAGGGCCCGAACGCCGCTATGGCTGGTGGTGATATGACAGGCGCGGAGAAGGCTCATGATCGCATGACGATGGAGGAGCGGACCACTTATGACCTCACGGATGGGATTCAAGTCAATTGCGGCATGTAGAGTGTGACGATGGGGCGTCTCCGTCCTTCGAATGAACATTTTATCTAGACATATACATATAATCGCTCGTTTACCTCTTTTCACTCCTTTGACTCTTGGACATTTACTTTCTCTTCTTATTATGCTACGAGGTCTCGATTCCCGTTGATCTAGTATACCTATCTGCATCTCGGAAGACGCCATATCATGATATTTAGACGCCAATCTTAATGGACACTTTTTGACTGTTCTTATTGTCCACGTCGTATTTGTGATTCATCGCCCGTCTATTCCTGCATTTATGATTCAATTACAATTCCATCCCACTGTGATGAATGAGGATTCAAATATTACTGTACAAAAACATTCGTTTTTGGGGATCTTAATGTCATTTTTGAAATAATGAGTGAGGGATCAGAGGCAAACATGCAGATATGGTTTTAGGATGAGTTGAGTCCGAGCCGTCTAGAAGGGTGAGTTGGGTCAGTAACTATATTAACTTGGACAGGAGCCACCTATACTTACTCTCGGATAGTATCATACAAAAACTTATACGATCTCAGGTTTCCTTTCTTTCGTCTGACGTCCAATGAATACGTGTTCGACAAATTTGAAATGGTCGTAAGCTCCACTGTAAAGCGGACCTCGCCTCCCAGATCGCTCTCCGGCCCACCATACAATATTGTACCTGTTGGACTCTGAAGGGTGAAAGGGTGACACTGCCTCAATTACATTCCGCCCCTAAACATGCGTTCAAGACATACCGATTTTTCTACGTCCCCGCCTTCCTCAACGGAGGCCCGCTTCGGTCGTGCGCAACTGTAGTTACATTTGCTCTCAGGTTCGACTTCTATGCCCATCGCACGGAGTGTTTCATCTACCCTCTGCATAACTTCCTTGGGTGGAAGACTGGTCACGAAATCTCTGTCCAAGGCCCCGCGATGCATGCCTAACACTAGACCGCTGTCCAGCTGCTTGTCAGGCGAACTGCTGTTTGACAAAGATTGATCAAGCATGGCGAAGATTTCGGCTTGTATAGTAGGTGTTCGGTATAGAAGGTATATCCTTTGGGATCGTACGGAGAGCTCGCAGTTTTGTGTGTCGTCCGTGTGGCTGAAGGGAAGGGATGAAGTATATCTATGGTCTAGAATGTAAGCGCATTCATCCCCAGCCTTCGGAAACACTACCCCAGCATGCATGTTCGATCATGAGGTATAACTGGCGTTGTTTGTAGGCGCCTATTTGATGTTATCGACGCTCCTTACCTAATCTAACAAATCAGAGATGGGTGGTCAAATTTGGGCTTCAGGGTGTCAGAATAGAGAAAATGGGATCGCAGAGCTGAGAGAGAAGTAAGAATCAAGAGGAGTTGAAGTTGCGTCAGACTTTTATGCGCTTTATCCCCTTCTACCTGTGGGAAGCTCATTGTTGAGGGTCTATATCTGCCATACGGGTCATTTTACCCACAAGTCCCGGGATGATGTTGTCCTCTATTCAGCCCTAGGGAAGATTCACAACACAAAGGTCAGGAGCGCCTTCCTTTGTTCCGCGAAGGGTGGAGTGCAGCCCTAAAAACAGAGTCAAAAGGCAGATGCAGGCACGCAGGCAGGAAGCCTGCAATTTAACATCAGCACTAGTAGAGGGGTAGCATTTAGACAGCCAGAATGCTTAGCATAGGACGAGCTTGCCTAAATGACTCACTGGTTTTTAAGAGGAAGCAATCAAGGTGGAGCCTGGGAGTAGACCCTTGCATGGAACTCGGCCGAGCTCCAACATTCATTGACTCGCTCGGATTCATCAAGAATGACCATTGTTGACCCCCTACGCAGGTTCTTGCGGGATTGCGATCCTGCATCAAGCATATGGGGAACATACGCACTCTTTGAAGGGGTTGAGGAACGATACCATAAATGCCACTTCATACTAATTTGGAAAAGCAGGGCTGATGATTATTTCCTGGCGCCACGAGGCAGGATGAGAAGAACCCAAAGAGTCAGGGGAAGATGTAGGAACCAGCAGTCTGAGAAAAGACACAATGAAGGCTTTGAGCTTCGTCGACAGGTTTTCACAGAGGAAGAGGATAAAAGAATAGATAGATTTGGAAGTAGTCAAGTTGACAATAGGGAGTTTATTCCTAACGGGTGGCATGAGTGAGAAAGGAAGCGTCACACTACATATGTAAGGCAGGATAGGTGTAGGGAGTTGAAGGATGTTAGGCATAGAACGGCGGCGGACCAAAGTTTAGGGACAGATGGAAGAGGGATAAAAATAGGGCGATAGTAAAACACAGTGTGAAGCAGGAAATTGGGAGAAGATACAGTGTTAATCAGGATATGTACTAGCGGGGATTGCATAGCTACATAGTGAAAGGATTCCAACAGAACACTGTCTGAAAGACCTTGGGACGGGAACTACAAAGATACGGGAAAGAAAGCAAGAAAAAAAAGCGGAGGACAAAATGAGATATGGAAGGCAAAAGATATTCTCCAAACCAAGTGAAAGGATTAGGGTATTTTATACGAAACTGAAGAGCTAGACCGGAGGATATAACACCAACCAAGGATATCAAACCGAAGGACTAAGAATATTAGGGGTTAATAAAACGAGACCAGAAAATGAATGGCGAAATAGGACGATGGAGCAGGGAAAAGAAACGGGAAGAAGAGAAACAGGGAAGGAAATGGAATTCAGCAAGATGTGTGGTGGTAGGTGTGGGTCGGGTCAATGATACTACAGATGATAAGACAGAAACATTTAGCGATTCTTGATCATGACAGCCTGATTTATGTTTGCGTGGCAGCAAGGTCAGCCCGACTGAAAAGAAAAAAAATTAGTAAAGTGTCTTTTATTCATAGTAGTACTCACTCTCTAAGTGTATCATACAGATACTTGTAGCTCCTTAAGTTACCCTTCAATCGCCTGATATCCAGACTGAATGTGTCGTTCAGGCGATCGAGTCGGGTCAATTCAACAGAGAAGCGAACTTCGTCGCCTGCGTCTTGAGTTGGGTCACCGTAGGCAGCTTCGACAACGGATGCTCCAGGGGCGCCCATAACCATTGGTTCGCTGACGACGACTGACGTCTCGTCGTCAAATGCCAGCGACGGTTGCGATGAAGCAGGGCCATGGCTAGAAACCTGCGATGATTGTCGCCGCATGAGCAACCCGCGCAACATACCGCCAGTTCCGAATGCAGAAGGAGACGGGAGGGGCAGGCCACGCTTGTCAATCTAGTGAAAAAATAAGTCGGCGTCAGAGAGTGTGCCAGTTCAAAATGTGAGGTAAAATCTTACCCCGTTGGAGGCTGCGCTTCCGACCATTGTCACAGCGGCCAGGGAACCGGGAGATCCAGAACCTGAATTGGAAGGGGCAGAACTGATGTTTGACATCGTGCCCTTTCTCTTCTTCCCGCGGATACATCTGTACTTATACTCGCTCTCCTGTTGAATCTCGACACCCATACCCTCCAGAACCTTCCTCACATGTGCCATAACCTCAGGTGGAGGTCTAGTGGTGATTGTTGTTTGATCAACAGCACCATGATGGATGCGTAATTGGCCATAGGGATGGGACTTGTCGTGGTGATGAGAGCCTCCGCCCACAACGACAGAGTTGCGGACACGGTTGACGAAGCTGGATCCAACAGCGGAAACTGAAGTTGTGCTGCTGGCCGAGCGTTGTGGATGTCCACCGTTGAGTAGTGCGGGTCTGGGCCTGGCAGATGCAGATGGTGTGACGACGACTGGGACAGGTGACATGGCCGATTCCTTGAGGCCTGCGGTCGCCGTGGATGGCGTCTGTTGATTGATGGTGCTGCTTGATGCAGAGTACCCTTTGTGGTACTTGGAGTGTGTTGGGGTACCTGTCTTCTCGATGGCGGGTTCTGGTTCGTCTGTCCCGAACCCGATGGAATCCCTGCCCTTGCTCTTAGTCCTAAACCACTGCATGACCTTGCGGGCCTTGTTGGTGGAGGCCTGAAGACCATTGGCATTGGACGTGTCCTGGTTGTTGGCGATGAAGACGGGGGCATCTGCAGGCGCGGTTGCGTGGGATGGAGGAAGAACTGCACTGTGGATCTGAGGGGAGGTATCCTTCACGTTGCCACCATTTGCAGCGCTACCACCTTCAGTAGTCATAGGTGTATTGGCTGTCTTGCCCTTGGTGCGGTTCCTAATAGTTGAACGAAAAGGCTCAACCATGACGGTAAGAGTGTTTCTCCTACTCTTCCTACCTCCAGACTCCTTCTCCGTCCCGCCAGGGGACAGAAGGACAGAGGTCTGGCTTGACCCACGGCCATCAGGAGTAACGTTGAGAGGAACTGACGTGCTGCTGCCACCATTCTGTTTAGTAGGTGTGGAAGAACCGTCATTGCTTGCTGTAGGAAGAGCAGCAGGGTTAGTAGGCGAGGAACTGCTGTTGGAACCAAAAATCTTGCTGAGTCCAAGCTTATCGATGCTCGACTTGCCCTTCTTATGGCCCTTCCTGGTAGAGGAGCCAGAGTTCTGGCTGCCTGAATCCCCAGTTTGCTGATCGGTAGAGGTTGCGGAAGGTGTAGCCGGTGGCGAGGAAACATTGACGACGAGGGGTTCTGCGAGCAGGGCGCCATTTAGCTCTGGAGGACGATTTGCCTTCGCGGGAGTTGCAACAGGGGCAGGACTGGTGACGGTAGGAGCTCGGTAAGAAGTAGGCGGAAGCGGTGAGGGGGGTAGGGGCTTGGTGCTGCTTTGAGAACCACGTCTTTCCTTGGTATGTCCAGCAGGAGGGGCTGGAGGAGGAACAGACGGTGAAACGGGCAGTTGTGATTGAGCTTGAGGCTGTTGTGTGGGCGGCAGTTCCTGGGGAACCGGGGCATTAGATTGACCCTGGCTTCCAGCACGTTCGCGTCTTTTGGATTTGGACGGATCGTCGTATTCGACTTGGATGGTGTGTCGGAATCCTCCACCGCTTGTGGCATTTCCGTTGGAACTGGATTTTCCTTTGGACGAAGGATTGGGAGAAAGAGATGAAGATGCTGGGTCAGCCTTAGGGCTAACCGCGTTGGAAGCACTGTTAACAGCCAAACCGCCTGGACCAGCGAAAGGATCATCTTCAGCCAATCCAAGAGCAGCAGGGCTGCCGTAAGCCTTTCTTGGAGCTCCAGACTGCGTTGGAGTAGCAGCGACACTGCCCGCAGTTGGGGACATAGTTGACTGATCCACAGAAGAGTCATATAGGTATTCCGGTTGTGTGGATCTGCTGCGACTGGCAGATGTAGGTGCTGTGCTGTAATCTGGACGATGAGATTGTGTCCTTGATGGAGAAACTGCATTTGGGGCGCCGTTGGGGGAGGTATTGGCGCGCATTTGCCTTTGGTAAGCAATCCGCTTTTGGTGGTGTTGATCCATCGCTGCTCGTTCAAGCTCTTCAACGATTTTACCGAAAGCGTTGGGGATACCATCGGTGCGAGTGGTTTGGTAGGCAGCAAGCCAGGGGTGGCGCATCACACCATCTAGGGTAGTACGGCGGGTCGGATCAGGGACAAGCATCATGCTGAGGAGGTCTCGAGCTTCTGCAGAAACGTATTCAGGGAATGAGAGAGGGGTACTGACGATGTATTTGTACAAGAGGTTGATGTTATCACCGTCTGGATTAGCTGGGTCATCGTCGAAAGGAAGGTAGCCTGCGAGCATGGCGTAGAGAATAACACCACAACTCCAAATATCCACAGCGCTACCCACATAGAGCCCCTCGCTGATAACGAGTTCAGGGGCGGCGTAGCATGGACTTCCACAGGAAGTCTGCATAAGGTCGTCTGAACGATGTTCGAATCGGTTGGCGAAGCCAAAATCTGTGATGATCACATTGCGGTGTCGGTCAAGAAGTAAATTCTCGAGCTTCAGGTCCCTGTGAACGATTTTCTTTTGATGGATGTACCAAACTCCCGAGATAAGCTGCGAAAAGAGCTTTGCAGCATCCCTCTCGCGAAGGTATCTGTGAGCTAAAATGTGGTCGAATAGTTCTCCTCCTGAAGCATATTCGAGGATAATGCCGATGTACTTGTCGGTTTCAATAACATCGTATAATCGTACAATGTTTGGATGTTTAAGCGTCTGAGCAGCACAATTTTAGGGCAACTGCGCAGTAGAACAAAGGGAAATGTGACAATACCTTGAGGACCTCAATTTCACGTTCAACTTTCGACATCCTGACTGAGCTGTCGACATTTCCACGACGAATGAGTTTGACAGCGACCTCTTCTCCCCATTGGCAATGCAAACCAAGTTTGACTTTGCCGAATTCTCCTTCTCCCAAAGTTTGTAAGAGTAAATAGGGTCCAAATCTAGGGATTGTGCGTCTAGGGTGTGCTGCAGCGTAAGCCACAGCTGCAGGGTGATTATAAACATCAGTTATGGCTGGATTGGAGTCGTCATGTTGAGAATTTCCGTTTCCTTGATTCTGGGAGTTGGAACTGGTTGATACAACTGTGTGAGAAGCTCGTTGCTGGCGTCGTGAAGAGGTAGACTGCTGGTTTTGCGAAGAACTCGTGTGTGCTGCAACCGAGATTGGGCGCGAAGCTGATGATGCTGTAGGTGGAGATTGTGCTGATGAAGATGAATGTTGATGATGGCGCGATGAACCATGACCTGGATCCGTTGTAGGAATTTGGAGGCTGGAGGATGGATGTCCTGACGTTGAAGGTGCCATCACCAACGTTGTTGCTGAGCCAACGACGAAGTTTTATAAATCCTGTTAAACCAAAATAATTAAGTAAAAGGAATCAAAAGCACCAAGGATGGATAGTGTGAGTGAAAAGGTGCTGATGATGGTGGTAGTTGTGATGAAAGGCTGTAGTCGTTTTGAGGACGACGTCGAAGGTGTTGACAACAAGTTCAACAAAGGACAGTCGGCCAAAGGTCAATACCGTGCGAAACCAAATTCTACCTTCATTTCTCTCTGATCAGGGGTAACCATCTCCGTCAGCATTAAGTATTTTACCTGCTACCCTCCTGTTTCTTTTTTTTTTTCAATGCTTGTCCATGCAACAAATAAACCCACTGGATTGACAATACACGCAAGCGATTTATTTCTCTTCCCGCTAACAAAACAATTGAAGGATGTCATAAAACTATTAACTCAAGAAAACAAAAGACACCCGACTTCTATTATTATGATATTTGTACTTTTTACAATCAGTCTGCGTATTCCGATAATAGGGCCCAGAACCATTGCGGAGCAAGGTCGAAAGCTTGTCGATGTTATATCTAGTCAAATAGATTGTGCCCAGTCATCCGAGAAATGGTATTCCGTTGCAAAATCAAGCGCTCTTTATATTTCAAGGCCATAAATAACCTTTTTGATTTTCCTCGTTTCCAGAAGGATCTCGACATACCACTTTTGCTGTGGTTTATGTCAGACGGACAAAAGCGGGAGAATTTAGGCATCAATCGCTGCCTCGCTGACGACAGGTGGATATGCATGTCCAGTCCGATATAAATATCCTGGGACAAATCGAGAGTATTATAGCCCTTAAGAGAAGCTCGCCGTCGCCCTGACTCCACCTGAGTTCCAATCGAGCAACGTTTGTCTGCAATCGAAGCAGTAACAGGAAATATGACATAGAATGACCGACCAACTTGCATTCACCTCATGTATGTATGTCAAGCGGCGAGATCCGTGGAATACTGTATGTGGTTCTCAACTCTTCTCATCCAGGCAGTGCCCAACAAGCCGGAGTCTCCTGGCCCAGGGAACCTAAACTTGGAGAGTGTCGTTCTATTGGAACCATGTTATCGCTCCGTGTACAGTGGTCGTCCCCTGATCGACTCTCTCCGCGGCATGACTATAATCTTCTGTCCAATGTTATAATCAGTGTCTCAAGTATTTTAGGTGGTGAAGAGTGTGCAGATGTAATAATGTTGATATCGACGATACCGAAATATCTAACAAGACTGCCTAAAATTGAAGATATGACGCAACTCACAAGAACAATGGCTACCATCAGAAAAGGAAACGACGCGTCGAGGAAGCTTCAATAAATTGAAAATTCGCATGAACGCGTGATGAGAGTCATTGAACGCAATGCGAACAAGGCCGAATAGAAATTACCTTTACTGATTCGGCGCTGATGATGGGTTACATTCCAGCAGTTATGAAACATATTTCTGTATACATTACATCCCTGATAATAATTATTGATACATCGTTGATGTGATACAACAGGACAGCCTCGAGTCCTGTCATGGGTGGGTATACGGTCGTACTATTGTTCTCCCGAAATTTGAGTCTACGAGACGGTCGCCAAAAGACTGCGTGCGCGCAACGCGACGCGATAATCCAAGGCATCGATGAAGTGTCCTTTCTAAGTGTATGTGCGTTTGTGCGGATAAATTAACCAAGCATGTCGCGCTCGATATTCGAATTGAATCTGTCACCCGTCAGTCAGCCACATACCGCCTAACCAATAGAAGTACACAACATACCGTGCCAGTGTAAATGCATTTCCCAACATCAACCTAAACTCCAAATTTCCCCTTTGTGGCTCGAGGCCTGACCAAACCTCCGAGTCCTTGCTCCAACTCCAGGAGATGCCGCTCATGCCTTCTCTCCAGTGCGGTAATGTATCCGTTTATTCGGAGTAGCCAGTCATCGACTTCCTTCATAAAGCTGGTGAGGTCCTGGGCGTAATTAGGGCCCGAGCCTGTTGGTGTAATCTCGTCTTCAGAATGGCCATTAATCGTCGGTGTTGTTGATCCCGAGTCAGTCATTATAGGTGGAAGTGGTAGTAGAACTGATTGGGCGAGCTAATATACGAGGACGCCTTAATAAGGGACAATTGCACTTGTTGTGAGGCTGTAAACGTGGGGAGCTTGTGCTCAAATATAAAGAATAATAAAGATAGATAAAAGTCGATGAACAAGAATGATTGTAATGTGTGTGAGGAAAGGAGGAAGGGCGACGACGGAAAGAAAATGAACAACCTTGGCCTTAACCCTAAAACATATATGATCAACAAACAGACAAATCATCAACGCATCACGGTGTCACATCCACCCTGATTCCGCCCATTTCACCGCGCTCAGGTTGCAACTTGCAACAGCCTTCATTTAGCTGGACAAACTTACAACCACTCTAGCAACAGGCGACAGTTGCCGCAATATGAATTTGTGCATTAAATGAAACCTCGCTCACTGGGAGGGTGTTTCCTTGGTGTGGTCCAGATGCGACAGTATATTTGCACGGAGGATGTGTCGCGCTAGGGATGACATAAACCCACTGTCTGGACCTGATGCTTATGATGAACACTCGACTAGTTTCAGATTGCGAAATGTCCAAAATCGCATGGAATTGTATAAATGTAAAAATGGTGATATCGAGAGCAAAGCGACGAAAACATTCATTCATGTGTATAAAAAATACTAAAGTGAAGTGTAAGTCTAGGTACCACAAGGACTAGCCGAGAAATCTTACCTGCTATAACACTTGCAGGCTTTCTTGAGGAGGTTGCTTGAAGCACGCGGAAACTGTCCTATAGTCACGGCTTAGGGGTTGGTACATGCAAACAGGACGCAAACATACCGGACAGATGGAGCTTGTGTACCAGCGTCCCAGAATGTCAAATCTGCGACTCAATGCAAACCTCACATTCCAGCCATGTAACAAGATTTTAATTTTGGTATCTTATATAGGCTTGATTTTGAAGTGAAGGGAGATCAAGGAGAAGATTAAGCACTGAAGGAGGGTAATGAATCAGCACAAGTCCCAAAGCTCACAACAAAAGGGTCGCGTTACCTTCAAATCCTGAACGAGATAGTAGAAGACACGGAGACCCTCTGGATCCTCGCTGTCTTGGATATCAACAAGGGCACCAATTTTGGCGGTCTGCAGGATTTATGTAAGGAAATGCTGAAAATGGTACAACCTTTTAAATGACATAATTACTCACCTCGAAAGAGATGTGGTCGTTTCCAACTCTGATCTCAAGCTCCTGCTTTCCAACGATATTTTTCTTTGGCCAGTTTGCGTCGTCTTCCCTGGTAATCACAGCGACCATTAGTTCTACTATTGAACACGATTGTTGCAAAATACCAACTTTGTGATCTCGCTAGCTTCCACAATGCGCTTAAGCTCTTTTACAACGAGAGGGCCAATCCACACTAGATAGCGAATCAAACACGCGTTAAATCAACGATCACGACAGTTCACAGGATGGGCTCAGTACTCACTCTCTTTGCGAATCAAACTATCATTACGATAGTTCGAGTTGTTGGCATAACGCAGCCTTCCATGCGAATACTCGAATTCAAGGAATTCGTGTCCATGCTTGCCTGAATGGCCAGTGCTGCACATTACATATCATCAGTCCTGTCCCTGAAAACCGTGCTCGGCTAAGGCTTACTAGTATCTGCATTACAACATAATCAGTACGAAAAGCCAGTAGATAAAATCTATCCACATACCGTAGGTAGAATGGGTCCTTGTCGGGGTTGCTCATGGTGGTCAGAACTTGTGGGGGTTCAAGAGAATTTCGAACTCCGCCTCCCAGCATTCAACCTGCACTGCCACCTTATGTCAGCGTCCGGACTCGGGCCGTTGCGCGCCTGTTTTTTCCTTCAGAGTCGCGCGACGCGACACGCTTGCACAACCCCATTAGCGGCCGCTTAAAATTAGCTTGAAATATGCCAGTAGACGCATGCATCACTTAGACGTAGCTCATCCAACAGCCGAATCTGGCACTGGAGACCTAAGGAAGCTAAAATGACCTAGTGGTCAGAACATGTACATGTCATGAGCGTAGCGTCAGAATCGCCACTATGTCAGACATAAACTGCGGTTGACCACAAAACACATGAGCAGTTTGCGGATTTAATGCTACTAGTGGGGTTAGTTTTTACGTCAGTGTACTTCTGTGCTAGCACCCTCTCCAGTCGTTGGTTCCGTCGGGTGGGGGACATAGCCTTGCTCGACAAAAAAAAACAGCGCTACTTATGATCTAAAATCCTCAACCTATGAGAGCAGTTATATATACCCCACTCCATTACTGCACTAGAAGTCGCAATGCCAGTTTCCCTTATAAAGGCAACAGTGTAGGACTACGTTGCACCCCACTAGCGCAATGGCACCTGCTCCTCCCTCACCCACTCAGATTATCCCGAGCATCAAGTCAGTCGTTTATCTTAATTTCCTCTCCCCTGGTGCTGTCGACCGCATCGAGAATGTGAGAAATGTATCTTTGGTGACCATTGGGGTGAGCACCACGACGAAGAGCTACCCACAATCCATTAAAATGGTTTAATGTGAATTGTTGCAGGCCCTTTCTTGGGATATGATGCTCTACTTGAAGGACGAATGGTCCATGATGCGATTAGGACTGCGGTTTCAGAATATAGGGTACTTTATATGCAGGTAAGGCTTAGAGAATAGTATTCTGCAGTTACTGTTCTCACATCTCCTTGTCTTTCGCAGACTGTCCACATTCGTGTATGTTCTTCTTCAAGTCGTCTCGAGGAGTGAGTATTTCTTTCACAAATCTGACATATGCAAGCGTATGAGCAATCTTGCTTAGCCGAAGAAGTTGGAAACTGCTCGGCAATGGCTCTAGCCATTGCATTATGTGAGATGGTGTCAACCTGTAGCTCCTCATTTCTATTTTTCCTGAGAGTATGGTCGCTGTACTCCAACGAAGCATTCATCCGGTACCCCTTTCTGGTTTTTCTGATAACAGTAATTGGTGTGTCTAGTGTCGTTCCTATTGGGAAGCACGCGGTTCCACTGCCAGAAACCCGTTACTGCTTGGAAATGCGGCTTGAGACGTATGTTGGTGCGACCACCCTGCTCTATCTGCTCTTTGAGCTGTCGGTGTACCTGTCCATTGCATATAAAATCGCCACAATGCCAGGAATATCCGGTGAAGCAACATCGATACGGTCGTTAGCGACACCTAAAATGCGACGAAGATTGCTAAGGGCTTTCTTCCACCAAGGCCAACAACATTACTTGTAAGTGGACCGGAAATATATTGAGACGCAAGTCCGGGATATTCACTCCTTGTCAGAGCCAGCATCGCTTTTAACATTGCAGTTTCCGTTGCAATCATCGTTCCATCCATATCGAGCGATTACAAAAATATGCTCCTAATCCCTGACTTGGCATTGTCCTCCGCCATGGCCTGTCGAGTCTTTCGTCACTTGACATTATCCACGGACCGCTTGGAAGACGTGTTGGCAAAATCTGGCATCATAGCATTCCAAAATCGAAGGCAGACCCGGGATCATACAACAGAGTCTAATATCTCTACTCTCAGGCCTATGGATTCAGAATCCGACTTTCCCTTCCCGGAAAGACCGCGACTTAGGTCCATCAGTCTCCGCTCGATGCACGTTCCGCTCGGCCCCGTATCAGAGGAGCCGCGGCCTTCCTTGCCAAAAATGACGATAGCCCAGACGTCAGAGCCCTCTCAGTCCCAATGAAGTTCATGCCTGATTGCTAGTTTTGGATTGGGTGCGCACGGTTGTCAGCAGACTGAAATGGCATCAATAATTTAGCGCCCGTGTTGGACCTACCCAGCTGTACTTAGGCCATCTTTTATCATACATCACCATACCATACCATTTTACCTGCCATATGATTTTTGAATACATGTATTTCATTGATACTTTTAGTTTATAGCGTATAAACTTTATGTCAGTCCTCTTTATCCGCGCACCTGTCGGCGCTTGCTGATCAATGTCTATGATCCTCCACCTTGGCTGTGCGGTGTCGCAGATTTTGCGACATCTCCTGTTTTCAATTGAATCACTTGTGGAGGAAAATTTGTTGGGCATCCTGAGACATAGATCCAGACCCAGTGTGGCTGACATTTCTCCTATCATTGTGATGCAGTCCAAGAGATTTTTTCATTCTGCGGATGTCGCACCTAGTCCACATCGGTATAAAACGCGACATCCCCATCCCCACCTTACCAGCTCTCTTCTTTTGCTACTATAATAAAGGCGACACTTTTTTCATCCGCTATCAAACATGAAGTTCTTAATCCTCCCTCTTGCACTCCTCGTCGCATCTGCAGCTGCGCAGGAGACTACAACGGACACTGCTGTACCGTGAGCCTGGTTTCGTTAATTCTTTTGTCTATTTGAACTAACATATACGATCTTAACCAGAACTAGTGCATTGTCGTCATTCATATCCTCCGTCACCGAGAGCAGTACTGGATCCAATTCACAGTCGTCTTCCGCTTCCCAGTCAAGCAGCAATGGTCCTTCGAGCTCGTCGACCCATACAAGCAGTACCGCCACTTCGGCGTCCCAGACCTCTACAACACCTGGGTCAACTTCAACATCATCCTCTAATGGTGCAACCGACGGCGGAGCCAACGGGGTCGTGATGGGACTCGTCGCTGGACTTCTGGCAGCTCTTGTCTGAACTCATTTTGGCTCGGTATCATTTGGGTTTTTTTTAGTGAAGAACATTTAAAGGGCATGGACCTCATAAATCAGATATGGGCTTAGTATAGAACGCTTGTAATGTGTCATCGAAAAAGATAAATACCTGATCAGTATGTGTTATCACAGAATAGTTTGAGGAAGCCGTTTCCGATGTCTTTTAAGGCTTAACAATTGATGTGCTTTTTTGACAAGCAACCTCGAGGAGCTGAACGTCATATATTTCTAGCCATATTTAGTTTAATCACCGAACTGCAAGCACCACCTCTCAACTACACTCTCATATTGCGTCAAATGTCATCTAAAATTAATCCCTAATGACACCAAATGGCGTTTTGATAAAAATAGCGGCATAAAATAGCCCCGAATGAAGCAAGATAGTTGTCAGCTGCACTTTCTAAAATAGCGCCGGGAATGTTGTTCTATCACGGTGGGAGTGCTTTGCTTTGCTGGACATCATCGATATGCCTGCTCGATGCTCTGTAGACGGGTGCAAAATCCTGATGCATTGATGCAGTACATGCCGACTCTCTCACATAAAAGCGCCGGTTTCTACAAGATGCTGTAGTGAGACGCTTGAGTGAAAATGCTGTTCGTAGAAACTGCTAAATATTCGCTGAGCCGCGGAAATTATTCGGCCTTTATACGAATAGAAATATGCGATTGAAATGTTCTTTCATCGTTCTCCTGAACCACATGCAGTGATACATGCCTAGCGGAAAGGCTTCTTCTCCACGTAAAATGCGTACTTTATCTGCATATATCCAGATCATTCCACGCTCGTTCTCCGTTATGCGTTCCTTCGAACGAATTCTCCACCCGCGTGATGCACGCCAGCGAAGTTCATAGACTGCGGTGAATAGGGCTAGCTATTTATAAAGGGAAGCCTAAAGATTTTTAATATCTGATGTGTATAAATTCTGCCATATTGAAGAAACAAACATACCGCTCGTCGCGTGCTCCTGCTCAACTTACTGCTATCAAGATGCCTTCGTTCTCGTCACTGGCTCTGATTGCCAGCCTGGTTCTCGCTCCAGCTGTCACAGCGGCGAGCAGTCCTGTTGGCCTTAGACCCAAGCAAATAAAGAATCTGGTCACCTTTGGGGACAGCTACACAGATACAGTCATCGTTTCCAACGGAGGCACACAATGGCCAGTTTATGCGTCCGGTTTTGCGAAGGTTAATTTGTTCCCCTTCGCCCGTTCCGGAGCAACATGCTCGAATAACATAACCTTCCGCCCCTTCCCATCACTGTTCGAGAGCCAATTACCTACATACTTCCAAGCGTCTGCAAAAGGTGGAACAATCAAGGTCAAACCAGAGGAAACTCTGTATACTTTATGGTTGGGAACGAATGATGTAGGGTCCAATGCATTGTTGACGGGTAGTGACAACGCGAGCCTTGTGGACGTTACAACCTGCATGATCAACTGGGTCAAGACACTTTACCAAAGCGGTGCTCGAAACTTCCTCTTCCAAAACGTGAGTCGACTGAAATGCGATGTATTATCTTTCTTGACAAAAAAAACCAGATGATTCCTTTGCAAAATGTACCCCTCTACGCACCAATTTCACACCCTGCTAGGTATTGGACTGCTCAACGCAATACGACGGAATGGAGTGTCTTCATGACCGAGCTCGTTTTGTCTGGAAATGCCTTGACGAAGCTCATGCTCGAAGCTCTGGCGCCGAATCTGAAGGGCGCTCACGTAGGTCAGTCAGCATGTCAGCCTTCGCATGATAGCATTCGATTGACACCCCGGTTTTGATAGGAATATTCGATTCCCACTCACTCTTCGCCGACATGTTCGCACATCCCGCAAAATATCTGAATGGAACAGCGCCTCTGAACGTGACCGGAGCGGTCCAAGAATGTGTGTTTGACTTGAATGAAAATACCAGTGACATGGGCAGATGTACGATTGCCCAGGGAACGGATCGAGACAGCTTTTTGTGGTTCGTCGTTTGGAATGCTGTTTTCGATGACGATGTTGAACTAATGTAACAAATAGGTTTGACGAACTCCACCCTAGCGAGCAGGCAGATCGTATCGTGGCACGCGAAATCGCCCAAGTTATTGAGGGGAAACCTAACCAGTGGACAAGGTGGCTCAGTTAAAGGGTCCTAGAGAGCGATAATTTAGATTGCCTGCTTCACAATTCATTTAACTGTACTATGAATAATGGACGAGAATAGCAACAGACCTGGGATACCAATCTTATCCTTGGGTGACTTTGAGTGCTGTTCTTCGCCCGACCCGCGTCTGTGCCACATGAATGCAAATAGAGATCGAAAAGTAAAGAATTGATGTCGGACAGCCACCTGCTGTCGCCTTGTTGAGTGTCG
This sequence comes from Panaeolus papilionaceus, assembly GCA_015501605.1. Lineage (NCBI taxonomy): Eukaryota > Fungi > Basidiomycota > Agaricomycetes > Agaricales > Panaeolus > Panaeolus papilionaceus. The sequence continues at coordinate 954,645 of JADNRZ010000016.1, forward strand.
AGTCTTTCTCACACTGCTTGCTGCATAGGAGCGGCTTCATGTATCTGACAACGATACTATTACACAAATGATACAAAAGGCTCTAAAGTACATTACTACTCGTCCGCGACATGAATAACAACCTTCCCTGTGTTGTTTCCTTTCTGGACGTCAAGGATTGCCTGAGGTTCCTTGTCGAGACCGTTGTAAACTTGCTCTTTATACTTGATTTCGCCGCTTGCGACCCGAGGAGCAACGTATTCCCAGAACTTCTTTCCCCAATTCTCCTCCAGACGCCATACAATGAAACCAGAAATTGTGATAGACTTTGCAATGACGTGGGACAAATTCTAAAGAAATTGCCGTGGTTTAACTTCGAGACGTTACACGGGCTGAACTGGACCTTGACATACCTTGATAGGAGTGCCGCCGTTGTTGTACCCAGAAATCATGCCACATTCCTTTGACATATTAGTATTCCAAGCAGCAGACCAGCTAGGGGACGTCAAGAAACTCACAATGAATCGAGCATTCATCTTAGCATGCTCGAGAGCAGCCTCAAGAGTCTCTCCACCAACATTGTCCCAGTAAATGTCGATGCCTCCTTCCCTTTCAAGAACTTCCGAAGTATTCGTCGTCTTGTAGTTGAACGCGACGTCCGCACCGATCTCCTTCATGAACGCCACTTTGTCTTCTGATCCAGCAGATGCGATAACCTTGAGACCCTGTGCTTTGGCGAGTTGAATAACGAGTCTGGTTGACGTGATGTAAGTCAACTGTGGCTACAACGTAAACGAGCTCAAGGAAACTCACGATCCAACAGGCCCTTAAGGTATCACATTCTACGTCAGCGCGAGATTAAGACCGATTAATATGCGCAAACGTACCAGCTCCAGTCGAAACGAAGACAGTTTCTCCCTAAAAAATTGGATTAAGTCAACTAGTAATTGTCGGTTGAGAAATTCAAGCTTACAGATTTGGCACGAGAATACTCGTTCCAGGCGTAAAACGCCGTCTTTCCTACCGAGCCATTCAGAAACAAGTCATAAACTGAGGGAGGGAAGGTCATACCTGGCATTCCCAGTACACCAACAAATAGTGACCACGGAAGGTTGTTAGGATTTTGGATAATTTCCAGCCCCTCCAAGGATTTGCGGATCAAGTATTGCTGATGTTCTAGACACATAATGAAGTCTCAGTATTGGTGCATTTATTCAAGGAGAAACGAAGGTATCTACCAATATTTGGTCCGTATACATGATCACCGATTTTGACGTCGGGCGTCTCTGATCTGACAACGACGCCTACACCATATCCATCCAATCTGGAGAGTAAATATTTAAAGCAGTTTAGAGAGAAATCTAGCCAAGTAAACCAGTGGCGCTTACGGTTTACCCAACGTAAAAGCGGGCTACACAAAAAGAAACTTGAAGTGAGAAGGGGAAGGGGTAACAAGATCTATTGAGAAACGCACCGTGTACGATGGGATATTTGCGTCCCTCATTCTGCCTCGGAAATATGGGTCGACAGAGAGTTCCAGAACCTTGACGAGGAATCCGCCCTCCAGTTTTACATTCTCTAAATCAATCGTCTGTGTGTCGTCGTGGAGGATTGTTTTCCCCGGCTCAGGGAAGCCTTGGGGGATGGTATTAAAAATGACGCGAGCGTTTAATGTGGGTGCCATGATTTTTAGTTAGCTTTGGGGTAGATGATAACTCAATCCAACGCATCCACCCCACTTTAATTTATACTCGCAGATCTAGGCGTGTGGGAAAGCGTCTTATAGAAGCTTGTAGAAGATCCTGATTTAAAGCAGCTAAGCAGCTAATTAATCGTATATAATCATCCATAATATTGGCTTGGGTTATTTGTCATGCGTGCCTAGCCCATTAGTCATCCATACCGCGCATGACAGAGCAAGGAGATAGTTGAAATACCATACGGATCTAGGCGACTGAATTTCTAAGGACTCGCGTCTTGTCACAATCTCAGCAACGACGCGCATTTCGAGACCGATTTATGTCAATCTATGAGGCTCATATGTCAGTCAAGCTGCAACTTGCCTGAAGGGAGAGACGATCGACTCCATGTCACAACTCAATGACAGATCATATTCACACGAAAAACGACCGAAGCGCCTGCTTAATCAGTAACAGATTCATTAACGATTATTCAAGTTCTAACTTCAGGAATTTAGCAGACACTCTAAGAGCCGCTACATATGTAGGGTGATTACGATTACAGGTACATTTTGTGGGAAAATAAAAAAGAAAATAACCTTGATATTTTTAATGGAATACATGAACTAGCCGTCAGCGACATGAACCACAGCCTTCCATGTATTCTTGCCCCTTTGAACGTCAATAATAGCTTGGGGCTCCTTGTCAAGCCCATTGTAGATCTGTTCGCGATGCTTAATTTCTCCACTCGCGACCTTCGGAGTGACGTGTTCAAAGAATTTCTTTCTCCATTTGTCTTCGAGACGGTATTGAATAAATCCGTACATCGTGATGGACTTCGCAACAAGGTGCATGAGGTTCTGTTGCCCGATAGTATTAGCCCCTATTAGTTCAATGAAAGAAATACAAGCGGAATATCGTACCCGGACTGCAGCGCCATCGGTGTTGTATCCAGATATCATTCCGCATTCCTGTCATGTATAATTCATTGCTTCAACATGCCATAAAGTGTTGTCACTTACAATGAATCGGGCATTGACCTTGGCGGCCTCCAGGGCGGCCTCCAGCGTGCTTCCTCCGACGTTGTCCCAGTAAATGTCAATATCTCCCTCACGTTGTAAGACCTGAAGCGTGTTCGTCGTCTTATAATTAAACGCAACGTCGGCCCCAACTTCCTTCATAAAGGCGACCTTTTCCTCTGACCCAGCGGAGCCAATGACTTTGAGTCCTTCAGCCTTAGCCAGCTGGATGACGAGTCTAAATATATATGAGTATGGGTTGTACTGCTCGTAGTTCAGGACGTGGAAGTACGTACGATCCGACGGGTCCTATGCGTCAAATAATGTGTATCAGAGGTGTCCACAAACTTAAATCAGCGACTACTCACCAGCACCTCCGGAAACGAAGACCGTTTCACCCTGTCATACCAGTTAATCACATCTGGAACCCCATGTCATGAACTTATCACTCACTGATTTGGCATTAGAGTATTCGTTCCAGGCATAAAATGCCGTTTTGCCTAATATACGCAAATGAGAGGTGAAGAAAAATCACCTTGGCCGCATGAGGGTAACATACCGGGCATACCCAATACGCCGACAAATGTTGACCAGGGAAGCTTATGTGGATTTTCAATCGTTTCAAGGTCACCCTTCTCCTTGCGAATGAAGTATTCCTGATGATCTACGAGCAGGCAGATTGGTTGTGCAAGTCTGGAACATCAGGCACCGACGAACCAAAATTGAAACCGTGTAGATGTTCGCCAACTTCGACTTCAGGATTTTCTGAGCGTACCACTACACCCACAGCGTAACCAGTCAATCTGAGTCACTTTTATCTCAATGAATGCCTGGATAAGCGCATCGAAACACATACGGCTGTCCCAAAGGAAACGCAGACTGCGATGTGTTGTGGTTAGACCAATTTCTGCGACCAGTGACAATGCATGCAGAACTCACGGCATACGACCATATTTTGGGGTCTCGCATCCTGCCCCGCATGTAGGGGTCTACAGAAATCTCAAGGGATTTGACCAGAAATCCACCATCAAGAGGGACAGTTTCGGGGTCAATTTTTTGAGAAGTATCGTACAGGACTGTTTTCCCTATCTCGGGATACCCCTCAGGAATGGAGTTGAAGATAACACGCCCGTTGATTACTGGTGCCATTGTAGTGAATATACGACGAGAAAGGTGTGCGGAAAAGACCAAAAACTTGTGCGGAAGGCGTGCATTATTCTGCATAAGACACTGTGGCGACGAGTAAGACAATAAGAGACCAAATGATGCGTACACCTAAGACAGGGATTTCGTTTCAGACGGCCCTGACACGTCAAGACGAATGGTTGGCATGGTATGATACTTCATGTACACAACATGGCAAAATATTATTTGCTTCGTTTCCAAAATCCCCAGAAAGAGCCTGTGCTAGTATCTGGCTCTGCGATAGGCTCTTCAGCAACCTTTGATGCTGGAGATGCTGCTATACGCCGCTTATAGTCACTCGGCAGCTCGACCTTCAAGCCCTTTTGCCACATGCCAACTCGAGCTTTTCTATCGGACATTTAGTATAAAGCTATATTCCAAAGGGAATGCATATACGAACCTTGCGGCTTCTTCAAGCTTTTTATAACCTTCAAAGCCAATTTTTCCGTATTGTGCGCCAGCCTGTGGTACTGTGTTATAATAGAGCCAGTATAAATATAACTGATAATTACCTGATCATAGACTACACCGCACCCAGCTTGGAGTAGTTCAGTAGCGAGGTCCTTGTTAGGAAGGAATAACCTGGGTATGTACACAATGGAAACCTGAAAATTAAAGGTAGAAGCAGACACAACTTGGAGGAAGACTCACTAATCGCGAATACTGGTCTTTACTGACAGGTTTCACCAATACTGATTTACCCAAAACTAGCGACTTGAGATACTCAGTGCTTTCTTTTGCGTGTGGTTGGGCTGGATTGCCAAAGTAGCCAGACTGGGTATATTTCGTTTCATCGGTGATACCTCGGTATGATAGTTAAAGAATAATACCTCTGGCGCATCGTATCCCGCAATGCGTACGTGTATCGTTTGACCTCTTAGCTCTAAGTTTCGTTTAAGAGAAAGTGAGAGGCTGTAACGCATTGTATACCTTTGTCGGTGGAAGGAACAGAACCAAGTCGCAGGGCTGGCTTATGATAGATGCGGAAATTATCGCCATCCTTGACACTAGGATGGTTGAATCGTAACAGGGAGTTGATTTCAGAGAAACATGGACTTACTGGGTTACGACGCCTCGAAGCAGTCTTCCCTTTTGCAGAACGTCTGGTGTAATCCATTCTGCAGAGGGGTACCTCTTGATGTGTCTGAGGTACACGCGCCTACACAGTGAACTGGTATATAATACTGCGACACCACCTATGCATAGAAGAAGCAAGTCTCTCTGTGACAAAAGGAGTTGGTCCTCGATATTAATGTCTTGTTTCTTGGAGATGTCCAATGGTCCAGGGAGAAAGCCGCCTGCAGCTTTAGCTTGTTGAGGTTTCGGTTCATTCTGAGATGTACTGCTTGACGAAAAGGGCCACATGAGTAGGAGAATCCAGCTGAGATTATAGGAAAGGGTAAATGCAAGAACTAAATGGATTTCACGCGTGTGGTATGCATGGTCATGACTGCTCAGTTCACAGAATCTCAACAAGTTCAGGCCATGCCGCCTTCTCACGGTTCCAATAAACCCATCATTAGTGCTTGTGTAAGGCTTATCTGATAATCTTTCTACTTTCCTTCCATGATGGCGTCGGAACCAGATACATCTTTTGACGGACGCGGTCTTTTGATTCTTTATGCCACAGAGACGGGAAACGCGCAGGATGCTGCAGACTATATCTCTCGTCAGTGTCGTCGGATATCATTCAAGTGTCGAGTTCTGAGTGTGGACGAGTTTCCTCTGGTGAGTGCAGGTTGTGGGTGCTGTTGAATTGAGTCATAATCTCATCGTAGGAAGAACTGGTATGCGAAGAACTTGTTATCTTTGTGGTGTCTACGACGGGCTCAGGGATAGAGCCACGCTCTATGACCCCTTTATGGACAAATCTATGTCGCTCAGAGCTTACGTCGGATATCTTCGAAGACCTAACTTATGCTGTCTTTGGACTTGGCGACACTGCCTACGAAAAGTTTTGCTGGGCAGCTAAAAAGCTTGCAAGACGCTTGGAAACGCTCGGAGCTCATGAACTGTGTCCCCGGGGGGAGGGTGATGAGCAACACCCTCTAGGGTAAGCGTGAACAACACTGCTGCCTAACTGCTCAAGAACATTGTTGTAGTATAGACGGCGCATTACAGTCCTGGACGGAGAGTTTGCTTGAAAGCCTTGTTGAGGAATATCCTCTTCCCCCTAATACAGAAGTGCAAACAGGCACTCGACTCCCACCATCGCGCGTCAAATTCGAACCTACTACAGGCCAACAGCTGCAGCACGCCGTGGACCCTTTCGTCGAGGACCTACACTCGCACAAAGCTACTGTGATGGAGAATAAGAGGATCACGGCTGATGACTGGTATCAAGATGTCAGACACTTTGAATTCGAGTTTGATGAGCCTGTTGAGTGGGTGATTGGATTTATCTTTCAGGGCTACCCGTTGACGAAGACTTAGTTATGAGCCAGGCGACGTCGCGGTTATACACCCAATAGCATTGTCTTCTGACGTCGAAAGTTTTTTGGACGAGGTAGGCTGGATCGAGCAAGCGGATGAGCCACTTAAAATACAACACGTCATGCTAGGTGGTGCACCATTACCCACCCGAGAAACCTTTCACTTAACTTTTATCAGATCAGTCCCTTCCTGGACATCTTCCTTCAGTCACAACCTTGAGGCAACTATTTACCCTATATCTCGATTTTGATGCCGTTCCACGTCGGTCATTTTTCCAATTTATCCGACATTTCACGACCAGCGAGCTAGAACAAGAGAAATTGGATGAATTTCTCTCGAAAGAAGGAGCGGTAAGAATTTTGGTCACTTTCTTTGGCATAACTTGATCAGACAAAGGACGAACTCTATGAGTATTGTTATCGAGTAAGAAGGACGATTCGGGAAATCCTGAGCGAATTTCGGGCCACAAAAGTACCCAAAGATTATGTCTTCGACGTGTTCCCTACTTTGAGACCACGAGAGTTCTCAATAGCCTGTTCTGCTAAGGTATGATAATGATAACAAGAATCCTCTTCCGCGAAGCTTATTTTTCCTATCCAGAAACACCCCAGAAAACTGCAATTATGTGTCGCAATAGTCAAATATCGCACAAAACTAAAAATCCCTCGAAAGGGAGTATGCACTTCATATCTGTCAAAACTTTTAACAGGTAGTACGGATCCCCAGCATATATTTCCTGTGATCTTATAATTATTCAGGGGACAAGATTTCTATTGGAATAAAGAAGGGTTTTATTGAGTTACCCGACGATGCCTCTACACCTATCATTTGTGTTGGTCCTGGAACCGGTGTTGCCCCTATGCGAGCAGTTATCGAAGAAAGAATAGAAGAGGGTGCCCCAAGTAAGTTCGTCAAGATTGCTCCGCAGCTTCGCGCTTATAAAAAACCAGATAACACTTTGTATTTCGGCTGTCGGTCAGGTTCCAAGGACCAACATTATGGCGATGAATGGGAGTCCTATGCCAAGCAACAAAGTATCACCTATCGGGCCGCCTTCTCCAGAGACGGCCCCGAAGGGCAGAAGAGGACGTATGTTCAAGACCTCATTCTCGAAGACTCTGAGAGAATATACCGTTTAATATTTGAGGAGGGTGCATGGGTATACATATCGGGGTAGGATGTCCTAAAGTGTTTAACCCTGCTTTTCTCATACTGAAGAGCTTGAAATAGGTCCTCCAATAAGATGCCAGCTGCCGTTAAAGAAGCTCTAGCACACGCCATAGAAACTTGCGGTGGATATTCGTCTGAGCAGGCATCAAAATACATCCGAATGATGGCCAACACAGGTCGATTAAGAGAAGAGTGTTGGAGTTGAAGTGTTAATCCTTTATCCTGACTTTTGATATTGTAAATATATAGACGCCTGATTTTTGGCAATAGACACAAGATATAGTTTGTATCTCTCTGGTCCAAAGAGCAACTGCCATCGCCCAAACGCAAGTTAGGGGTTCTTTAACCCGTGACCGATTTGGGACGCAGCCTGTGACATCGGGTGTGATAATTTAGTCACACCTCATCAACTCATCCTCAACCATGGACGGCCCAAAATCTATAAAGTGCGTTCATTGCGCGTTTGTTATCTTTAGGCGCCTAGCTTAACCAAGTATTTTAGGAAGAGAAAGCTTTTGGACAAAAATATTCCCAATGTCATCCTTCAGAACCCCGAATTCGCGCAAGACTCTCGAATGTATCAGGACCTAGTGGAAATGGAACGCAAATTGGATTGGACAATGACGCGGAAGCGGGCTGAGATTCAAGACGCTCTAACGAGAACTCCAACAGTGAGTAAAAAATGTCGAACACCTTATAAACTGATTGACATTATCTTTATCATGCAGACTACTCGAACTTTACGTCTATTCCTCAGTCATACCGTATCGGGCCAGTTATGGCAGCAGCCAGGCGATAATCCCCCACAACCTAACTTTGAAACCGGTGAAGGCATACCCGCGTGGCAATTCAAAATCGAGGGACGTTTGCTAGAGGTATAAGGATTCGCGCATTGTCCCCACTATACGTACTGACAACTTGTATGCACAGGTTGCAAACCAGAGACACAGAGAGAAGGCCCCCCAACGCAAGTTTTCGACTCTTATAAAGAAAATGATAGTAGAACTGGAACGCGATACGGCTGCAAACCCCGACGGAAACATTGTTGAGGTATGCTTTCCATCCTGCCACCTCGTACATGTCCTTACATTCTTGTAGTGGCCTCGCGCTCCTGGACATCACAATCCAATTCTAGACGGTTTCACTATCAGACGAACAGGCGACGGTCCCACCAAGATCCGTGTCGTTATGTATCTAGAACACTTCCCTGAACAATTCAAGTTGGCGCCAGAACTAGGTTGGTATCCAATTCTTTGCAAAACCAAACGTTTCTCACAAGAAATACAGCTGGAGTCCTTGGAATCAAAGAGGAAAGTAGGATGGGCGCTGTTCAAGCGCTTTGGAACTATATCAAGATTCAGGGGCTTCAGGACAAGACAAACAGACGCCTCATTCGTGCTGATGACAGGCTGAGACCAGTAGGTTCTTGTCAAGTACACTCCTGGAATTTACTCGCTCATTTTCGTGCAGATCTTCGGACAAGAATCTATTGTTTTCCAGCAACTACCCGACGTTATCAATCGTTACCTCCTTGCCCCCGAGCCTATTGTGTTACACTACCTCCTCAATCCTGGCCTCCCACCACCCGAGCGTCCTGTGGCATATGATGTTGAAGTGAAGATGGAAGACACTGCCCTTAAAGGCAAAATGATGGTCACTATCAATGCCAGTAAAGAGTCTGCTGCATCTCTTGCGAAGCTAGATGAAGAGGTGCGGTCATTCTTACGAGTCTTGTGAACATGGATGCTGATGGACTTTTACGTTCCTAGATTGCCCTTCTTGCACAGTCCCTGCAAAATTCCTATATGAAGAAGACATTCTTGGAATCATTTGCAAAGGATCCGGCGCAGTTTATTCAGACATGGCTTGAGTCGCAATCCAGAGATTTGGAAAATATCCTGGGAAGTGGTCCCACAGAAGGCATGACGATTCGACAAGAAGAATTGAAACGTAGCGAATTTTTCCAGCTTCCGTGGGTGGAAGAGGTAAGTCCCAAGAGGTGAATTAATATAACGAGCTTTTTCTCACTTTTTGCCCTCTATTTTCTTAGGCTGTTGCTATCCAGGAAGGTGCTCGTCTCGCTGCCAAAAACATGTCATGATATTGGTACCTTACGGTATCGATCTGTTATTTTCCCTCCGCTCTTTATTTTGTTGTCTGTCGTTGTTTGTATAGCAGTTTGATTGTACTTAATTCCAATTTGCTTTATTTTCAGAGGACCTGTGCAGATTTTAAACAGGCTCATGCTGTATCAACTTTTGTGAAAAACGGTGTAATACACTTCTTCCCATTTGATAGCCGCCCTTTGGGATCACCTTTTCTGGGCATTTGACTCCGACGGACTGGCAAGATGCTCACTTCTCAATGTTTCTGTAGCCAATTCAGGATGTGTTACCCTCGTGGTTTGACGTGCCGCAGTTGCCGCCTAAAGGTGCGTAGGACACGCTTAGTGTTCTTAGAGACCTTGACGCTAATATAACCTCGTCATAACCCACCCCTAATGGTCACTTCTACTCTCGCAGTAACGTTCATGGCTCGGCTCCACTCTCCTTCTTCTCGGCTATGCCCCTTATTTTGGGCGAAAACGCTTTTACGTCGTCCCTGCCGTTATTTTCACCACCAACCTAACAAAAATTCCAAACTTGCTATCTATGCACAATTCCTACATGATCTTGTGATTCCGGTATCTACAGACGGTAGTGACTTCCCGAAAAAAAAGTTCTCTAGCAATGTTCTATATCAGAGGTAGTTGGCGGGAATGGGCTCAAACAACGGAGTTCTTGGGATTTTACCCAAGCGTATGATTTCCCAGTGCGGTATAAAAACTTTTGTTTGCAGTTGAGCAAAGTACCACCATCGAGTATTCAAAATGCACTTTTCCGCGTCTATCTTGTTGACTCTTTGCACTGGCCTTTTCTCAGGTGCTGCCGTGGTTGCGCGCAAGATTCAAAACACTGGAGGATCCATTGTATTCGAGGAGGCTTATACTATCCCGGACCTGTTATTTCAACTAGGGTGTGTACATAGCTATCCCTTCATTTCCCGCTCTGACACTGTCAATGACAGAAACACCTCAGCAGCTCTTGGTACGCCTTTAGGAGCTCATCGGTCTTTCTAGACCTTAACTTTACCCCAGGCGGAACGAATGCTGAGCTCCAGGCCAACCTTTTGGACATTACCGGTCATCGTATCGACCTCATGAATCAAAATGATATTGACTTCGTTCGTCTTATCCGTTCTCTTGTCTGAAGGAGGTCTTAGGTTTTTTCCAGATGATTCTATCTTGTGCTCAGCCTTGCGTACAGGGCATCATAGACCCAGATCAGGCTGCCCAAATGGCAGTTTCCCTCAATAACCAATTGGCCACTGACATAGCCAATCACACCGACAGGCTTGGTGGTTTTGCTGCCTTGTCCATGCACAATGCTACTGTGGCTGCTCAAGAATTGAAACGGGCCGTTCGCGAGCTCGGTTTCTTCGGTGCACTGGTAAACGATTTTCAACAATCGGGACCAGATGGACGTAAGTAGTAACTGACGGCTAGAGCTTGTTTTTGGCATGACCTGATGATCAATGCTTTTTTTAGAGACGCTCCTATATTACGACCAGCCAGAATATGATCCCTTTTGGGAGATGGTGCAAGAATTGGACGTTCCAGTGTATTTCCACCCACGTGTGACCATCCCTCTAATCCACCAACTGGAATTTGGTCATTCCCCTGCTCTTGGTGGTCCTGTGCAAGAGTTCGCTGTGACGTTATCGAATCATATCCTGGGGTGAGGCTCTTCATTGTCCTCGTGTTTCAACTATTAGCATCCTCATTCCTCCTTTCTTTGTTTCGTAGGCTCTGCATCAATGGAGTCTTCGAGTGCGTAAATCAGATAACCTTGGGCACGCCATTACATTCTCATTTGTTTGCTATGGCACTCTTCTTAGTCGTTTCCCAAAACTTAAGGTCATCGTTGGACACATGGGAGAGCGAATTACATCCGACCTTGTACGGATCGACATCAGTAAGGCTCAGCGGGTTTTACTCTGAATGACAAATAAAACGTGCTCAACGCTTACCTTTACGCAGATCTCATCCGACCAATGACTGATCCATTACCCATGAAAAAGAACGTTACGACGTATTTTAAGACCAATATTTTTGAAACGACGTCAGGAAACTTTGCACCAGAACTTCTAGACTTTCACATCAACCAGATTGGGCTGGACCGCATCCTGTATTCGATCGACTATCCATTCGTAAGCGATGTTCTGGCATGCGCAAAACAGGTTGGCTGATTTGTTCTAGGTCAATATCCCTGATGGGACTGCTTTCCTGAAAACGATCTCCAAACGTATGAACAGGCAGGACTTCAATTCCCTCATTCGAGGGCTTGCTATCAAGTTGTTCAAACTCGATCAATAAATGCCTTCGCAAAAGTAGATAGGTAAATATGCTGGCTAAATAATAAGATTTGCTTTACTCATTCTAGGACTTTGTTTGAAGGTCGTCTGCTTGTAATACATAGCATGCAGCACATGCGATTAGATATCGAAAATAGCAATATCAGCATCATATCTTGTGGCGTAAACCAAACATCTGGGTTATCTGTTCGTGCCTGCGAAGTGGGCGCCTATAACTGGAAATTATACGTGGGTTGTCGTGTCTGATCTTTCGCCGGTGTTGCTTTAAAACCCTTACATGGAAGGAAGAAGTCGTGTCATCGTCAGAATATTATTCAACATATCGACCCGCAATAGCGAATGTTTCCCATCACAAGGCGTATAGGTTTTTAGGCCTACTTGTTGAGTCCGTGATGGGTATTCGACGGATCAGAGGAGCAACGTGAACGAGGATAATTCAGATAAGCGACGATTCGGAGGATATCCACAAACACCCCTGGTCTCAGTGCTTTGCATTGTGAAAAGGCAACAAGACTCGCGGAGCATGTACACAGATGTGCATGTCTCCATCTCTTATCTTCTCTTATTCCCTCGGAGGCTAATCAAACTCAAATCACGCGTTCAGTTGCTTTCAATTTATCAGCAAGCAATGTCGGCATTCTTTGAATCGGCATAATTAAAGCTATATGTTTAGGTTTTGCGCCGAAAATCATTGCGCTTTTGGACAGTACTTCGCAAGTGCACTTGTCCATGAACTTCCTCGGGTGATCAGCTGAGTGAGTTATTTTAATGATCCCCATGGTATGTTATTTTCGTTTTTGCGTGAACTGAAAAAAGACATTTGGATTACAGTCGTTTGTACTTAGGTCTAAGTGTTAGTGTCAAGTCAGCACGGTATGGACCACGATGTCTCTAAAGAGCGGAAGTAATGGACTGCAAAACAAGAATATGGACGAATAGAAATTGTTCCTGAAGGTCGGTTCCTGGGACTTCAAGTCCTTCGTTGGACGATCCCCAAACCCCTCGTTTTCGGTATAAAATGTCTCCTCGGCCAAAATTTTGCAGACGGCTCAAAATGCAGATACCATCTTTATCCAACGTCGCCCTTTTGGTTGTCATTGTTGCCTGTTCTGGCTCTACTTTTGCTGCTCGGAAAATTCGTAACACTGGCGGTGCAGTCGTCTTTGAGGAGCACTACACTGTTCCCGAGTTACTTTTCCAAGTGCCGTATGAAGCTTTGTTTGCTCTCCATGTTGACCCCTGTCACTGACCAACCACACGCAGGGACTTTATGAATGCCCAAGGTGTGCCTCAGCGGGCACACGCACTGCACTTGTTCTCTTAACATTTTTCTACAGGAGGAACCAATGCAGAACTCAAGGCAAACCTCGTCAACATTGAGAATCGCATCCCTCTTATGGATCAGAACAACATCGACTTTGTACGAGTTTATTCATGACTTCTTTCCGTGACTACTGACTCGTATATGAAGATGATTCTGTCCTGTGCTACTCCTTGCGTGCAAGGCTTTAGTGACCCTGAACAAGCTAATCAGCTTGCTGTATCACTCAACAACCGATTGGCTGCCACTATCGCCAACAATACAGAGCGATTCGGGGGCTTTGCTGCCCTTTCTATGCACAATGCAACAGTTGCAGCGCAAGAACTGAGACGTGCGGTTACAAAGCTTGGTTTTGTAGGTGCCCTTCTGAACGACTACCAGGCTTCTGGGGCAGATGGACGTACGTGACTTTTTTTAAGGCTGATTGTCATAATTTGGGTCTAATGCCCTACAAAGAGACACCATTGTATTACGATCAGCCGCAATATGATGTCTTTTGGCAAACTGTTACAGAACTAGACGTCCCGGTTTATTTGCACCCCCAAGCCACCTTACCCATTGTTGCGAGCCTTGACTTCAGTCATGCACCAGCCTTGTTGGGCCCCGTGCAGGAATATGCTGTGACATTGTCGACTCATATCCTGGGGTAAGATTGCTTTGAGGTTTAAGAAGAGAAGTCATTTATCCCACCCTGCTCTAGGCTCTGTGTCAATGGCGTCTTCGAGTGAGTAAAAAAGTCCCGTTAAAGAGGTCCAGTTGTTAACTTGCCTCTTTAGCCGATTCCCAAATCTGAAGATTATCGTTGGACACTTGGGTGAAAGAATTCCTTCTGACTTCATACGAATTGATACCAGTGGGTCCCCTAGGCCAGTTATCTCTTGAGAAAAAATATTCACATCTATTCCCACAGCTCTCCTTCGTCTGGGAGATAAACTAATCATGAAAAAGAACGTTACAACATATTTCCAAACCAACATATTTGAAACGACATCGGGCAACTTTTCTCCAGACCTTTTGAACTTCCATGCCACCCAAATTGGATCCGACCGGATCCTGTACTCTATTGATTATCCTTATGTGAGTTTACAACTTCTTGTTGGCCATTGCATCGAGAGATATCGTTTTTAGTCGTCTTGGTCGGGGGACTGTTAGATTGTTCCGCGAAAATCATGCTACAGTGTGCTAACTGTATTGTTCTTCTAGGTCAACATCCCCGCTGGAACTGCGTTTTTGGAGAGGCTCTCCCAACAAATGAGGCAACAAGAGATTGACGCGCTTTCTCGCGGTCGCGCTATGGAAATCTTCCATCTTCAGAATTAATGACGCGTCGTGATTTGCCCCTATTCGCGACATAGCCGAGTGTCCCACGTTTGCTTGCTCATACCTGCCTGCTCTTACATACACCTGGTGAATAAAACATTGTCATGACAGAGTGCGGCCCGGCTCCTTGCCAAAGGTTGTCAATTGTTATCATCACCGAAATAAAGTTTCATGATGGTTATTAGATAGTAGCCATCCATGATCCATCACTGAAATCCATATGGACATTCACCATTTATAGGACGACCAAAAGTCACCAAACTGTCAACGCGTTCAAAGGAATGTCTGCATGTCTGGTGAAACTCATACGACATCTGGGTTATTTTTTTTGCATGTCCTCTTCGGGTTTTCTCCGTTCCAGAGATGCTGTCCATATCGCATGTGGGTTTGACCGAGGGAGAGCTATAGTCCGGATTGAATACGATCTGATTGGTCATATCCCCATATGGAAGACATTTAATAGATCATACGTTTTAAAGCTCTCCCCCTTTAACGTTCCAACCACCATTGTTGTAGTCCAACTCCCATAGATACAGGTATATCAAGGATGGCTAGCAAACAGGTTTGTTGCCTATTTTTCTGAGAATACCTCTTTTCGACGATAACTAACATCTGTTCTTCAATTCATGCAGTTAGGACGACTTCGTCAGGTCAGTTTTTTTGTATGTTCTTCGTGGCATGTTCAGGGACTGACGGATTATTCAATTTTTTCCTTCATGTGGCGCATTTCACCATTGGCTTGTGTTGTGAACGATGCGGTACCTACTCTATTGCATTGGCCATTGCAGTGGGCGGGCGAGGTGATTTCACGAGAAAAGCCGGCAGTCAACGAAGAATTCCAGGAGCTCGAGCGGGATATCGAGCTGAGGAAAGATGGATTACAGCGGTACGTAATACTTGTTGCATCATCAAATTTTTCTTACTGATACTGAGCGACGTAGAATGCTATTAGCGTCCGACGCATACCACCACGCACTTGCCAAAAAGAAGGCAAACGATGCGCTCACAGAAACCGACAAATTTCTGCCAATAGACATCCTGGGGATAGTTATGATCGTTCATGGAGAGGAATTTGGAGATGATTCATTATTTGGTTCGTTTTTTTTTTGCCTTGGAAGATCGTCATTCATCCTATCTTACTTGTCCAGGTCGCTCGTTGGTCAGATATGGTCGCGCACACTGCAAGATAGCCACTCTACAAGAGGCCTATGCACTGACATTCAAGGATACGTTTATCGAGGCTATTAATCGTGCCAAGGAGCAAATAAAGGAGTATGAGTTGCTGAAGAAAAAGCTGGGCGAACGGCGATCGGCATATGACGCAGCTTCCGCTAGATACGAGAAGGTCATGGCAAGCAAAAAGGACAAGGACAAGCGGGAGGCGGAAGACGAAATGGAGCGCACACGACAGCGATAGTAAGTCGTTCATTTCTATTTTACTCTCAATAGCATACCAATAACATACGATTTTATTCAGCGAGGAAACTGCGGAAGATATTCGGGCCCATATGCATGCCATTCAAGAAAATGAATTGAATCAACATCGCGAGTTGACAGCGTTTCTTGACCTTGAGACCAACTACGTGGAGTCTTATCTTGAGGTCTTGAGAGATGTCAGGTTGGAGTGGCAAGAGAGGTGCGTAATTATTGAAGTACATTCACCATGCGTATGCTCATTTCCCAACAATAGAGTCGACGGCTTGCCCCCATTATCCACGCGTAAAGTCACAGCTCCTCAGTCCTCCTCTCCCTTCCGCCGAACACCATCAAAACGTCACGCCAACGGCAATGTCAACGGCACGCGAGCTCGCGCCAACTCCACCGTATCATCCGACGATTCCTCTGAAGTGGAAGATCAGCGAGGAACACCAGGTCGTTCATCGTTATCGAAGCATAAGAAAGGCGCTTCGGTTAGTAGTCGCCCACCATCACGCCCCGCATCACGATTGTCGAGAAAGCGTACCAACAGCACAGCGGCTTCCGAAGTTAAGGACGAGGTCACCAACGAAGTGACAGCAGAAGAGGAGAAGAAGCAAGAAAAGTCGCGGAGACTGTCCATGAGCGTCGCGGGGTGGGCATCGAATGCTGTTGAATCTGTCACTGGTGGACGAAACAAGAAGAGCAAGGATAAGGATGCATTTGCCACTCTTGACGACGACGAGCATTCCGGAAGCGCAGAAAGTGGCCAGGGTAGCTCCCATGGACAGGAGAACGGAAACGAGGCAACGCTCCGGAAGTCGGGAAGCTTCACCAAGGCGCTTAGTCGACGGGCAAGCAAGAAGAAGAGCAAGGACGGAATCAATGGAGGTTCTGCACCCGCCTCCACGAATGGCACACCCCGCATTCAGATTCTCAAACCTCCATCTCTGTCGAAGAAGGTGGTGCGGGCACTACACGACTTCTCGGGCTCTTCTGCGGACGAGTTGAGCTTCAAGGCGGGTGACGAGATCATCGTCCTTAGCGAAGTTTTGGACGACTGGTGGGAGGGCGAGATGGTGAAGCAGGCTTCGAAGAAGGGACTGTTCCCTACTTCATACGTCGAGGAGGTTACCAAATCCGATGCTGGTCGACGGAACAAGGACAACGACACCGACGGTCATGGTACGGATTCGTATATCCTCAGCGATCCCGACGACGACGAGGGAGAGTTACGAATGCCTCCCATGCCGGCGAACAAGAGCCCCTTGTTTTACAATGGCTTTGATGACGCTGTTAGCTTTACTGGCAGCATGGACGATGAAGGTTTCGCCTCTCCTCCAGGCAAGTCTGTGGGTCTGGGTAGCAGCCTGAAGACGCAACCATTCAGCGCTATGGGCGATGCTCCCTTCACACTCGTCAACCCAACCAAGAGTGATGGTTGGATGCATAATTTCAACTCCAACAACGAAGCTCCTGCCCTCCCTCCACCTCCTGTCCCGGCGCCTCGTCGTAGAACAGGGCCACTCAACCCCGATGACCCTGCTCAACAACACTTGCTTGCACGTTCACAAAGTGAAAGTGTTTTCATCTCTACTGGTGCAATTACTACCTCGACGTCTCAAGGTTCGCCAACGAAGAAAATCCCGCCACCGCCTCCCCCTCGACGAGCGATTAGCCATAACCCGTCATTATCACTCTCCAGCAGTCCCCCCATCCCCGAACGCAGATACGGACCAGGTGCATCACTCTCTACAGCGTCCGTGCTAGCATCAGTGCCTAGCTTGACTCGTGCATCTTCTCTGAGCAGCACGAGCGAGAGTAACGATCATCATCAGATTGATCGGTCTCCGTTTGAGAGTGCTATTGATTTGGAGTTTGATGAGGCTGTTGGGAATGTGTCGAAGGTGGGGTGTGGCCAGTTTAGGCAGAACCCATTCAAGCCACATGGGATGTGTAGTAATTGCTTGGAGTACCATGATTGAGTATGGTAATTCGTCGGGCTGTGTTTTTTCTCTTTGATGCTTGCTTTCATATGCACTGTCTTGCTCTCGGTTTTCTTTAGGTTAATTAACAGGAATGGACATTTATTACATTTATTACAAATAGTTGTCGACTATCTTATTGCGAGAGATTGATTCTGTCGTTTTAAATATACATAATAAATTTCATAGCAATGCCCATGACGCATGCTGAATCTGGGAATACTTCGGGGTGACGGTCAATGGGGTCATGGGTTGGTATACGGCCGATATCACCGTGGATGCAGCTGGACATGCGATTGTTTGGTGTGTTGATATGTAACCTTGAAATTATTAACGGTTGACTTGCTTACGACGTATAGAACGTTGCGAGGCACTTTGTGATACCCATTGCGGAGAAATTGGACATTTGGCTGATCGTGTGAGCGCTTAAAGGGCATATGCCCGCGCTTTTCGATGGATCCCACCCTAAAATTCCAGTTCGCTCAGCCAGACATTGCTCTCAGCTCCATGATTTGGTGAGAATAGAAGAAAACGTTGGAGCTCTGATATTTACTATCTTATCGCTACCTGAGAATCCTTGATTCTTTGCACACCCGGCAGAACAACGGCAGAGGCACTCACCCAGGCAATACAATGTGTTCTGGAGAAATCCGGTGGACTGTGGATGTTATTGAATGGGATCCAAGCACAATGGCTCGAAGGAATTCTACATTTATCTAGTGGCGTTTGTGAGTAGATCCGAAAGGTCTTATAGTGGATGTCAACGTGTGTTTAGATGCAAGACAGGACGCTATCTTTGTATGAAATTAATTTTAAAAGTGTACGTACAAGCGAACATAGAAGCATTAAAAAATTCTCAAGAAGATAGCAGAATAATGATTCTTTGAATAAACGCTCCGATGTTGTTATCTGTTTCCCATGAATCATCTGTATTGGGAGAGGTAAATGATTGCATAGTGGGTGACAAATGGAGATAACAATAAACAGATCAAGGGTGTTGTCCATATTGGCAGTGGCACAGAATGTACACACCGTCGTCATCATACACCTCTACAAGAGACACTCACTACTACGGGTCTTGTATAAGAGAAAGGCAGTAAGTATTTTATTTTATTTTAACCTTATCTTTATACATGATCAGGACAGGGGTCTGCTGGGATTTCTATCGGACTTTTTCTCGGCTTGAGAGTTTAGACTTTGAGATCGATATCGTCTCGTTTCTGGCCTTCTCATTCCGTGCTGCATCCCTGCACCGCTACCCTGTTCGTGCTTTCAAAAGCCTCCCTTTTCCCTCAGACCACTGGTGCTTTTTTTACCCCACACCCACATCCCCTGACTCCTCACGACCTCCCCGCCCCTCGTTTCATTTTCTTGAGAGGTCTTGTTGGTGCTGCTAGCTGACAGTCGTGTTCTATTTTATTTAGTCATTTCCCTTGAATAATCCAAAGACGTCGAAAGGATGTCGAACGCTCTGAAGAGACGAAAGATTGCAGTACTGGGGTCTCGTTCGGTCGGTGAGTACTATGGGCCCTTTTCACACTTTACTGCTGCTAAAATTGGGCTGCCTTTCCTCAGGCAAATCTTCCCTTGTGAAGCAATTCATTGAGGTTTGCTGCCATTATTTTCTTCTTCGTGCTGTCAGATCCACAGACGCTGATATTTATTTTTGCCGTTATTTTTGGATCTAGAACAACTTCATTGACTCATACTATCCAACCATCGAATCCACATTTGCAAAGAGTGTGGTATACAAGGGTGTTGAATATGACTGTCATATCATCGACACCGCAGGCCAGGTCAGTGTTTAGCCTCTGTCACCCACTGTTTTTTCCTAAAACGTACCCTATCTTTCCCCGCTCTTGACCTCTCCTCTGCCGGCCATTTCAAATACCCTCATCAATTCTCATCGACTACCACTGAATGCAGGATGAATACTCGCCTATCAACTCTCAATACGCCATAGGGATACACGGCTACGTATTAGTTTATTCCATAACCTCGCGAAATTCTTTCAACATGATACAAATCGTGCATGACAAGATTGTCGACTTTTGCGGTGTTACCAAGATCCCATGTGTTGTCGTTGGGGCTAAGTGTGACTTGTCTATCTCGTATGTCTATTTCTCATTTGGACCCTTGTCGCGTTCGAGGGGGGTGTTCCACAAATCGGCGCTGACACTTGGTTTATTTCAGGCGCCAGGTAGATTCCAGGGACGGAATGGAGCTCGCAAAGGCAAATGACTGTGCTTGGATTGAGACCAGTGCAAAGAACGATATTAACGTTAGTAAGTGCCCCTTTCTTTTACCCTCTTCCCAGGGCGTATCATTGACGGCCGTCACCTCTTTAATAGGCAAGGTCTTCGAACTCTGCCTTCAGGAAATCGAGAGAAACATGGCTCCAAATCAAACGGAACCTCAAACAAAGGGTTGCATCGTAATGTAAACCGGAAGGCTCTGTTCATATTATTCGTTTCAATGTACACAGGTCCTTGATTTAAATCTTTAAATTGTAGCTTTCGTGGTCGTTTTTGCTTTCCTTGTAGTTGCTGTAGTTATTTAAAAGGTCTCAGGATTTCGTTTGTTTCGTTGATTAGTAGCTTTCCCCCTCTTCTCCCCAACAGCCCCCAACCCTCACCTTCGTATATTACCGATTAGCTCTATCGCGGAACTTCTGAACTCTCATCAAATGATATACATACGATGTATTTTCTGTGGAAGTATTACTGGAGGGATGTCCGAATTATTATTTCTGACTTGTGATTTGCTGTTGAAGAGTTTGGTCTTGATTGGTTATAAATTTGTTTATTGGTATCTCAGCCTTCCGAACGCGGGTTTCCTTCGAACCATCATCGTCTTGTCGCAGCCTTTGCCTGCGCTACCAACTTTTCAGCGTCCCTAGACCCCAATTTTATGCTTCATAGGCCCACAGAATTACCCCAAACAGACGCTCAATCTCCAACACCACCTAAAGTTACCAACAAGAACAAGTCACAGCATGGAATTTCTGACAACCGCCGTCCTATCCTCCTCGACGTCCCTCCCGAAACGCTTACTGAGGTCACAACCTACCTTGAGCCGCCAGAATTATGTGCCCTTGCCGTCGTCAACCGCTATCTTAATCATCACGTAAAGGACGACAATACATGGCGGCGGGCCTTTGTCTATCAATTCCTCGGAATCAAACCCGAGAATGACCTGGACAGAAAGAGCACTTTGCTGCTGCGGCGCTCAGAGCGTACATGGCGGACTGAGTTTACCGTGCATTACAAGCTAAGAAGGTCAGTGCATCTTATCATTGTAGCTATCGTATTTACTCATTTCCCCTTTCTCCTTAGGCGTTGGGCTAAATCGCGCAATGTCACTACAACCCACATGCCGGTTCACTCCATCATATCGGGCATGCACATGATGTCAACCCCACCTCAGTCGCTTCTGACGTCTTCAATCCAGTATGGAATAGTAGGGAGATCGTTCCCCATGACTGGAAGAGTTCTTCCAGGATTCTTGGATGCATCCGGCACCCGCCTAGGACTAGGAATAGGCAACCCCAATGCCGAGTTTACCCCGAACGTGTCGGTTTGCGCCATAAGCTCTGATGGCGGCACCGCCAAAATTGTTTGGGGGACCTTGCTGGGCGATGTGCTGTTCATGACTGCACCGAGAGCAATCGAAGTTAACAGGAGAAGCGCAACTGATATTCGACGATGCAATACGGATGACCAACATATGGGCGCCGTTACCGATGCTCAATGGATTCAGAACGGATATGCTATCACTGGAGGAATGGATGGACGAGTCAAGGTTTGGGACACAAAAACGGCACTTTGCCTGTGGACCTCAATTCAGGCAACCAAAGGACTCATCCCAGATGCTTGCGTTAAAGTGATGGGCTCAATGAGCGGTACCATCGCCAGTGTCATGAAGAGCGGAGACGTCTATGTCTGGACCGGTTTCAATTTTTGTGCAGCATTCGAAACGCCATCCTCTCCGGTTCCGGTTCTCATTCCCTGTCCCATCAGGACAAACCGAGAGGGGTATGACTCGACGGACTCACATGACGTCACATCAGCACACATTGACCCCAACACCACGTTCCCTACATTGCTGGTCGCGTATCAGAATGACCCTTTCTTTTACCGCCTGCAGGTCATCGAGCCTGAAAAGGTAGAAATTACCGCCTTTGGCGAAGGATTACTTGGATCGCTCTCTATCGTGACGCCCTTCTTTGCCAGTGCCAATCAGGCAGGTCTGGAGTCCAGTGTGGTCTTTGCTGGTGACCATCTTGGTTGCATTGGTGTTTATGACTGGGACGCGGAGTCACCTATACTGCCCAATGGATCCGTCAGCCCCTTGCGCAAGTTTGAGGCATATGAAGACGGATCAAGCGTCACCGCTATTCATTGGAATTGTGTCACTCTCATTACGGGGTCTGTTCACGGTGTCGTCACTGTATGGGATGGGATGACTTTCCGCCATTTGCGCAGCTTCCCATCTCCTGTTCCTCGTCAGCGTGGACGGATGATCATGCATGGCGAAGATTCCGTTGCGCAAGAGTCTGTTCGTCATATTCTTGTAAACGCGGAACGTGATATCGTCTTTATGGGGATTGGAGATCGTGTCATGGCGTGGCAAGCAGGTCCCGTCCGCAAGGTGGCTGGAGGTGTCAGAGGCCGAAATATAACTGGTGTAGTCGGGAAGAAGAAACGGAGCGGTAATAACAAGTATTTGGGTGCGTGTTTTATTTAAAAAAATCTTTTACTCCAGCGACATGTTAAACTCAACGGTTCGCCTTGTTAGATCAAATCGAAATGAAGTCCACCATCAAGGAATCTAGAGATTTGTTGCAGGATCAATCCGATCACTTCAAGCGAGCTTTTGGTCGTGAAAGGGAGCAGCTCACCGGCCTGGACAACCTTGGTCTTAGTGAAGTGGAAGCTGTCGAGTATGTTCTCATGCTCAGCCGGGACGAAACCAATGCCAGAGCAATGGCTGAGGCCAACGCTCTTCTAGGAGCAGGGTCATCCAGAGACAGCAATACCGATGATTTCTTCGACGATGGCGTGTTTGAAGTCGACTTTGACGAAGAAGACGAGGATGCCGGCACTCGTACACCTAGCAGTAATACGAGCAGACGTCCCAGCATTGCTCCTTCTATAGCATCATCGGAGTCTCAGTCTTCCTCATCTACTAATTCGTCATATGTATCGGCTCATTCAGGCTCGGGACTTCCTTCGTCGCTTTCTTCTCGGTCTACAGGTGCTTTATCGCATGGCAGCTTTGCTTCTGCGTCCCCCTCTAGTCGCTCGTCGCGTATGGGGCTCACGATGACTCGTTCAGGACCAGGTTCGGGCTCTGGATCGCTCATTCCGCTTGTCAAGCCATCTCCAAGTCAGACGGGCAAGGTTATCGTCACACAGCTATACAACAATTCTACCTCCAATGAGCCTATGGAAGCGGGAGCTGAGTATCTCGCTGAAGAAGAACCGTGGATGTCCATGTCTCCGTCTACTTCACCTTCGGAGGGGATTGTTCAGGGTACAAGGATGGCGGTGGAGGAGCACCATTTTCCACCTATTGCTTCTGGCGAAGTTTCTGTTGTTGGAAATATCAAAGGAGAAGCAGCAAGTCCTGGTAAAGCAGCAAAGAAGGAGAAGAAGGCCAGTAAAGGCAAGGCTAAACAGGCGACGTCCCCTGCTAGAAACCCCCCGTCCCCGACGAGCGTCAAGGCTTCTCCGTCTACTACCGACAAGCAACGTACCGCCAGTTTGATTCCTCAGCGATCTATGAGCGGAGGGAGTCCGGCAGCGTCTAGCCCCGCCACCCGTATGTCAGCTTGGAGTTCACCCCTAGAAAAGAAGGCTTCCCAGCCATCTTCGTTGGGTCTTGCGGGAAATTCTCCTTCTCCATCTGCGAAGACTGGGGCTCGTAATCCCTGGCTTAGCCCTACCAAGGTTTCACCACCTCAGTGGGGACCTGTTAGGACGAATGTTGGCAGTGCTGCCCATGATCCTCTTGTGGATGACATGGACGATGATCTTCGTTTTGCACTTGAGCTTAGTCTTGTGGAGGCTAGAAGTCGGGGAGAGAATGTTTGAGATGTGTCCTATTTGTGTTTTTTATTCTCTATTATCTGGTTTGGTTAGAGTTTAGATTGGCGTCTGTCTTTCTGTGTCTGTTTGAAAGAAAAGTAAAACCCAAAAATATTTGTTCCTTTTTTCTTTCTTGTAGACTTTTTTTATATCTCTTCTACCCTTTATTCATCAACCCGATGTAATAACGACGTGCTTTACACCTCGTCGTCGATATCCTTTGATTCGCCTTTCCTACATTCTCCCGTACATACACGTAATTTCCTGTATTCAGACATTTATTTCATTTTTGTTGCCAACCAATTGCAGCTGCTAAGATTAAATCCAAGTTGCGTTCATGGATAGTGTTGATTAAACTCGGTGATTGCATTGATAAAAGCCTTTACACTCTTCTACGGTCAGTCATTGTACGGACGATGCTTCCTACTCCAGCAACCTCGGTCAACTGAATCGATGATGTCAGTACATTTCAAGCCCAGCACAGCGTAGCGGCACCAACCTTTTCGTGCCATCCCAAGAGAACGCTTCCGCTAATATCACCCCAACCGGGCATACCCATACCTTTGTAAAGGTACTTCATGAGCGTGTCCTGAGTGTCAGGAGATAGCGTTTTGATGATGTTGGTTATATCTGTTGATTTGGTGGTGTTGAGGATGGTAAGCAGTGTTTGGAGGGTGAGGTTCTGGTTATATGGTTAGAATAGGCCAAGAGTAGGTGGGAAGTGGGTAAGAGATCGATTGTGGTGTTTTGGTGCATTTGGACGAAGATAATGAGCTTGTGCGTACCTTGGCGTCTTCTACGTTGGGGCCGTACGGGGCATTCTCTAGGATGACGGTTAGGGCGCCTGAGATGTCGTTTCTGCAGTGGATGATGTCAGTATTCAGTGGGTTGGGACGAACATATCGGTTGATCTTCGTCCGCATCGCGTCTGAAAGGCAATCGGAGACAGTAATTACACTCTTCCGTTATTGAAGAGAACGATCACCAGCTTTACAGACTGGTCATGGGTTTACGTGCGATTGAGGAAGCGACGAAATGCGTGAATTACTCACTTGGCCAATAGTGACCTCACAGCGCCCTGGCGTTGACGCGCGTCCTCGAGCACCTCAGCAGGTGGTCTTGGGTCAGCTTCATACAGCTCGCTCTCCTGAATCACGTCCTCGTCGTATTGGTCCACGTCGATCTTGCGGAATGCGCCGTCCATTGTCAGATTTTAAAACTATGTCTGTGCAGAATGATATACAGAAACGTAAGAAGACAAGTCCTTTTGTAGGGGAAAGACAAGTCAAACCTGAATCGTGATTAGAGTCATTTGTAGGTGTATGTAGTGTATTGACATACCTCGGTTATATCAAAGTTGTGAAAACGGTGGTGCAGGAAGCGGTTGAAGACGATTGCCATTGTAGCATCATTGAGGGTATTAGGAGGATCGCCTCATTTGGTAGATCATTCCCACATTATGACCCCCTGCGCCTCGGGCTCTTGTGATCATTGACCTTCTTGACCAGTGACCACAACCAATCTATTTTCATTTTCGACTATATCGGTATCAAATGATACTGAACAGCCGATGACACGATACACGAGGCTTTCCTCCCACATATGCGAATAACGCTTCTCGTTCTCATACAGCACCACTTGAACAATGTGCAGCGTCGGGTTTTTGTCTGAAGGACCTAGACGATTATTACTTGATTTCGACGGGCCAGAGGAGCATACAAGGCTATTTCACTGATTATTTGATACACTTTGGAACTTGAGGTGGTAGTGTTAGTAGCACCATACCCCTGGCCCGTCAATACCCCACCAGTGAATTAGTACGGCTTGCCTCGTGTTCTTTTGTGCTCGAATTCTATTCTTATCGCTGAAACGCGAACTTATCGCATCAGCCCTCTAATGACGCCCTTAAGGTACTCCCCATTTAATTTTCGGATACGCGATGTCACTAATCATGGAACCCTGAATAGGCAGATGATTTCAATACTATTCGTATAAAAGCTTAGACTGGATGGCCCTTCGTTGCTATTCCACGTACCCCCTGACATAACTAATAGCAGGATGTACGAGGGTTTACAAATACCCTTCAAGGTGCACGATGCACAAAGTGCAAATCCGTGGTTCGGGTGAGTGTCTTTAGACTTTCTTCGTACACTGATGAGGGAGGCTAAGACCAGGCTATTTTTCGCGGCAGATTTATGAAAGACTCCTTCCATTACCCTGTCATTGCATCTGGACTCTGTTTAGGGATACAGTTTCTTCTTGCGACTCGCCTGCTTCTGCCGAGTTTCTGGTCTCTGTCCAAAGAATCGGAAGGATCGCGTACGATGTCTGAAATCCCTCGTAGACATAGAGGTCGCGTCATTGTTGGATTTATGACTGGTCGCTTGGTTGGCTGCATATCCTTACTCGTTCTGTCTCTCAAAACATTTCTATCATGTCGACAAATGAATCATGGGCATACTGGATCTGGTTTCGTTGCCCGAATGTCATCGTGTCCTGAAATCTACATGACAGCGACGTTTGTAAGATCGTTTCATATACTGGCTATCACCTGTTAACCAAATCTTTAAATGCAACGATTTAGGCGTATACCACCTTCCTTGCGGCTTTATCTCTTGCTTCTCCCTTGCAAATCACGTCTACAGCACTGAACATCACAATTCTGCTTACCACCTTTGGGACATACCTCTACAGAGATCTGTGGCCTCTCGCGACTTATACATTATCCCCAAGGATGGATCCGAAGGTGGTCTCTTGTGGGTCGAAATAGGCATACTATTCGTCGTGGCAATTGTTATTCCTCTTTTCATCCCTCGACGTTACGTACCTGTTAACCCAGAGGTCAGTCATTGTGATTCTCCTTCTGCTCGAATGACATTGACGCGTTCACAGGAGCCTATGGAGATCACAAATCCTGAGCAAACATGCTCCTTGTTCGCCTTCGCGATTTACTCTTATATCACTCCTGTGATATCTCAGGGGGCAAGGGTTGAACATTTGCTACCCAAAGACCTCCCACCATTGCCAGACACGGATTGGGCGAAGAATATCAAAGCAAATGGTTTTCCTGTGCGTTTTTACATATCCCCTCTTTGGCTCTTCATTGAAACAAATCTGAACTTTAAAGAAACTGGACACCTTTTCTGGCGCCAAAGGCGGGCATATTTTTTTCGGCTTATTGAGGGTTTACAGTAAGCATAAATCATCTGTGGAAAAAAGCAGAACCTTAAACCCGCGCAGAAAACCAATTCATTGTCAATGCGTTCTGTCTTGTTGGGCAGGCATTGTGCAACATGGCCTCCCCCATTGGAGTCTACCGTATTCTCGCGTAAATTTCAAGTGCCCTGAAACCCTTCTATTTCTTGCTGAATACAAACCTGTAGTTATCTAGAGAACCCCAATACGCCAGGTACCATACGACCCTGGTTTTGGGTGTCGTGGATCTTCTTTGGGCCAGCGATCGATAGACTGTTGCTCCAGTGGTACAGTTTTATCAGCATGAGAATGCTCGTGCGCACAGAAGGTCTACTCACGCAGCTGGTCTTTGAACACAGCCTTCGCGCTCGTATGGCCTTTGATGTCTCACCTACTTCATCAAGCACCATTGTTATTGACGAATTAAGTGCGGATGGGCCGACGAGCGCCATGAAACGGTCCGCAGAGAATGTCGAGGCAGGATCATCGTCGTCACCGTCCCCGTCTCCAGATCCAAGGGCTTCCACTCCGGACAGGAAATCCAAAGAGGAGATTTCCCAAAAGGCGGCGACTGTGAAGGAAACGGAGGCTAGTAATCTCTTTGGAAAAATCAACAACCTTGTCACAACGGACTTGGCCAACATCGTTGGTGGTAGAGACGTGCTTGTCTTAGGTATGCATAGCTTTTCCTTCTGCATTACAACTGGCACTAGCTTACTTTTGGATAGTCGTATTCATTCCAGCTCAAATTATCCTGTGTTTGGCCTTTTTATACAAGATATTAGGGTGGAGGTGAGTCTCTTGTTATTTATCTTGCAGCGACTACATATGTGCTAAGCATAAAAATAGTTCGTTTGTTGGCTTGGGTGTTATGATCTTACTATTCCCCATTCCGGGAATGATTGTGAAAGAGCTCCAGCAGACTCAGCGCCAAAGAATGAAAGCTGTGAGTAGTTTTGAGCTGTTGAGCCTGCCTTGAGATGGCTGGAAAGCTGATTTGGTTTACCAGACTGATGCTAGAGTCCAAGATGTTACTGAAGGTGAGCATAATACCATGATTTAACCCTTTGCTAGTTTGAAAAACGTCGCAATCAGCGGTGGGGATTATGCGCATGATCAAGTTATTTGGATGGGAGAATAGAATTGCAGATCGAATTCAAGACAAACGCGACGAGGAGCTCAAGCACCTAGGCAAGCTAAAAGTAAGTTTTCGTAAAAGTACATATATCATCAGACATTAATCATGCAACAGATGCTACAAGCTTTTAATGATATGGCCAAGTAAGCTATAAGCTCCTCTATCATGACGGCCCCTAATCTTTATCTAGCTCCCTCGTTCCAAGGTTGGCCATGGCAGCAACATATGCCAGCTACACACTTATCATGAAGGAAGAGCTGGATGGTACGCTAAAGCATAAAAGCAGGTTTACTGGGTCCAATTGACTTTTGTCTAGCCTCAAAAATATTTTCAAGCATCACCGTCTTTTCGCTGCTAGGCTTGCAGATGCATCGTCTATCGTTCCAGGGTGCAGCCGCCGTACAAGGTTCGCTCGCTTTCTCCGTGTATTGCTCCAGATGAGTGACCAGGGTGTTTGGTATAGCGAAGGTATCCCTGGATCGCATGAACGACTTCTTGCACGAAACCGAACTTCTTGATTCATTCAAAACGCCATCCCGGTCATCCGTCGACGTGACACCATCTAACTCAAGACGCAGCGACGAAATGATTGGATTCAAGGACGGGTCGTTCTCATGGACCATTGACAGCATGTCTCGAGCCCGTTCGTTTAAACTGAAAATACCTGGAGAGATGCTGTTCAAACAAGACTGCCTCAATGTGATCATTGGCCCAACGTAAAATATCTACGTCCTTTTTCTTGCACTATTCTAACATGTCAAAATTAGGGGCTCTGGAAAAACCTCGTTATTGATGGCGCTACTTGGTGAGATAGGCAACTAAAAATTCGGGTTACTTTGGCTTGAATTCATCTTCGCAGGTGAAATGCACTTTATTCCAACCTCTTCTGATTCGTGGTTTAATCTGCCCCGTGGACGCGGGGTATCGTACGCCGCGCAGGAGTCATGGATCCAGAATGATACTATCCGCAATAATATACTGTTTGGGTCGCCCTATGAGGCAGAGAGATACAAGAAAGGTACAATAGCCATTTTCCTGCCCCTTAGTATTTCTTTTGAATGGTGTTTAGTGATCAAGCAATGCGCTCTGGAAAGGGACCTTGAACTCTTCAAGGCTGGAGACGAAACTGAGGTCGGGGAGAAGGGTCTTACATTGAGGTATGTGTCCTGAGACACGCCCTTGCTGTTCTGGGATCGCTGACCGGTTTATTAGCGGTGGTCAAAAGGTATACCTTATTTCGCTGAATACTTGGTTACCTTGTGATTCATGGTCGCCATAGGCGCGAGTTGCCCTTGCTCGAGCTGTGTACTCTCATACTCAGATTGTGCTCTTGGACGATATTTTGGCTGCATTGGATGTCCATACGTGGGTTTATTGATTAACATTTCTCCAGTTCTACTTTGGCTGAATTAATCTAGGTCAACATGGGTTGTCAGCAAGTGTCTTCAAGGTGACCTCCTTCAAGGCAGGACCGTCATTTTAGTGGTGAGATACAATGTTGAATTTTTGTGCCACAGCCACTTATTGTTGCTTTAGACGCACAACGTCGCTCTAGTTGCCCCAATTGCCCAATATTTTATTTCACTAGGCCAAGATGGGGTTATCAAATACTATGGAACCGACATGACCATCGCTATTCCTGACTTTCAAGAAAATACCATTACCCACCTACAGGAAGAGGAACACCCCATCCAAGTCCCAGAAGAAAGTGCTCTAGAACCCAGAAACCAGGATTCCAAGGTCGATGGAAAGCTTGTGGTAGAGGAAGAAGTGGCTAAAGGACAAATCACCCGGAAGTCATTCGGCCTGTTTTTGTCAGCGTTGGGCGGTAAACATCCTGTGGCATTTTTCGCCGCATGGGTTGGAGGGTTTTTCCTTGAGGACTGGCTACTTTTATCGCAAAGATGGTTCCTTGGCTACTGGGGTACCCAATACGAGACGCATCCTGAGTCAGAGGTGCAGGTATCCTTGTGAGTGATAGCATCTTCCGTTTTTTAGGTCTGTATCTGATTTCGTTTGACTCGTTAGCTACCTGTCTATCTTCTGCACCTTGCTCGTCACCGCTATTTTCGTTTCTTCAGGTACCTCTTTGCTATTTGTGACTGGCATCTTGCGGGCTTCCAAAAAGATCCACGCAACGTTAGTGACCTCTGTGCTTGGCAGCACATTCAGGTATGGTTATTTTATTTCCAATTGTGGTGGGGTTTGTCATTGACAGAATCTCCAAGGTGGTTGGATATGACGCCTACTTCAAGGATCATTGCTCGCTGTACACAAGACATGCAGGTGATCGATGACCCACTTACGGCAACGTTTGGGGCACTGGTGGATGTTTTGGTTTGCATGGCCACCAGATTGATACTCGTCATCATATTCACACCTGCTTTCCTGGCACCAGCTCTCGGAGTGGTGTTGCTTGGCACATACCTTGGAAATGTTTATCTAAAGGCTCAGATATCGATAAAGCGCGAGATGAGGTTTGACGTTTATCCCACCGAGAGGGTCATCTTCGAACTCATATGTTTGTTAATTTAGCAACGCGCGGTCGCCTGTACTCTCGCATTTTACTGCTGCTATAGCAGGGATCGGTAGGTCACAGCAAGCCATCCTAGGTGTTACTAACGTAATTTCCCTGTATATAGTATCTATTCGGGCTTATGGCGCCCAGGTTCCATTCAAACTGGAGTCTTTAAAAAGAATCGATCATTATTTGCGCATAGCTCGTACCTCCTACAATCTTGACCGTTGGATAGCAGTTCGTGCCGACCTTACGGCAGCTGCGTTCAACGCTTCATTGGCTGCATATCTGGTGTACTTCCGCTCCATCGGCGCTGCTAACACTGGATTTCTGCTGAACGTGTCTGTTGATCTCTGTTCTTTGATACTATGGGCCGTTCGTCTGTCGAACAGTATGCAGGTCCAGTCAAACAGGTTAGTAGCCGCTTGCTAATTCCATGATGGACGGACGTTGAAGTTGATCGACCCATAGCCTAGAACGTGTCCAAGATTATTTATCCATTGAGCACGAAACTCCTGCGACTGAATCAGGCAAACCACCAGCTGCGTGGCCAAGAAGTGGGGATCTCATTGCGAAAAATCTTACAGCTCGGTACTCTAAGGTCAGTTAAACCATATCAAATCTGGCTGTGTAACTTAGAAGGCACAGACTGGACCTGCAGTACTACACAACATCTCCTTCGATATCAAATCGGGGCAACGGATTGGCATTGGTATGTCTCGGATAATTTTGGGCTCACGGGATGTTGTATTAATCATATTTACACGTCTTTAGTGGGAAGAACAGGTAGTGGAAAGGTTAGTATTTGTGCAACCAGATTTTAATTATAACTCACATCCAGAACAGAGCTCCCTGACACTAGCGCTCTTGCGATGTATCTTGACTGAGGGCTCCGTTTATTATGATGGCGTTCGCACTAATTCCATCAATCTGGGTGCACTTCGCTCCAGTATCACTATCATACCTCAAGCGGTATGGCATTCGCACTTCTTGTGGTGCTGGTATTGACGCTGTACTCTTTTAGCCTGAACTTTTAAGTGGTAGGAATACAATTAATTCATACAGGTACCTGCACTGATATGCATCTAAAATAATAGGAACACTTCGCCGAAATCTGGATCCGTTGGAAGAGCATGATGATGTGACGTTAAACAACGCCTTACGGGCAGCAGGTTTGTTCTCTCTTCAGGAGGGTTCTGATGGAGAGCGAATTACACTGGACAGT
Organism: Panaeolus papilionaceus; assembly: GCA_015501605.1. Classification (NCBI taxonomy): domain Eukaryota; kingdom Fungi; phylum Basidiomycota; class Agaricomycetes; order Agaricales; genus Panaeolus; species Panaeolus papilionaceus. The sequence goes on from JADNRZ010000016.1 coordinate 986,730, forward strand.
AATGTCGCTAGCGGCGGAGGTAATTTCTCTGTTGGTCAGAGGCAGATTATATCCTTGGCTCGAGCCATCGTTCGCGGAAGCAAACTGCTCATCCTTGATGAAGGTACTTCCTCCCTAGTATCATACTATCCGACAGCACTCTTCGTCTAACATGCAGCGAATCCCTTCTTCAGCAACTTCCGCCATTGGTGCATACATTTTAAACAATTCATCAGTTATCGAGCCCGGTTACTTATTTCCTGCACAGACTACAAGACGGACAATATAATCCAGAATAGCCTGAGGAATGAACTTAGTCGTGACACCACGATCATCACAATTGCTCACAGACTCCAGACAATCATGGATGCCGACAAAATAGTAAGTTTAGCTCCATTAGCTGGTATACCGTCTGCAAGTCTCACCGATGTTCTGCCGCTACGTAGATGGTTCTGGATAATGGTAGAATTGTAAGTAATCTAAGCTATGACGTATCTGTGCAATTTCCTCATTCACGCGTTATCCAGGTGGAGTTCGACAGTCCCGAAACCCTGCTAAGTCTTGAGGGTGGCACGTTGAAGTCATTTGTAGATGGGAGTAACGATAGAGATACTCTTTATTCAATGACCAGAGGCAAGGCCGGGGTCCTCCCAATCGAGAAATAGCGGTTGTGCTCAAATAATATGCGTTTTTGGATCGGACACTTCGCAGAACAAGTCGAAGTGGAGAGCTTCACTCCTGTTTGAACAAAACACCTGAACTCCGTCAAATTCAATATGACCTTTATGCACGAATAATTTATTTTGGGAGATCACCATGCGTTAGATGAGGGAGTCAAGTGCCCGATGACATACAGCACAAGGTCTATCGCGTGTCCGTATCTTTCGAATGGAACGCTGAAATGCTTTACAAAGTACCCGCATAAGGCCGTTCTGCGATAAGTTCCATCTTTTCGGGAAAGTGGGATCGAGTAAACAGTTGTCCGTTATGCGGCGAAATATACGAGCGACCGCCTCAAGGCGCTTTCGATGCGATTAGCAGAGTGCTACGTAGTAAGTCCCAGCCTCTGACGAGTCTTAGGGGCTGTGCAGCAGTCGGATGTTACGGATTACTAGTTCGTTTTCATTCTCTGTTGTGACCCCGACTCCCCTCAGCAAAATCAAGGATTGTAAGATATCATTCTGGTAAGGTCGTCCTGTGTTGATCTCCCACGCATCGCGTAGGGCAACCTCCTACACGGAGGTCAGGAGCCCTTTCCAATGAGCATAGACGTTACGAAAAACAGGGTCGAACAGTGATATTTTGAAGGCAGCTGACCATTTGTAAATCATCATTTCGACCCCAGTGGGTGCATATCGCTTGTACTCATTCCCTTGGCGTTTCATGAAAGCCTCGAGGCGAATCGTTCGAGTGACCAAGTCTGGGGCTGGGACGTGCTTCAGCTGGCAACGTGCCCGTTTCACTCTGTTGGGGGTACAAAGCTATTCGGAACCAGATATTCCGCTTCGAACGACGCGTTTGATTAAGCAATTACAAACTAGCAGGGTTTATTTTTCCATTCACGTCTATTTCGAGGAAACAATGAGCCTTGTCATTGCTGATGTAACTTAGGGTCCCAAAGGGATCATTTGCCACACAGAGACAATGAGGCAAAGCACACCGCGTAGATAAATAGCTTCAGGACCTCGCCGTTGTTTTGTTTAATACCACCCACCACGTCGCTTTCATACAAGGTCGTTCAGAGAACAACCCCTCGTTAATTCTAACCCCCCCGGTTTACATCATCATGCTCAACGCGTTTAAACTCAAGGAGTTTGACCTCACACCTGTCTTAGAAGAGTGGAAAGATGGCCCCATGTTTCTCGGAGACTCGAAGAAGGATATGCCGGTCGAGGAATGGCTAGAGAAGATCAAGGAGGGGTGTGTGCAGAGAGGTGTTCCCGAGGAGTACTGGTACAAAGTCGGACAACATTTCATGGGCCCAATTGCGCGTGGCCGGTAAGTTCACCCACGTTTGAAATATAGAAAAGTATACTGATTTTGTCGCGCAGATTGGCAGAGCTCAAGCAGGTAATTACCAAGGTTCACGGTGGCAAATACCGCTGGACCTGGCGCAAGTTCAAGGTTGCAATGATGAACATGGGATGTAAGTAGCTCTCGATGAAGCCGACCACATCATGTACTCACTGATTTCCAGGGAGCATCGACAAAGATAAGAAGGAGACCATCAAGGTGCAAGGAAAAGGCACGGGCCTGTGGTTCATGAAGAAGAAGGACACCGCTCCTGAAGTACCCGATAAATCAGATGCAGCCAGCGTCAAGTCCCACACGTCGGATACAGCAGAGTCATCAAGTGGCAAGAAAACACTCTCCAGGTCCAGCTCCACCTGGTTGTCGAAGAAGACACTCGTTGAGGAGCCTGAGGAGGAGGAGCCTGTAATCATCAATCGGAAGGATGTTCCTCGCTCCACTGTGACACGTTCCGCTACCGTTGCCTTCTGGCCCTCGCGCGGTAACAAAGACACCAAAGACGACAAGGTGTTGCCTCCTCGCCCTGGTCATCAAAAGGCTAGGTCCGACACAGCGGTCATCACTGTCAACAAGAAGGGCAAGGCCGTCGACCGTTCTGGGACGATCGACAGTGAGCACTCCGGTACCGAAGGTAAGCAGCTTCTTGCGTCATATAAAGGACATTGAATTGACTAGTTCCGTTTCGATCTTTTAGTGGTCAAGGAGGCGCAGGCACCTGCATGGTTGTTGAACGCCTGCACTGCGTTGGAATACATCACAAGTGAACACCCCAAGGCCATGAGCATCGTTAGTGCCATTTTGATCACCGCTGGATCGATCCCCAGCATACCTGCCATCGCAGCAGGTGCTGGAGGAGCTGTACTTGCATCAGGTGCGGCCCATGCCATCGGTGCTATTGCTGTTGGTGTCGGTCAGGCCCTCAGTGCGGGTGTCACACATGGTCAGAAGAAAGATGGAGCTTCCAACTCGACATAACCAGTCAAATACCGGCTTACCGCAGGCGGATATTTATCTATAATAACCTGCCGGATTCGATAGGCAAATTATCATTATATGTATGCAATTTGTAAACTAGTCATGTACTTACGTAGCGTGCTTTCGTTGTATATTATGCTGCAGAAGGACAGCTTCGTCGTTGTCGTTTATAACCGCTCCGTTGACCCAACGTTGGTCGGGGAGAGGTATCTCTAAGTTCTGGCATATCGTCCAGAAATCGCTGGGTAATGGTGCATAAACTTCCATTTCATATTGACGACCAGTATCCTTTGCGTGTCTCTAAAATTCGCTGAATATCAATCCTTAAGATGGTAGACTTCGCAACTAACTTGGAATGCGATGCTCGAGGCATGAAGAAATACACGACCTTCCGGAATCTTTGAGTGCTCAATGATGGAGGGGTGTAGAGCCTTCGAGGAGTACAAGATATCTCCCAATACTGGAGCTGTAGGCAGAACTTGAGAATTTACAAGGAGGGACTAAGTATCAAGGAATTCGAACCTCCTAAGCTTTTCGCAAGGTGTATTCTCAGCTGGTGCTTATTCCCAGTGACGAGAGTGAGTTTCAACAATGAAACAGGGCTCTTGGGCTTGTGTAACCGTTTTCAACAAAACACTCGAAGGATGTAAAAGACGACAAACTTACAGAAGAACCAACAAGTTCCCATTTTGTCAAGGACCTTTTCCCTTCAGGATTGATTATACCCCGTCCATCCTCGTATAAAATAGGCTCCGATATACTGCCATGAGAGCTTGTAAACGTCCTTGATCCTCCCCTTACAAGGGCCAAATATGTTTTCCGGATCTTGTCCTCCTGCTGAAATTGGCTGGAGAGGGATTTGGCAGTTTTATGATTCATAGGTACCACCAAACATCCTGTCGTGCCCTAGCCAAAGCAAAGTTTTAACTATCATCCTTCACGCAAGCCTCGCGTTAAAAACGTACCTTGTCCAGTCTGTGAACAGAATATGGGCCCTCCTTCAGATCAAAGCACGTTCTAATATCTTGACCAGACCCATTAATGAACAAGAACGGCTATTTTGGAGTACTCGTGTATTGCGGCGCTCACCTTTGAAAGCCCTATCGAGGTTGTATGCCTTGACAAGGTGAAAGTCAGAACTTAAGCGCTTACCTCAAAAAAAGCAAAAAGATGATTGGTCGTGCTGGTGCTCACCGATGGTTCTTTCGCTCGAGCCTTGCGATCAAGTTGACAAAGGAAATTTGGTGGCTTATTCAAAACTACGAGCTTGGAGTCTGCGAAAAGCGCCCGAGATTTCAACCATGGTGATGCTGTGGATGGTAGAAACTTTGCCATTAATATCGATAGGTACGTTTTGACTTGGAAGACGTGCTTAATGACGAGGTGTGAAGAAACAAAGCGTTGTGTGAGATAATTTGGCCCTGCTTGTTGTGTTAACCACAAAGGACCCACGAGCTTGTCAGTTCAATTTCCAGCTCTTGAGTCTTCAAAAATACCCTGGTCAAACAAGTCGGACAGCTCATAACTTATGTGGCAAATATCTGGTTCATTCTACCTCATACGAGAAAGTAAACTAACGATTGCATTGTGGTACATATAGGTTTCATATCAAAGAACGGAATGAGAGTGTTCAGCTGGTTGAAGGTGCCATCAGTCGTTTGCTTTTGAGAGCCTTTGGTGGACTACGTTTCTCTCAGAAAATATGACTGGCCGATTATACTGCGGTTCAATGCTATTGACTGTTCACTAAGCTTGGAACAATCGGGTCGCCATTTCGATCGACAATGATGGTACCGTGGGGTCCAAGCCCTCTTCTGTATTTCTTGAGCAACATGGAGACCTCGTCACCACCAAGTTGAGGTGGCTGGGTAGCGACTCTCGTTTGAGAGATGTGTTGAAATGTGTCGTTCCACCTCTCAGCGTCATAGGTGCTTTCCTGACGCAATAATTCGTCTGGGAGGGTGGTCAAGGTTGAGGTCGACAAATGATCCTGGAACGGAGAGGCAAGGTCATGGTTTCCATATGGGTGGCCGTTTTGAACATCTTCTCCAAGTCGCCGAAGGTGGACTGCAAGATCCCTCCCTTGTGGCCTGGCAGCATGAGTAGCACCGTTATGCTCTGTGGGCCACTGCATTCTCTGGTTGTTTGCGTTTCCTGCTGGTCGCCTTAATAACTTCGGTGGCGAATGAGGAATACCGTTCGGCTCTCTAATGGGTGTCACTAATACCTGGTTCACATCGTTCGAGTCGCTTGAATTCTGGGCTGCATGACTGGCACCATCTTGCCCCTCAGGGCGTATCCAGCGGGTATGAACGCCTTGGCCCGTAGCAGATGGGTTAATTTGAATAATAGTACTGCTAGCAGCAAGAGGTGCTGGTCGGTTGCTCTGTGCAAGGTGAGCTTCTTGTTGTCGTTTAGTTGCCGCTCGTGTTTGAACCATATTGGCAGCGATAGGAGGTGGTGGAAGTTGATCAAAAGTGTTGAAGTCTTGGAGGTCTTCGTGCCACTTGATTAGCGGAACCGCTTAGCGAGTATCTGCAATTTATATCAGTTCGCCCTCCCCTTTTATACGTTTTCAACGCTTTGCACGTCATGATGCCGGTGCAAAGGCAAACGAAGAATTGCCATAATTGACAAGTTTTTTTTGCCCTCCATTGTTATCTCAGCTGGTTGATCTGTGGCCACTCGTGCATTGCCATACAGATTAGGGAGACAAAGAAGGTCCCGGACCACTTCTGCACCAAACAATGCACGCTACCTAAAATTTCTGATTACAGTAATTTGGGTGGAAATGTTACGCGGATTGGTTTCGCGTCAGTCACGAGATACGCGATATAACAATGAGCGACTTCGTTGATATCCTTTACGACCCTGACGTCGTCCTATAAAACCCAGTGCGCAGGACCATTCTTTTCCTCTCAGTTACATTCCACAACACCCACCACGCTCTAATACGTCAAGTCACTTTCTACACCGCTATGCCCAAGATATCGCCATCTACTCCCAAGAGGATTTACGATGCTATGACATATACGATCTCCCCTATCAAATATCTTTTTAAAGCTATGCAGCCTTCTGCTGATCCAGATGATACTCCAAGTGCTGGTTCCTCTTCTTCCTCGAGCCCTGGTGGCTCTACTCAAGCTTCCACCCGTGCCCAGACTCATTATCGTCGTCGCCAAATACCCACTAGCCGACGCGAAGTCCAACGTCAAAACTCTCTTCGCAAGGAGCGTTCCTTCAGAATCAATGAACGGTCCAACCACGCCAACCTTCCCGTCGAAAAGCTGGGTGCCGCAACCGCAGCAGCCATTGCCCAAAACATCTCTGTTCTGGATCCCTCACACAACATCATTGCCGTGCAGCTCAATAAGATGCTCCAGAACAGGAATGTGCTTACGGAAGAGCTCGCTGATTCTTCCCTTGCCGACATCTTCCAAGTTCCCATTTCTCCCAGTGCCCCTCAAACATCCAACGTGCAGACCGGCCCCCTCCCCACCGCTGCACCAGCACCTCGTAACCTCCAACCTCGGAGCCTACATGCGCCTCGTCGGTCAATTCGCCTTCATCAAGCAGACCGAGACCGTAAACAGGAGGAGGCCGCGAGGGCTTTCGCGCTGAAGAAGTCGCAGGAGGCCGAACGAAGGAAGCTGGAGGAGGAACTGGGTAACTTTAGAACCAAGTACCACCAACATGCAGGAGATGCCGAGCAGGGTCTCTCTCAGAGCCAACAATTCCTCGATTCTCTCAACCAGGATTTAATCCGAGCTCGCAGTTTACACGCCGGACTACACCTCCCCGACGCACAACGATTCCATAGTTTCTCCAACGACGTCAGGCTAAATTCGATGTATGAGGACGCCGTTGATTCCTACCACGAAGCCCTCAAGACTGGTAAGGCTTTTGTCAATGCACTGGAATCTTTGATCAATGTCGTGGAACGGCGCACGACTTCTTGGCTACGTTTGCGCTCCATCCTCTCCTCTATGTATCAATCCTTCCACAACACCGGCACAGGGAAGGACGCTACTCTGGCACTCTTCAAGGAAGTGAAGCAGCGCCAACGAGACTGTTCGGAGATGAAGCCATTGACCAGCACGGAGGAGAAGGTTGAGTTGCTAGCTCAGACCTATAAGGTCGCTTTTGAGCTGGCTCAATTCAAGCAGCAGGCATACGATGGGGAGATCGTGAGGATCATGGAGGAGAGGAGACGTATTGAGAGGGAACGCGCGTTGCAGGAGGAAATAGAGGCTACGAGGATGCAAGAGGAGAAGAGGACGCGCGAAGCGGAGGTTCTTAGGGAGAGGGAGAGGGAGAGGGTAATGGCGGCGCACTGGGCAGCAGAACAGCAACGCGAAGAAGCACGTTACCATCTTGAACAAGCTGCTCGACGTACAGCGGAGGCCGAGCTATTTGCACAGCAGCAAGCAGCCTACCGAGCTCAAGCTGAATGGGAGAAGGAACAGATTTTGCAAGAAGCTCGTTCTCACTTCGCAAGTTACCAAGGCCAACACCAGCACCATCAACAATCTGCGGGGCCTATTCCAGTCGACGTTTCTATGCGAACAGTTTGCGACGAACCGGAGCCGCAGTATAACTTCAATGATATTTCCATGGCTGACTGCACCGCACCTCCCCCTCCTCGCCAGGAAGCCCCTAGCCCTCAGCCCACCCCCCAGCCTCGTCAGGAGGCCCCTCGCCCCCAACCTACACCTCATCAGGAAGTTCCTCGTCCCCAAGCCCCTCCCCCATCTCGTCAGGAAATCCCTCGTCCCCAAGCTGCCCCTCAGCCCACCTATCGCCCGCGGCCTGCTCCTGCCCAGGAGGTGCCTCAACCTGCTCCACCACCTCGAGTTGCTCCCTACCCCGAGCCCAGTACTTCCGGCAGGATTACCAGGCAGCAACGTGTTGCCCTTCATGAAGCCAGATGGAAGGTTCTCCGAGGTTCCGACAACATTCCTCCCATCTCTTTTAGACAGATGCCGTGGCCTGTGCTTTCTGATGCTGCTCGCCCCAGTGACTTGACCAAGGAGGCTTTTGAGGCTTTCTATCAAGCTGCGGCGTCTGGAAAGTCTCGTGCTAGGGTTATTAAAGAGGCGCTCCTTCGTTTCCATCCCGATAAATTCAGCAAGCTTGAGGCGAAGATTCAAGTTGGAGCTCTTGATGACGTTCGTGCAGGTATGGCTCTCGTCATTCACTACCTCAACGACATCAAGAACGATGATTGAGAAACGAGACGGGCTTTCTTCTTTTTTATGAATTTTTATTGTAGTATTTTTTGCATTTGCCCCATGTTGTACCAGTTGTGTCGCTGCTTTTGCCCTTGCTTTCGGTAATGTGTATATTCGCACATCTTTCATGCTTCCACTTCCAGTTACACGCAATTTTTCGTCATTCAACCATCCTCATGTCATGTAGAACTATGTACCATTATGTCCATTATGTCCTATGCACTCCAATATAAATGGCAATGTTCGCTTTAGTATCAAGTGTGGGTCTACAAGTTCCAGCAGAAAGTATTGTGATGCTGAGTTTAAAACCGATGAACTCCGAACAACTGTTGGTCGGAATCGCATTTCAATAAGTACAGAATTTATATAAACATTTCTTCGCGTCTATCCAACGTCTCTCCGTAAACCTGACCAGGTCCAACTTTGATAATGGCAGCGAAGAACGAAAAGCCGTTGCATTCTTTGTAAGGACACACCTAACATTTGGGTATTCGGAAAGTCTCAAAATTCTGCATAGGTTTGCTGGTGCGACCGCAGGGGCCATCGAAGCGTACGACAATTCTATTCGAGTCTCCTTCTTCTGACTTATATATGGTAGAATCACAGGTTTGTGACGTATCCAACTGAGTTTGTCAAGACAAGATCGCAGTTTGGTGGTCAAGTGAGTTGTTCTCAACAAACCGTGTACCAGCTGGTTTAATGTTACTATCATAGAAAGAAGGTCCGATTGCAATTATCAAGAACACTGTCAGAACCAAGGGTATTACTGGACTGTACTCGGGATGCACTGCCCTAGTTGTTGGAAACTCTTTGAAGGCTGGTGTGCGATTCGTTACGTATGATTACTTCAAGAAGAAGTTGGCAGACAAAGAGGTGCGAGATGTTATTTCTGGTCAATATGACTTTACTGATGCCTCCTTAGGGGAAAATCTCTCCATCGCGAAGTCTTTTAGGTGCGTTTACAATTTTCAACGATGGGATCGTCATTGACATTTCCTCAGCTGGTCTTGGAGCAGGAATGACAGAAGCTGTACTCGCTGTAACGCCTTCAGAAACCATCAAGTACGATTTCACATTTACGAACTTGGTCACTTTCTAACGATACTGTTATCAGAACTAAGCTCATTGACGACGCCAAAAGACCGAATCCTCAATATCGTGGACTGATACATGGAACCGTATCAATAGTTAGAACGGAGGGTATTTCTGGTATCTACAGAGGTCTATTCCCTGTGGTATGTTGTCACTTTTTTCCGCTGGTTGCTCTCGTCCTCACGTTAGCTCTTTAGATGATGCGCCAAGGAGCTAACTCTGCGGTCCGATTCACAACCTATGCAACCCTCAAGCAATTCGTGCAAGGAACCATGAGGCCGGGTCAACAACTTCCCAGTGCTTTCACCTTCGCCATAGGCGGAATTGCAGGTTTGGTCACAGTCTATACAACGATGCCACTGGAGTGCGTTGTTATTTATTCATTCACGACTCCGTTCTACTGCTGACCTGCATCTTAGTGTTATTAAAACGAGGATGCAAACCCTGGAAGCTCGTGCTCAATACAGGAACTCATTCCACTGCGCTTATCGAATCTTTACCGAAGAAGGTCTTCTGCGGTTCTGGACGGGCACAACACCTCGTTTAACACGCTTGGTGGTAAGTCTTCCGTTACTTTTTCTCTGCATGCTTGACTCACCGTTGTGTAGTTGAGTGGTGGTATCGTGTTCACAATTTACGAAAATATTATGAAGGTAATTGGCTGATTCGCGCCATAGTTTTACACAACAGTATTTTGGTACGCCGATGCACATACCCCGATGGATATCATCATAATTTTAACACCAACTTCCGTTTTACTTCTGCATATATCGGCGCGGCCTCTTTGTCGATGAAACGACGTGTTAGACATGTTATGAATAATCGTCACTAAGTTTGGAGGGCTTTGAGAGTGCATGAGATTGAATTGGACTAAATCCAATTAGGAGTTAAATCCATATAAGCAAAGCATCAACACACCATGAGAACAGCTGGAAACACTGATAGAGCAGCACAGCCTCAGATGTCCTCGTGGTAACCTGTCGCTCTCACTGTCGCATTCGTTGCTTTGTAGCTCCTTTCAAGGTAATGGTTCTTTAAAAAAAGCCTCAAGCGCTCACATCCCATTGGAAACACATACAATGGACCAGGCAAAAACCCCTCATATCCTCGAAAATGGACTTCCCCCGAATGGCACCTCTGGGAGGCATCACCTGAGCAAGAACCTTTCAAAGGGATGGAGGTTATTCGCACGATTTCTCGACTTCGTTGAACGGGAGACGACCTTTTTTCGACTTCACCTCGCAGCCTTTACATTCATCCCATTAATATTCTCCGGGATTTTCTTCGCCTCGAATGGGCGTTATCATATTGGTTTCTTGGACTCGATGTTCCTATGTTATTCAGCCATGACGGTCACCGGGTTGTCCACTGTTAACCTGTCAACATTGACTACTTGGCAGCAGGTTATCATGTACTTTCTAATGGCCATTGTAAGTGAAGAATGTCGATCATGGCTTGGTTTTGCATAGTTTGTGGCTGTTCTGACAATATCCTGACAGGGAGACATCACGATCGTCTCATGGACCATGGTACTTGTTCGAAAGTAGGTTATCACCAGCTGCTAAGCCCTTCCAAGATTTTGTTAAATGTCTTCGTCTTAGGCGCTATTTTCGCACACATTGCGAATATGCTGTGACCGCTTCCAAAAAGCGCTCTCAGTCGCGTAGCAGAGCTTCAATATTTAGCAATATTTCTTCCCCCATTCAAGCCTTCATAGCGAGAGAGCCTGCACCCCGTCAAGACAAGACTCTGCAGTCGAATAGACTCGCCAATCCTGACCTCCATATCGTTGGACCTACCCCAGGAGGGACATTGGCTAATGATTTCCTCGTCGCCTCTCCGACCCAGGACGAGGTTAGACGGTCATTGGAAAGCTTGGAGCTTATCACAGATGCCCAAGCAATCTCTTCATCCCCAAAGACAGCTACGACTGCCCTCTCGCCTGCAGAGACCGAGACACACATCCGTTCTCCACCTATGGTCGGATTTGACTTGTCGACATCTGTGTCTAGAACATCTGGTCGCTATCCGCCCGTCAGTCGAAGTAAGTTTTTGTTCGTCCTCTACAGTTTTTATATAAAACTCAACTCTCCGCCGTGTTAGGGACTCGCGTGCCGACGCGGGGCATGACCATGTTGCGCCGCCAGCAATCGCCATACCCAGGTACCCCTGGTGTTCCCGATGGTAACGATAAAAAGTATAAAGACTTTGGCGGCTACCCCGGACCAGCACATATCATGCACGCCGCTGTTAGGATCGCAGCACCCCACCTCTACAAAAAACTAGAGCGAAAGATGACAGTTCCCGCCTCATTGACACTCGATGAATCTGCTCACCCATGGCTCAAATTCAGTGGCCTTGTTGTTAGTCGCAACTCTGATTTCCACACGGAAACGCTGTCAGATGAGCAACTCGAGAACGTTGGTGGCGCTGAGTATCGAGCCCTCAGGTTGCTGAGCTATGCTGTACCAGCAGTATGCCGTTCATTATTTTAATCGAGCAATCTCTGAATATTCCCATTTCAACACAGTATTTCGTCCTCTGTCAAATGTTCATGCTGATTGTATTCCTGCCTTGGTTGACTCTCAACAAGAGCTACGACGACGTTTTTACAGCTCAGCCACGACTTGTTTCGAAGCCATGGTTAGATTCTTACGTTTACTCTGGTGTCTCTTTGTCCCCTCAACTTTACATATAGGTTTGCGTTCTTCCAAGTCATGGGTGCCTATACTGGAGGTGGATTGTCTCTCGTTGATATGTGAGCATTCACACACATATTTCTTTCGAAAGAAGCTAATTAGAATGCGCAGGGGCATGGTGCCATTCCAGAACGCATATCTGATGATTAGTCTGTCTATTCTGGCCTAACCCGCTCATTGCACACTTACTAAGAAACCTTTTCATCAGTCGCTTTAATATTTGTAATTTTGGCCGGCAACCATGCATTGGTATGTTTTGCGATACAACTACCGTTTCTTTGGTTAATTCTTTTTTCGTTTCATGAAGCCTATCTTGTAAGTCACAATTGAGTATTGCCTTGCGTCTTTGAATTGATCACAAGGCGCGCGAAGCTTCCGATTTACAATGTGAGTAGCAAGTATCTTATTTGATCATTTCACTCATTTTAGGATAGTTGGGTCGCTCACAAGACGCTACCAAAGGACTCGGAACACCAAGAAGCGCTGTCGTTCCTCTTGAAACATCCACGTCGGTAAATATGCTTCGTCATGACCCTGTACTCGCTCACTGACTACTGTGTTAGTTGTTTTTTATACTTGTTCGTTGGTGTTTTAGCTTCCAACTATAACTACCTCATCGAAATGTTTCTGCAGATTCCCAAGCCATCAAACTTGGTTCCTGGTACTCTGTTTAGTGATATTTAGGTGCATCAAGCTTTTCGTCTTTTCCCTCATGGACACCAACTTATCGGTCTTGTTAAAGTGCTATTGAATGGATAGCCTTTTTAGTTTTGAGTAAGTCCAAGGGTTCGCTCTCTATTCTAAGTCGTGGCCCAACTGTCCAATAGATATCGGTCTTCCGGCATATGAATCCATTCCTACGGCACCCCGCGTAATTGCTGGACTTTTCCAAGGTCTGGCCGCCCGTGCGTCAGGATTCTCCATTGTCCCTGTGGCTTCTATGGCTCCTGCTTTGCAGTGTGTACAGCCCCTAATCGTTCATCGCGCAATGCTCACGAGATCACTTAGATTTCTTTACGTTGTAATGATGTATATCGCTGTAAGTCTTTGATTCCTGGTCGAACTTAGCCGTCACTTATCGTAATTCCCATCATAGGTTTACCCGGTAAATCGAACCTATGACCTTCCTTCAAACAAACCTAACACAGGTCCTGCTACTAGGTCGCCATAAGTATTCGGTCTACCAACACGTGAGTACTGTAACGTCAGACCCTTGACTAGTGACCCAGAACTAATGTCTATGACTGTTAGCTACGAGGAGCGTTCTCTTGGTGTTTTCGAGGCCCCCCCTGAGGACGAGGACGAGGAGCCGGATGATATCAATCGTCTAAAGACACGCAGGGAACGCGTCGGCCGGTATGTTGGCTGGCACATCAGGCGACAAATGTCCATTGGTACGTCATCTGCTATGGCTCTCCGCATGCTTATCACAGTGTTATCTAACACTCCATGTGTCCAGACATTTGGTGGCTTGTCTGGGCAGTGTTCCTCGTCGCCATTATTGAGAGAAATAATCTCGTCGATGAGAGCAAAAAGTGGTTCGACCTTTTCAGAGTTCTCTTTGAATTGGTTAGCGCTTTTGGAGGCATTGGCCTCAGTCTTGGACTCCCGACGGTACGTGAATTTACAATTCATGATTATCTGCTTTTTTACAAGGCTACAGGACAACTTTTCGTTCGTCGGTGCGATGTCTCCTCTCTCCAAGCTGGTTGTCATTGTCATTATGTGAGTCAAGCATAAAACAACTCTCAATGCACAGAGTTGACCAAATCAATTTTTTTAGGGTCCGGGGCCGCCATAGAGGCTTACCTGTAGCTGTTGATCGTGCTGTCTTGCTTCCTAGCGAGCTGGTCACGCAGTCCAACGTCCCCAATATCGGAAATCCCCCGCCCCCAAATGCACCTGGTAATCTTGCCAGCACGCCCACGGGGACGGATGGGATGATGTCAGAGTTGCATAACGGTGGAAGGTCTGGTTACCCCCCATCTCTTCCTAGACTTGTCGTCGATGCATGACACGCCACTTATAATCTCGGTCATGCTTTTGACTTTACCTCATTCGTTTTCTTTTTTCCTTCTCCTTGGGTTCTTTCAGCTAGGTCTAATTATATTTTGGACTTTACTCGTCCCGGTCATTCACTACACATATATCCACCCTCTAAATGCCGCACATTGCAATCACATATTTACAGCATATATCTAGATCGCGTTCATTTTCTCGTTTCCTTACATACACATAGTTATTCCACAGATTACCTTTCACACACGTTACGAATACAGACAACGCATTGTATACATTTGATATTATTATTATACGACAATTCACATGGCTACTCATTTTTTTTTACTTATGTATCATTTCAGATTTAAAACCGTATGGTGACTTGTACAGGCATAAGGGCAATCATTACGCAGTGCATGTTTAATTCCGTCCCAATGCTTGGGCTTCGTGGTACTCGGGAATAGCGTCGAATATTTTGGCTAATTCGTTGTCAAACGCCCTCTGTGAGGGGAGCCATTCCGGCGTTTGATATGCTTCAGGATTGTTGCATAACTGCTTGTGTACCTTCCAGTGCGCTGATTGGCATTTTCCTGAGCAATATTGTGCCTGAAGGACGAGTAAGTATCATTCACGGCGCGTTTCGGGAATCTTACGCACAACATGACAGCGACTGCACTTCTTCAATTGGACCCCATTAATGGCATGAACTTTTCCGCATCCAGGGTTTAAACAAGTCGCATAAAATGCGCCACCCCAAGCGCCGAGTTTTATGGCTCGTCGAATGGTTTCGGCTGGACGTGGATCGATGTTCATCCTGATGTATTGTTCAAGAAGGCCATTCCACTGCTCGATGGCGCCCTCCATTTGCGTACGGATATTCGTGCCCGGATTCATAGGCCTTGACATCGATAGCGTTATTAGTTACAGCCTCGCGATTGAGAAGAGTCCGGAAGACATACAATGGGGGTCTTTTAATGAGTATGAGATGCGCAAAGGCGGGGTCGATCTTTCCCTCATTAAGCAGTCTTTCTGTAAGCAGTTTGGTTTTTCTGGTAGGCCACGGAAAATTCGTGTCATGTTCGTCGCCGGTGATGACAGCGGGCAGCGGGGTATCGTCGAAACAATGTTGCATCTTGTAACGCGCGATTCGCATGAGTTTCGCGTACCTTGTATTCCCGACCAATTCTTGAAGATTCGAAGTCTTGCGCCGAAGACCGTTTTGAGTGGCATCCCAGTACTCCTCGACTGTAATCTTGTGCTTCTTGCAACAATTAGCGTACTTCCTTTCTTGCCTTCCACACACACAAGGTAAGCTATCGTCCATTATGTTCACCGCATCTGGGTTTTGATGACAGTCCTTGAGAAGCTTGCCAGACCAGCAGGGGCAAATGCGTGGAGGCCGTGTGCGACCTGACGCGAGGGTGTGTTCCGTAACGAGCGCTTCGAATT
Source organism: Panaeolus papilionaceus (assembly GCA_015501605.1). Lineage (NCBI taxonomy): Eukaryota > Fungi > Basidiomycota > Agaricomycetes > Agaricales > Panaeolus > Panaeolus papilionaceus. The sequence goes on from JADNRZ010000016.1 coordinate 1,002,187, forward strand.
TCTCGGAGGCGTCGGCATCCCAGGACAAGGAAGCATAAGTGGACTTCGTGACATTGTTTCTGGCTCCATGTTGGAGTAGCAAAGCGATCACATTCCAGTCCTGAGCGATGCACGCAAGGCACAGAACTGAGGTACCGTAGTGCGATTCGTTGACATCGGCGTGCTGTTGGATGAGCATAGCGCATATATGAGACAGATTGGCAGGATAGTTGCCCGATGGCGGCAATTCAGAGATCATCTCGTGGAGCGGTTTGAGATTGTCGGCGCTTATACGTAAAATGGCAGTAGGCACTTTGCAGCGGGCTGCGGAGAGGAGAGCGTAGTACAAAGGCGTCAAACCAGTCTCGTCTGGGTAAGTCGGGGAAGCTCCCATAAAAAGTTGTTCATAAGCAACGACAACGTCCCCATAGACAGCAGCATAGTGTAAAGGATTGCGACCAGCAGCCTTAGCCCATCGATAAGCCTTCGAAGATGTTCCGCCATGGGCGAGAGCGATTATAAAGGCTTGAATTTGATTTGGATCCAGCTCAGACTGTACTCGGTCCCACATCAGCCCGCGGACTGACCTATACCCATCGTCCTCGTAAAACGTTCCTTGACCGGTAATGGATATCTCGCCATCATTGGAAAGACGATCAAGAAGAGGACGGGGCAACAGATCCTGCGTTAATGGTTTGATAATTGGAAGAGAAGCGATATTCATGGCGAAAGTACAGGGGAAAGTTTATCTCAAGACCAAGCCTTATATCGGAGAAAAGAACAATGGACCTTGCTTGTTGGCGTTGTCAGCCGCACAGAGTGCTCAGCGTCGTGGAACAAGTGATAAAAAAGAAAGCAAGGTCAAAGAGATTTGGCTTGACTCGGCAACCTCCGATCACTCAACTGCTTCGAGTTGTTTGACTCCTCTCTGAAGATTCTACCATGCGATACTCAGTGTATCTCTCGGAAATTCGTGTCATTCAAGAATTAATTCGGAACAAATACAGCGGAAGATAGAATATACACTGCGGTGTTTAGCACACGAATATTTTTTCGTATTATTATTGCAGTGTCACCCGTCGACAGTCCTCGCCATGCTACGAAGGGTGATGTAAATGCAGGGAGTTAGCAACAGCAAAAACATTGGTATCGACGACCCGTACCTTACGAGTGGAGAGAATTGTCCTGGGCTATGGATGCAAGCTCGTCAGCCCTTTTGCTTCGTCCAGTTTCTTGATTCTCAAGGACACCAGTCAGCTGCTCGTTAAGTTCAGTGACATTCGAAGGGTTCCCATCCTTCGGTTTGCGTGCAGGGTTGATCGGGTTGTCAAGATTCTGAAGCACAAAGAGAAACTCAGTAAGGGGACATAGAAATGAAGACAAAACAAATGGTGATACCTGGGGCGGTTGGCGGACATAGTCGTCGTTGATATTACTGTCCGTGGTGCGGGATCGGTCGACGACTTGTTCGACCTTCTTGAAGGCTTCGTCGGTGTAGTTGACTCTTGGCATAGTGGTCCAGTATAAATCTACGAGTTAAAGAGAAACGTTTTTAAGATAAGGTCAACGAATCCTGACGTAAGAGAGACTGTCTCGTCTTCGTCATCATGATATCAGGGGACTCTCCATTTGGCACCACATTCGCCATAGGTGGTCCTAATAAGTGGTAACTGAAGAAACATGAAAATAAAAACGCTACAAACATAGGTGAGCCCTCCAACATAGTGCGGAGAAACTCCTTGAATGTTGTTTGTGGGTGTCGAACAGTGCTTCGAAGACTTCCCGGTTCAGATGTCAATTATGATTTGCTTAATTGACAATCGTCTAAGAAAGACAGTGTAAATCAGGAGTATAATAATTCTTTGACATACGAAGAACATTGAGTTATAACCATCCATATCTCTAAGAACCGCTGATACGGCTGTGGGTAAGGTGTCGCGAATTAATCGTCCAATTCGTCCTCCTCATCCTCCTCGTCCTGGGCGTCCTTATTGGAACCCATGAAGTCGTTTTCTACTATTCCAACAGCCATCTCTAAAGCTGCCTTTGAAATTTTAGGCATTGCTCCTGGTCGTAGAAGAGGATGATGCCTGGGGTCCAGAGGTTCATCCTCGTCCATCTTGTCGTCTTCGTCGTCTTCGTCGTCGTCCTCCCCCTCTGCATCGTCGTCATCATCTCCATCGTCATCGCTGTCGTCGCCCTCCCCGTCTGTTGAGCGTTCCGATCCATCCAAGTCTGATATGCTCGTCTCGAAATCGTCATCATCGTCCTCGGATTCATCCATGAGATTCCGAATAGTGATGGGCCCAGCAGACGCCTTTTTGGTTTTGACAGGTTCGGCAGGGGGCTCCAATTCCCCGTTGACTATTCGCCTTCCAAACAGATGTCGGAATTTCCTAACCCAGTCATTGATTCCCTCCCTCTCTCGTGTATCGATCATCCCGAACTCAGACTCCTCAACCATATCCTCCTCTCCTTCAGCAGCATCTCCTGTGAGTTTTCTCGTCAACACGACGCTGCATGTTCGACCTGCTCCTGCCCCAACAATACGCACGCCCTCCGACTTCCCTAGCAAATCCTCTACAGCCCAGAACTCGCATGGCTTGCTCTCTCCCCAAAGAATACCCTCTTTCGCAAACCACAAATTTCCAGCTTTGGCAGCACGGTAAGCTTCCACTCCAGGTATACCAGATGCAGCTGATGCACTGGTGTTTAATGTGCCAGGCAAGGCACTCTTGAAAACCCCGTCCACAACGGGTTCAATAAGGGACACTCCTGGTCCCAGCTGTCTCGCAAACTCTTTTAGCACGGGAAGCATCTCCGTGCCTTTGGGAATAGAAGTGGTTGTTGGAGTCCCAGACGCATCATATGTCGATGTCGAAGATATTGATGTAGACGTAGCATCCACGCCGAATATAATTTGTTGGTTGTCGACTGTAGCCTTTCCTTTCTCTGCAGAGATATCGGAGGCAATGAGAATGACTGTCCAGTGAGGTTTAGATTTGCCTCTTGTGGGAACGATAAACGCGCGTTTGATAGATGAACGAGGAACTGTGCCCTCGATGGCTTGTGCACCTGTGGTGCCCTTTAGGATAAACGCGTTTTCATGAATGGTAATATCCACTTTCTTGCGGATCGGCGAAGTAGTGGAGAGGGCGTGGAATGTGAATAGAGGTTTCCCAGGTTCAGATGAAGGTATTGAGGCAGATGAGGTAGCGACATTGTTGGGTGTGGGCCCAGCTGTATTATTGCTTGAAGTTGCGATCAAGTCCTCTGTTCGCTGCCGTTTAATTTGGTGCGCCTCGCTGTCGCCATTCTGTTCCACATCGTCCCTCCCACGCTTCTTCTCCGGGGCTGGAGATGGTGGTGCAAACCCCTTGAGCACATTCTGCACTGCAGCCTGTGCAGCAGACCATTGGTCTTGAATGGCCTTCGAAGCTTCAGGATCAGGAGACGCGCCGACCACGATCCGGATGAGGTTTTCCAGCATCACCTCATTTGCAGGTGTGACGCATAGACTGCGTAACTTGGACGCGATTTCTTTTGGAAGATGAGGTACTATCGCCCGAAGGTACTGTTCCGATGACATTCTAGATTTCGCCTGTGGAGGATTAAAACGAGAACAAAAAATTTAGCTTTCGTGAGCACGACAGTTCGACAGCGTCAAGTTCACAAGGATTACATACTCGGTATCACAGGGGTTGAAATCCAGTGGGTTTGGGAGATGATGGTAGGTTTTCTATGCGACGTATGCCTCCTGATCTCTCAAACAAGGAGACCGTTGAAGGTGGAAAGGAAGGGTGTCGGCCTCATTGCAATGATGAACAAAGAAAGCAATCCAAACCCGGAACAATTCCCTCGCTGCCGCCAGCCCATTCATGAATCATCAGCGCTCATTGTTTGGCAGGGACGGCAGCTCTCAGACATTTCAGAGAAAGTATTTAGAATTTTATACTCATTATGATTGTTAAATTTATTGAGGTATGAAGGTCACCAGCTTTTATTTCGTACGTATGCACCCGATAAAGTATGTCGATAACTTAGTTAAAAAAAGACGAGACAACAGCCTTTTACAATTTCTCAAGGTCTCTTCTTTCCCATTGTCTGTCAGATGCACTGTTAAACATTCAACTCCACCTTCTGGCTCTTCGCAATAGCGTCAGCAATTTCGTTGTCTGCAAGGGCAGGCTCGACCCAATTCTTCAAGAAGCTGTCCACCTGCTCAGGGGCACGTCCGATGAAACTGGAAGGCTCGAGCAAGTTGTCAAGATCTGCCTTGATAGGGTCGAAGTAGGGATCGGCGCGAATACGCTCAATGAGGTCATTCTCGAGACCAAGCTGTTTGACTTGGTAGCCTGCTTCATGAGAGAGAACCCTGATTTTTTCATGCGCCTCTTGCCTGTCGCCTCCCTTCTTGACAATAGCCATGATAACATTCTCGGTGGCCATGAATGGAAGCTCTTGAGAGATGCGGCGGGCTATGACCTTGGGGTACACAACAAGACCTTCGGAGATATTCTGGAGGGTCGAAAGCACGATGTCTGCAGTAAGAAAAGCTTCAGGGAGGGTGATGCGGCGGTTAGCGCTGTTTCAATGTGCTCAGTGCTGGAAAACGTTTAGTACATGTTGGAAGACCGACCTATCATCGAGGGTGCGCTCGAACCATTGTACACTGGCAGTCATGAGAGCATTTTGATGGAGGACCATCAAATGTCTTGCAAGACTGCAAACTCGCTCAGAACGCATGGGGTTACGCTTGTAAGCCATGGCTGACGAGCCAATCTGCGTGGACTCGAAGGGCTCTTCGATTTCCTACGGGTTAAAGACCGTCAATATATATCCGACATATCAAACAAAATCTGACCTTGAGGTTGGCCAAAAGACGGATGTCAGTAGCAATTTTGTGGGCAGTCGCGCCAAGAGATGCCAGAGGTGCAAGCACATCGGCGTCAATCTTCCTTGAGTAGGTTTGTGAAGTGACGGGGTAGGCGTATTCGAAGCCTGACAATTTGGTGACGAGAGCATCGAGCTCTTCAACCTACATCCACACTTCATTTAGAGGTGATAAAAACTGGAAAAGGAGAGTTACCCACTTTAGCGTGGTCGCCATCGAACAGAGCAAGGAAGCTGGCTTGGGTTCCAGTGGTACCCTTGACACCACGGAAACCAAGCTCGTCACGAACGCGCTTGATGTTCTTCAAATCCCAGAGGAGTTCCTGGAATGTAGAGTTGTAGGCCCAGAATGTCCCAGAATGCTTTGACAGATATAATACGCACCTGGATCCACAGTGTGGCGCGCTTTCCAACAGTGGTCAGCTGAGCAGGCTGGAAGTGGGTGAATCCCAGGGTAGGGAGGTCACGATACTGAGCCGCAAATGCAGAGAGACGGGAGATTAAGATTCCAAGCGAGCGAATTAGGAATCCCAACCCTTCGCGAAGGAAAATAAGGTCGGCATTGCTGTGAAAACGAACCAATTTAATTTAATTCGTAAGGGAGGGGTAGCCGATGAAAGGAAAGGTCTATGTCAGAATTCCGTCATCAAGGTGTAATTTCAGTCACGACTCACTCAGTAACGTAGCACGATGTCGCTCCAAGACTGTGAGAGAGGAAGGACGCTGGGGGGTGAGGCCAAGGTCGCACTACCGGTCATTCTAAAATGCGTACTGGATGATACCAGCGGCGGCTGGTGCGACTGTGCCAAAGGTGTGAACGTGGGCCATAACGTCGTGTCGGCGCTTCTTCTCTTCGACAGCTGCAATCTCAAATTGCTCAGGTGTCAACTCCTAAACATATTGTCAATTTCACGTCGCTGCGAAACAAAAAATCAGCTGACTAGGTTGGCTTTCATTTGAGCGATTGCCTCGTCAGAAATGGGCAGACCAAGCTGCTTCTCTGCAATGGCAAGGTTCAACCAGAGTTGCCTCCAAGTGTTGAATCGGTTCTAGTGATAAGGTTGAATTAAAACAGACACAGGTTCCGGGTCCAAAATCTTACTGCAGGAGAGAACAAGTGAGCCATCTCCTTGCTCGCATAGCGACTAATCCAAGGTGAAAATTGGTCAGTTCATTGACAATCTTCGAAGAAGGGAGGGTCTCTGACCTCGACAGGGGTGTTTGATAGGTTTCAAAAGCGTCCATGGTTACAACCTACAACGTTGTCTTTCAGTGAGTATGTGCAACATACCCCAGATAGAACACAGTAGCCTTACAGGTATAGGAGGGTCCTAGTAGTTGTAAATGAAAACCTGGAGGAAAAAGGATTTCCGTAAATACGGAGTAGGGTCGTTAATAATAACAGGAATCTTATCTCGAGCAAAATCTATTCACGTGCCATAATCGGAATGCTTTCTTTCTCCGACGGGAAAAGGCCGCGACTGTAACTCGGATCTCCAGCCATCTTCAGCATTCACCTGCGAAGGCCTTTTGCTTCCGACTGTCAACCATGCTCTGTGAGAGGGAAGCAAATCCCCGTAATATGCTGTTAAAGTGACAATTTGGTAAGTGTTGTAATTTTGTTGCGTTATTTTTCTAATTTTTCACAAATAGGAGGCGGGTGGTAAATAATGAAAAGTTATTAAAATATGGAATACACGCGTCTACCCGAAAACATTAGATAGGCTGCTTCGCAAGTACAAACGGAAGAACTGGGCATCACAACAGACGAATACAACAATATTGAGCAGGAAACCTATACAAGGAAAGGAAAAAACCAAACTATAAAAGAACAAAAAGGAATTACTGGGTACAGAAAGTATCAGACCACCTGCTTTTGTGGTCTCTAACTTACCTCTCTGGGTACTTAAAAGGATGATAGGTAAATGTCAGAAGCATAAGTAAGTAAATACGGCTGTCTTCTTCTATTCATCTCACGAAAAATGAAATTTGTCCCTCTTAGGAAAAAGACCCGTGTATGAGTGCATCCCAAGCACTCTTGGATTGTAAAGTTTGCAAAAACTTTGCTTTTTGTTGAGTAGGCTGGCCTTGTGCATCATACCCTCTTACGCAAGGTACATCCGGTGGGCTGGACATCGTCCCTTTCACAGCTTCTTTTGCTGCAACCCCGTTATTAGGCTGTAACGGGCTGATTGGGGGTCTAACTGGACGCGCCGGTGTCGCAGGCAACGGTGCTGATGCTACAGGAGGAGGAAGAGGTGGATCCATCTCTGGCACGAATGATGACGGACTAAATGGTTCAGGATGTGGTGATTGAGGAAGAGCAGGCGATGGGTGCCCCGAGCTGGGTGTGCCGCTTTCCAACGGCGAATGAGGACCTGGAGTCTACGGAGGAGGGAGATTAGTTGGTGATTTCCTTCTTTGTGCGATGATAGGGAAATGGTGCTCACAGCACGTCCCAAACGGGATGGCGGTAGCGGATGGCCATGGTGCCCATGACCATAAGGATGATGCCCGAGTGGGTGAAGATATTCAGACGACATTGGACCCAGAGCCGCCGAATACATAATCGATGGTGGCGTCCCAACGGGTGTACTCGTCCCAGGAGTATGCACAAAGGGTGGGCTGGGCTAGCTGTACCAGAAGTTGGCCGAGAGTTTGGGCTCATAGGTGGACGTTTCTTGTCCGGGAAAGGATAGGACATACACTACTCAGTACTCGACAAATTGCAGAAGTCTCGAATACTACTCACTGCTGTTAGGATACTACCCAAAGCAAGCCGTAGCGCTTCTTTGTGCTGTTGCTGCGCCTTGCTAGTCACATGGAAGCGACCTGTGGGATCGTGGTGGTGATGATGGTCGTGGTGGGCTGGATCCAGTCCAGAATGAGGGGTGTGTTCAGAAGAGCGTCTCTGGACTTGGGTCGGCTGCGAATTATCAAGAAATGCATTAGTATATAATTCTTGGAGAGCAGGTGAGTCGAATGCTATGAAAGAATGCATCCGTGGACGGGAGGAGTGATTAGCGAGACTGGTGTCGCTTCATGGCGTTAAAGCCTGCAGTTTGCACCAGGCCTCGCAAATAAAGCGACTAATTGGGTTGGGTAGAATTTAGTTCATTGATATACTTACCATAAGTAATGAGTCTCCTAAGTTCGTTTATAGATGCCTCGAATCAAGTGATCGTCCAACGAAAGGGGTGTGGGTGTCAAGCTGAACTAGGTGATGGGTGCAACAGGTGTGGGTTGGTGTTGGTCGAGGATAAGGTTGGATAAGGACCTCTGACTGTGACAGTGTAAGGATTCCCCAGTTATAAGGCTCTCCTGCGTAGCTGATGATGCCAGCAAGGATCAAGGGTTTTGATTGTTTACAGATGCGACACAACGTCGTGGTCAGGCGGTGGGCAGGGGCATTTTAGATGACAAATACCCCACATTTTATCCAAATTCAGAAAATGATAAGATTATAATGATTAGATCATCTCAGCTAGGGGTGAAGTCTCGAGGTTTCTTCGGACTTGCGGGGTGTGTACAAAACTTGAATACCTCGTACGTGGCTAATTTTGTTCGTTTGACATGCAAATGTAACCTTCTTCTGAGTGACCTCTTCGCAGCACTACTGGATTTTTCCATTATCATTTTTCTTGAAGCCAATTTTATCGACTCATCCTCGACTTGACCTCGACAGCTAGATTTGATGATAGGAGATAGCGGGGCACTTGCCTATCTGCCCTGCCCGCCGGAGACATCATAGAACCTCCTTGGCTCTACATATGAAATGGGCAACTTCAGGAAACCCACCATACGGTCCGGAACTATGGTCGTTGAATTAGTACGGACTGGTACCCAGTGGCATTTATCAGTGTTTGATGTCGCTTCTTTCGTCCTCCACTACTATCCACCCTTATCGTTTTAGAACCTTTACTTGTTCCGAGGTGTCACTAGTCAAGCTGACGTCCTTCCAGTGAGCCCCTGTGGAAGGATGTGGTGATCCGACTGTCGAATCATCTCGGGTCTATATAGCCATTCTTTGACAACTCAATACTGGCAAGTCAGTGCCCTGTATCTGTACCTCATTCTCAAGGGTAAGCTGTGCTTATTGCTGCTCGTGGCACTAACTCGTGGCTAAGTTTTATTGTTTTTATTAAATGAATAAAAGTCATAGTCTCCTTGTCGGCGCGCTTTGGTTGGTTTCCGAGTCAAGGTTTCTCACTGTTGTTGAACATGCTCGAAAAATGTTGTGTTAGTTTCTCATAAGTTGCATCACCACAGGGACTGTTATCTTCGTTTTCTTTCCTTTCACTCTCAATGCCCGCAAGATTCAACTCGCTGAGGGTAAGTCTCGTGCATCATGCTTTTGTGTCGTTGAAACCAACTAATAGGCCTGTATTAATAGAACTTGAAACGCAGCCTCTTTCAGAAAAAGCGCTTGAGCGAGACCGACAAATGTGGAGCTGGTTCAATCTGTGTGATATGTTACCCCGTCTTTGATCATGTCCCGCATATCCAGTACCTCGAGGGTAATGAACCTGCGTCCCCTGACGAACAAGAAGATATTTTGGCATTCATTCGACGGGCGTCCAGACACAGGGATCAGTTAATATACCAACTGCAGGACATGGTATTTGTCTCAATGACCACGGCGATGCACATGCATGGAGAAACGTTAAACCAGGAGGTCAACAGACTAGACTCCCGAATTCGAGACGCACAAATTATCGTAGCTCCTGTTCGACACCTCACATTTGACGCTCTTCAAGAAATCTTCGTTCGTTGTCTCCCACGACACATATCCGACACGGGCAACACTTACAACACACAGCTAACCGACTTGAACGGCTCCTTCAAAGCTGCCTTAACGCTCTCTCACGTCTGCAAACATTGGAGATCGACTTCGCTGTGTTTGCCAAGGCTTTGGGGTAACTTGCCGACCCATACGGAAGCCACATACCATCACACCCGTCATAAAGACTGTCTGCCCTTATACCAGACGATGGTCGAACGGTCACGGAACTCGGGTCTCAATTTTTTTTTGGACCTGTCTTTGTCCTATGGTTCAGTAGACAGCTTCGAGTCAAACATGAGAGAGGCGGAAGACCACATGGATCCTGTCGTCTCATTTTTGATTGAGCACTCGGCGCGGTGGACCAATGTTGTCCTGTCAAACCTGTCATTCAAACACGTTTTGAAGCTATCCAATATCAAGGGCCACCTGACCAACCTCACATATCTCGAGGTCCGCAATCATGAATACGGGTCGTCAACGCAGCTGGTCTCATTCATGGACTTGCTCGATGGCACTTCGAAGCTTCGAACCTTTGTGGCAAACGGTCATTGTTATTGCACTTATGTTCCAGGACCTATGCCCTCTTTTCGACTGCAACACCTTACAACCATTGAAATGAACTTACATTCGCCACGTGACCTTCGCGACATTGCAACATTTTGTTCAGAAACACTCCAGTCCCTGAATATTGCTTCGTTGAGTACCATAGGGGGGCCAGGGTATCATTCCGACCCCGACAACGTCTACGAATTCCCTCAGCTCACGCGCCTTGATCTATCATGCAGCACGGGCAACACATTCAACTTTCTGAGAATGCCTTCGTTGGAGTGTTTGACATGGACACCAATACCCGTATATAATTACGAACCACCACTCCTCCCACTTTACGAAATGATTTCTAGGTCATCTGACAGTCTTCAAGACGGACATCAGCATCCTCTGAAAGAGCTTCGTGTCACTGCAGACTTGTGTTCGCTCAAACCTGAGGGACCAAATTTGATACACCTATTCAGCCTGGTTCCGAACTTGTCGACGCTGCGTATTCCAATTCCAAGTATGTTGGTCATCCAGGCCCTCACTGAAGATGTCAAGGACCCCGCTCCACAACGTCTTCCATCCCTTGAAGTGTGTATTTTCACCCACCAGTTGTATCCACATTTGCCCGATGATCTTCGTGATACTGGTACCTTCACCCTCGGTCTCGCTAAATCCTTAAACGATTTCGCAGCCTCTCGTTGCGAATGGGCTTCTGTGCCGCCCATGTACGAGGAAAGAAGTAGCCAGGAAGGAAAGCAATCGGTGAAGCGGTTAAAGTCATTCCAAATACTGCTCAATGGGCATGATTGCATAGCGGGTTCATACCTGTACCGAAGTTTGCTCCGACCTTTGGTACCAAAGATGTGCAAAACCCCTTCTTCCTTCCGATATTTGCTTAAAACCTTAGCGCATGATGTACCAGGAGCGTTTGGGAACATCTGGGATCCATGGAGTCCTACAGACCCTCCGGTATGGCACGGTTGTTGGAATCAGTGGCGCAGCAGAGTAGTGAGGACACTCACCCAGATTGCAGCGCTTGACTTGGATATATGGACTATCATCGTGAGTCTCCGTAATCTTTTAACTGACCACGTGCTTGTCGGCATACTGACTGGTCTTGAAGGAAAGTGGATGGCACATTAGCCTCCAATCACTTCGTTTGCTCATGCTTAATGACGCAGAGTTCTATCGTCATCACAGCTTTTTGTACGAGATTATCAGAGACCAGCATGATGAATGCAGACGTAAGTTTGATGAGCAGCCATGGTCGCAACGGTGGTTATTATCTCCTAACAGTCGTGTCTTGCTTTACATTCCCAAAGACGACCGTGAGTCTAAATATTTTTTACACCAAACGAGAATGTCCCTCTGACAATTTTTAATGCAGCAATTATGAATACATCGTGTACATCGGACATAGTGTACGATAGAGGGGCAGAGTGTCCAGCGCTCCAGGAGGCGTTCTTACCCTTTCTTCGGCATTTCGACGCTTCACCGACATTGCGGTATACTTTATTAGGTTACTGACAACAAAAAAAGAACCTTTGTGCCACTTACTTCAATGTGTACTACCTCGTATCTAGGAACTTGAGTGTTCAAAATTTCGAATGGTAAAGATCCATTGAAGAAAGATAGGGGCTTGATGGGTAATGTTTGTCCCAGTGGGTGTTGCGAGACAATATTAGGGTTACCAAGTGTTCCAAGGCTCCAAGCACATTTCATTACCTTTATTGAACGCCACGACAATGCCACGCACGCCAAAACTGATTTCTTGGTTCCTTCCAGCGCCTATCTACGAGGGTGAATATATATGTTGCAAGGATGTTCTTTTTGTTTAACGCTCTGATATCGCGTGCCGGAAAGTCCATTTCGGCAGACCACATTGCGTTTTGGATTTGCAACGCAGCATCATGATCACCTTCCGAGACATGGGCCGACCGGCAAATAAGGCCTCAGACCGCCTCAAGAGTCATCATATTCATAGGAAGTCATAACGACAGGGAACCGTGCCTCATAGTGACGTTGCTGGAGCCTCGAAAATTTGGAAGAGTGGGTCTCTCGCTGGTACTTATGTCAGGGAGCACTTCTGACAATTCAATTGTCATGATTTATCGAAAATTGTATACAATCTAGGCCCTGATTCTTGACTACACCTATCAATCGATTTGGGGTATTTCTTATGTTACGATGTTTTTGACTGTGAGATGGTGATGTGGTGCATCTGTCTTGGCGCAGGTCCAAGGGGGTAAATCAACAACTAACCTTACCAAAGAGGCTTGGTTCGTTTGCCACAATTAACCACAAGCTGCTCAGTCGCCGAACTGCCTGCTCGATATTTTCGTTCAGCTCGAGGTCTTTTAACAGGACTTGTCCTTCAATCGACGGGAAACCTTTGCATTAAGTCTTGGCAAAAACAGGGTGCACAAAAACGCCAGCAAAAATAACGCGCGGCGATCACTTCACCATTCAGATTTACGTCAATATTTTATTCGTAAGATATTTAGCCCGGCTTCTGTGAAATTGCGACGTGGTTATTGCGTGGTTACTTTCGTTGCAGCTTTCAATTTACTCTTGTTCTTTATTTTGTCGAGAAACTTCCACGAGCCGACCAAGAGTGTAATACGGACTCCAACGTATTCCCCTGTTCACTCTTGATAGTTTCTATTTGGTTCACTCTTTCTGTCTTCGTTCACTTGTGTCTCTCATTTGCAATTTGTTACTGGATAACTATACTCGCCCTGTCCCCGACCCCGTTCGTCGAACCAACTAAAATAAGTTTTCTGATATCTCTCCTTTTATGTCGACATGTCCTTCAGTCGACCACCATCCTCCCAAGACTCCCATTCAGTGCATGAAGATGACGTCGAGTCCTCGGCGCACATGATTCCTCCCAATTCTGCTTGTGGTAGCATTCAGGTAAGTGTCTGTCTACTGCACCCATTACACTGATGTTGAAAAGCATTCCTTTTGTCCCCTTTTCATAGAGATCAATAACGGAGAAAGTAAGTCATGATTCTCTGTCCTAGCACCTCCTTGTTTAATGACCTGGCATAAGTTCTCTCTCGCTGCATCACCTCACCAATGGGGTATGGCGCTTGATACGACGGCTGTCGATCCAGATGATCACCTCCATAATCCTGACCCTCACAATCGAAAGAATGATAATGGCACTGTTTTCACCTTGCGTGGATTGGCAAATTTGGGTTGTCTGTTCATCCTCGTTGCGGGTATGATAACACTGTTGTACGTCGTCTGATTTTATAGTTGCCCCTGTGTACAATGTTCATTCACCCTGCTTTTCCCAATATAGTGCTGGTAAGTCTTTATCTGGCGTTCAGGGTTCCGACCTGCGCGGCACTTGTAGGGCCCCTGATTTGAGACCTTTGATTCAGTGTATCCCATCATGATGACCTTCAGCGAGAAAAAGCAGTCTACAAAAGGTGGATTTAACCTTGGAGGCATCAATGCCACCGGCCAAATTCCTGATTTTATGGGGAACTTTGGACTTATTGACCGCGATACGCCAAAGTCCGCTTACACAAAGAAGTCTTGGGAAACTGGCGAAGAGATGGTTCTGGTGTTTTCTGACGAGTTTAACACCGATGGTCGGTCCTTCTACCCTGGAGATGATCCGTTCTGGGAAGCTGTAGACTTTCACTACTGGGGTACTGTACGCATTCGAGTTCACGTCTAGAGACTCTCAGAAACACAACAGCTGACTGATTATTCTATAGAATGATTTGGAGTGGTATGACCCCACACAACGTTCGTGTTCTGCTTTCAGGTCCAGGCCGATGCTGATCTGTGAATAAAACAGCGACCACCGGGAATGGATCATTGTTGTTGAAAATCGAAAAGGTTGATCCAAAGGATAATCACGACTTGGAGTATCGTTCGGGAATGGTATGTGAACATTTGAAAATCAGTGTAATGTATCTTAATCATCTCCTTGAACGGGACATAGGTTCAAACTTGGTATGGACTGTACCTTAATAGAGGTGGAAATCGCTTATTTTGTTTTAGGAATAAGTTCTGCTTTACTGGAGGACTTTTGGAAGGTAAATGTTACTCGATTTCTAGAGGTGGTTTACAACTAAATGATTCGCTGTTAGCATCCGTAATGCTCCCAGGATCTCCTACTGTTAGGTATGTCTGTCAATCAATAATTGCGCAATGCCAACTGTATTGACCAATTCCAGTGGATTATGGCCTGCTGTGTACGTCTTTTAACATTGGAATGGTTCTATGTGTTTGTCTAACCTCTCCGATGTAGTTGGGCAATGGGAAATCTAGGTATGTGGTTCTTCGATCGGTTGGCCGGTGGTTCATGACTTGAATATTCTGCAAAGGTCGAGCCGGATACGGGGGTACGCTTGACGGCATGGTGAGCCTTGTCCCAGGCATTGTCGCGAGATTTATTTGACATGCCATACAGTGGCCTTTTAGCTACGACAGCTGTGATGTAGGCACACTACCCAATCAAACGTATCCTGGCACACGAACACCGACCGCAGCAGTTTCCGGAGGTGACCCATCGCGTGAAGGCGTTTTGGTATGCCCTTTTTTACCCTAACTCCCGTGGCACCCTCTCATCACTGTATTAGTCGTTTCTCCCTGGTCAGAAGCTTTGTAGGCACAATTCCTCTATTTCCGCTTCGTTCAACCTGCTCAGTTATCCATATAGCTGCATGTACATGCCCTGGTGAATCGCACCCAGGGCCTATGAGATCAGATGGTAGTTATGTTGGACGATCTGCTCCTGAAATCGATGTTCTCGAAGCTATTGTCGACGGCGATGGCGGGAAAGTGTCTTTGTCCGCCCAGTGGGCACCGTACAATGTAGGTTACTTGAAAATGATTACATTCAATTCTAAACGGCGTACAGGCTGGTTACAATTGGTTTAATACCACGGATACCCTTAAAATTCATGACACGGACCATAAAACCATATTAAATACTTACAAAGGAGGTCCGGTTCAATCATTCTCTCTTCATTTGAATCCTTGCTGACGACGACCTGCCAGGCGTATACCAGCAAACTACTAGCGGTCTTGCTTTGACCAATCAACAGTGCTACGAGCTTAGCGGAAGATGTTTCGCAGAATATGGCTTCGAATATAAACCTGGGTAAGAGCAGCACAATGTTCCAGACTCCCAACATCCCTGACATCCTGTAGGTTTGATGACTCGTACATCACCTGGATCAATGACGGCCAACGATCCTGGTCAATGTATGGCCGCGGTATGGCAGCAGACCCCTTATCCGAAATTGGACCCCGTCCAGTTCCTCAAGAGCCGATGTACATCATCTCAAATCTGGGATTCTCAGAGAACTTTGGAAGTTTGGATCACGAAAAACTCGTATTCCCTGCAACAATGGCAATCGACTATATTCGCGTCTACCAGCCCAAGAATGCAGTCAACATTGGCTGCGATCCTATCAACTTCCCTACAGCGAAGTACATCGAAACGTGAGTAGCATGTTTTTTAAATTTCTTTTGCAGTCTTCTTGCCTAGCGCGTCGAATTACCCATGGTTCTGTTGCTTATATGTTCTAATTATTTCTTTAGGTACAAACACGTTTACAACAACCCCAATCTGACTACATGGGAACAGACCGGTCAGGAATGGCCTAAGAATAAACTGATGCTTGGTGGGGTCTGCTAATATTGCCCAGCCTGGGAGCTGACGGACAAAGATTGTCCGTGGCGCTTATATTTTAACAATTGGTCCGGCACCACGTTGCATTGAATCTGCACATTCTAGTCATAGCATAGTCAACACATATTTTACATTAAGGATTTATCCACACACCTGTAGTACACACTCTTTCATTCAACTTTCATCTGACCTTTCGTCGTCTATCTCACATCGGCTATATTCTACCTGTTAATATTGCTTGCATGAGCAATTCCGCATGCCTATCCAGCTCAAAATATCCCAAACATATGTTCACATCGTTCCCCTCCGGCGATAATCCTTTGTTCGTTCTGTATGAATCCGTTACCCTGTCGACTAATTATAACTTCCCTTGTTTTGTTTTTGAATGCCGGTTTGGCCGTCCTGGCAGCGAAGGATTTGTTTCGAGAGATTGGGCACACTCTCCTAGTGCCTCTCACTGCACATATTATACAGTATACCAACAATATGTGTCTATGCGTATAGTGTCTGTATTATGGTTAGCCATATCTTTCGACTGGGTTTGTAATTAAGGGTTGGGATGGTTCATCACTGAGGCAATGTCCTAGTCTTCTGTGTGCCCACTGTTACGCTGTACACGGATCTGATCAGACATCTCGAGATCAACGAAACCTTCTTTCAACTGCCAATCAAACTTCCGTCCGACGAGGATGTGTTACATCCTACAACAGATGTCTATCAGCGGCAGTTGACGGTCATAAGGAGTTGCAACTTCAAGGGCACGGATAGCAGAATTCGAAGGCGTAATAAGCACGCTTAACTTGCGGGTACAAAATGCGCGTTGAAAGGAGCAGGATGAGGGATAGGTGGTGCATTATCTTCATGTAACGTGGCTCGAGGTATCGACCTTGCTACTGACTAAACGAAATTTATATTCACGCGCCAGATCTGTTCTATAAATAAGTGTTTGATCGGTCAATCTCCTCCGTGTTCACACATCCTGTTGCGCAATGTCCGCACAGAGGCCTAGTTTCCATTCAAGCTGACATCTACGTGAGCAGCAATCAAAGTAGAACAAACAGATCTCGGACATGGAACGCGTTATAAAGGCGAGACCCACCAATTGCTAGAGATTCTCAACTACCACCTGCCACCCATCAAGAACATGAAAGCTGGTCAACTTGCCGTTCTCCTCGCCTTTGCAGTCGCCAATGTAGCTGCTCAGGGCACGTCTTCTAGCTCGACTCGCGTTCGCCCATCGGGAGTACCTGCGTAAGAACTCGTTGCTGATATATGACAATCCGAATGCCGTCTGACTTTCTGCGCAGCACCTCAAGCTCATCTGTCTCGGGAAGCTCATCCGCTAGCAGCGCCGCTTCGAGCTCCCACAGCACCTCTTCGGGCGCATCTAGCTCTACATCACCTGTGAGCAGCATTAGCCCGCCAAGCTCTACACCTTCCGTCCCTTCCGTCTCCGTTAGCACGCCCGTGAGCGTGTCGTCCACTGCTTCGAGCACCCCAACCATACCATCAACGCCCTCCAGTGCAACATCTCCTGTACCCACCCCTACTTCGTCAGGCGCCGCCATGCCAACAGCTATGGCCAACATTGCTGGTGTCGGAATGGCTGGTGCTATTGCTGGGATCCTGTTCCTCTAATGCCCTTTTACCACAGATGAATGGGGGCTGCACCTGAATGCTCCCGAGGGAATGTTCGGCGAAATGGACCTTACGCTGTCAGTTCGATACATAGGGACAGATTTTGGGGTGATTGTCGGACAGTATGCAGTATTTAGAATGGCCATAGATACCCACGAACGTTACATACTTTACTCAGGAGTCATTCTTCAATTCATTTGTTCTTTGTTGAAGGGTTTGTTTCTCATGGGTGTGCTCTCCTTGGGCTGTTTAGAACCCTCTAGCGGACCGGCATGTGGCGCTCCCAACTGCAAGCCAGACGTGATTTTATTAAATGCCTAAGCAACGAATCAATAGTACAGGATAAATGATAGAGAGCAAATTAACAGAGACGTAGCGTATGGAACATTGAGCATTAGCCTGTTTGGTCACACAACATTAGCAGATTGAGCAAACCAACATGTGCGGTGTTAGGGCACGGGAACATTTCATCGAGTTTGCTAAAGCAGATATCAAAAGGCATCGTCCATCTCTTCGTCGTCATCATCGTGGTCGTCGGTATCGTCATCATCATCACTCCCTGCACGATTGGGCACAGGGGGATTCGTGTTCTTTGGCCCAATGCCAAATAGCTGAGAACAAAGTTTGAGATCTGCGTTACCGCCAGAAAAGGGAACTAGATAACTTACGAATTTGATATCCTTGACGCTCAATTTGTGCAATTTCTGGCCGTTTCCTTCGCCCAGCGCAGCCTCAGCAAGACCTAAAGTCCATTAGTCTATACATACCCGCGTCATCTAAAATCAAAGCTCATACCAATTTTTACATCTTGCAGACGCAGCATTCTAAATAGCAATGATATCAGTTTCAGTCAAAAGAGATGAAACAACAATTTTTGTTTACGCACCGCTCTTCGATGGTGTCCTGAACGACTAAGCGTTTCACGAATACAGGTTTTGTTTGACCGATACGATGACATCTACAACAACGTTATTTCGAACTTTTGGGCGCTGTTATGGTGACTCCTACCGATCATAGGCTTGTGACTCGGTGGCGTAATTCCACGATAAATCCATGCTGCAAAATATTAATCAATCAATCAAATCAAGCTGTCGACAGTTTTGACCATACTTCACAACGCGGTTCGCAGAAACAAGATTGAGACTATTTGGATGATGGTCAGCGATCTGGTCACGCATCCACATGAAGGACAAAGGCCGCATACCCAACGCTTCCGGCTTTAGTGCTAATGGGGTCATGAGCGTCTGTCGTAAAAGGATTGAGGAGTATAGGATGATAAGTACCTGATGAGCAAGATTTTCGGTCCATCAGGCTTCCTGAAGGAGGCGAGTACTTCTTCTCGTTCAGCACGATCCATAGATCCATCAAATCGTAGGTTGTGGATACCATGGCGCGAGAAGAGAATTTCAATCAGGTCCAAAACGGATGTCCCTATGCAACCATGAAATTAACAGGCTGCTTAACTATGAAGACATGACGACAAAAGCTTACATTGGGAATAGCAAATGGTTTTATCACCAGTCGAATTCCATTCCTTAATGTAATTTACGAGAGCCTGCATCTTAGTGCTGGGTTCGAGATCGGCATCACCACGACTCCAATTGGCAATAACGGCTTCAGAAGGACCTTGGGCATTCATCTCTGAAGACTGACCCTTCTTTCCCTTTGCCAGAGTGAAAAGGTTTGACTTTGAAACAGTGCCACTGCGTCGTCGTTTTGATGTGGGGATGTCTTCGTCCTCATCATCTGACGCCTTACGTTTGCTAGTGTTGCCAACGTCCATCGAATCCTACATATTAAAAGCAAGTTAAGAAAAAATAGAATAAGTGTGAAAAGCGCTCACTGATTCATCTTCATCGTCGCTTGTAATGACCTTGGATTTCTTTGGTTTCTCCTTTTTGACACCAAACATGTCACCAGGTTCAGGGAGGTCTTCATCATCCGAATCCAAGACCTCTGGAATAGAGTCCGTGATAGACAGTGCGGGAGATGGGGAGCGTTCAACAGCAATAGGCTTGCTGAACCTTGACTTGGATTTGCCAAGAACGAACGACTTGGCCTTCTCACGTTGCTTGACAGCAGCTGCGAGTTCTTTAGCGCTCGGCTCAAAAGCAAATGTTTTGAAAACATTTTTGGGTGACTTTAGGTCTAACATTTTCTGACAAGTAGGGCCTATTGAAGGATCAGCAAGACATATTATGAGGGCGTCAAGCAAGCATACATGGTCGCTGCCCTCGAGCATCAGCGAGCTCATATGCCTTTTCAGCAGCCAAGTTTTCCGCCTCAGTACCTTCTCCGCTGATGGGTCATAATTAATCCATGTCTCTCAGAAGCAAAGCAGGAAACTCACAAAATACCATCATGCTTGATAGGAGAGTTACTGAGGTCCATAGTACAATCTTGACAAATTTGATGTCCGCATGTAAGAAGTCGACCGTTATCGTTTAAAAGCACTGATTAAAGCATTAGCAATTGCGAGAAAGAGAGGCCGGGGTGGACGCACTGTCGTTACAGTTAGGGCAATCTTCCCTCCTTGTCTTGTTCAATGCGCGATCTAGGAACCTGAACCAGTGTTAGCAAGGGTCTTGTATTTACCTGACAGTGCGTACATTCGTTTCATCTGATGCCTCATCAGTACAGACCTTATTGAAATAAGTACGATTCGAGGCTCACCTCATTGACCCAGGACTGTCCCATACATGTTTTGGCACGGGTAAGTTCAGTTGCCGCCGCTTGCACAGAGGTCTCTCCATCTTCCTCTTCGTCATCATCCTCTTGCGACTGAGCGGTGGGTTAGAAAGCTATCACGGAAGATAGGACATAAACGCACAAGAATAAGATATGGATGGCAGCAAAGTTGCCTCAGACGCAAAATCATGACCTATAAAGGGGCGATGACGTCGCGGGACTGGTCTAATCAATGAGGGGAGCACCATACCAAAATGAAGGTGTGACTAAAAATAAATTGACTGATTAGCAAGGGTTATCGAGACAGGATTTGAACTCACTTCTTGAGAAGAGTACCGTCCTTGATAAAGCGATTGATCTTCATTTGGGAGATGCCTTCGATATGGCTATAGATCTAGCAGGAGGTCAGTATCGATTTCCAGCCAGAGACAAGATAATTACCTCGCGTTCGTCTGGAGTGAACTGGAGTTGCACGATGTCGATCTCTTTGGGCGGCAGCTTGAGCAAAGGCTCCCCATTGAGCTTAGAGTTTTTCGTCCGCCTGAGTAACAAGGGTTTCAAAATTGCCTGTGCCCTAGAGCCTGTTAAATTGAAGGGTCAACTATGAAAATGTGAGGAGATACTTGGGATATACCTGCTAACGGTGCATCTTCATTTTGTGTTTTTGCCTGGATGATGAAGTCAGCATCAAAGAGCTTTGACAAGATATATTCTAACTGACAATATGCGCATCAAAAGACGGCCAGTCATTCCAGGGTCTGAAATGCCCGAACCGAAGGAGGCCATAAATATCGGCTCTTCACGTAAAATCAGCAACAAAGTGTAGAGAGTATAAAGGAGGCACTCTACAGAGAGTTCGTAACAGGCGTTCCTGTCAGGGCCCAGCGATATTTGGCTCTAACAATTGCTAGACATATACTTGCACGAGTTGAGCGATTGCGAATAAATTGAGCCTCATCGGCAATAACGCGATGGAAGCGAGACCGTGCTAAGACTCCTCTGTCATTGGATTAAAATTCATGTCTGAAGTGAAAAACTTCAAATGTGCATACCCGTTCTTTTTGAGCCATTCTTCTTGTTTACCGTCTTCGACACTTTTTGGCACAGAGAAATCCATGCAGAGTGTCTGATAGGATGTAATGATGACGTCCATGGACCTCACTTGCTTTGTCGACTGCGCCAGCGTACAATCAGGTATGGTTGGTCCTGAAAACAAATGGGGACCTACCTTCAGTTTGTCTTTGGAGTGATGAATTCGGACACTGAACAAGTTATTCGTCTTTGTTTCGATTTCGTCTTTCCACTATGTGTTCATGTCAGCCCAACGAAGAGCGTATAAAGCACAAGGTGGACATACCTGCTGCAAGAGGGCTGCTGGTACGACGACAAGTGTTGTTCGGACGTCGTCATCGCCCTTTGGCTGGTTCATCGCCATTGTTGCTATCATCTGCACAGTTTTACCGAGACCCATGTCGTCTCTAGAGCTTGTTTAACCGTATGATTTTCTCTGTGGTAACAAAGAGTACTCACGCCAGAATCCCTCCTCTGTCGGCGCTATGCTCTTTCTCCAACATCCTAGCAAAGTTTGCTCAAAAGATGTTTGGTATAAAAACCAAATTGACTAACCAAGCAACACCAATGACTTGATGCCTTAAAAGTCGGACATCCAATCCAGGTAGCAAGTCCTCCTCACTGTAGAAGAGTAAGAAAAATGGCATGTATCAACCTTCCTTTCATAATTGAAGCGTCAAATTTACATACATTTGCAGCCCAAGCTTTTCCATGGCATCTTTAACAGACCATCCATTACTTTCCTTTTCAATAGACGTCGTAATGAATTTAGCCATTCTGTGGTGGTTGAATATGAGACCAGCAACACCAAGTGCATGAAAGGAAAGTGCTCACTGAAGTTGTTGGTCCGGCCCTCCTATATCAATACGTAGGACAGGTGCTTCTTTATTGTAGTTCAAGTGAAAACCACCCGTAGACAGACGACTTTGAGGTCCAGCATTGAGTAGATTGTTCAAAACTGAAGATGGCTCTCTGTCAAGGCTCTCATCCATGTCAACTGGTAGTATTCGGATCAAGTTAGTTCACGCAAAAAACTTCCTACAAGTGACAGACCTGACTCGTCTGCAGCCTCAATTAGACTGCTAGCAATCTCCAAACTGTGTTCTGGGAGAGTGGTTTGTTTTTGAGAAGATCCTGAGGCATGAAAGGACGCGCTGTGGAACGAGCTTGATCCGTTAGGACGTTGGGAAGAAGGGAAAGAAGTTTCAAATGTTTTATCTAAGGCATCCAAGATGCTCGAAGATGCTTTCGAGGCATTCTTCGTCATGGTTGTATCAAAGCAAGTCGCGAAAACGCGTCAGTTAGGTGACAATTAGGAGGCAAGCACTGTTCTTGACTAATTTCTCCCACGAGCGTGATATATTTTTTCCCACCAACGACGCGCCGCGACTTGGAGGTTTGTCCATGCACCTACAAACCCAACTTCAACAATTGCATCCATGTCCTACAGAACCAAACTCAGCTAACAACATTTCGAGGTCCATGTTCTAGCTAGGGGTCACTCCTGAGATTTGTGCATAATTAACAAGGAATAGCCTGGAACAAGAACTTCCCTCTTCGCCTATGTAACTAAATCGACCACTGCTAGAATCATGATATATCTATCCCCTTTGATGCTCCACACGACCGACGAGCGGCGTTTTCAAATTAATCTTTAGGACGCTGAGTATTATGTATCCGTGGTCGGCACTTCATTAACATCTGGCGAGATCGAACCTCGCGGTGTTCTTTGTCTATCTGGGGGTCGGAACAGAACCGCAACAATCGGCTGTCTCAACTTGATGTTATTGGGGATGGGATAGCAACCAAAATTTAAGCGGCTCAGAGGACAAGTTCGATAAATTCCTACTAACCAAGGATCCTGACATCCCTTGATACAGAATGTAGATGACTTATCAGTCGGTTTCTGCATGTGGGCAACGAACCCCCGAAGGCCTCGAATTCGCAAAATGCCAATTCGCGAAAGAGTGATGACAGCGGCGCTATATAAGAAACCCTTCACAAACATTTTTCTTCACTCGACCCTCTTTTGAACATGCCCTTCGTCACTGCTGCCGATGTACAAGACAAAACTTACGACTATGTTATCGTTGGTGGCGGGGTAGGTCTCCGCAACATGTTTGCTTGATACAATTTTCATGTCGCCCTTAGACCTCAGGTTTAGCTCTCGCAACTAGACTATCGGAAGACTCCATCGTATCTGTTCTCGTCCTAGAAGCTGGCCCGCAGAACCTTAAGGATGCTAAAATCGATATGCCGGGCCAGTTTGCTCAAGTTCTTGGTAACCCTCAGGCAAGCCTAATACTCGACTGGAGACGCATACGAATCTGACAGAGCTCGCAGTATGACTGGGGTTTTATGACCACCAAACAAAAGCATTCCAATGACAAGCAATATGCCTGGGGTCGTGGTTTTGGTTTGGGTACGTTTTGAACATCATGTAATGCGCATATACCTACTCATACTACTCTTTTAGGTGGTAGCTCAGCCATTAACTTCTACTGTTGGATTAAGCCCCCTGCCGCTGACATCGACGCCTTCGAAAAACTCGGGAACCCAGGCTGGAACTGGACAGAATATCAGAAGTATTCCAGGAAGGTTGAGAAGTATGTCAAAGCACCCTTATTGTCACGTAGAAACCAACTGATCACCCACCTATCACACTTAGCTTCCATCCTCCTAGCAAAGAACAAACCGACTTGTATCCCCATACCTACGATGAAAAGCTACGAGGAACCTCGGGTCCAATTCATGTTACGATCCCGGCTAATGTCCACACCATCGACACGATTGTGCAAAAAACCCTCGTGAACAAGGGTTTGAAAGCTATCGAAGACCCTTACGGCGGGGATGTATGTAACGTTAATTTGCCACCCCCTGAGTCGAGTCTGAACCTTTGCACAGATCACGGGAACTTGGATCGCATCTGCTAATCTGGATCCCGAATCGTGGAGTCGATCGTATTCTGCCACTGGTTATCTCCTTCCCAATCTAAAGCGTCACAATTTGACAGTATGTCCAGTACATTTTGGTCAGGGTTTTGGGATATTAACTTCTTCTGTAGGTCGTGACCGATGCTTATGTTTCGCGTGTACTCTTCGAGGATGCCATCGGTCAGGACCTGGAAGCCAGTGGTGTAGAGTTCACCCATGGCGACAAGTCTTACGTCGTCAAAGCAAGGAAGGAGGTCATCGTCAGCGCAGGGTAGCTCTTCATTTCTTGGTAAATTGCATAACATTCTGAGGTTTTTCTTTAGTGCCATCAACTCACCTAAAGTGCTGGAATTGTCTGGAATTGGACAGCCCGAAGTGTTATCCCGAATCGGTGTTGATGTCAAGCTCAACCTCCCTGGAGTAGGAGAGAATGTTCAGGAGCACACTTTCGTTGGTGTTGGCTATGAACTTGACCCCAATACCCACCATGAGTCTTACGATCGCATGTTCGATCCAGTCTACGCTGAGGAGGCGAAAAAGCTTTAGTGAGTTCTTATCTAATTCACTATGTTCAACAACACTAATTGAGAAAAATCTATCCAGCATTCAAAGGAAGGGCATGCACAGAGTGGGCATCACATCTTTCGCATACTTTCCCCTCTCCGCTGCCGACGCTGCTGCGGCATCCAACATGGTTCAGCAATTAGACGAAGAGATTAAATCTCAGAAAGCATCCTCGTCCCTCAAACCTGGACTCGCTGAGCAGCTTGAAATCCAGCTCGAGATTCTCAAGGACGATACGCTTCCTGATATCGAAATCGTTGCTTTCCCAGGTCTTTTCACCGGAATCAGTTCGTCTTCTTTCACCATTTTTGCTTTTCCGTTTATTTATCTTGCTTTTAGCTGCCCCAGAACCTGGAAGGAGCTACGTTACCATGCTCTGTGTTCTTAACCACCCCATATCTCGTGGAACTATTGTATGTTTCAGTGTTTTTGAATGTACGCTCGTCACTTACATCGCTCTCAGCATGCCAAAAGCAAAGATCCCAAGGAGCACCCTGAAATTGACGCACATTACTTCGAGCACGATGCTGGTATATCCCATTTTATCATTGTTTCGAATACACGTTAATTGTTGTATTTTACAGATTTGGAAAACTTAGTTCAACAAATTAAATTTGTGCGTAGCCTGAGCGATGTCGAGCCTTGGAAATCGGGAATTGTGCGTGAAGTGGACCCTGGACCAAAGTGCGAGACGGATGAAGACATTAGGAGTGCGTCGATCTTTTCTTGTCCTCTAGTCGTCGATCTCCTATTCATTTTTCTAACTTCTTTCCATTTCGCTTGTTTCTACTTTGAAAGATTACATCAAGAACCACCTCTCAACCACGTGGCGTAAGCATATACATTTCCACTCACTTGTTCATTTGGGCAAAGTCTGACTGCGCCGCGTATAGACACTGTTGGCAGCTGCTCGATGCTGCCTCGTAATAAAGGTGGTGTGGTAGATCCCCGCTTGAAGGTATGGGAAAAAAATTACTAGGTGCTTTTTACCTTGAATTAACTTTTTACTCGACAGGTGTATGGCACGAAAAATTTGCGAGTTGTCGATCTGTCAATCATTCCCCTTCATATCGCCGCACATACCCAAGGTACGGTTTTGGGGTTCAAAGTTGTTCTTTTGTGTGCTGACTTGTGGAATTTTCAGTCACTGCATATACCATTGCTGAGAAGGCTGCTGATCTCATTAAAGCGGATTTCCGTGTTTGAGACCTCTCTCTCTGGTGCACACTAGAACCTAAATTTGTATTATAGTTTTCTTTCATCACAATTGGCGAAATGATGAGGGTCTGTTTTTAACTCAGAATTGTCCAAGAATTGTCGATGTCAGCCATTGACAGATGGCCCCACAATATTGAGTGGGGCTGAGTCCACAATGATTTTTTGAGAGCTTGACAACCATGTATTTGCAAAAGTGGTGTTCATATATATCACCCCACTGAATAACAAACGACTTTGTAGAGGTATCAAGATAATACTTAGAACATTATTAAGTGGGTAAATCAAGTTCATGAAAGTATACGTTCTACCAAAGTCAAGCCAATAATAAAGAATGAAGGGTCCGAAATAATTGTGTCCGAAATGATTATGTGGGTGCATGGGTATTGCATGATCAATGGGGCATATGTGACGCCCATGCGCGGTAGTTTTATAGCGCAAGTCTGTCGCTCTGTGGTGTTGTTGCGAGAGGTTTAGAGGGCAATGGCAGCCATGGCTCCTGCAACCATGGCCATGACGACGCCTGGAGCGGCGGTTTGCCTGGCACCGTTGGGAGTGCTGGAGCCGGCACCGCTTGGGGCGGGTGAGGTTACGGAGGCGCTTCCAGGTGCCGAGGATGATGGGACCACTGGGATGGTCACAGAACCGCTGCCGCCTGGTACTGAAATGGCAGTTGTAGACAGCGAGGTTGGGAGAGTCGAGTCTGTGGCAGAGCCGGATCTATAAAGAGAATGTTAGTTATGAGGATGTGGTGAATGCTTTGAAAGGACTTACGCTGGCACTGAGTCAGTTGCGGTTCCTGGAACGGATACGGAGGGGACTGGGGCTGAACCACTGGGGAGGGGGACGCTTGGGACGGCGGAGCTATCAGAGGCTTGTGCGACAGCCTGGGCGACGAGGCCAAGAGAGAAGAGGGTGGCGACGAAGAACTTCATGATGAATAAAAAATCTAGTGGTGGGTGGGTATGCTCTAGAAAGGAAGGGCAAATTGGATGTCTGGAAAAAGTCTGCACCTCTTTCTTTTATATCGCGAGTGGATTGAATGGACCGAAGTTAGTTCACAGGGACGGGAAGGTACAAAACATTTTTAGAATTGATTTGAGGGTACAAATGAGAATAATGGCGCCAACTCTGTGCGATCAATTACCGCACCGCATGTATTATTCTAGACAGACACCACCGTGGGCGGTGTTTTCTGCCGATACGTCAGAGAGAAGAAAGAAGCCACCCTCCTTTTGCCCACTTTCGTTTGTACCGTGCCACGGCAAAGGACCCCGTTTCAAAAATATGAGCCTAGCGACATTTGTTAGTTCATCGAGTGTTGGAGCTGCTCCACCTAAATATGTGATATCTATCGTTTTGTGGAACCTCGATTGTTACGGTGTTCGCAACACTGCCATGCACCGTTTTTGCACCCCGTTGCACTATGACATTACCAATGACACCACAAAATTATATGTACCGCAGTTGAGTTGCCTGCGGTCAACGCTCTTCATACTTCGTTAGTGCCATGGGTGCCGGCCTTGTTGGATGTATTGACTATTAATAGTAGCCCACAGTTTTAAGCCAAGCAATTTTGAATTGAATAGTTGGAATGCATGTCAATGAAACGTCGGAGTTGGATAGCCATTTGTTGGCCGTCCCGTCAGTATGAAGATGAAGACCCTAGATTTTGTACGCCCAGCCCAGTCCCAGTGTAGCGTGCTTTTGACCAAGTATGCGGTGATATGCAGATCATGCGAAGAAGTGAAGATGGAAAGTTGACTGTGGAGTCGGGTGAGCAAGTTGGATGACGATTCTTGAGAAATTGATGGCCCATCAGAAATGTGTGAACTTTGAATATAGGGGTCTGAGCATCAAAGACTTGACAGGAGAGTCAAACGTCAATCGAATGGACAATAGCTAGTGAGCTCGAGCAGTTTTTTGTTCAAGCTTCGTCAATTCTAGGAGGAAGAATACCAGGAGTCAGATCGTTCCATTCAAAGAGTCACTAAATTTCGAGGTAGTTTTATACACGAGAAATAGCCCACACCCATGTCCGCAGCATGGGTACAAGTGAGCGGTCAGTGACGAAATATTTTTGGATGAGAACCTTGTGCATGATTCTGGTCGGCTTGTGCGAAAGTACGGAATCTCAAAGAACGTGCACATATTTTTGAATACTACGCAAAGTTGTGGGGTACTATCTCCGTATCATTACCAGGTTATGACATCTTAATTTTTGGACCCCGCGATACAGCGTGGCACACTGTCCGGCAGTTTTCCCAGTCGCACACACATACATATATATCTGCTTCACCTGGACTTTGGTAAGTACCCCACGAACGAGATGATGGTCATGGTTTGTTGCAAGATGGAGTTCGAGGCAATACGGAAAAGACCGAAGGATTTAGAGTCCGATGCTGTGAGATATGAGTGATATTACGTCATATGATCAGGTTGAACAAGAACTGTAACAACCGCAATGTCGACTGAACAAGAAGGTCAAGTGAGTATTTCAATCATTGTATCTACCTTTTATTATTTATTAATATCATAATCATATCTAGGCTGTACCCGTTGCACAAAGAGGCAGCTGGACTTCATTCCTTAAATCGTATAAATCTACCCAATTTTCGATTATTTCTTGGTGGTCTGATCAGCACTCAATAGCATCGCCTCATTCTCCGGCGATCTCTCCTCATTGACCGCACCACCTTTCATTCTCTCCCCAACGTCCTTGACCGAGTTTCCAGGTGAAAATAATTACTGTGCATCAACCTGCAGGATGTGTACTGATCTCTGTATTTCCCCTGTCTGATATGATTGAACTCTTGCAGCATATTGGTGCGAACGTCCAGATTACTTTGCTGCCATCGCAGATGCCAAACCAGGTCGCGATCGCGCCCTCGCAGTTCTCAGGTGGTTTATTGTGCGTTCACCCCTTCAATCCCTTCAACGACGCGCTTTCTTGTTTCATAAGTCCATATCTTGGACCGAGACTGCCTTGTATAAGGCTCGCAAGCCTCGAGCGTCCTGCAACGTCACTTTTATCGGTTGATCGACACAAGACTAACTTCATCTGTATGTAGAGCACCCTAAAAGACCAATACACCTCCCGTAATGAAGAGATGGGATCGGAGAAAAAGTAGGCTTATCGTAATGCCATGCTGTCATGACTCTAACTTGCTTATCATAGGCCTTTGAACCCCGTTCTCGGAGAGTAAGTCGCCTACAATTTAGTAGCTGGTCTAGGGGTTACAAGTCTCACTGAACTTCCCTTGGCTTGTGCCACCACACCTCCGATTCTGCGCAATGACTGACGTGGACTCATAGGGTCTTTTATGGCACATGGGCCGACAAAAACGGGCGTGGCCTCACTGAACTCCTTGTCGAACAAGTGTCTCATCATCCACCCATTACCGCCTACGTCATCCAGAACAAGTCAAAGGGCCTCAGATTGACAGGCCACAATGCGCAGAAGACCTCATTCAGCTGTGTGTATTCCTCGCCTCACAGAAGAACCTGCACTGACATTTTTACCTCATCAAGCTGGCTCCATCATCGTCAAGCAGATCGGCCATGCAGTGCTGACTGTAACATCTGATGGTGGTGCACCTGAAACATATCTCCTTACCCTTCCCCGCCTCCGTATTGATGGTTTATGGTACGGTTCTCCCTACATCGAACTCACTGATACCACATACATTATTGGTGGTGGTCACACCTCGACTATCGAGTTCAAGGGCAAGGGCTACTTCTCTGGCAAATCCCACTCTTTTAAGTCAGTAACCACACCTCTCCCTGGACAAGGAGGACAGGGTCCTGCAGAAACCATTGTTGAGGGTACATGGCACGAGAACAGCAAGTTTTCTAAGGGAGGAGCTGGAGTGTTCCACGAGGTTCATGAGCACAAGGAGGAGGTAGTTCCTTTTGAATATGTCGAGGGAAAGGATATGGGCGAGTTCGAAACCAGAAAGCTTTGGAACCTTGTCGCCAAGGGTATCCGTGAGGGTGACTTTGAGTTGGCAAGCAAGGAGAAGAGTAGAATCGAGGCAAGTATATATATATATATAATTCCTGTTCTCTCGCTGAACCCCTCCTGTCATCCCATAGAACGAGCAAAGGCAGATGCGAAAAGACGAGCAAGCTGCAAGCACGTCCTGGGAGATGCGTCACTTTACACACCAGGAGAGCGACCCTATTTGTGAGTATGGACTCCTTTCTTTATCAAATGTTAGCTCATTTGTATTCGTAGACGAGAAACTGGGACGTGCTGTTAAGATCGTGCCTCCTACAGAGGACATGTACGTCTTCAAGGAGAACTGGCCGGCTATTTTCCCTTCAGCATCCAAGTAATCGCATCTCTACCTTTACATTCCGGCGAGTAATGTGTGTCACAAAGGACCAACATAAACAGATGGTCCATATTACTTGACCCTCTCTCTGTCTATCCTTTTCGTAATGGCTGTGGTCGCTATCGTTCTTTCTGCATTGTGATATACCATCGATCTACCGATTCTTGAATTTCTTGTCTCCTTTGGCCCCTTACACACCCAAATTTAAACAATTTTGTCTTTTAATGATCAATAAATACTGTGGATGGTTCAACGTGAAGGCTGCAAGGAACTTGAAAGGGTTCTTTCAGATCGCGTCGCGCGAATCCGAAAGGACCGCGCAAAGCCGGAGATACTGTAATTGATAAGATTAGCCAGCTAAGACTGGTTCACATCCTACCACCGTCATGACGTTTAAATCCCCATACCCTCCCTACGATCCAACAGACAAAACAGGGTATGAATTGTTACTTTGGCGGGGTTGTTAATGTTAACGCATCATCTAGGTTCTCGTTAGTGTCTCTTCAGCCTTGATTTACGAACAGGGGTAAATGTGACCCCGCGTCAATTTGCAGATACGAAACTGTAATCAAGCGATGGCCTATCATTATCACAGGGGTGGTGGATACGATGCATAAAGCCTGCCATAAGCTGTCGTTAGAGCTGCAAAGTGGAGGCGTGGACGATGAGAAGAAGGACCAGATTTTGAAGAAGATCGACGAGGGGAAGAACGTCATTGAGAAGGTTAGTAAGTTGAAGTATGAGATGGCGAGGGATCGGGCACTGGAGTGAGTTGTTTAACCTGTTGAGTATATTGATTATGGACGTGAGGGAGATTGACATGGTGTTTAGGCCTATTCCTGAAGACGGCGAAGCGCAAGTTGAGTTGTATAATACCGAATTGGAAGAATTGAAGCAGGACAAGCGCAATACGTGGTTCACTGCCCCTTGGTTATATGCAGAGTAAGCCCACTGTTTTCTAACTTCTTCTAATTCGGCTGATACAGATTGTTAGATGCTACCTGTGAGCGCAGTGCTAATTCTCTCTGAGCATTTATTCATCGACATGGATTATCAGGTATCGTCTTCTACGATCCTTTTTCAACCAGACGACGCTGTGGAGGAATTTCGACCCATTCCGTGATCAAAAGCTTGAGACGTTCAAGCATTCGGGGAAATCTATTCTTCGTGAGTTTTAGACTCCTACGACCTGTGGTACTGTTCTAACCCCAGGCTCTGCAGAAATTGCAACCACGATCCATGGACTTGGACAAACCTTGGGACTCAAAGAGGAACCAGAGAAGCTGGCAATACTTTTCAATGAGATGATTCAAATGTGTCTCTGGTACATACCTCGTTTGTTCTTTCAATCCTGCTCTGAAAAACTGACATGAAGAACAGGGGAAACGCAACGGTATCATTGACAATAGTCCAATCCACGAGTATTTACTCATCTCGGATGGCTTCGATTATAGGACTTATCCCTTCTAACTCACCTTTCGCATGACGACATACAGAAACTTCAAACCGTAGAAAAGGAAGCGAGAAGTGCTAGGTCAAAGTTTATTCTCAGGGACGATGAAGCGCCTGTATGGAAGCACATCGAAGGACTGAATGATGTGAGAATCGACTTCGTATTGGATAACTGTAGGTCATTTTCCGGAAATTGTAAGCTCTGATATCTTATCTTCATCGTTTTTGTTTCAGCTGGTTTCGAAGTACGTTAAATCTACGCCCAGTTTGATGGAACCTGACCACGGCGCGAAATCAGCTCTTCACTGATTTGGTTTTCGCTGATTTCCTCGTCACGTATACGCCATATATATCGGAAGTGGTATTCCAGTAAGCCACTCAGCGTACTCTTTCTCCCTTTCGTCAACTAAATTTAAAACCCAATCAGCCCCAAGCTTATCCCCTGGTTCGTCTCCGACGTCACTCCATCCGATTTCAAAGAAACCTTCGACCTCCTCTCTTCTCCCTCGATGTTCTTCTCCCCTGAGCTGATCTCCGAAAACGCGATGAGCGCCAGTCATCTCGAGGAAATGGTATCGCGCTGGAAAAAATATGTAGACGAGGGTGTGTTCAGTTTGTCTGTTCCCCTGGATACGCCGCTTGGAGAGAGTACGAAGATCGCTGAAAAAGCGGCGTTCTGGACGACTGCGAGACCGTACTGGGATATGAAGACAGAGGGACCGGAGGTGTATGAGGATTTGAAAGAGAGTGGACTTGTTGTTTTTAAGGTAACGTTTCGTATTACCTTTTCTGGCGCCTGTAGTCGTTAATACTCACAATAATTTCATCACATCCAGGGAGACTTGAAGTAAGAAATTGACTTCTACTGTGATTATTTTACTGATCTGTCTTGATAAAACCATCCTCGAATTGACTAGTTATCGCAAGTATGTCATTTATCACAACGTATTCATTCGATTTATTCATTTAATTTTTCTAGACTGACTGGAGACGTTCGATGGCCCGCGTGGACACCCCTCGAAGAGGCGCTTGGTTAGTTTCCCATGCTTTCGAATTTGATGACCGAGCTTGGCGCTAACATGAATATGGCACGATAGGTCCATTGGCTGGTTCCTTCCCCTTGTTGAGTCTGCGCACGAACAAAGCGGACGTTATTGTGGGAGTGGATAAGGCGGTAGCGGAGGAGCTTGACGCTAGTGGGAGCAATAAGTGGAGAGTTGATGGGCGGTGAGTTATTGCATTTGCTTTGATACTTTTGGACGTTTATGATCGTTTATTCCCATCTTCAGATATGCCGTGATATCATATTCTCCGCGCACATAAGGATTGAGAAACTGTCAATCGGTACTTTATAGATTGGCTGTGTTGTTAGCTACTTGAGTACTAGGATGCAGCAGATGGGCATTGGACCTTGTTGTCATATCTTGGCTATCGAGAATAGTAACTTGATTAAATCTGCTTTATTGAAGCAAGTAATATAGTCTCCAACCTGAGTGACCAAGTGTGCTTCATTGCCTTAATCTTAGAGAGGCGTAGGTTCCCCTAATTTCGAATGGATATCACTCAGTTTCAAGCTGGCGTCAAGTAAGTCCAGTTGTTACACTGTAACGTCCATCATGATTGCCTAGATCTTTTCCCTGCATTAATTTTTACAAGCAAACGAGGCTGGTGGATAAGGCTGGAGCCGAGGACATGGAGCAGTGACATTGTGAGAACATTTCATTTTATTTCAGTACTTCGGTTACATTCACGCCTGGCATTTTCTCTTGGTGAGTCGTGACAAGGCGCTAAAATTAGAAACAGCGTTATCACCAAAAATTTACATGCTTTTTGCATGGGCCAGTTTAGGTTCCGACAACGCTTTTCGCAATTCGAATCCATTTCAACGTTCTTTCCGCCCACATTCTCCCCTGTAAGATCAGTGGTGAATTTATGCCATAAAATTAGGGAAAGTTTCCAACTGCGTTTGAATGCCATGTCATACTAGCCCGCGATCCCATTCCCAGATATGATCATCCGTGGCGGCCTACGCGAACTTGACGCGAAGCAACCGCATGCTCCGAATGCCACTCCGAATCTAATCGGCGAAGCGCAGGTGTTCACCCGCTCAAGCGAAGAAACCCAATCAATCAATTACACATGTAATTTAGGACTCGTGGACAATTAAAAGAGCTCAGACTTTGCCGTGGCCTTGTCACCGTGTATAAAAAGCTACAGCTCTCTGAGTGCGGCCTTACAAACGGCCCAGGTCTTCCCCCCACAGGTTCGGCTTATCAACACAGCTATCATATTCGAATACCATCCTATTCGACAATATGAAGACGTCGACGGTCATAACTTGCCTATTTGGCATTTCTCTCTCCCTCTCGTCTCGTACGATAGCAGCTACGACACCGCAGCCGATAGCCTCGCCTGCACCCGACGCAACCAAGCGCTTCAAAGTCCTCATCCTAGGAGGGGGCGTGACGGGTGTCATTGCGGCACGCACGCTGCACCAGAACGGAATCGAAGACTATGCGATTGTTGAGGCGCGGAGTGAGCTTGGAGGGCGGATGCAGACGAAAGAGTTTGCGGGGAGGATCATTGAACAGGGGCCTAATTGGATTCAGGGTACCCAGGAAGGAAACGGCCCTGCAAACCCAATCTTTACTTTGGCGAATAAACATAATATCTCGACTCAGTTTAATGATTGGTTTGGGAGCGTTTGTAAGTCCTCTTTGTATCAAAAGTCTTTGAATTCGTCTGATTGCTTTTGTTCGTCAAGCTACTTTTGATACATCTGGATCTGTGGATTTTTTGGATGTATTCAATGATTCTTCTGATGACTTCGATACTATGACTGTCCTTGGGGGTGAGTTTATGATACATAGTTGCACATACAGCTTAGAGCGTACTGATGGTGTGTTTTTTTTTTTTTGATTCCGGTCTTATTGTCCTGTAAAGCTACTTTATGTAGGACATTGGCCCGCTTTTGTAAATATGTATCTAGGGTTAATCTATTCGAGTCCTATGATACCACCATTCAGCACCTCTCAAGGCTCGCCCTCGGCGAACGTTCCCCTTGAGGCCCGGCACGGAAACGCCGTTTTCCTGGCTGGTATATGCCTCCTCTTTCCACTGTTTGAAGAGTGTGGTCGCCCTTTCGTGTTCGCTCGTCTTCGCTTGAGGCATGGTGAGCGTGCTGCATCCTGTCTTAAAGACATCTTGTCGATCTTGGGTGGGTTACGACGCGCTGCGGATGCGGTTCTTGGGTAGCTGGGTTCATGTGGACTGT
Source organism: Panaeolus papilionaceus (assembly GCA_015501605.1). Classification (NCBI taxonomy): domain Eukaryota; kingdom Fungi; phylum Basidiomycota; class Agaricomycetes; order Agaricales; genus Panaeolus; species Panaeolus papilionaceus. Next base: position 1,037,213 of record JADNRZ010000016.1, read on the forward strand.
TGGTTGGTAGGTCTGTCAATGATTTGGAACGATTTCTTGGGGAATCTCTTGGTGTCTTCGATGTACTCTAGCAGGGCCAGTGTACTGTCTTCGTCGATTAAGATTTTCTTCAGGTTGCGTTCATTGTCCTTGATCTTGTCGTATAACCTATGCCGTTGGAGTGTGTAGGCCCGACAGTCGTGTATGAAGTGGTTCACTGTTTCTTTAGCTCCGGTTCCGCATTTCTCGCAATCCGAACTCTGGGCGAGTCTTTTTGAGCGAAGGTATGCGTTGGTTGGTAGGTGGTTTATCCTTAGCTTGACGAGTAACGTGAGTTTGTATCTGTTGAGCTTATCAGCAATTTTGTGGAATTTTTTAAACTGGAAGTTGTCCTCGAGTTCGGCATATTTGTCGAATCTCGGTGACTTTACCCATAGTGCGTTGCTTCTTGCTGTCGTTTCGCTTTTCAGTTTCTGCTTGAGGGCTGATTTGCTGATTGGGAGCGATCTTCGTAGCATTCTGGGGAGGTCGAAGTCGCTTGAGGTTTTGCCTCTTGCTGCTTCCTTGGCTTCTTCGTCTATGCATTCATTACGCCATACTTCACTGTGGGCTGAGATCCACCTGATGGTGAACAGTGGGGTCATTTGATCGTTTCCTTGAGTCCCTTCTGGCCTTTTGATGTAGGTGTCGCATAACCTATGAAACTCTTCCTTGAGGTAGTCCGCAGGGCCTGTGTTGTCCGAGTTAATTGCGTGGATAACACTCTGATTGTCGACGTAGATGTTGATCTTGCGTTGTCCGATCGCATAGCTTGCCTTCGTGATTAGTAACCATAGGGCTAGTAATAGGCCGGTAAGTTCTGCTTCGTACGTGGAGTGTGTTTCTGCGCCGCCGAGGTGGAGGTGGGCGGTCGCTTCTGGGTCTGGGTAGTCATATAAGTATAGGGACGCTGCTGCGCCTACTTTACCGTCTAAGCCTGATCCGTCCGAATAGATTTTTACTGTTGATTCGTCCCTCTCCTCGTCCTGAATAGACTGCTCCCTGGTTTCTGCTATGTGTGTGCTGAATATCGGGGGTGCTGTGCTGTCGCGGTAGCTGTTGCAGTTGGCTCGGGGAATTGTGGACATTTTCTCCACTGAGTTGGGGTCGATGTCATGTAGCCTAGCTAGCTTGTCTAGTGGGGAGAGGTGAGATATCCTCTTTGACCTTTCCCTATATGCTCGTTTGACGTCTTCGTAAAGGGCATGGTTGTTGGGGAGTGTACAAAGTCTGATGTAGGACCTTTTACTGATTGACCATAGTAGGGTTTCGACTGGGAGTAGGTTTGCATGGGCGTTGATCTCGTCGCCTGCCGCGCTTTTGGGAGCACCTGTGATCGCCTGGGCTGCTCTCTTCTGCGTGGCCGTGATTACCCTTAGTGCCGCTGTTGATCCCGACGTGTTGGTTTTACCTGGGGGTTTGTTCGGTGGTTCGTACCATACATCTAAGGCATAAGTGAGTTTGGGAATCCCTACTGCCCTGTAGAGGTGCCTCATAAGCTTCCCGTTGAGGCCGTGTCTCGTGTTGGTGAGTCTCTTGAATAGTAAGATCCATTTGGCAGCTTGCTCCGTTGCGCGAGCGGTTTGGTGCTTCCACTTGAGTTCTGGGTCAGTTATGATACCTAGGTATTTGTACTTCTCTGCAACCTCGATTTCTACTCCTTGCAGCGTTAGAGGGGGGGCTATTTCCCTGAGGAGTCTGCCCGTGTTCTTTTTCTGCTCGTCTACCTCGGACTTTCTGGAGAAGTGCATTACCGCAACCTTGCTCATCTCAAATCTTGAGTTGTGAGTCCTTGACCATTCGTTTCCTCCTCCTTGACGTTCCATCATGTCTCGGAGCTTATCAGTGGTACCTGTGAAGTCTTTAGCTATCGCGATCAGGATGGCGTCGTCTACATATCCTATTGCGTCTTCGTCTTCATCGCTGGGGATTTCTAGCAGATCTGCATTATATATAATGTAGATGATCATGGAGAGTGGGCATCCCTGGCCTATTCCATTGTCGATCGGTATCGGATCTGAGAGGAAGTCATCGAATTTGAGTCTCGTATGGCGATTTTCGAGGATCTTCGCCATTAGGTCGACATATTCTTTTGGGATTCTTCTCTTCCGCATGTTGTGTAGGACCTTTTCCGTGACTGCATTTGGGAAGGCTCCTTCGACGTCGAGGAAGAGCACAGAGACTACCTTGTCGTTTCGCCATGCTCTCTTGATCTTGTTAACTAGATAGTGAAGTGCGTCAGAAGTGGTGCGACCGGGTCGTCCTCCGAAGTGGTTCGCTGGAAGTAGCCCGTGCTTTTCTATTATCGTTGTTATGTCTTCTGCTATGATTGAAGAGAGGATTTTGCTCGTTGTGGAAAGGAGTGCTATCGGTCGGTATGCTTTCGGGAGTTTGTAGGATGGCTTCCCCGGTTTGCGGAGTACGCAGGTGATAGATTGTTTCCAACTTGTGTGGTAGTGACTTAGTCGTATGGAGGCGTTGAATATTCGGGCTAGGTGTGGAGCAAGGATGTCAGCACATTTTTGAAACACGATGTTGGGAATACCGTCGAGCCCTGGGGCCTTGTACGGTGAGAGTCTTGCTATGTGGTCTTTGACTTTATCAGTTGAGATTGGCAGGTTGGCTGGGACTGGTTGTGGGTAGGAGATGCTGCTAGTTGGTCCTTCGTCCGTTGGATGCTGTTCGCTTGTGGGGCGTGGCGGGAAGAAGGATTTTGCTAGTATTTTGGCCTTCTCCTTGTTGGTGTCGACTGTCTTTGTGACTCCGTTGCTTTGGAATTTGAGAGTGGGCATCCTTGGTCTGCCTCCGTCGCCTACCGGGTTCTTGAGGTATCCATTGGCTGTCCACATCTCTTTTTCTGTGGCGTCCTCGAGGAACTGTTTCCAGTGCGCTTCCTTGGCTTCAAGGATTGCCCTGGCGTACATGTCCTTGGTTTTGCGATATTCACTGTGTACAGTGTGGTCTGGGTCGTCGATCATTTGGTGATGTTTCCGGCTGAGTTTCTGTTTTTCCTTTCGCATGGCATCGAGGTCTTTGTTCCACCATCTCCTGGTGAACTTGGTCGGTTTACTTATGGGGACATTTTCCTCCGTCGCGGTCTGGATGGCCGATGCCAGTTTGTGAATGGCTTCATCTAGAGCTTCTGCTTGGGTGATGTTGTCGTCCGTGGGTTCTGTGGCCAAAGCAATCGTTAGAGAGGCATTGAATTTGTTCCAGTCTGTCATGCGGAAGTTTCTCGCAGGCTGCTGGGTGGTCACGTTCTTGGAAATGTCGACGATGATACCTATCGGATAGTGATCGGTTTTCGTAGGGCGGAGTTCAGGGCGTACGTCACAGCTTATTATCCTGTTGGATGTGTGGTCAGTGCAGAATACATTGTCTGGGCGGGAGTGGTTCTTAGTCCTGAAGTGCTCTAATGTGCGTATCCCTTTTGGTAAGGCTTGATCCATGTTCCAGTTGGCAGCGAGCTGGATGAGCTTTTCCGCTTCTTCTAGTGCCGTTTTTGTGAATAGCCTGTTGTCATCGTCATTGTCCCACAGTGGGTGATGTCTGTTGAAGTCCCCTCCCCATATGACGTGGCCTCCATTGCCGTAGATCTGCTGCCTGTTGTTGCATAGGTAGCGATTTAGTGCGTTTTGGGTGTGGTTGTTGTTGCCATCATTGTAGATGCTGAATATTGTGAGCGTGCCAGGCGCATCCGAGATCTGGATTGCCGTGATGTCCGCTGAAGCATCTATGTCGATTTCTCGCCATGAATTGGTACTTAACTTTTCGTTGACCCAGATTCCCGATCTGACCGTGCTTGTTGACCTTGCTCGGTCGTTGGGGTATACTTGGCGGAAGCCTCTGGGGGTGACAATGTGATTGTAGAAGGAGATGCTAGGCTCTTGGATGAGTACTATGTCCCAGTCGTTGTAAAGTGTGTCGTCATTGATCAGGTCTAGCTGTGCCTCTCTCGATTTGTTGAGGTTGATCTGTAGGATGCGGAGTTTATCAGTGTATGCGTGTGATGGAGTGTTGTCTCTATTCATGCGTGTGGGGTGTTATTGACGTTACCGTTCATATCATGCCTTGGTTGGTTGGGTTCTACTTCCATTTGTTCTGGGTGACTTGGGAATATGTTCGCTACATGCATGCGTGGAGGGGAGGCGAGCGGGTTGAGTGACTGGAGTCTCTTTCTTGTTTCGGTTCCCTGGTTTTCTGTTGATGGGTCAGTGGTTGCGGCTGTTGGGAACGCCGCGGGCAGTGGTCTAAATCTGGAGGGTAGCGTATGGTTAGGCTGTAGCGGGTATGGACGTGGGGGGGGAGAGGGGTGGGGAGGTCGGGTTGCGCCTGCTCCGTGCTTGGTCTTTGTGGGGTGTTGGCTGGGGTTCGGTCGTCGATCTTCCTCTTTTTGTTTTTCTGTTTATCACTGTCTACGTAGCGGATGGGGTGTAGTGCCTCTTGTCTGTAGGGGAAAGCTTGGTGCAGATATGGCGTCGGGTCTTCGGACTTGGTTACCCATGTCCACGGCTCTTCCGTTGGGAAGTACTTTAAGTCGTTCTCAGGGAACTTCTTTTGCAGTTCCGCCGTTTTGCTTATGAAGACTGGGCACTTTCTGCTCCAGCTACTGTGTTTCCTGTTTTGGCAAGATACGCACCATGGACTGCTTGTCTTGGTGCAGCCCTTCGTCCTGTGGTTCTCGCCGCATGTGCCGCAGATGGTTTTGTTGGGGCAGTTGGCTGCGATGTGGTCGAATTCTTGACAGTTTAAACATCTGAGGGCATCCTTGGAGCTGCGTTCGGGACAGCAGTGGGTGTCGTGGACTACCATTCCGTCTCTAATTGCGATGTTAGCGTCTTTGGGGTTTGAGAAGGTGAGCATGGCGTGAGCGCATGCTTGTTCCTCTCGTCGCCGTTCGATCGGCTTGATCCATCTTGCTTCCTTGATCGCTCCTTCCTCGATGTTGTTGCATTCCTCTATTTCCCTTGGGGCTGTGCCGTTCGCTATGTTATCATCGTAGGTCAGTGGGATATACTTCACCATAACCTGGTAGCCTCTGTCTTTCACGGTTGCTCCTAATCTGGCTGCTAGGGCTAGGATCCTTCCGTCCTGGCGAATCCAATCTACTGCTTCGGTGGATCTGAAGAGCAGGAGGATAGAGTCCCTTTTCGTGGATTTGCGTGATGCTGAGAGTATGACCACCCCTTGTGCGTTTTCCATGCTTTCGATTGCCGCCTGTATTCTTTTTCGTACCTCGCCGTCATCTATACTTTCGTTTAGTAGCTCGTTACCTTCGTTCAGCATAAGCATTATTTGCCTGTGCTGTTTGGCCTTCTTGTCGAGGGTACTTGGTCTACGCGGGGCATTTGCGTTGGGGGGCTGTGTGTGCGTCGTTGGGGGGGCTGCTGCCATCGCGCTGTACATTCCTTGTGCTGCACCAGGTGTTGTCCCGTGTGTGCCGGGGGCGGTGTTGGCGGCGGCTATGTCTATCGCTCTTGTGTTAGTGTCTGTTGTCACCTTTATTACCTTGTCGCATTCTTCTCTTATCGTTCTCTTCATCTCATCTATCAGGTTTTCTACTGAGTCTGCCACGTGGTGCTTGATTTGCTCGTGCTTGTCGTGGGCTGCGAAACCGAGAATGACTCTGGCGATTGCTTCCAGAAAGTGCCTGTCAGGGTGAGTAGAGTTAATCTTTTTCTGGGTACCAGGTGCTTCTACGAATCTGTAGAGTGCCAGGGCCAGGGACCTGAGGTCCTTTATATCTTCCGCTTTTGCTATGAACTTTTGGTCCTTGAGCACTCCTAGCGCGTCCTTTCGGTTTTCCACTATAGGCTTGATGTCTGGAGGAATTAGGAGATCCTCTGCTTTTTGTTTTTCTAACTCGTTAGTAGGTTTGGGCGGCATTGTGCGGGGGGTAGCAGTGGTAAATCTCTTATTGATGCTTTTACTCGCGTATGAGGGCCTTTCTCTTTGTGTCTTGTTCCCTTCACTCTGGAGTTTGGGGTTGGACTTCGGGAGTGTGGCTGTGTACGTGGTGGTTGCGGATCAAAAGACTTCTGATGGTGTGTTATCAGGAGAGCGGGTAGACCAAAGCCTTGTAGACCTTTCATCTCGAACGGGTTACTCGATCCTCGGAGTAAAACCGAAGGACGCCAGAGCTCGTGCCTGTGAATATTATCAGTACGATTGGGAGTATGCTCAGACGCCAGAAGAATCATCATTGATCGCTTCATCATGGGTAAATTGATTGCATCTCAAAGTGGCGCCAAAAGCTCATAATCTCTAAGGGAAACAACTTCACCTACGACGTGGACCAAGGAGGATTCTCCGATGATAACCGAATGTCGATCGATCAAAGGGGGTTCAAAGCGCTCATCCAGCTCGAAGCCCAGGAATTTTTACAAAGCAACCAAGTCTTCTTTAACAGCACCGTGAAATCGATCGCACATTCCAACTCCAGCGTCACAGTTACTCTGACAGACGGAAGGAAACTCGTCGGAGACACTGCGATTGTTACATTCAGCCTCGGAGTTTTGCAGAACGATGATGTGAAGTTTGTGCCTGCATTGCCAGGTTCGTCTCCACAGCAATGTCCGGTGTTATCCTTGTTTCCAAGCTAATGGCGATAAACAGCTTTCAAGCAGGAGGCAATCCAGAGCATGGTTATGGCAACATACACCAAGATCTTCTTACAGTTCCCACAAAAGTTCTGGTTCGATACTGAGGTGAAGCATTCTTCGAGGCCTATTTGGGTATTGGCATCTTATGAAGATTTTAGATGGCAATTTTTGCAGACTCTGAAAGGGGCCGGTATCCAGTGTGGCAAAGTTTGGACCATCCAAACTTTTTGCCTGGTTCCGGAATTCTCTTCGTAACTGTGACGGTGGGTTACTTTGAAGTACTTGGTGGATGATGGTTGACGATTCCTGGTGCAAAGGGTGACTATTCGGTCAGAGTCGAAGCCCTACCAGATAGTCAGGTTAAGAGTGAAGTCATGGGTGTCGTTCGCTCGATGTTCCCAAACGTCACTGTCCCAGAGCCCCTCGATTTCTTTTTCCCCAGATGGCACACCAACCCTCTATTCCGAGGTTCTTACTCTAACTGGCCTCCTGCGTTCACGAGTCAGCATCTGGACAACCTTCGGGCCAACGTCGGTAAGCTTTATTTTGCTGGCGAAGCAACGAGTCGGAAGTATTTTGGTGAGTTGTTTGATTTTGTTTTCACACATCGCAAGAACTTGAGATGAGCTGATCATGTATTTTTGTACATCAATGGTAGGTTTCTTGCACGGCGCTTATTTTGAAGGCTTGAATATGGGACAGGTCGTTGCTAATTGTCTCAACAAGAAGCAATGTGGGGACCTCGAGCGCTTTGCATCTGTCAAGAACAGTATTCCCTTCGAGAACAACTAGATAAGTAGAGTAATTAGGATTTCTTTAAGTCTGTTTGTGTTTATTGGTGTTCCTGATACATTGCAGGGCTTCCTCAGCCCTGCGATATCGCGTCACTTGGGCCTGCCACGATGAGGGGAAATGCTCACTGAAATGACCATTCAATAAGAGTACCTGTGTCATGACATCAATTATCTCATGAGCGAGGGATAATAAAAAGCAAGTAGGATATCCCTGGTCTTCCATCAGAAGCCGTCCAGAAACGAAAATTTGCAACATCGCGAGACCAAAGAATTGCTGCTGAAGCTCGAACGCCTTTAATAAATAGCTTAGAACAATGTTTTACACAATAAAGTCCACCTCAGACACCGCAGCGTTGCATAGTGTTGGGGAAGCTATGGGGAAGAGAGGTTGTAGAGTCTAGACTGCGTTGCTAGGACAATGACATCCTTCGTGGGAAGACTTTCATCATCGTTTCTCGCATGCCAACCGTCTTTCTCGTTCTGAACAAACCGTCATTAAACAACGATATTTGGCTCTCCTGAGTTTTCATCATAAACCTGGCTATTCCTACTCTTGAACGGGCTGGAGACTGACCAAGTATAAGTTTCGTAGTGTTAATTTTATTCAGGATGAAATGAACAAGGTTTCATCAAGAAGGAACCTTGTGGATTTGGGATGATACCGGGCATAGACAGTCATATGAGCGTCTGGCTGCGATAGTAACCGGTTGCAACTTGTAGACCTCTCCCCTGAATTCCAATGCTCACAAGGGTCAGGACTCAGGATGGAGCTCGAGCTGGATAAACCCGGGACTCGACCCATTTCCAATCTGCGTCACGAAGGGCTTCGTCTCTCCCTCTCTTCCCTCTTTTTCCCTCTCTATTTTTCTTTTCGAATCCAGCTGTTGATTCAGCTGGTCTATCCCTTCTTTTTTCACTTTCTTCTCCTTGAGGGATGCTACTTGCCTTTTGTTGTTAAATTTATCAAGGCGGGGCCCCCATTTTTCAATTATTTCGATTTTGCAAGAATGTTTCATCAAAGAGCACGCCGGCTGTTCAAATATACACTCTCTTTAGCTGGGATCAAGCTACTTGTGAGCGGACAGCAAGCTCATTCCTATACAGGGATTCACCCATTGACATCTCAATTTTTTTATAGTATGCTCGAATCACTCTAACGCGCTTCACTGCGTTTTATTTTGTTTTATCCTTTGCATCATGTGTGGGCCTTGTAGCAATGCAAGGCCTCACGTTCACCGACAATGCCCAAGCAGTCGAGCTCCTCGGAACCGTTTTTGCCAAATCACAGAAAATCACAGGTTTACCCATCGTTACTGATGGAGTCCTCAGGATTTGCCAGGACATCCCACAGCGCTCGACCAATTGCACTGCTATGGCGTTTTTTAATGGCAATGAACCATTGACAGAGGGTAACGGTGCTATTAGTATGCAGAAACGCGGCCTTGATGACGCAGCCTTTTTGGTTAGTTGTCAGTGTGCCATTCCTTGACTTTCAAGGCTGACGAACCGCAATCGGATTCTTAGTTTGCACGACACGGTGTGGAAGAGGAAGGCTTGGGAGAGGAAGATATTATCATGGGTCTTTCTCTTGGCCTTTCAGACAGCTGCGTTGCATCGTTGAAGTGGCTCGATGATATGTATGTCTCCTTTGCTTTTTCTACACTTGCTCCTAAATATAATTTGTTGTTGAAGCCTACATGACGCCAAACGTGAAGACGTCGTCACTCTTTTTTTCCATATCTGGATATTCATCCTAGCAATCATCACTGTAAATATATCCTGTCCATAGCTGTTATTTTTTATGCTGATCGACCAATATCCATCAGATCGTCAACGAGTCAATCCCGCATCTAGGCGCTGGTTTTCTGGGACATGTACTCGGAACAGCATGGGCCTCATACCGCCTGCAATCCACATTCAAGATGAGGGATTTTTATCGCTCGCAAATTGTCCCGAGCGCGTGTGGGGGTATCGACCTTATGGCCAATTGGTGGGAGATTAGGATTTCACATGCGGTATGTACAACCTGTTACCTATTGGGGTCGCTGTTTCTTCTATGTGCGAGGTTTGGTGGCTGATATGTTCTTGATGTGCAGACCCCTATTCTGGTGTTCAATGTGCTCGCACTCCTGAGCATAGGATTTGTCTCGTATAAACTATTCCAAGTTTATGCCAACCAGTCTTTCTGTCGTGTCGGTGCTTCAGAACGGGTGTATCGTATCTACAAGGTGCGCCTTATCATCCTCTATGCGAGAGCCAAGTTTGACCCCTTTTTAGATCGTGTTGCTCTTCTCTGTGTGCATGCAACTTTCAGGATTCTTCTCCATTGCTTCAACTGCTATGTGGATCGATAAAGTTTGCCATGGTCTCATGCACTCATTGGCCAAACATTCCGATTTCTACCTTGCGGCTTTCATCGTAACTCTTGTGGTGAGTAGCTCTCATTTGGAAATGACCAACCTGAATGCAGCTAAATGTACTATATATTAGTTTCACGTCCCATGGCTTTACTTCGTATGCATCTCTTTACGCGGTTTTATCGAGCGTTGCTTAATATTCTTTAGGGCTGGATTTGTGTTCGTAAAGAGTGCCGAATCCGATTTGGTGTCTTTTGCGGTATCTCTGTGTTCCTGATCACCATCTCCACATTGGTGTTTTTCAGTCATTGTAAGCCTCTCTTTCTTCCAGCCTCATCCCTGGTCCACGTATTAATCAATCTGCGACCCCAGTGTATCGCTACATCTTTTCAACCTGGCCATTCTTCGCGACTGTCACAGTAACCGCTTACTGCCTCGTGATTGGCTCTACCATTCTCGGTGTTGTATGTCAATTCAACTTTGGACAAGGCCTCGCGCATTATCGTAAGTCGTTGCCATCCCACTCTCATTCACACTTGTCATTAAACTCGAAAAACTCAACCTCGTGTTTTCCCACTACAATTAGTTCTGGTTACTGAAGCACTTGAGGGCGTTGACTTCACCCCTGTCAATTTCTCAACCAAACGCTCCAGCGATCTTGAGAAGAATGAAAAGAAGCATACGAAAAATCCGAGCGACGAGTCATTTGATAGTATGCCCGAATTTGCGTTCACTGCTCTGCCACCTGCTACCACCCCAGGATCCAGGAACGGCATCCCCAACGCAAACGTAAATTTCAATGGCACAGACAATGACATCCCCACCCGTAAAGGACTCAAGAAGCATCGCGGCGCCTCCATCTACTCTGAAAAAGGCGGCGAACCTATCGTCCTCAGCTTTTCTCCCCCGCTCGTTTCTGAACTCGGCTCGGCTCCTAATAGGTTCTCGAAAGCATCGAGTGTGAGTCGGTATTCGGTGTATAACAAGGCAGCAAGAGCAAGGGAGAGGGAGAGTGGGAGAACTTTTGGTCCGCGGGATACGATTATCGAGGACCCAGAGACATCCAGGGAAATGCCCATGCCCATGCCCGCGCCTGCTACAGAAGGTGGAAGAGTGAATGAAGCAGATGGTCCTGCGCATCCGCCTGGAATGGGGGTGATTACCAGACCTGCCCCGACGGCTGTGACGGTTGCCCCTATTAACACCAATGTGAGGAATAGCAGGTTAAACCCGCGCACGACGACGTCTCCAGTGTTTGATACGCCGGCAAGTGTTGCGTCTTCTGCCACGGTTGTGAATTCGCCTGTGATGAGGATGGATGGGAATGGGAAGGTGCAAATGCAGAGGCAGATGCGGGGGGATAGCCAGCTGCAGACGCAGGCACAGATGAGCAACCAGCTGCAGCAGACACAGAGGAGCAGTGGGTTACCCGGAAATCCAAGGATGGGGTTGCCTGCGAGTCCGAAGGCGAGGCAACTTGGAGGGCAGGTGTGATTTGGGCTCCGGCAAGTGACTGCATTGGGAGAGCACAGGCGTATGATGTGGCACAGGGAAGGGAGAGAGAGAAGTGTGCAGTATTGTCTGCTCTTTTTTAATACATCTTGTTCACGCTGGCGTTGACCTTTCGATGTAAACTTCCTTTTTACTGCTTTTTTTATGTTATTGTTTCAAGTGAGGAAGATTTGGAGGGCTGTTTCCTTCCAACTTTTTGAGGTTCATTGTCCGACTCTTTCCTTTCCTTTTTTTTTCTGGATTTTTATATGAATCCTCTGTAGCTCACACCTCTGTAAGTAGAATGTTTGTAGTATTAAATTGCCGTTAACTGTAACATACTGTCAGATAAGGATGAGCGACTCTCAAAATGATTGTTGCGTTTGCTTTTCCTGCTCGTGCCGGCGCATAGACCCGCAGTGATAGTCTTTTTGTGCACATCTTGATATTCTAATAATGCCCTTATACTTTATGTGTAAATACCCTACTAGCTAAGTAATTTAACGAGTAAAAAGCTCCCGTTTCAAACGGGAGGTAGCATATTTGGCATATGTGTGTCACGCCCGTCACCCAGAGAAAACAAACCGAAAGATATTTTCGAATTCCGTTCGGTCTGCATTGGCAGGCTCCAAGGTGGTAATAACCTGCCAAATTTCTTCCCTGCCGAATTCGATATTTGTTTTGCCATACCCCTTGTCTTCAGGGAAACATATCATGAATATCTCGTCAGGGCTCAATTCGGGCTCTGATGGTGGTTGAGCCCCACTCAGAAGAGCTTGGAGACGCGGATAGGGATCGATATCTGTGTCATAAATATCGACTGGGAAGTACTCCCTTTCAAAGGCATCTCAGTTATCTTTGCCGCTGAGGGTAACAAGGTGCTGGCGGGCTTGATCGAGTAAGAAACGGAGAGCCGAATTTCTGCGCTTCGAAGCCTTTATATCTTTAAGCTACAAAGGTCATTTGAATACACGAATGAAGTTGCGAAAAGGTAATCGAATTCACCAATGAATCAAGGATTGATACAGATGTATCCCGCCGTAACTGCTCCTTCTCCTTCTGCTGGGCCTCCTCGCTTTTCTCTGCCTCCTTGCTCCCCTCCTCCTCTGAGACAACCATACGCTCCACGGCCTGTATGTTAGAAGTTAAAGCGACTCGTTTACCAAGGCCATCGTTGCAATTCTCCCCACATTGGCCGTCATGCTTTTGTGCCCCACCTTGAAAAGGTGAACAGCGATGTGAATCTGAGCTTCGTGCTCGTGAATCTGATTTTGCTCCACAGTGCTATTATTCGTTTGCACTAGAAAAACATGAATGAGGGCATGGTGGTTGGGGTGCTAATGCATAAAAGACTCACTCATTTCTGCCGTCCAAGTTGCTTGAATTATCGACTGTACGCGGAAGAGTAAAAGTTCAAGAAAGGTTGTTTCAAATTATCAAATCGCGGAAGACGGTGGTGTCACGGTAAACATTGACTTGTCCAGTGCAAGTCAGTGATCATCGATCATGAGTGTACGTAAATTCATCACATTGTCAAGGAAGATGCACCTCCCAACATGCCATAAGTATCATTTAAACAATCAGGATAATTGGAGATGAGGAGAGCTTTTTTGTCTGCTAGATCATTGCAGGGAATAGAGCTGGAGAGTTCTGTGATTTCGATGTCTCCCAGACGAGACAGGGGTTGGCAGGAAATTGTGTGTGATCAGCGTTCCGATCAAATTTTGATCCGTTTAATAAATTAAATAATGGTTGAACATGACTCCCTCTGACTCCTGAGACTCTTCAAAATTCCAATTCCCTTCAACGTTCAGTACTCAGTCCTAGTCCCTCTTCCCTTCACACAACATGGAACCCAGCCCTAAAAAATCCCTCATCTTCAAAAACTACCCAGACGCATTTGGAGACACCTACTGTGTCATCGGCAGAGTCCCATTCCTCTACAAAACCGGCCCCGCATGGTTTCAGGAACGCTACACCTGGAGACTGGCGCGCGAAATCCGCCCTGTCGACCACCACCACCGTATCAAACCGAAATGGCGCTCTATCCTCCGTGGCATCGTAGCGCACTTCAAGCAGCCCCACGTCGATATTCCCATGAATATTATCTCGGGGCTGGCGTATGGCGGTCAGGGAACAGGCCATGGTCAACCGAACCACACGTTTTGTGAGCTGCTGGTGGTGATTGGCATCCCGCCTGTGGATCTGGATTATGATTTTGAGAAAATCAAAGAGGCGGCGGAATATGTCCAGAAGAATGTGGTTAGCGAGGCGGGGTTTCCGGATGTACATGTTGCGGTTCGGGAGTGGGAGTATTATCCCAGCGTGAGCACGTCGAGCAGGACAAGTAAAGCTAGGCTCCTCCCGTCTCTCGCAGCTAGACCAGATATCCAAACAATGGGGTATAGTCATCCGTTTACTACCAACCCCGGTCTTGCAGTTGCGCTTCTCGATAAGCCAGCACATGAGGGGACTGTCGGACTCTACCTCCAGCTGAAGGACCCTCAGGGGGGTGGTCGCAGCAAGATTCTCGGTCTTACCTGCTGTCACTTTACCTCACCTTCGAGTGCTTCCACAGGTCTCTCTATCGCCCGCGCAGAGACCCGACCGGAGTATATCATCACACCAGGTGAAGCAGTCTATACGAAAGGTATTTGGGAATTTATCGGACACATTGGAGCCTTCAGGGGCAAAGTAAGAGCCGCGGAGGTAGAACTCGAGCAGTTGCTGAAGCAGGAAGAACTGAAGCAGAAGGAGCTGAAACAGCAACAACGGAAGCAGCAGCGGAAACAGCAGAAACAACTCAAGGCCAATACCGATTCCCCCAAACCGAAAGCCAAAGGCCAACGTTCCACGGCCGAGTCGACCTCTGCATCTGCGTCTAATGCTAGAACTGCCACTAAAAGTATTACGAGCACCCCCACCCCCAATCCTGCTATCCAATCCGCTCGTCGGTCAATCAGCTACAACACCGCGATCGTGAACAAGCTGAATTCTATCTATGAGCGTGTACCAGCACTGTCGCTCGACGAGGCCCAGAATCGCCGTATCGGGCGCGTGTACTACGCTGATCCCATCAGCGCCTCTTCTGAGGACCCTTTTGATGCCTACACTGTCGACTGGGGTTTGGTCGAGTTTGATGAGGGCGCGTTTGCGGCGGGGTTCACGGGGAATAAGGTGTTTATAGGTATGTCATTTTCATTCATTGTCTTGTCACGCCATCTTCAACGCTGCTGGGATGCTGGTTGTTTCATTGCATTGCATTTCTAACCCTGTCAATGGCATCTAGGAGGAACCGACGAACTTGTCCTCCAAATCCTAAAACAAAGACCCATCATGGGCAGATCCAACGGATTCCGAAGCGTCCTCCAAATCCCCACTCAGTGGGTCAAATCAAAGAAAGACGTGTTGGCAGGTGAACACCGTGATGACAAGTATGGCACCAACAGGGTGGCGGTCGTTAAAAACGGAGCAGGCACGGGGACGACGTTTGGGTGGTTGAATGGGCTCGATTCGTACGTCCGACACACTGTCACCATCGACGGCCCCAGGAGCGCAGGCGCCGACTCAAAAGGAGGCGCCGCAAGGGCATCTGGGTCCAGGAGTGCCAGTGCTTCAGAGTCCATCGTATTTGAATCGATGGAAACGACGATCCTCCACCTCGGCGCTGACCACGGTTCCTTCTCCGAACAGGGCGACTCGGGCGCTGCGATCCTTGACAGTGACGGTCGGTTCGTTGCGTTGCTCACGGGGAGCGGGGGCATGGATGGGTTGACGGATATCACCTTTGGGACGGCTGCGTGGAAGCTTATGCCTAGGGTTATGAGCGCTGTGCCGGGGGTGGAGCTGTGGCATGTTGTGCAAGATGTATAATAATTTTACTCCCAGTTGTGATCTGGCCACAGTCTAGTTTGTGAAGTAGTAGCAGTTGTAGTCTTCATGTGCACGTCTTGATATTTTAATAAACTTTCTTATATTTTACGCGTAAATACCCTACTAGCTAAGTAATTCAATGAGTGAACTTTGAAAAGCTCCTGTTTGTCGCGATTCTGAGACTCTTCCCGAAAATTAAAGTTCACATTATTAAGCTTGATCTCAAAACATACATGATTAATCTTGGTGCTCTAGAGAAAGAAATATAATATGTGCAGAATTTATCGTCAAAGTGGGGAATGAGGGATGTTCCCATCAGGTCTGTGTTGTGATACTAAACCACGAACGCAATGGAAAATCTGGGTTCAGCGCGTCGACACACGTCCTTGGTACAAGCTTTTTGACCTGAACCATCACCTGAACTTGACGATGAGAGCCGCCTCGAACTGTTAACTTTGACACCTAATAATAATAATAATAATAATAATAAGTTCTATCAGATTGAAAGTTAGGCAGAGAATATCATCGTAAAATCACAATGCACGCACCAGACATGTTATTCTTCGACGCCTTCACCTTCACCTTCACCATTTCATGTATAGCAAGCAGGCTTCAAACAGGGATCGGTGGTGTATTCGTGTCACGCCCAGTAAAAGCAAACTGAAAGATATTTTCAAATTCTCTTCGTTGTACAACGCCGGGGTGCAAGGCAGTGACAGCCTGCCAAATTTCGTCCTTGCTGAATTTGAGATTCGTTTCGTAATACCCCTTCTCTTCAGGGAAGCATATCATGAACAACTCCCTGAAGCTCAATTTGGGCTGTGATGGCGATTGAGTCGCACTCAGAAGAGCTTGGACACGCGGTAAGGGATCTGCATCAGAATATTCGGCTGGATGGTACTCGTTTTCGAAGGCTTCCCAGCTATCTTTGCCGCTGAGCGTAAGGAGGCGTTGACGTGCTTGATCGAGTAAGAAACGGAGAGCCGAATCTATGCGCTTTGAAGTTTTCATATCTTCAAGCTACGCAGTTTTGAATACATGAATGAAGTTCTGAACGGTTGAAAGAGCTGAAATGGATTAAACTCACGAATGAACAAAGTTTTGAATAACCCGACTTCTGTAACCTCTTCTCCTCCTGCCCCTTCTCCGTTTTCTTTGTCTCCTTGCTTCTCCTCTCTTCTGAGTTGATAATAGGCTCCACGGCGCGTGTGTCGGAAGTTTCAGTGACTCGTTTATCAAAGCCCTCAACGCGATTTCCCCCACATGGGCCTTCATGTTTTTGTGCCACGCCTTGGACCGCTTGAACAGCGATGTGAATCGGCAATTTGTGCTCGTGATTTTGCTCCATACTACTGATATTTGTTTGTGCTAGAAAGACATGAGTGTGGGCATGGTGGTTAGAGTGTCAATGCATAAAAGACTCACTGATTTTTGTCGTCCAAGGTGCTCGAATTATCGACTGTACGCGGAAGAGTACAAGTTGCACAGTTGTTGTTTCAAATTATCAAATCGCAAAAGGCATTGGTGTAAATATTGACTTGCTATGAGTCAGTTGAGATCGCGGGTATTTATTTACGTAAATTTATTACATAGTGCATTTGCGCCTATCGTCCCTACAAGAATCACAATTGCGCCCAACAAACTTGAAGCATTTACAGAAACAGGGACAGAAATGAATGTATACATCGACAAAGACAACAACTCTTACATTTCCATTCATACACAACACATTGGCAGAAGTACAAACCTACAAAACTACAATGTTTCGAAAATAACTTATAAAAGACGAGCGAGCGAGTCCATTCAATGCCTCATGCTCGTGTTCATCACACCACCTCACCCAAGAGACCCAACCCACTCAATCACACCCACCCAGCCTTACTCCCCCTCCTCGAACTCGTAAAATAAACCATCACAGGCGCCTTGGGCTCATCAAAGTCAATAAAGTCTCTTGATTTCTCGGATTTGGAGTCATTGTTCGAGTTGAAGCCGTAGTTGTTGTCTCTGGGTTTAGACTTGATGTCGTCGTTGACACCGAATGAGTCGGGGGCAAAGTTGAGCGATTCGAGGGCTGATTCTGCGTGGACTGTAGATGCGGGTTGAGATAACGAGGAGATAACGAGGGGGCGGTGTCAATGAACACAGTGTCATCATGTTGAGGAAGGAGGAGTGTAAAAATAAAAGATCAACAGGTTATTTTAGATCGAAGAGATGGGATGGATAGAAATCAGCCATAAAAATAGAAATAGCGATCATTTCGTCACGTCGTCAGTTCGTAAAATGAAATCAATCAGAACAGAAACCCAACAACGACACGGTACCAACACAACACAGCAAAAAAGAAAAAGTCAGGAAATGAAATCAATCAGAACAGAACCAAAAACTGTCAGAACCCTCATACACATCAAGACACATCAAGACACTCACGGAACTCTGCCAACCCCTTTCCGAAATTCACCCTACACACGACGCCGAGAACCATACTCGCGATGAGGAGGACGAGCGCAGCGACGGTGAAGCACCCCAGGTACGGCCACTGGACGAAACTCCTGTGGGGGGCGTTAGTGTTGTGTTGATTGAGGGCAGTGTGGGAGGAGGGAGGGATATGAATAGAAAGCGAAGGGTAGAGATAAAATAGGACAAGCGAGATGAGATAGGGTGGGATGTTAGGCGTGATATGAAAGATGAAAGATATGATATGGAAGATACGACAAGACAAGGCAGAGAAGGCAGAGAACTCACCATCTGTAAACAATCGAGTAAAACATGATGGCCCATCCTGAAAGCAATGCGAAGCCAATGGCGAGGTATGTGACCATCAGACGGCGCATTTCGCGGCGGATAGAGTACCAGCCCTGTATAGTGCATGAATGAATTGATGAGTGAGTGAGAAAGCGGAAAGGTGTACCATCGCAATCCAAGGAATCAAGAGCTACCGAAAAAGTCAATAACCAAAACCCCAACAGAGGGCACCACACTCACAATAGTCGTACAAATGATCAACGCCTCATACAAATTCGTATGCTCCGAAAACTTGGCAACATACGTATTTATCAACACATCCACCCACAGCCCCATCGCCGTCACCAGCACGAAGGCCTCCATCTGCAAACACGCTAGCACGGCCATGAAGAACTTGTGCAGCCTCATGATGTGCGCGGGCGCGCCGACGACTTTGAAGGACTGCGCGTTGTATTGGTTGAGGAGGGTCATGGAGACGTAGATGAAGAAGATGAGGGAGGTGCTGCTGAGGATGAGGTCGGCGATCTAGAATCTAGTTAATGGATGATTTAATTGTGGGTTGGGTGTTGCGCACCTCGAATCCTTGACGTCTAACCCAGAAATCATCAAAAAGATCCAAAGAACATGGTGTACCGGGGTCAGTGAGAATTTCGTGCCAGTTGCCTTTGAAGAATGGGCCTCTCCAGGTTGCGTACATGGCCCATCCAGTTGCGAGGGCGCGGGTCATGAGAACTGCGAGACTGCATACATGAAAAGTTAGGGGTGATTGGAAAAAAATGGGTGAGGCGGACATACACGTGGGGCACGGAGTCGTTGAGGATAGCGTTGAATGAGATGGCGAGGAGCCAGAATTGGAGACATATCCATGCGATGTCTTCTCTGCGGAGGTTGAGCAGGCTGATGGAAGTTTAGTGAGTGAATACAAGGCAAAGCAAAGAGCATACACTTGATAGGGATACAAGAGGTTGCGAACACATTCACGGGAGAGAGTGACACTTTTGCCGTCAGAGGTAGTAACACGGATGGGCACGACGGTGCTGATGTTGTTTGACGGAATGACAGGACTGATACTGACGCCATTGACCCAGTTGCCAAAGGACTGGCGATAGACTTAATATTAATACCATGAGGCAGGTACGCAACTTACAACTGTAGTGGGGGTTTCCTTGAGGCATGTTAGTTATGGGGTGTATAAAGTCAAGATTAGATGCACCTCTGATTTGATTTGACCGCTGAATCGTGGGTTGTTGACGGTCGAGTCGTACATTGTGATACAAGGGTAGACGGGTTGACCATGAGGGATATCATAACATAGTTGGAGGTTAAGACGACCAGCTTCTGAATTTTGCAAAAAGGTCATGTTCCTGTCTACAGGTACACCTCCGACATTGACGAGAGTGGTGACAAGCTCGCTGTACTGAAAGTCGATAGAAAAGAGAAGAGACTGGGCAATTCCCTGAAAAAAGCAATAAAGGAAGCTGAAGACGAAGAAAGAAAGAGTGTAGCGGTTTAGAGTGACTCGAGCATACTAGGACCAAGGGTTAGATATGAATTGAGAGAGCAGGAATAAAACATACAGCAGCTTTCCACCAAGCTTTGAAACGGACAAGAGAAGAAGGCATGACCAGCAGAATCGCTCAGGAAGAAATAAAAAGCGAGACCAAGCTCTAGAATGAACGTGAAAATGGCGGACCCGCCGTAGCTTGTGGTAGAAAGAGGGAAAAGGGAGAGGGTAGTGATGGCTAAGTCGTCGAGATGTTAATATAACATAGTAAAGTCTTTGTATTTCTCAAGACTGTCATGGTTGCTAAGAGTCAAGAATCATCGTCAATTCATAAAAACACCTCTTGATTAATATCAACGACTACTCAAGATGTAGCCAAAGTAGTCGTTGAAGAAAATAAAGTTAAAATCCCTTTTCTTGCATTCCTCTGAGTGTTACTAATGGAGCATTTAGACTCATTAGCTGGCTCTATAGCCTACAAGCACATGCTCGGCCCTGGTACACATACCCTTGGACGTATTGATGAACGAGGCTTCTACATCGTCACTGCTTCAGTAGACAGGTTTGTTATTACCCGCTCACCCTTATGTTCACCATCTTATCCGCTCATAGACTCGACATGCTAGCCCCACTCTCCTCCACTCGAGATCTGAGGCTGAGCGGTCAAGTTATCTACACAGGCCGCAGTTCGATGGAGGTCGCTGTCAAAATGGAAGCTTTTGGTGATAACAAACCTGAAGAAACTGTGCTATTGGGTAAACCCACCCTTTCCCTTATTTTTCGTGTCGTTCTTATAGTCGACCCCAGGCCGTTTCTCAATGGTCTGCAGAGACGCGCATACACATCGCGCGCGCAAGGTAAACCCACTGCTATGCACAACACCTGAACAAAAAGCCCTCCACGACCTCGGTGAACGTGCGTCCCACCCTCTTCTTTCTCATTCCTCTCATCTAAAAATAACCCCCTCTCCCCCATTCCCTATCGCAGTCGTCAATCAACGCCGCACAGCCCTCGCGCAAATCTCCCTCTCCCGCGTCCCGCCTAGCTCAGCCGAAGCAGCAGAGCTGCACGCGATACACCTGAAGCATGGACAAGGCATCATGCAGCCCCTCAAAGTGGACTCAGGGAAAGATCATGTGTGGATGGGGGATACGATATTGGAGGAGAATAGGGTGATGTTTCCGCAGGAGAGGAAGTGAGTGGAAGTTTTTGGTTCATTTGATTTTGGGGTGAGGGGAGGGGGTGAAGAGGTTTTATTGATGGTTTTTTTGGATAGTGTAGATCAAAAAGTCTTTGGAGGATATCTTATGCGATTAGCGTCCAAGGTGAGCGCGTCGCATTACCATCCCAATATCCACATCATTTTTATAATCCGACACTTGCACCCGCAGCTCGGCTACACCTCCGCAAGCATGTCCACCCGAGCCAACGTCAAGTTCCTCTCGCATAACGACTGCAGTCCAAATTCAGGACGAGGGATTGTATCGTTCTCAAATCGTTCCGAGTGCTTGTGGAGGTATCGATCTTGTGGCCAATTGGTGGGAGATCATGATATCACATGCGGTACGTGTCACTCTTACTCTGAGCTCACCAGAGCCCCCGTTTTCTCTGTATGTGAGCTTTTGTGGCTGATATGTCCTTGATGTACAGATCCCTATCTTGGTGTTCAATGTGCTCGCACTCCTGGGCACAGGATTCATCTCGTACAAACTATTCAAGGTGTATGCCAATCAGTTTTTCTGTCGTGTCGGCGCCTCAGAAAGGGTCTATCGTATCTACAAGGTGAGCCTTGCCGTCCTTCACACATGATTTAAATTTGATGCTTTTTTTAGATTGTATTGCTCTTCTCCATTGCTTCAACTGCCATGTGGATCGATAAAGTCTGCCATGGCCTCCTCCACTCCTTAGCCAAGCATTCCGATTTCTACCTTGCAGCTTTCATTGTAACTCTTGTGGTGAGCAGTTTTCATTTGGAAATGACTACCCTGAATGCAGCTGAATATGCAATATGCTAGTTTCACGTCCCGTGGCTTTACTTCGTATGCATTTCGTTACAAGTGAATTCTCGGGCCTTCGTTTATGCTGTTCTTTAGGGCTGGATTTGCGTGCGTAAAGAGTGCTGGATCCGATTTGTGTCTTTTGCGGTATCTCTGTGTTCTTGGTCACCATCTCCACGTTAATCTTTTTCAGCCCAAGTAAGCCTCTATTCGTTTGTCCCTTGTTCTAGTTCTAATGAATGTGTTCCCAGTGTATCGCTACATCTTTTCAACGTGGCCATTCTTCGCAACTGTCACTGTAACTGCATATTGTCTCGTGATTGGCTCTACTGTTCTCGGTGTTGTCTGCCGGTCTAACTTTGGACAAGGCCTCGCACATTACCGTAAGTCGTTGCTATCCCACTCTTATTCACATTTGTTATTAAGCCCAAAGCAACTCACCCTCGTGTTTTCCCACTATAATCAGAAGGCGTCGACTTCACCCTGTCAATTTCTCCACAAAAGGCCCTAGTGATCTCGAGAAGAATGAAAAGAAGCAAACGAAAAATCTGAGCGACGCCAGTATGCCCAATTTTGCCGTCACCACTTGGCCACCTGCTGCCACCGCTTGACCCAGGAACGACATCCCAATCATTGGTGTCCCTACCAGGGCAGGTCCAAAGAAAAACCGCGGCGCCTCTGTCTACTCTGAAAAAGGCGGCGAACCCATCGTCCTCTCCTTTTCGCCCCCGCTCGTATCTGAACTCGGCCCGGCTCCCAATAGGTTTTCTAAAGTGTTGAGTGTGAGCCGGTATTCGGTATATAATAAGGGCTCTCGAGCGAGGGAGAACGGGAGGACTTTCGGCGCGCGGGACACCATCATCGAGGATCCGGAGACACCCAGGGAGATGTCGATGCCTATGCCCATGCCTGCTGCAGGAGGTGGGAGACAGAGTGAAGGAGATAGACCTGCGCATCCACCTGGGAATCGCCTGGTTAGAACTTATGTAGCTCATGCAATCTTATCATAAAAACAGGGTTTATAATTTGATAGATGCAGCAATATGCCATTGCCACTTGGTATATACGTACCAAGTGTGAACCACGGGACAAAAATGGAATGACTGTTGCCAATTGGGGTTATGTAAGTAAAGCTGAGGTTTGCTGACCTTCTCTTATTCGTCAACATAAAGAACCAAGTTTACCCCTCTCTATTCACCTGCCCTTCATGAGTGACCTAATTGAAGACGAAGCACTCAACAAACCTACGCAAGACTTTGAATTCGAAAGAACGCCCTTGTCGCCATTATCTGCAATTTCATCAGGGAGTAGCTCTGATAGTGCTCATCCCAGCAATGCTTCCAACGGCGTATTGGGCGAGATGCCATTTTTGTTTAAGACAGGGCAGACCTGGCCGCCAGAACTACAAATCAAAATTAAACCTGTCGACCTCCACCACCCATTCATAGTGCAGTGGAATGATGGTGGTATTCCCGGAGACATCGAGGCTCACTTCAACGCGAGTGATTTACCATTCACATTTGCTTCTGGTTTTGCCTTTGCGACCCTTAATGAGAGGCTTTGCGACCTGATGATTACCATTGCCATCTTACCATCAAAAACAACCCAGGGCGATACTCTCGACCGCATCAAGGCAGCTGCAAGTTACGTTAAGGAGACAATTCTCAGCAATGCAGGGTTTCCCAATCTTGATGTTGCTGTTTGGGAGGCAGAGCCTTATTGGAGCGGCAACTGGACAAGCGCCAAGCTCCCATCCCTGACACCAGCACGAAAAGGCGAGGACAGTTCATGGGACTTGGCATACATGGATGTTCAGCACCCATTTACTGCAAATCCTGGTCTCGCGATTGCCCCTTTGAAAAAACCTCATCATGAGGGCACCCTTGGTGCTTACTTCAAACTGGAGGACAAGATCTTAGCTCTGACGTGCTGTCACGTCGCATGCCCCTCAAAAGCCCTTACAGGTCTTCGCCCCAAGCACGCCAAGAAACACCGTGAGCATATTATTGCTCTAGGCGTAGACGCCTATGATAAGGCCATCAAGAGTATTGACAGCACAATAAAAACAATGGACGGGTTTCTTCAAAATGTACCGCGCGCAGATGGTATCCACCAGCAGGAGATGAAAAATAAGCTTGAATCTCTCCGCCAAACCGTAAGGCTGCACCTCAATGAACCAAAAAAGCGTCACATTGGTCGTGTCTACGCTGCAGATCCGATAGGTCCTTCCTTGCTGCAAAACCCATCCTCTTCCTACACTGTGGACTGGGCGTTGGTTCAATGTGATCAGGATGCTTTTGAGTCCCCGGGATTTGCAGGGAACCAAATGTTTGTTGGTATGTACCTCACAACATCTACCTTGTGTTTTGCCTCTCCCTCAGGCTGATTGTTTTCAACAACGACATGCAGGTGGCAATATAACACCAAAAAAATTTGGTGAATATATGTATCCAGATGTTACCGACTGTAGGGACTTTGGTCACCCTGAGCAGGGCATGCTACCTCTCTCTGGCTGGGTTGAGACAGAAGCTGAGTTGCTGAACACCAAATATCGGGATGCCGAGGGAAACTATAGAATGACTGTTATAAAAAACGGCAAGGCTACTGGAACCACAGTAGGCTGGTTCAATGGGCTCAAATCATATGTTCGGTGGTACAAGATTATCAACAATCAACGCATGGAATTCTCCTCCATGGAGATGACTTTTGTCTCCTATGGTCGTCCTCATGGAGCCTTCTCTAAGCGCGGGGACTCCGGCTCTGCAATCCTCGACTGAGAAGGTCGCTTTCTTGCTATGCTCACTGGTGGCATCGGTTTGACTGATCCCACTGACATTAGCTTTGCCACTGTGACGCATAACCTTATACCCCACATCAAAAAAGCTGTCCCAGGTATTGCTCTTTTGCCTACCATGAAAACCGATTGATACATATTATGTACAAATTTTTGCCTTTTCCTTTCCTTGATCGTCTTTATGTATATTCCGGGGCCACAAGCCAAAATAATTATAAACATCTTTAGATTAATGATAAACTTTGATCCATCCATTATTAATAAGGTGGTACTCCGAGTCAATTCATTCTTGTTACCTTACGACCATGACCACCTCCGACCAAGCCAATCGTAAAAACTCCCTCATCATCCAAAATTACCCAGATGCATTCGGAGACACCTACGGCGTCATCGGCAACATCATATTCCTCCACAAAACCGGTCCTGCATGGTTTCAGGAACGCTACACCTGGAGATGGGAGCGCGAAATCCGCCCTGTCGATCACCACCACCCTATCAAACCAAAATGGCGCTCTATCCTCCGTGGCATTGTAGTGCACTTCAAGCAGCCCCACCTAAATATCCCCATCAATATTATCTCGGGGCTGGCGTTTGGCAATCAGGGAACAGGCCATGGTGAACTGAACGACACATTTTGTGAGCTGCTGGTGGTGATTGGTATCCCGCCTGTGGATCTGGTGTTACGACTTTTCTACTATCTCACTAGTGTACTATCATCTCTCTATGTACTTATATCTCGCCTATCTTTTCTTTACCTCCTTTCCCTTTCATCCACGTGACCTTGTCTTATCTTTTGTCACGTGACCACTTATCTTATCTTTCATCACGTGATCCACCATTATCTTATCTCGGTTCCACCTTCAACTCATTTTCCTTCTGACTCTTACTCAACTCATCTCTGATTCATACTTACTCTTTCTTCCTATTTATGACTCTCTTTACTAGTCATACTTTCTTTGACTCGTTATTTCTACTCATACGGACTCATATCCATTCGCGCACAGACCGCCTACTATACCTATATAAACCCCAGTAACTATACCCATGTTCTTTAGCTAGTTCTTTAACTACAATAGAACGATAACTTCTACTGCTTCTTTCTTAACTTGCTCTCTACTAAGACAATACCATCAAGTGATTCTCGAAGTGGCATTCTTAGTACGATAACTTGAACTTATATTCTGAACAGAATATCGAACCCGACTTCTCCGACCGACCCTGACTTAGCTCAAAGGCCTTAACCGCAAGCGCCCGTCGAGCTACCGTAACAAAAGAACTAGCTATCTCGAATCACTGTCCGTAGTTTACGCGACAGCCCCCCCATCTTTCAAGACGGCTACCTCGAAGAAGCTCATCAGGACCCGACCGGTATCGACTTCTGCAACCTCCCCGACCCTTTCGAGCAAGCAGAAAATACCACCGAAACGAAAAGAACCCAGTATCGCCGAAGTACGCGAACCGACAGCCACCGAACAAGAACCGAAACCGTCTCAAGAAGGACAAGAAGAAGAACAAAGGGAGATCTCCCGCAAAACCGAACAACAACCCGAAATACCAGACACCACTCCGAACTCCGACGAAGAAGAATTTCAAGAAACCCTCGACCCTAGAGAAACCGAACATACGATCCAAAGAACCCCAGTATACAGCTCTGAGATCCCCAAATATATCCGAGATCACGAAGACATGTCCACAACCGAACTTGCAACTCTATCCACTTCTGGACTAGCGTCCAGGGCTGTTCAAGACATGTCTTCAAAAGGAATTTCCAGCTTCTACCAAACTGGTCTTTCCGCATTTGGAGAACTCCATGACTCCGGAGCATCGTCCAGTAAAGGAAAAGAAAAATCTACTGGACGACTGAACCCTTCTTCAATTCCCTTACCACCCAACTTTCCTCCACCCTTAGGACCTACTGGCCCACCTAACAGACCCAGCTCGCCTGGGACTCCTGGAGGATCAGGAACGCCCACTCCCCCAGGATCCCCTGGAGGAGGCGGAGGAAACCCTGGACCTCAAGGGCCTCCCGGACCACCTGGACCCCAAGCAGGACAACAAGGAATCCCGATCGCGAACATTAACAGGAAGGAACTCAACATCGGTCTCCCCGAAAAGTTTACAGGAGATCGATCTAAGGTCGACCACTTCATTACCGATTGCATGGCATACCTCTTCATCAACGAACACATCTACAACACCGATGACAAACAAATCACCTTTGTCCTTTCCTTATTCGGAGAAGGACCAAACGAAGATAGATCCGCTTTGGAATGGAAGCGAGGATTTCTTAATACCGCTTTCCTTCAAGCCCGAAACACTGGAGTAATCTCTTATGGCTCACTTCAAGATTTCCTCCTGAAACTTAGGAGCGAATTCGCCCTCAAACTCAGCTCGGAAACCACTGATGAAGATATCACTTTCCTTAAACAGAAAGGATCAGCTGACGTTCATAACACCCTCTTCAAAAATCTGCTCATCAAAGCCGGGTACCCCATCCCTAATACCCCGGCTGGACAAGCACCAGATCCCTATGAACGCAAGCTTATCAAGGAATATCGACTGTCCCTCAACAAACCCCTTGCCGACCAACTCCGCCGAGAAAGAGACGCACCAGTCACCCTTATGGAATGGATGAACCATGCCGCTCAAGCAGATGCCATCTGGAGAGAGACCAACAAAGGCTTCTCCAGCAACCGATCCACTAAACCGAACAACTCCAATTGTATGGGATTCCGATTCAAGGCCAAACAGATCAATCTCACTGAAACCGAACGCGACGATTTGATGAAGAAAGGAGCATGTTTCCGTTGCCAACAAAGCGGACACATCTCAAAGAACTGCCCTACCCGAAACACTGGTATTTCCACGAACAAACCGAACCCGACTCCCACCAACATCACGAACCGTACTCCGAAAGACTTCGTCAAGCACATCTGTAGTCTCTATGCCGGAATGACCGAGGAAGAACAAACCGAATTCCAGAATGAAATGCAAGAAGAGGATTTTGCCTAAAGGGTTTTGCATCGACGTCAGAACCCCATGTATCAGTATGTTCCGCTTTGATAGCTCACAATGAATCATTTTCTGTCCCCGTGACTATCGAGTGTGAACAACTGAGAACCGCCGAACCTATTTCCTCTCATGCGCTCCTTGACTCCGGAGCTGCAGGCATCTTTATCGACCAATCATTCGCAAGATCCCTTAAACTTCCTCTCACTCCTCTCAAAACCCCGATCCAAGTACGAAATGTTGATGGAACCCCGAACAAGACTGGGACCATTACCCACTGAACAACCGTGAACATGAAGATCTACGACAAGATCAAGAAAACGAACCTCCTAGTAACTGGGCTAGGAAGGCAGAAGATTATATTAGGACTACCCTGGCTGCAAGAAACAAACCCCGAGATCGACTGGAAGAACGCTTCCCTGAACTGGCGATCCCCGATAACCGAAGAACCCGACCAAGATCTTGCTCGGACAGAAACACTGAACCCGATACCCGATTGGTACCCCACCGACTCTGTTATCATCAACGAATTCGCTATAGCGAACCTGGAACTCCAAGTAAAGAAAATGCTTGGAGAAAACGCAACCACAAAACGAATCACCCGAACTACAACCAATGATCTGGTCATTTCCTACATCGAAGGAGGACCAACCGAAGAAACCAAAAACATCTGGATCAACACCACCCTGACTCATTCCCAAGCTTTCGCTCAGAAGTTTAACAAGGAATCTGACGACATCGATCCTCTAGAGTTAATTCCTCCTCAATACCATCCCTGGATCTCTGTCTTCAGCGAAGAAGCGTCCTCTACCCTGCCAGCCAGTAAACCTTGGGATCACGAAATCAACCTCAAACCCGATTTCGTTCCCAAGTCTACTAAGATTTACCCTCTAAATCCGGCAGAAGACGAAGCAACCAAGAAATTCATTGAAGAACACAAAGAAAAAGGTACGATTCAGGAAAGCAACTCGCCACAAGCCTCTGGATTCTTTTATGTTGCCAAGAAAGACGGGAAACTCCGACCATGCCAAGACTATCGACATCTTAACGAAGGTACTGTCAAGAACGCTTACCCTTTACCACTTGTAACCGACCTCATGGATAAACTCCGCGGAGCCAAGTTTTTCACCAAACTTGACATTCGCTGGGGATACAACAACGTCCGCATCAAGAAGGGAGACGAATGGAAGGCCGCCTTCAAAACTAAATACGGCCTCTTCGAACCCCTTGTCATGTTCTTCGGTCTCTGCAACTCACCAGCAACGTTCCAATCCATGATGGATAATATCTTCATCACTCAAGTCGAAAATGGATACATTATCATTTACATGGACGATATTTTGATCTACGCCACCAACGAAGAAGATCTGGAGAAATACTCCAAGGAAGTACTTGTTACGCTTTATCTTTCGTCTTTTGTCTTATCACTATGCCCCTATCTTTTCTTCATCTTATCCGGACTATTATCTTATCTCGTGTACTATCATCTCTCTTTGTACTTGTAGCTCGTCTTATCTTCTTACCTTTTTCTTTCTCTCACTCCACATTATACTCCATTCTCTGACTCGCACTTCTCCCACATTTATGACTCGTTCTCTACTCCATTCCCATACACGTTCCATTGTGACTCCTTTGCCCCGTCCTCTGACTCTTATTTACTTCGTGCACAGACCTCCTATACCGCGCACGGACCATTAGCATTACGTATATAAACCCCAGTATTATACCCTATGTTCTTTAGCTAGTTCTTTAACTACAATAGAACGATAACTTCTACTGGACTTCTTTTACTCGCTCTCTGCTAAGACAATACCATCGAGCGATCACTCGAAGTGGCATTCTTAGTTAGATACTCTTGAACTTTAACGTAACTCACCGAAACCAACTCCGACTTCACCTTCAAACTTCGTTCTTGTTGACTCTACGGCCGGACTCGTACGCGCTGAACAAGTCAACCGTAACAGTACTCCAGATCATGAAAGAAAACGACCTCTACCTGAAACCAGAAAAATGCGAATTCCACAAAACCAAGATCGCCTACTTAGGATTCATCATCGAACACAACAAGATTTCCATGGACCCCGCCAAGCTCGCAGGGATCAAAGACTGGCCAGCACCAAAGACCCTCAAACAAGTCCGATCATTCCTGGGCTTCGGTAACTTCTACCGAAAATTCATCCGTCATTACTCCGATATCGCACGACCATTAAACGACCTACTCCGTAAAGACAAACCCTTCATCTGGACCGAAATTCATCAAGCCTCATTCGACAACCTCAAAGATCGATTCAGCCGAGAACCAGTACTTGCTATGCCCGATCTAAATAAACCCTTCCAGATTGAAGCAGACGCTTCCCAATACGCTTATGGCGCCGTCCTTACTCAGACCGATTCCAACGGAAAACGTCACCCTATTTGTTTCCTTTCTCGATCGTTCTCTCCAGCCGAACAAAATTATCAAATCTTCGACAGAGAACTCCTCGCAATCATCCGAGCACTAGAAGAATGGAAACACTATATCCAAGGATCACCTCACACAACCACCATACTCTCCGACCATAAGAATCTCACATACTGGCGCTCTCCACAGAACCTTAACCGAAGACAAGCACGTTGGTTCCTCATCTTATCCGAATTCGACATTGAACTGGTCCACACCCCTGGTCACAAAATGATTCAATCCGACGCACTCTCACGAAGACCCGACCTTATCCCCGAAGGAGCTAACGAAGAAAACACCGATATTACCATGCTCCCAGATTCACTTTTCATCAATCTCATCGATATCGAACTACAGAAACAAATTGCTAACGCCAAACCACTGGACAAAAACGCCATGGAAGCCTTAGAAACCCTGTTACAAAATTCCAATGCCACTTCCGGAACCACCCTAAACGACTGGTCCTTCGAAGAAGGAGACCATGGGAAACTATTGTTCTATAAGGATAAAGTCTACGTTCCCAAAGACGACAAACTCCGAAGATCCATTGTTATGCACTTCCACGACACTATCTCCGCCGGACACCCCGGAGAACTTGAAACATTCAACTCTATCTCCGCCACTCACTGGTGGCCGGGAATGCGACAATTCGTCAAATCTTATGTCAAAGGCTGCGCCACATGTCAGCAATTTAAGATTAACCGAAACCCTGCAAAACCCACCTTAATTCCCATTCCTGCTCCAAAATCCCTGAAACCCTTTGCCCAAACCTCCATGGATCTGATCACCGACTTACCACCCTCGTCCAACTATGACTCAATTCTGTCTGTGGTGGACCACGGCCTTACGAAGGGGGTAATTCTCCTACCTTGCACGAAAACTATTACCTCCGAAGGAGTCGCAAAACTTTTACTTGACAATCTCTACAAACGATTCGGTCTCCCAGACTCTATTACCTCTGATCGCGACCCAAGGTTCGCCGCTCAAGCCTTCAAAGAACTCCTAAAACTCCTCAACATCGAATCCAAGCTATCCACCGCCTATCACCCCCAAACCGATGGAACCACAGAACGTTACAATCAAGAAATCGAAACCTACCTATCCATTTACTGTATCAACAACCCCGAATCCTGGCCAGACGCATTACCTACACTCGAATTTACTCACAACTACCACCAACACTCCAATCGTCGTTACTCTCCATTCAAACTAATGTTAGGAACCACTCCCACCCAAATTCCTATCGCTTTCGAACACACAGTATTTCCCACCGTTGATAAGAAACTCGCTTCCCTTCTCAACATGCGCCAAGAAGCCATCGCCGCTCACACGTTCGCCAGAAACAGGATGATTAACAGTAGCAAACATCCCTTTGTCCCATTCAAGCTCGGACAAAAGGTCTGGCTCGACGCTAGAAACCTCAAGACCGGACATAATAAGAAAATCTCCACCAAACGTGAAGGACCCTTTTCCATTTCCGAAGTATTGGGACCGGTAACCTATCGTCTCACTCTCCCACCCCACTGGAAAATCCATGACGTTTTCCATGCTACTCTTCTCTCTCCATACAATGAAACTCCCGAACATGGCCCTAATTTCCCTCAACCACCGCCTGACCTTATCGAAGGAGAAGAGGAATACGAAGTGGAGCGCATTCAGAAACACAAAGGGAAACCACCAAAAAGGCAATATTATGTATCCTGGAAAGGCTATGACTCGATGTCAGATCTTTGGGTTCCCAAAGAAGCTCTAGCCAACGCCCCCGACATCCTAAAACAATATAAAAGAAGACACAAACTTTGACTCATTCCCCAGCAAACTCGCTACCTTCCCTCATCGCCTCAAATCAACATGCCCTCTTTCTCCTCTTCCCCCGCCTCTTTCAAAATTACTCCTACCTCCGCTACTCCCCAAGAGCAAGAGAAATTCCTCTCTGACTTTCTTGACCTCATCGCCAAAGAAGAACCCTCTCCTAAATCGCCCTCTCCTAAATCCGTCTGCATCCATTCCCCCTCACAAGGATCTTTTACCGAACCACCGACGTTTTCCCCTAATAAATCGTCTCCTCTCCACTCTGACGCTCCAAGCTCTATTTGCTCGAGCACTACCATCACCTTCCAAGAATTCGTAGACATCTTCCGCACCAAAGAAGATTACGACGGCCTCAATTGGAAGCTCCCTTTCAACGAAAAACATCTCGACCCCATCCGTGACATGGATATCGCCATCTCTAATCACCTCGAAACCGTTATCAGCCTCAACTCTCAGATAAATGCCCACAAAGGAGCCGTATCCAAACTTTGGGATATCGGCTGCAACAAATTCAAACAGTTCTGCCAGGAACACCTCAATGACCCCAACTACCGACTCAGCATCATCTCCCTCATCGACGAACAAAGGAAGAAGTACGCCAACGAGAAACCCAACAGGGTTTACAAATTCCCTAAAAATAACGGTTTCTACTATGACTACACCACTCCCATTCCTCAAACCCCGTCCCTCGAAACGCTCGCCCTCCGTTCCCCTTCCTCTACCCTTGACAACCTCGACCCCCAGACCAAAGCAAACACCCTCGCGCTCATGAAACGAGGACTCAACCTTTGCCGAAAATGCCCCAACCTCGACCATTTCCGAGAAAACTGCCCCCATAACAAATGTTGGAGCTGCGGAAAGTACGGAACCGGACACCTCGCACTCAGCTACCCCCAACGCCTCGCTAATATAAGCGCGAAGAAGGGCAAGAAAAAGGTCCCGTCGACTTCCTCCTCTACCTCCTCCAATCCCTGGGACCGCCTTCAGCCTTACAAAGAAGATGACACTTGGGACAAAAAGCATCGTCGCAACTGGAACAAAGGAAGTTGGAAATTTAGAGTCACCCACAACTCTAAATGGGAAGATACCTCCGACGATTTCTATGGCGGCTACTATGACGACGACATGGGCGCCGACGCCAACCACAACCTTTGCACCTGAATGAGGACATTCAGGCTTAATACGGGGGTAATGTTACGACTTTTCTACTATCTCACTAGTGTACTATCATCTCTCTATGTACTTATATCTCGCCTATCTTTTCTTTACCTCCTTTCCCTTTCATCCACGTGACCTTGTCTTATCTTTTGTCACGTGACCACTTATCTTATCTTTCATCACGTGATCCACCATTATCTTATCTCGGTTCCACCTTCGACTCATTTTCCTTCTGACTCTTACTCAACTCATCTCTGATTCATACTTACTCTTTCTTCCTATTTATGACTCTCTTTACTAGTCATACTTTCTTTGACTCGTTATTTCTACTCATACGGACTCATATCCATTCGCGCACAGACCGCCTACTATACCTATATAAACCCCAGTAACTATACCCATGTTCTTTAGCTAGTTCTTTAACTACAATAGAACGATAACTTCTACTGCTTCTTTCTTAACTTGCTCTCTACTAAGACAATACCATCAAGTGATTCTCGAAGTGGCATTCTTAGTACGATAACTTGAACTTATATTCTGAACAGAATATCGAACCCGACTTCTCCGACCGACCCCGACTTAGCTCAAAGGCCTTAACCGCAAGCGCCCGTCGAGCTACCGTAACATCTGGATTATGATTTTGAGAAAATCAAGGAGGCGGCGGAATATGTCCAGAAGAATGTGGTTAGCAAGGCTGGGTTTCCAGATGTGCATGTTGCGGTTTGGGAGTGGGAGTATCATCTGAGCATAAACACTGGTGCAAGTGCAAGTGCGAGCGTATCGAGCAGGACAAGTGAAACTAGGCTCCTCCTGTCTCTCAATGATAAACTTTTCGACATACAAACAATGGGGTTCAGTCATCCATTTACGACCAACCCCGGCCTCGCAGTTGCGCTTCTTGATAAGCCAACATACGAAGGGACTGTTGGACTCTACCTCCAGCTGAAGGACCCTCAAGGAGGTAGTCGCAGCAAGATTCTTGGACTTACCTGCTGTCACGTCGCCTCGCCCTCAAGTGCTGCTACAGGTCTCTCTATCGCCCGTGCGGAGGCCCACCCGGAATATGTCATCACTCCCGATGAAGAAACCTATGAGAAAGGTATCAGGGAACTCAACGGGCACATTGGGACCCTCAGGAGCAGAATCAGTGCTCGGGAGGAGGAAGTTGAGCAATATCAGCAGCAGCAGTCCGAGACCAATGACGTTACCCACAATTCGAAAGCCAAAGGCCAACGGTTAACGTCTACGTCTGCGCCCAATGCTAATAGCGGCTACATCCCGAAACCTCCTATCGAATCCGCCCGCGTGTCACTCAAACACAACACCGCAAACCTGAACGAGCTGGTGCCTATCCAAGAGTGTGTCGCAGCACTGTCGCTTGACAAGACACAGAATCGCCGTGTCGGGCGCGTGTATTACGCTGATCCCATCAGCACCTCTTCTGATTCTGACCCTTTTGATGCCTACACCATCGACTGGGCGTTGGTCGAGTTTGATGAGAGCGCGTTTGGGGAGGGGTTCACGGGGAATAAGGTGTTTATTGGTATGTTATTTTCATTTATTATCTTGTCATGCAATTGGCGTTGCTGACTTTTTCGCTGCATTTCTAACTATAACATCCAGGAGGAACTGACGAACCTATCAAAGAATACACGAAACAAACACCCATCTCTGGGAGATCCAACGGATTCCGAAGCGTCCTCCAAATACCCACTCAGTGGGTCAAATCCGAGAAAGACATGTTGGCAGGTGAACACCGCGATGACAAGTATGGTACCAACAGGGTGGCGGTGGTTAAAAACGGGGCAGGCACGGGGACGACATTGGGGTGGTTGAATGGGCTCGATTCGTACGTGCGGCACACCATTCAAGTTGACATCCCCAGGAGCGCAGACCCAGGCTCGGAAGGGGGCGCTACCGGAGTGGCTGGGAGTGCCAGTGGTTTAGAGCCCATCGTATTTGAATCAATGGAAACGACGATCCTCTACCTCGGTGCCAACCACGGTTCGTTTTCCGAACAGGGCGACTCGGGCGCTGCGATCCTTGACAGTGACGGTCGGTTCGTTGCGTTGCTCACGGGGAGTGGGGGCATGGCTGGGTTGACGGATATCACATTTGGGACGGCTGCGTGGAAGCTGATGCCTCAGGTTGTGAGTGCTGTCCCAGGGGTGGAGTTGTGGCCTGTTGTGTAAGATGTATAATAATTTTACTCCCAGTTGTGGTATAACGAACTTGGATAATTAAATATACACTCTAGTGCTACGAACAAAAAAGTTTGTATCTATGATTAATATTGTCTGTTTAATAGATAAAGAAGAGAAAATGAAAGTTGTACTGGACCGATCTGTCGGTGTCCCTGACACGAAATCTCATCAGAACAAAAAAGCAATCCTGATTCATGCACTCAGCTTAGTGTCCTATTTACAGGGACCAAATGTTAACGGGCGCTTGCGCCATTGTCCCTACAAGAATCACAATTGCAATTGCGACTAACAAACTTGAAGCATTGACAGTAACAGAAACATAAACATATATGAATGTACACATTGACAACGGCACCACTCTTACATTTCCATTCATACACAACACATCGGCAGAAATACAAACCTACAAAAACTACAATGTTTCGAAAATAACTTATAAAAGACGAGCGAGCGAGCGAGTCCATTCAATGCCTCATGCTCAGTCCATCATCACCCCTCATCCGCGTTCACCCAAGAGATTTTACAGAACAACGATCCAACATCTACACCCACCCAGCCTTACTCCCCCTCTTCGAAGTCGTAAAATAAACCATCACAGGCGCCTTGGGCTCGTCAAAATTGATAAAATCTCTCGATTTCTTAGACTTGGAGTCATTGTTTGAGTTAAAGCCGTAGTTGTTGTCCCCGGGTGAGTTGGGGGATTTGGCGGGTTTAGATTTGATGTCGTCGTTTACACCGAATGAGTCGGGGGCAAAGTTGAGCGATTCGAGGGCTGATTCTGCGTGGACTGTGGACGTGCAGCTGCGTTGATAGAGGTGGGCGTGGGGTTGAGATAAGGAGGGGGCGGTGTCGATAATCATCGTTAGGATGACGGGGAAGGAGAAGGGTAAAAATAAAAGATCAAAAGGCTATTTTAGATCGAAGAAGACGGAATGGGATAGACATCATAATAAAAATAGAAATAGCGATCATTTCGTCAGTTCGTCGTTCGTAAAATGAAATCAATCAGAACAGAAACCCAACAACGACACGGTACCAACACAACACAGCAAAAAAGAAAAAGTCAGGAAATGAAATCAATTAGAACAGAACCAAAAACCGTCAGAACCCTCATACACAGATAGATACATCAAAGACACTCACGGAACTCTGCCAACCCCTTCCCGAAATTCATCCTACACACGACGCCCAGAACCATACTCGCGATGAGGAGGACGAGGGCGGCGACGGTGAAGCACCCCAGGTACGGCCATTGGACGAAACTCCTGTGGGGGGATTAGTGTTGTGTTGATTGAGGATAGTGTGGGAGGAGGGAGGGATATGAATAGAAAGCGAGGGGTAGAGATAAAATGGGACAAGCGAGATGAGATAGGGTGGGATGTTAAGCGTGATATAAAAGATATGACAAGGCAGAGAAGGTAGACGACTCACCATCTGTAAACAATCGAGTAAAACATGATGGCCCATGCTGAGAGCAATGCGAATCCGATGGCGAGGTATGTGACCATGAGACGGCGCATTTCGCGGCGGATAGAGTACCAGCCCTGTATAGTGCATGAGTGAATTAATGAGTGAGTGAGAAAGCGGAAAGGTGTACCATCGCAATCCAAGGAATCAAGAGCTACCGAAAAAGTCAATAACCAGAACCCCAACAGAGGGCACCACACTCACAATAGTCGTACAAATGATCAACGCCTCATACAAATTCGTATGCTCCGAAAACTTGGCAACATACGTATTTATCAACACATCCACCCACAGCCCCATCGCCGTCACCAGCACAAAGGTCGCCATCTGCAAACACGCAAGGACAGCCATGAAGAACTTGTGCAGCCTCATGATGTGCGCGGGTGCGCCGACGACTTTGAAGGATTGCGCGTTGTATTGGTTCAAAAGCGCCATGGAGACGTAGATGAAGAAGGTGAGGGAGGTGCTGCTGAGGATGAGGTCGGCGATCTGTGGACCGAGATTTGGTGAATTGATATTTAAAGATTGGGTTGAGTATGCATACCTCGAATCCTTGACATCTAACCCAGAAATCATCAAAGAGGTCCAAAGAACACGGTGTACTGAAAGTCGATACTGTGCAATTCCCTGAAAAAAGCAATAAAGAAAGCTGAAGACGAAGAATGAAAGAGCGTACTCAAGAATGTCACTGATGGATATGGTTGCATCAGTGAGAGAGTTCGGCCTCTTTCTCTTTTCACCATCATGTTAACTCGTCAATTAATAAGGGCACCTCTACGTCTAACAAGATTAATAGCAAATGTAGCCAAAGTGGTCGTTGAAGAAAATAAAGACATTATCACGATGGATAAATTATTAAAGGAAGTCAGTAAGTAAACTCCCTTTCGTGGATTCCTCCTACTAACTCCGCCTTCAGAGAAAAACTCGGACCCTACTTATCACAAGCAAGCCTTGCTCTTTTATGCCGTACTCATTCCAATGATTAACGCCCGAATGACAGTGTTATGCCTATGAGATCACCCACTCTCTGGTCAGAAACACTCCTCAACGCCATTTCAAAAAAAGACACTTCACCTCCACCCCCACCAGAAGAACATGACGTCCCTCTTCAGCCCAGACACATGGAAGAGTCCTACTCGGAGATCGTCCTCCCCTTTGGTTCTTCATCTCAGCTCTTGGAGCAATACGTGAATGCATGGGGTGGTATTCGCATCGGAAAGTAAGCTCATCACTTAACTACTTAAGGAATTAGTCTAATCTTCATGAAAGGCTAATGGAGCATTTAGACTCGCTAGCTGGTTCTATAGCCTACAAGCACATGCTCGGTCCTGCTACACACACCCTAGGACGTATCGATGAACGGGGCTTCTACATCGTCACTGCTTCCGTAGACAGGTTTGTTGTTACCCGCTCATCCTCAGGTTTATCATCTTACGCCCCCAGAGACTTGACATGCTAGCCCCACTCTCCTCCACTCGAGATCTTAGGCTTAGCGGTCAAGTCATCTACACAGGCCGCAGTTCGATGGAAGTCGCGGTCAAAATGGAAGCTTTTGGCGATAACAAACCTGAAGAGACTGTCTTGCTCGGTAAATCCGTACTTCCCCTTATTTCTCGTGTCGATCTTATGCGCCTCCCCAGGTCGATTCTCCATGGTCTGTCGAGATGCGCATACACATTGCGCACGCAAGGTAAACCCTCTGGTATGCACAACTCCCGAAGAAAAAGCCCTACACGACCTCGGTAAACGTGCGTCCTACCCTCCCTCTTTCCCGTATCTAAAAATGACCTCACCTCTCCCCAGTCGTCAAACAACGCCGCACAGCCCTCGCCCAAATCTCACTCTCCCGCGTGCCCCCAGCTCAGCAGAAGCAGCAGAGCTGCACGCCGTACACCTGAAGCACGGACAAGGCATCACGGAACCTATGAAATTGGACTCGGGCAAGGACCACGTGTGGATGGGGGACACGATATTGGAGGAGAATAAGGTGATGTTTCCGCAGGAGCGGAAGTGAGTGGATCCTTTTATTGACTTTTGTGGAGGGAGGGGCTGATGTGTTTGTATGCGATAGTGTGCATCAGAAAGTCTTCGGAGGGTATCTTATGCGATTAGCACACGAGGTGAGCGTCTCCCTCCCATCCTCCTCCTTCGCACTCTAACACCCACACTCAAACCAGCTCGGGTACACCTCCGCAAGCATGTTCACCCGCGGCAACGTCAAGTTCCTCTCGCTCGACGGTACAGCATTCAAAAGACCCGTACCTATCGGGTCCATCCTCCGCCTCCGTTCGCAGATTTTGTACACGACTACGACGCCAGATTATCCCATATTGGTGGTGCGTATACGCCGGGTTTTCGGTTTCATGCCTCTCCAGATCGTTGTGCTGACCTCTTCTCTTCGCTGCACAGCACGTCGGCGTCCGCGCG
The DNA here is from genome assembly GCA_015501605.1 of Panaeolus papilionaceus. NCBI lineage: Eukaryota > Fungi > Basidiomycota > Agaricomycetes > Agaricales > Panaeolus > Panaeolus papilionaceus. The sequence goes on from JADNRZ010000016.1 coordinate 1,075,902, forward strand.
AGTGTCGTCGACGTACACACAGGCGCCGAAGAAGTCACGAATCATTTTAGGTTTACGTGGGCTCAACGATGGGGATCTGAGAGTCCCGGGTTGAGGCAGGTCGTGCCGAGGACGTATCGAGGTACACATGGCTTTTTTTTTTTTGGCTTTTGTTGTTGGCATGTTATGCTCACTTATGGTGGTGGTATACAGAGGCGATGATGTGGCTCGAAGGAAAAAGGGCGCTTGAGTTGGGTGCGGAGATCAGAGGTATGAGGACGGATAAGGCGTTGGCGGGTCAGGGCAATGGGGAGGTGAGGAGTTGAATGTCTTTGCGAAGTATGAACTGGGCTGGGGATTTTTCGCTTAAACTGGGCGCTTATGCTCAGGCCGAGGAAATGGGGATGGCCAGGAAGCGAACAACGCGTGCCAGTGGGCGTTAAATCCATGCACTTTAGTTCTATAGCGAACTCACTGTGACTGCGCGACGGCGACGCAGGCTAAGACACAGTGCATTGCTTATAAATCACATTAATAATTCCGTTTATCTGTTGCTTCGACTACTTAGCTTACAGCCTTGCACCCGTTCATCAACCAAAACATGTCTCTTCTATCCCTTTATCCCGAGCTTCTCTATTATCTATCTCAATATGTGTGTCCCACTGGCAGATGGCTGCATATCTACTTCAAACTAACTGCCTGATTAGCTTGGCCGCAACGAGCACAAAAGCATGCGTCTAACATGCAAAACATTCGCAGACATCTTTGCATTCATTGCAGTCAATAAAGTCACTATTGATATGACAAAGGAGAACTTCATGGAAACAATTGATATACTGTCTGGGCAATCATCAGTGACCAACCCACCCATCCATGCTATCAGGAAGTTGACACTGGTTCATCAAGCTTACTATACTCTCTATGGTCAGCCTATGGCTGTGCCAAAAATTACAGACATCAATGGTTTTCTGAAGGCCCTCTCTTCTCTTGTTTATGTTAATGAGCTCTTGTGAGTATTCCAATACAACTGCACTCTTCTGCATAACAGAATTCCAACATTAAACCTTTGTTCTTGATTTCCCAGTTGGAAGTTAGATGCCCACAATGTTGAGCTTTCTAGCCAAATAGGGGCCATCTTTTCATCCTATCCTGAGCTCTCATCTTTGGATCTATGCCTTTCTGGATGCCCTTCAATGCCCATACTGCAGCACTTTCATAACCTCAAGACACTCACTTATCAAGCTCACTTTTCAAAACAAGAAATGGACATGCCTAAGCATACCATCACACAAATCCTTGAGCAATCACCTGGTATTGCTGACCTGTCCCTTACATTGCATGGTGAAACTGAAGAGTACAATGCTATTGAGCATATTTTTGGGCCATTGGCAGCATCAGGCCTACAGTTGCATCTCTATAACATCACTCTCAAGTCCTGCAATTATCCAGTCCTGCTACTGCCACACTTCCAGCATCTCAAAGTCCTCACATTGCTATTTGTTAAATTTCGTTGTCCCTTGGAGGCACAGAAAACTCTGGATGACTTCTGGCAGAGAATGACAGACCTGCATGTGCAGCTGGAAGAAATCTTTGTTAGTCATGTGCCTGATGCTTTAGTGGGCTATCTTCAGCATTATCAGGGGCTTGAATCTTTCAGATATGACACACACAGGACCCAATTTTTGGAGGTTGAAAAGCGCAGGATGTATGGCACATGTGGTCATGACTTCTACTGCAAGGGTCTACCCACTCATTCCTCTACTCTGAGAGAGGTCAGCATTCATACTGAGTTTGAAGATGATTGGGTTTGGAGCCCTGATATTCAGACTGGCTTGGCAAAATGTTCTGCACTTAAACATCTTGCCATTGGTGTGACATATGCCCAGCTAGAGGCTAGCTCAGATGCTGCAACTGCAGCCACATCCCCTAGGTCATCCCTTGTAAGTTGCCATTTCTTTGTTTTCAAATTCACAGTATCTGATTTCCCCTTAGCATCTGCTGCTTGACAGTATCACAAAACAAAATCCTGCAGTGTGCAAATTGAAGCTACACTGGCAACTCCCAGTTGGCCCAGATTATCATCAAAGTGAAAACTATTATTCCATTATTCAGAGGATGTGGGAGATGCTTCAGAAGGGTGTAACCTCCTACACACCACCTGCTCAAATAACATCACTACCAAAAGTCTATGCCAAGTGGAAATCACATCATAGATTTAGCACCTTTGTTGCAAGTGCTGGTCAACCAGGTCAACCACTGTCCTACAAGTTGGAAAAATAATAGACATAATCTTATACTTATGTATCTTACTCTGGATTCAATGTGATTTGTGTCCAATGCTGTCTTCATGTACAGATGCCTAATAGTGAAGTCATTATTGCACCTCTCAAAATTGCCAAAATTGGTTTGATTAAGATTGCAGTATAATACTAGGCCTTTCTGCAATCACATTAGATCTAATTTATGAGATGGTCCTGGCTGACTTCTTTTAAGTTTATCTTACTAGAGTTTTGTCTGTGGCTTTGCTTCAGTGTTTATCATAATGCTTTGAATGTCTTGAAATTGTGTTTTCATCAGCAATTCTTGATGTGGCTACTGTTAAACTTGCACAATGAGACCACTACCAGTGAAACACTGATCAGATAATATCACTATCAAGCCAAGAAACTAATATGTTATTCACAATTGATAATAGATGTGAAATAGCAATAATGCTTTGTATAAGCCAATACTCTTGTTGTCTCCTTCCAGGACATAGTAGGAAAAGGCATCTGTTTGGTCATGTTGTGTCTGGATACTGTGAGGCATGACAACAGGTGTCCACTATATCAGCATCCAAATATTCATGACACAAACATTCAGCCACTATGGAGTGTTATATACTGTTCTGTAGCTATTTTGAATGTGAGTAAGAATCCGAAGAGAAAACTAAAATATCTTTATCCTACAATGAGAAAAATGCGAAATACTGCAGAAATGTAAGTCAAGTCTAATTCTAAGTGCCCATTTCACTATTCTAATTGTTCCATGGGTTAATCTAATATATATAAGAGTCCATTTGAAGTGTTTTATCACTTCAATTCAACAGCTACATGGCAGGGCTGTGCACCATGACCATCACTACAGTCCTACAGGAACTGTAATGGGTGTCCCATACTGTATTGTCACTGCTTTTTGAGCATCAAAATACAGCCATAGAGCTTATGGCCATAACCTGTAGCTTACTGTTCAGAAACAGCTGCAGACAGTTACCAACAGCTGTGACAGGTTGGTTGTTACGATAGCTTGACAGTGATGTGCTGAGTGCAGGAGAACACCAACACAACACCAACACAACAACACAACAAACCAAAACCTCAATAGAGAGTCTAAGGTTCCGTTACAGGTTATGAAGGTATTTGTTGATGTCCTATCCTATGACAGTACTGCATGTTCAAGGGGGACATTAGCAATGTCTGTTTTTGGATATAAGGTAATTACAATGTAGTGACTTTGTTGATCTGCAGACTAGCTACAACATAATGACTGAGTGTGATCTGTAGATTGCCATGGATTTCCTACATTTTGGGTAACTACACTAAATAGTTATTTCATTAGATAGAATATAAGTGAATTAATTATTACTAGTAGGTGGGCAGGTTGGGTAGGGTGGGTTTCCGAGTGAGCGGCAGGTGAGCTGGAATGGGTGGATTGGTAGTTTTCCAAGGGAATGGGAGGGGGGTAGTGGGTAGGTTGGGGTGGGTGGGTAGTAGTGGATTGGGGTGGTTTGGGAGATTTCCGCGGAAATGGAGGGTGGTTGGGGGGTGGTTTGGGGTGAGTTTATTGTAGTGTATTAGGTTGGAGTGGGCACATTGGGGTGGGTGGGTAGTAGTGGAATAGGGTGGATTAGTAGATTTCTGTGGAAATGGGAGGGGAGAGGGGGGGGGGTGGTTTGGGGTGAGTTTATTGTAGTGGATTCAGTTGGATTAGATGAATTTACGAGGGAATGGGTAGGTAGGGATGGGGGGATTTTTATATTTCTGCAGAAATGGGTAAATTTAGGAATTTTTCAATGCATGGATTTTTGAATTTCCACGGAAATGGGTGAATTTTATGAATGGATTTTTTGAATTTCCGCAGAAATGGGCAAATTTAGACATTTTAAGTACATGGATTTTTGAATTTCTGTGGAAATGGGGGAATTTAGACATTTTTAAATGCATGGATTTTTTGAATTTCCCATGTACCCACAGGTCTTCAGCCCAAAATGAGCCCAAGAACATCCAAAACAGTCCAGAATTGAGGCCTTGTATTTTGAGCATATCTTGCTCAATTCTGGGCTGTTTCAGGTGCTCTTGGGCTTGTTTTGAAGCTCACAGGTACACTGAGGCTGACCCATACCCATACCTGCGCCCAACCCAACCCATAACCCATCCAGGTCACCATTTCCGTGGAAATGATGGATTTCTGAATTTCAGTGGAATGAAGAATCTGATGTAATAAACAGAATATTGATAACATGGAAAATCTACATGCAAAGGAATCTTGAAATCCAGTAGAATGATAAGCACATAAGTGTTGAGTGGGAGAAAAAGTGCACATGTCCATCTGTAGAAACAATGCCAGTATGAAGTACAAGGCTGAGAAAGGAATACTTGACTTACCTATGAACAGATATGGGTGCTATCCCTCCTAGCAAATAACCTTGAAAAGCTGACCCCTCCCTGTCAAGAACAGTGGAAACCACTTACAAAGACAAGGTATTGAGTGTCAGAAGAAGATTACATGTAATAACTGTAGACCAGGGAAACAAGATTAATGACTGAAAGACAATTGACACTGATTGAAACAGAAACAGAAACACTTAAATAGGATGAATGGTGAAACACTGTCAGGGGATCTCCTGCTACCTCCTATCCTTTTCTTTATTATTGTCTCTCTGTCTCTCCTTTCCTTTATATTCCTTTCTCTATTCATCATCTGGACATACTATGGACTCATATATATTATATTACACTCTCCTTTAGTTGCCACTCATTTATTATTTAGTTGTTGCCACTGTTTCATAGTCATTCCTTTGTGTTTCCCTTTGTTTGTTTCCAAAGGCATTGTTTGGTATCAAGGCTGATGCCAATGCCAGCTCATCACTTAAATAGCTGTTCTGCCTGGGTTTGATCCTTTACCTCTTTCTCTTTGGATCTCCCCCAGGTGAGTATACTTCCTGTATTTATGTAGAGCTGATATATATCTTTGGATCTCCCCCAGGACTTGTGTGTGTCTGAGGTGCCCTTACAGGGACATGGAGTGTTAAATAACACTGGGATAAGCATGTGGAGAGTCATAGCAGACGACATGCCAATGGACATTTGTCGCCTGATGTGCCAGCCAACATACCAGCCGACATGTTCCCTGCGTGTCTTTAGACAATTGATATCATCTGGCTCCTCATCCTCGTCCTCAGGGGGGGGGCTCGAAAACACCAAGAGAACACTCCTCGTGGCTGACAGTCATAGTCATTAGTTCTGGGTCACTAGTCAAGGGTCTGACGTTACAGCACTCACGTGTTGGTAGACCGAATACTTATAGCGACCTAGTAGCAGGACCTGTGTTAGGTTTGTTTGAAGGTCAAAGGTTGGATTTACCAGGTAAACCTATGATGAGAATTACAATAAGTGACAGCTTGTAAGTTCGACCAGGAATCAAAGACTTACAGTGATATACATCATCACAATGTAAAGAAATCTGAGTGATCTCGTGAGCATTGCGCGATGAGCAATTAGGGGCTGTACACACTGCAAAGCAGGAGCCATAGAAGCCACGGGACAATGGAGAATCCTGATGCACGGGCAGCCAGGCCTTGGAAAAGTCCAGCAATTACGCGGGGTGCTGTAGGAATGGATTCATATGCTGGAAGACCAATATCTACTAGACAGTTGGGCCATGACTCAGAATAGAGAGCGAACCCTTGGACTTACTCAAAACTAAAAAGGCTACCCATTCAATAGCACTTTAACAAGACCGATAAGTGGTTGGTGTCCATGAGGGAAAAGAGGAAAAGCTTGATGCACCTAAATATCACTAAAAAGAGTACCAGGAACCAAGTTTGATGGCTCGGGAATCTGCAGAAACATTTCGATGAGGGCATTGTAGTTGGAAGCTAAAACACCAACGAACAAGTATAAAAAACAACTAATACAGTAGTCAGTAAGCGAGTACAGGGTCATGGCGAAGCATATTTACAACGCATCTTGGTGTTCCGAGTCCTTTGGTAGCGTCTTGTGAGTGACCCAACTATCCTAAAATGAGTGAAATGATCAAACAAGATAGTTGCTACTCACATTGTAAATCGGAAGCTTTGCACACCTTGTGATCAATTCAAAGACACAAGGCAATACTCAGTTGTGACTTACAAGATAGGCTTCATGAAATGAAAAAAGAATTAACCAAAGAAACGGTAGTTGTATCGCAAAACATACCAATGCATGGTTGCCGGCCAAAATTACAAATATTAAAGCGACTGATGAAAAGGTTTCTTAGTAAGTGTGCATTGAGCGGGTTAGGCCAGAATAGACAGACTAATCATCAGATATGCGTTCTGGAATGGCACCATGCCCCTGCGCATTCTGATTAGCTTCTTTCGAAAGAAAGATGTGTGTGCATGCTCACATATCAACAAGAGACAATCCACCTCCAGTATAGGCACCCATGACTTGGAAGAACGCAAACCTGTATGTAAAGTGAGGGGACAAAGAGACACCAGAGTAAACGTAAGAATCTAACCATGGCTTCGAAACAAGTCGTGGCTGAGCTGTAAAAACGTCGTCGTAGCTCTTGTTGAGAGTCAACCAAGGCAGGAATACAATCAGCGTGAACATTTGACAGAGGATGAAATACTGTGTTGAAATGGGAATATTTAGAGATTGCTCGATTAAAATAATGAACGGCATACCGCTGGTACAGCATAGCTCAGCAGCCTGAGGGCTCGATACTCAGCGCCACCAACGTTCTCGAGTTGCTCATCTGACAGCGTCTCTGTGTGAAAATCAGAGTTGCGACTAACAACAAGGCCACTGAATTTGAGCCACGGGTGAGCAGATTCATCAAGTGTCAATGAGGCGGGAACTGTCATCTTTCGCTCTAGTTTTTTGTAGAGGTGGGGTGCTGCGATCCTAACAGCCGCGTGTGTCAGGGGATCTCCTGCTACCTCCTATTGTTTTCCTTATTATTGTCCCTCTGTCTCTCTTTCCCCCTATTTCCCTTTCTCTATTTCATTATCTGGACATACCATGGACTCATATATATTATATTACACTCTCCTTTAGTTGCCACTCATTCATCATTTAGTTGTTGCCACTGTTTCATAGTCATTCCTTTGTGTTTCCCTTTGTTTATTCCCAAAGGCATTGTTTGGCATCAAGGCTGATGCCAATGCCAGCTCATCACTTAAATAGCTGTTCCACCTGGGTTTGATCCTTTACCTCTTTCTCTTTGGATCTCCCCCAGGTGAGTATACTTCCTGTATTTATGTAGAGCTGATATATATCTTTGGATCTCCCCCAGGACTTGTGTGTGTCTGAGGTGCCCTTACAGTAGAAAGAGGTCACCTTGGAGACTGAGACTGCATACAGTCTGTTACATCCTCTGTTCTGCTTCTTCTGTTCAGCTGCATTATAGACTCTGTGCTTTCTCCCTCTCCTCTCTTCTCCCTGTCTGGCAACCATGGATCCCCATACTTCACCACCTCCAGCTGCTTCTGTCTCTCTGTCTCAGTTGCCTTCCCTGGAAGACCAGGTATCCTCCATGCTTGCTCAGCAGGAATCCCAACAGGTAGCTATCTCCCACTTGAGGTCTTCTGTTCTTTCCTTGCTTCATTATTTTTCTTCTACTTTCAACCCCTCTCCTCTTTCTCTTTCTTCTTCCCCTTCTTCTTCTCCCTCCCTTGTTTCTTCTACTTTTCCCCCACTCCCTTCCCACTCTGTTGGACAGCTGACAGATGGGATACTACACTCTTTAAACCATGGAACTGTAGACAGAAACTTTTCTCCCCCTTCTTCTTTTCCTTTACCTAGTGTAAACATGGAACAATCTTCTTCTTCTCCTCACCCTCTTCCTTCTTCTTCTCATTTTATTAGTGTACCTATGGAACATTCTTCTTCTTCTTCTCTTTCTTCTAGTAGTAGTCTTCCTCTTCCCCCCACCTCTATTCGGTCATCCAATAGAGTGGATCCTCCCCTCCCCACTGTCTCTTCTGGTTGCCCCAGTGGAATAGTGTCTTCCCCTCTCCTCACTGCCTCTTCTGGTTATCCTAGTGGAGTAGTGCATCCCTCTGCCCCTTCTTCTCATCGTCTTGGGACTCCTTTGATGATTGCAGAAAAGGTTAGGCCAGCTCCTCCTCCCCGGTACGATGGTGATCGTCTCAAGGGCAAAGCCTTCTACAACTCTCTCATGGGTTACTTCAGACTTCGTCCAGATCTTTTTCCTGACGAGTCCACCATGATTAGTTGGGCCCTCATGTTCATGTCTGCTGGTCGAGCTGCTCTATGGTCCTGCAGGATCTCTGAGCTCATCGAGGAAGGTTCCTCCCCTTATGCAACTTGGGATCACTTTGCTGAAGACTTTCGCAAAGAGTTCTTCCCCTTGCGTGAGCAGGAAACTGCTGCCCTCATCTTGGAAGGTACCTCCTACTTCCAAGGGGATCGTTCTGTTGACGATTATGTCGACTCCTTCCGTGACCTTGTTGCTGAAGCTGGCTACTCTGACCCCTCCTACATCGTGGTCAAGTTCCGTCGTGGCCTCCACCCCTCCATCACTGATCATCTCAGTAAGCGGGTAGCTTCACATCCAGCTCATAACGATCCCTCTGGCTGGTATGAATTGGCCCGCCTTGTTGCTCTCAACTTGGCTGCTAATGACACCTTCCATCCGCAGCCTCCTCCTCCTGTGCCTAGCCCACTCTCTTCTCTTCCTCCCTCCTTCTCACATTTCCTTGACCCCTCCCCCGGTCCTTTGTCTATCCGCACCACTCATGCCCCCTTACGAAAGCCTGTGACAAGTGAAGTCTCTGTGCAAACGCCTGCACAAGCTCCACCTCTACCTTGTCCTAAAGTCGTTCTTGACTCTCGTAATCGGTATGCCCCTCTGGTTGATGAGACTCTATCTCTCCCAGATGAAGACAAGGTTCCCTCCTCTCCATCCTCCCTCCATGATCCTTCTGCTCCGCCCCGCCTACCTCGTCGCTCCAAATGGGAATGTCGTCGCCTTCCATCCTCGTGCACCATCTCTTCTCTTGCACCTGGACCTAGCTCCCTTCACCTGAAGGTTGAGATAGAGACCACTGACTCCCATGAAGCTCGATCTGTTAAGGCCTTGCTTGACACTGGCGCTACTGGTCTGTTCATCGATCGAGAGTACGTCAAGTCCAACCGAATTGCCACCAGGAAGCTCAGCCGCCCCATCCCTGTTCGTAACGTGGATGGAACGCTCAACGAGTCTGGTTCAATTACTGAGGTGGTTGACTTGATCCTCCGGTACAATGGCCACACAGAACGTGCACTCTTCTGTGTCACAGGCTTAGGGAAGCAGAAGCTGATCATTGGATACACTTGGTTCAGGGATCACAATCCTGAAGTCAATTGGGAAACTGGAGAAGTCAAGATGTCTCGTTGCAAGCCTAGCAGTCGATGCTTTGGTTGCAAGAAGGAACTCAATGAGGAAAAGAAGGCTGCTCGTAAGGAAGAAGCCAAGGTGAATGCCTGCCGCTCTGGTCCTGCCCCCTCTCTCACCCCTGAAGAGTCTTCCCCTGAAGATTCTGATGATCTCGAGTCCTCTGATCTGCCATTTGATCTTGAGGAAGGTGATCGTGTCTGGGTTTCTGGCTTACTCCCTGAGGAAGCTGAAGAGCATATCAACGCTACTTCAACCATCAGTCAACGCCTGGCTGAAGGTTTCTTGCGTAACTCTGCTCCTCAACCAGAACAGACCACTCTCCCTTCCTCACCTCATGGTCCAGTGCCTGACTATCAGAGTCTCTTCCATCGTGTCTTCTCTGAAGCTGAGTTTCTTAAGCTTCCTGAGAGAAGACCTTGGGATCATGCGATTGAGCTCATTCCTGGAGCCCAACCCAAGGGATGCAAGGTTTACCCATTAAACCCTGCAGAACGTGAAGAGGCTGAGCGCTTCCTTGCTGAGAACGAGGCTCAGGGAAAGATTCGCCGCTCCAAGTCCCCCATGGCATCACCAGTCTTCTTTGTGAAGAAAAAGGATGGCTCCCTTCGTCTGGTCCAGGACTATCGCATGCTCAACGATATGACTGTGAAGAACAAGTACCCTCTCCCTCTCATCTCTGACCTTATCAACCAACTTCGTGGTGCACGCTACTTCACCAAGCTTGACATTCGTTGGGGTTTCAACAATGTCCGCATCAAAGAAGGAGATGAGTGGAAGGCTGCTTTTCGCACTCACAGAGGTCTCTTTGAACCTCTTGTCATGTTCTTTGGTCTCACCAACAGTCCTGCCACCTTCCAAACCATGATGAACGAGATCTTCCAAGACATGATCTCTGAAGGTGTGGTTGTGGTATACCTGGATGACATCCTGATCTTCACCAAGGATATTCCTGAGCATCGAGAGGTCACTCATAGGGTCCTGAAGCGTCTAGAGGAACATGGTCTCTGCCTCCGCCTGGAGAAATGCGAGTTTGAGAAGACACGCATTGAGTACCTTGGGCTTATTGTTGCTGAGAACCGAGTCGAGATGGATCCTGTCAAAGTTGCTGGAGTTGCTCAATGGCCCACCCCCACCAATAGGAAAGAAGTCCAATCTTTCCTGGGTTTTGCCAACTTCTATCGACGGTTCATCAAGGATTTCTCTCATCATGCACGTCCCCTCTTTGATCTCACCAAGAGCTCCACTGAGTTTTCCTGGTCTCCTGCTGCCGCTACTGCCTTCCAGTCCATCAAGGATGCTGTCACCTCTCCCCTGTCCTTGCCGCTCCCAATGAGATCTCCCTTTCCGGCTTGAAGCTGACTCTTCAGACTTCGCCACTGGTGCTGTACTCTCTCAGCAGTCTCCAGAAGATGGAAAGTGGCATCCAATTGCTTTCTTTTCCAAGTCACTCTCTCCTGTCGAAAGGAATTATGAGATTCATGACAAGGAAATGCTTGCAATCATTCGAGCCTTACAGGAATGGAGACACTTCCTTGAGGGTGCCCGCCACAAGTTCGAGATCTGGACTGACCACAAGAACTTGGAATACTTCATGTCGTCTCAGAACCTCAACCGCAGGCAAGCCCGCTGGTCTCTCACTCTGGCCCGCTTTGACTTTGTCATGCAGCACAAGGCAGGAGCTACTATGGGAAAAGCAGATGCCCTCTCACGTCGGTCTGACCATGGTTCTAGTGAACGTGACAACCAGAACATCACCCTCCTCACCCCAGGGATGTTTGCAGTTCGTGCACTAGAAGGTCTGGAATTTGTTGGACAGGAACGCTCTCTGGTTCGTGAGATCTGTCGACATTCCAAGGAGGCCTCTGATCTTGAGGACACTGTGGCCAAGGCAGTCAAGGCACTCAGAAAGACTGGATCTCAGTCTCTTCGCTCCTCAGAGTGGGATGAAGCTGATGGTCTTATCTACTTCTGTGGAAAGCTCTATGTTCCACCAGGTGGTGATCTTCGTCGTCGCATTGTGGCTCTCTGTCATGACTCCACTCTTGCTGGACACCCTGGACGTTGGAAGACCTTGGAGCTTGTGTCTAGGAACTACTGGTGGCCACGCATGTCTAAGTTCATTGGACTCTACACCAGCACCTGTGACATGTGTCTTAGGACCAAGACCATCAGGCAGCGACCCCTTGGAGAGCTTGAGCCCCTTGCTGTTCCTGACCGCCGTTGGGACCATATCAGTGTGGACTTCATTGTCGAGCTTCCTGAGTCCAATGGTTATGATGCCATTATGGTTGTTGTTGACTCCCTTTCCAAACGCGCCCACTTCACTGCTACCACTACCACTGTCTCTGCCCTAGGCACTGCCCACATGTATCGTGACCATATCTGGAAACTCCATGGCCTCCCATCCAAGGTAGTCTCTGATCGTGGTCCACAGTTCATTGCAGAGTTCACTACTGAACTCTACAGGCTGCTTGGGATTGAGCCAGCTCGTAGCACTGCCTATCACCCTCAAACTGATGGGCAGACTGAGCGTGTCAACCAGGAGTTGGAACAATACCTCAGGCTCTACATCTCTGAGCGACAGGATGACTGGTACGACATCCTTTCCATGGCCGAGTTTGCCTACAACAACCATGTCCACTCCTCCACCCAGCAGACTCCCTTCCTTCTAGACTCTGGTCAACATCCTCGCATGGGCTTTGAACCCCTTCCTCCCTCCCAGATGGAAACTGTGAATGAGTTCACTGATAGGATGAAGACTGCTCTTGAGGAAGCACGTGCTGCCTTAGCAGCTGCTAAGGAGGACATGGCTAGGTACTACAACCGGCGTCGCACCAAGGCTCCTGAGATCAAGCCTGGAGATCGTGTCTACCTTGATGCCTCAGACATCCAAACCACTCGGCCATCCAAGAAGCTCTCCCACAAGCGAGTTGGTCCTTACCCAGTCATTTCTAGTGTTGGAAAGAATGCCTACCGTCTTCAGCTTCCTAAATCCCTCTCCCGCATCCATCCAGTCTTCCATGTTGTCAGACTCACTCCTGCTCCTTATGACCCCATCTCTGGTCGAAGAGCCAAGCTACCCCCACCTCCTGTGCTTGTTGACAATGTTGAAGAGTTTGTTGTGGAGAAGATTTTGAACAGCAAGTTCATCAGAGGCAAACTTCGATACCTGATCAAATGGGAAGGATACGATGCTGGTTGGAATTCTTGGGAACCAGCTGACGATGTCCATGCTCCTGACCTCATCAAAGACTTCTATGCAGAGAATCCTAAGGCTCCAAAGGTTATCAGGACCACCTATGCTCATATTCCTTATAAACAGGCTGGACTTCATGCTTCGAGGGCGAAGCAATCCTAGAGGGGGGGTAATGTCAGGGGATCTCCTGCTACCTCCTATTGTTTTCCTTATTATTGTCCCTCTGTCTCTCTTTCCCCCTATTTCCCTTTCTCTATTTCATTATCTGGACATACCATGGACTCATATATATTATATTACACTCTCCTTTAGTTGCCACTCATTCATCATTTAGTTGTTGCCACTGTTTCATAGTCATTCCTTTGTGTTTCCCTTTGTTTATTCCCAAAGGCATTGTTTGGCATCAAGGCTGATGCCAATGCCAGCTCATCACTTAAATAGCTGTTCCACCTGGGTTTGATCCTTTACCTCTTTCTCTTTGGATCTCCCCCAGGTGAGTATACTTCCTGTATTTATGTAGAGCTGATATATATCTTTGGATCTCCCCCAGGACTTGTGTGTGTCTGAGGTGCCCTTACAGCGTGCATGATATGTGCTGGTCCGGGATAGCCGCCAAAGTCTTTATACTTTTTATCGTTACCATCGGGAACACCAGGGGTACCTGGGTATGGTGATTGCTGGCGGCGCAACATGGTCATGCCCCGCGTTGGCACACGAGTCCCTAACACGGCGGAGAGTTGAGTTTTAAATAATAACTATGGAGGACGAACAAAAACTTACTTCGACTGATGGGCGGATAGCGACCAGATGTTCTAGACACAGATGTCGACAAGTCAAATCCGACCATAGGTGGAGAACGAACGTGTGTCTCAGTTTCTGCAGGCGAGAGAGCTGTTGTAGCTGTCTTTGGGAATGAAGAGATTGCCTGGGCATCTGTGATAAGCTCCAAGCTTTCCAATGACCTTCTAACCTCGTCCTGGGTCGGAGAGGCGACGAGGAAATCATTAACCAATGTCCCTCCTGGGGTAGGTCCAACGATATGGAGGTCAGGATTGGCGAGTCCAGAGTATTATCTTGACGGGGTGCAGGCTCTCTCGCCATGAAGGCTTGAATGGGGGAAGAAATATTGCTAAATATTGAAGCTCTGCTATGCGACTGAGAGCGCTTTTCACTGTGGGCCCCGGGTTATATATTCACAGAATATATCGTAAAGATGACAAACAAACACAAAGGTCTTTGTCGGGGGAACAAAGAATTTTCACAATAAATTCTGTGAATTTATAACCAGGTGTCCACAGTGTTTTGGAAGCGGTCACAGTAAATTCGCAATGCGTGAGAAAATAGCGCCTAAGACGAAGACATTTAAGAAAATCTTGGAAGGGCTTAGCAGCTGGTGATAGCCTACTTTCGAACAAGTACCTTGAGATGATCGTGATGTCTCCCTGTCAGGATATGGTCAGAACAGCCACAAACTGTGCAAAACTAAGCCATGATCGGCATTCTTCACTTACAATGATCATTAGAAAGTACATGATAACCTGCTGCCAAGTCAATGTTGACAGGTTAACAGTGGATAACCCGGTGACTGTCATGGCTGAGTAACATAGGAACATCGAGTCCAAGAAACTAATATGATAACGCCCATTCGAGGCAAAGAAAATCCCCGAGAATATCAATGGGATGAATGTAAAGGCTGCGAGGTGAAGTCGAAAAAAAGTCATCTCCCGTTCAACGAAGTCGAGACATCGTGCGAACAACCTCCATCCCTTTGAAAGGTTCTTGCTCAGGTGATGCCTTCCGGAGGTGCCATTCGGGTGAAGTCCATTTTCGAGGATATGAGGGGTTTTTGACTGGTCCATTGTGTGCGTTGATGCATTGCTTATATGGATTTAACTCCTATTTGGATTAGTCCAATTCAATCTCATGCACTCTCAACGCCCTCCAAACTTGTGACAGTTATTCATAACGTGTATAACACGTTGTTTCATCGACAAAGAGGTCGCACTGATATATGCAGAAGTAGAAAGGGAGTTGGTGTTAAAATTATGAAGATATCTGGTGTATGTGCATCAGCGTACCAAAATACTGTTAAGTAAACGTCGCGAATCAGCCAATTACCTTCATAATATTTTCGTATATTGTGAACACGATACCACCACTCAACTACGCAACGGTGAGTCAAGCATGCGGGGGGAAAGTAACGAAAGACTTACCACCAAGCGTGTTAAACGAGGTGTTGTGCCCGTCCAGAACTGCAGAAGACCTTCTTCGGTAAAGATTCTATAATCGCAGTGGAATGAGTTCCTGTATTGAGCACGAGCTTCCAGAGTTTGCATCCTCGTTTTAATAACACTACGACGCAGGTCAGCAGTAGAACGGGGTCGTGAACCCGCAATTCCGCCTATGGTGAAGGTGAAAGCACTAGGAAGTTGTTAACCCGGCCTCATGGTTCCTCGCACAAATTGCTTGAGGGTTGCATACGTTGTGAATCGGACCGCAGAGTTAGCTCCTTAACGCATCATCTAAAGAGCTAACATGAGGACAGGAGCAGCCAGCGGAAAAAAGTGATAACATACACAGGGTATAGACCTCTGTAGATACCAGAAATACCCTCCGTTCTAACTATTGATACGGTTCCATGATCAGTTCACGATATTGAGGATTTGATCTTTTGGCGTCTTCAACGAGCTTAGTTCTGATAACAGTATCGTTAGAAAGTGCCAAAGTTCGTAAATGTGAAATCATACTTGATAGTTTCTGAATGCGTTGGCGAGTACAGCTTCTGTCATTCCTGCTCCAAGACCAGCTGAGGAAATGTCAATGACGATCCCATCGTTGAAAATTGTAAACACACCTAAAAGACTTTGCGATGGAGAGATTTTCCCATAAGGAAGTATTAGTACAGTGATATTAACCAGAAATAACATCTCGCACCACTTTGTCTGCCAGCTGCTTCTTGAAGTAATCATATGCGACGAATCGCACACCAGCCTTCAAAGAGTTTCCAACAACTAGGGCAGTGCATCCAGAGTACAGTCCAGTAATACCCTTGGTTCGGACAGTGTTCTTGACAATTGCAAACGGACCTTCTTTCTATGATAGTAACATTAAACCAGCTGCTACACGGTTTGTTGAGAACTCACGTTGACCACCGAACTGCGATCTTGTCTTCACAAACTCAGTTGGATACGTCACAAACCTGTGATTCTACCGAATATAAGTCAGAACAAGGGGACTCGAATAGAATTGCCGTACGCTTCGATAGCCCCTGCGGTCGCACCAGCCAACCTATGCAGAATTTCAAGACTTTCCGAAAACCCACATGTTAGGAGTATCCTTACAAAGAATGCAACGGCTTTTCGTTTTTCGCTGCCATTATCAGAGTTGGACCTGGTCAGGGAGAGAGATGTTAGAGGGACGCGAAGAAAATGGTTATATAAATTCTGTACTTCTTGAAATGCGATCCCGACTAACAGTTGTTCGGAGTTCATCGGTTTTAAACTCAGCACATTATTTTCTGCTGTAGCTTGTAGACAGTGGTAGACCCGCACTTGACACTACAGCGAACATTGGATTTATATCGGAGTTCTTAGGACATAATGGACATAATGGTACATAGATCTACATGACATGATGATGGTTGAATAATGAAAAATTGTATGTAACTGGAAGAGAAATCATGAAGGATGTGCGAAGATATATGTACATCACCGAAAGCAAGGGGAAAGCGGCGACACGACTGGTACAATATGGGGCAAAATGCAGAAGTACTACAATAAAAATTCATAAAAAAAGAAGAAAAGCCTGCCTCGTTTCTCAATCGTCGTTCTTGATGTCGTTAAGGTAGTGAATGACGAGAGATGTACCTGCACGGACGTCATCAAGAGCCCCAACTTGAATCGCCTCGAGCTTGCTGAATTTATCAGGGTTGAAACGAAGGAGCGCCTGTTTGACAACCCTAGCACGAGACTTGGCAGAAGCCGCAGCTTGATAGAAAGCCTCAAAAGCCTCCTCGGTCAAGTTGCTGGGACGAGCAGCATCAGAAAGCACAGGCCACGGTATCTGTCTAAACGAGATAGGAGGAATGTTGTCGGAACCTCGGAGAACCTTCCATATGGCTTCATGGAGGGCAACACGTTGCTGCCTGGTAATCCTGCTGGAAGTACTGGGCTCGGGGTAGGGAGCAATTCGAGGTGGTGGAGCAGGTCGAGGCACCTCCTGGGCAGGAGCGGGCTGAGGGGGGGCTGGGGACGAGGAACTTCCTGACAAGGTTGGGGGCGAGGGGCCTCCTGGCGAGGCTGGGGAGTGGGCAGAGGGCGAGGAGCTTCCTGGCGAGGAGGGCCCGGAGAAGTGCAGTCCGCCATGGAAATATCATTGAAGTTGTACTGCGGCTCCGCTTCGTCGCAAACTGTTCGCATAGAAACGTCGACTGGAATAGGCCCCGCAAATTATTGATAGTGCTAGTTGGTATTAGTGGTGGCAGAATACAGGTCGCTTGAAAAACTCGCTGTTGAGCATCAGCCCGAAAGTCGAAATTTCTTGCTTGGCCGGTCTAGAAATTTAAATATCAGTCTCGAAAGTCAAAATATCAGACTGAATAAAATTGACCAGTCATGATTTGCTTGCTGACCGACGTCGGATTTCCTTTTTACTATGTATATGGATTGGATTACAAGTCCTTTGCTAAAGCGTAACACCCTCTCCTTTTTCACACCTTTCTCCATTCTTTAAATCATAGTCTATCAATGAGCCTCCTGGATCGCGACTATACAAGGAATATCACTGGCAAGCCATTTTGGCCTCCTTCGGGTATCAATGCTTCTCGTGGGCGCAAACTTGCTGGATGTACGGGTTTAAAATTTGAAACACTTGTTCCTGACTTGGAGTCCCGCTAGACCGACGACTAACACCCATTCTGCAGTTACCCTTGTAAATGCCTCAGCCACAGAGGATCCTGAACGATACTATGAGCATGCTGCAGCAAATACGATCCGGTCTGGTCTTCACGCTGACGTTTTCCCGCATCCAACGGACGCATGCATGATCAAAAGGTTCAAATGGAGGGTCAACCGCCGAAATCTCATTACGGAGCTGAACGGTTTGAAAAGGGCAGATCAGCTGGTTAAGTGTGTGCATGACCCGGCTACCGTTGGTCAGTACTTCATTTACATGAAGCCGGTTCTGGAGCGTGGGCTTGCACAGGTGGGATCGATGGTGGCGGAGTACAAGAGCCAAGGCAACGGCAAAGACCCCTATGTGATATTGCACGACAAGATTAGGGACAAGGCGATAGAGTATGCTGTCCATCGCAAGATAGGCCATCGCGACATCCAAAGGAAGAACGTTAGAACATCGGGGTCTTCCCTTGAAACCTTGGTTGTCGACCTCGTTGATTGGTCAACTTGGGACGAAATCCATGATGATCCAAACGATCCAACGTTGGCGGCTGGGGAAATTGAAGTGTATGTGGGGTCCTATTTGGTAAGTAGCTTCGCTTCAATTTGCTGTAAAGCACCAGGTGACGATGGCATAGTCTGATATTACACATCTGCTTTTCAGAATGCGGCCATACAACAAGTCATCAGAAGTCTACCGCTGGCTCCCGAACATAGTCCAAGTCCGACTGGCTCCGGAACGGCATCGTCTCGTCCCACGGATGCTGGCCCTCCAGCTACTAACAGCAGGGATACGCTCTTGGGATAACCCGGGAGCGTGTTCTTTAGCTAGAACGCGAGGTTGGGACGATGGGAGTAAGGGATGAAGAAGATGCTCCTGGGATAACCCGGAAGCGTCTTCTTCTTCTTTGGAGACCTAGAAATAGTTGAAAAGCCGCTTTTGGGATAACTCATGAGCGGAATATTGCTGTATGTAATGTGTATGAGAGGCCTCATTGCTCCTGGGATGTCCTGAGAGCAATGACGGC
The DNA here is from genome assembly GCA_015501605.1 of Panaeolus papilionaceus. Taxonomy (NCBI): domain Eukaryota; kingdom Fungi; phylum Basidiomycota; class Agaricomycetes; order Agaricales; genus Panaeolus; species Panaeolus papilionaceus. The sequence goes on from JADNRZ010000016.1 coordinate 1,094,645, forward strand.
AGTGAATGAAGAAGACCTAGAAATGGTTGAAAAATCGCTCTTGGGATAACCCATGAGCGGTATATTGCTGTATGTAATGTGCATGAGAGGCCTCATTGGTCCTAGGATGTCCCGAGAGCAACGACAACGGTGGTGGTGAAGGGATGATGGAGGTGATGAAGGAAGGTGGTGGATAGAGAGACAGGAGCATCAGAGTCACCCAGTTAGGAAGTCGCTGTCACGAGCTACGTCACACGCTCTTGACAAACTCGTTACAGCCTGAGCGCTTTCTTCAGTGCACCTCATCATTAGGTACATGGTGGTGGTTGTTGATGAACAAAAGCAAAAGCATCACAATACTTAGGTGATGCTGAGGCTCCTCTCTCTGACCACCACCACCACCACCTCTTCCTCCCTTCCAGGTCCTTGCTCCTGGGTAATCCCAAGAGCGATGGAAATTTCCGTCCATCTTCTTGAGTCAATATGTTGCTTCTGGGTTAACCCAAGAGCAACGGATCATGACACGCATACTGAACACTCAGTCCTCTATCGGGTTAACCCAAAGCTTGCTACGCACGGGTTCCAACGTTCCCAACCCCTAGCTTTACCAATTCAGACACACCTAACACCAACTCTTGCTTGCATCTTGCAACCTGCTTAACCCGCCGTTTGGTTGTTTAAATTTAAATTTGGTCGTTGACAGATCTACATTTATAATTACATCATGATGTCGAAGGTGCATGAAATGATGGGAAGTTGTAAATTTAACGAGTCGAGACCTTGGCTATATGATGGTACTTACATATGTACGATACTGGTACTGATGATCAGCATGAGTATGTATGACTCTACCAGTGAGAGGGCGCTAAGTTTAGCATTGTATGGATGGATGGATGAGGCTGTGAGTGATTATGGTTGCAACACATCGACGTCAGCATTGACATGATATACATCGTTGATTGATGAAGATGAAGATAGCTAAGGGTCTGCCATGGATGTAAAAGTAGGTCCTACGTCGACATAGAAGATCGAAGAAGAGACAAGAGAAAAAAGCAAAGAGAAGGCAGTGATGACGAGAGGAAAGGGAGTGAAAGAGAATGTCAACGATTAAACAATTAAATAAAAGGCTATTATTTAAGAAACCTACTCCACGACAAAAAGAATATAAGATAAGCCAGACAGAAAAGAAAAGAAGGGAAGGACGAGGAGCAAAAATCAACTATCTACACAAACATACAGGTATATGCGTGTTGTACAATTAACAGTACGATGTCACAACGCCCCGTATTCTACAGCACTAGCCCCAAGGCGGCTCACAGTTCATCCAACCCCATCGCAAAATACTAAATACCAGTCAATGTACATGCATGTCTTATATCATATCATAAAAGGTCGTAAATGAATATAATCCAGGACACACCACACGCAGTCCTATCGCAGGGAATATCCAACCACCAACCTCTACATCGCATCGCAACCTCCACTCCACCACCCAGACTCCAAGATCGAGAATGAATCACCTCTTCCCACCCACAGGAGCCACAACCTTCGTCTTGAGATCCTGCGTAGCCTGTGCCGCGCTTTGCTTCACTTTAGAAAGCGGAGAAATAGCAGCGAGGGGGGAACTGGATGTCTGATTAACATTGGCATTGGCACTTGCATTGGGGTTGTTGCTTGTGCTGACGCTGTGAGCATGAGCGAAACTGTGCGCCGCGCGGCCGGGGCGTTGTCCACAGTCAGCTGGGGCGAGTTCACCACATTTAACGTGTGTTCTGTAAGTAAACGGCAGATGGTTAGTCTAGATCACTGGTGAAGTGAGTAGAATGAAAAAAACACAAACCTCAACCCACAATCATCACACTCCAAAACCGGCTTCCATCCAATCCTCTTAGCGCACAAATCGCACTTGGCAGTCAACAATCCACTCGAAAAGAACATTTCAAGCGGATTAGGCCACTGGATCCCAGACGTCTCCTGCCCTCCCCCACCTGAAAAATTAGGTCTGACAGGCGACGTACTCCCGCTCGTTCGTTTCTGCTGCTGTTTACCAGGCTTCAACAACGTGAACCGATGCACCATCGGGGCGACGTAGTTCCCATGTAACGACCGAATCGTCGAGCCTCCTCCCTCCGTCGCATACGCCGAAGAGATGTACGATGGCGACCCCATAGACGACCCCGAGGACGTGGCGGTGTGGTATGAGTCGATGGTGGCTATTGACATGATGGAGGAGGTCCCGAGCGGGTCGACGTAAGATGAGGCTTTGCCACCGTTGAGTGTTGAGGTGTTGAGGTTGGGCTGTAGCTCGCCTGAGGAAGAGGGAGAGGAGGTGGATGAGGTGGGAGGGAGGATGGGTTGTTCAATGTGGTTGGGGTCGACGGCGGGTCGGATGGTCAGGATAGAAGAGAGGGAGGGAGGGGTGGTTTTGAGGTCTTGAGGTCTGACGACGGTGGTGCTGTATGTCGAGCTGGTGGTGTCGGTGTTGCGATCCAAGAGGGGTTCGTTGCCTAAAAAGATTAGATTAGATTGAGCCCATGATTTGAGAAAAGCAGCATACTGAAAGACGAATCACTCCATTTACTCTCCAACTCGACACCCTTTAAACCAATAACGGCTTCCATAAGATCGTCGTCGTCGTCACTATCATCCGTACCCGATCCAACACCACCTCTAATACCCTTGCCAACTCCCATTCCAAAACTGGGGATTCTCGGCACCGCAGACGGCCTCTTTCCACCCGTCATAAACTTGACACTACCCAGATGCAAATCCGCACCATCACTCGGCCTAGCCAGCACCTCCAACTCCATCACCCTCAACCTCTCCAAAATATCGCGCGTTGTAGGGCGTTTCGATGGGTCAGTATTACAGCAGTCAATGCAAAGCTGGTAAAAGTCCTCCGGGTATCCTGGGTTCATGAGCTTCTTCACCTCTGCAGCGTCCACTCCAAAGCTCGGCGGGGTGCGTTTGAAGGTCTTGTCATCCGCCAACTTGCGTGCTCCGATCTCGCAAAAGATGATGCCGAGAGAGAAAATATCGGTTGGGAGGTCAAATTCGTCGCCTATGAGGATCTCAGGAGACATGTACGAATCCGTTCCGCAAAAGGTAAGTCTCTTTGACTCTTCCTCATTCCTTGCAGCGATACGTGCGAAGCCGAAATCAGTGATCTTGAGGCGTCCATTAGCTGTAACGAGTAAATTTTCGCCTTTGAGATCGCGGTGGATGCATTTCCTCGCGTGGAGGTAGGCCAGAGCGCGGGCTACATCTGTAGCAAAGGATAACCGGAGCTTCCAGGGAAAGGGTTTTGATTTATCATGGATGTATAGCCGCACATTTCCGTTTTCGATGAATTCTGAAACGATGAAGATGCGATTGTCGGGGGGTGGAGCGCGACTGAGACCGATGAAGAGGCAGATGTTGGGGTGTCTGCATTCCTTCATGAGTCGCCATTCTCGCTCAAAGTATTTGGCGACGTCGTAGTCTTTGCTAGGCAGGACTTCTTTAATGGCAACATCGATGCCGAGATAGCAGCCTGTTGAGAAAGATTGGATGCATGGTGTCAGATGGAGGGAAGCCTTAAAAATAGAGTGGTTTGTTTGAGAAGCACGCACCTTTGTAGACGTTCCCGAAAGAGCCTGAGCCGAGTTTCTTCCAGTCGCCTTTAATGTCCTATTAAAGGTGATGTTAGTAATGCTTTGGGGCTGAACGACGCGATAGACGTTGAGTAGAGACGATCCAGTCGTTCTGCTGTGTGCAGTAACGTCCTTGGAGGTGTTCCAATTAAAAAGGAGTCGTGATGACAGGTTCGATCTCTCTGTGATGATGATGGGGTGCTGATAGAGAGAGCTCACCTCGAAGGGTATCACGTCAAATGCATCAGAGGGCATTATTGGTTATGGTGGTGGTTACTCTACAAGTTGGAAGTAATGGTCTCTTGATACCGGATAAAGAGATGCGGATATGGTCTGAGTGGAGGTACTGAGATTGATGATGACGTCGGATCTTTGAAATAAAATATCCACAGGTCAATTTTCTTGCTATAAAATATAAATGATATGATGAGTACTCCACTGGAATAAAAAGAACGAGAAAGAGGGAAAGAGAGAAGGAAAGAGATTCAGAGCATTTAGTGGAGAGACAAGAGAGCAATAGGAGTCCACTACGGTTACCCTTAGTCCAGATGACGTAATACCGGCACTCCCGTCCATTCAAATTGGGATTCCTCTCTTCTTCGAGTCCATTCACTTGAAACATCCACCTGTATTGTTAGGCTCATGACAGCAGTATAAGACGACAGTAATAAACTGTCTACAGCTGTCTCTGAATGAATAAGCGTTCGTAGGTGTCTGATGTCTTTCCAAAAACGTCGTTGGTGTCAGGCATTGGCAACACATTGAAGGGGAATACTTCAGGGTATTTCATGAGTACATTTTTATAAGAGAAACCTGTATTTGACAGCTGTGCTGTTATTTGCAGGGGAAAGGTGTACGGTGGTGAATAAGATGTGCGACGACGGAATTGTTCTCCAATTCCCACCACGCGCTCACGTGCTGTGTGCCCCGGACGTGTCGCCCCTGTCGCGTTCAATAAATTAACACGCTTAGATTAGACAACGCTTAGATCCCACTGGTGAAGCTCTTGAACATCTCATTGGAATCAATTATACAAACGAGCTCTTGTAACACAAAGACTTCACATATACAGGGATCATCTCACAAAGTGGAGAGTAAACTAAAAAAAAAACTAAAAGCGGGTCGGTTTCCTTCAAGTTCGCCCTTGTGCCCGTCATCCGTGTCAATGTTGTGAGTTCTCCTGGATTCGCTGAGGATTGGCGCTGCCCACCGTGCTAGACGTCATCTTCTGGCAAAAAGAAGTGGCACATTTGCTGAGGCGTGTACATTATTTGCACCTCCTTCAACGTTGCGCCTGCTGGCTCAATGTTGCGAAGCTCCCTGATGTCCGCCCGCACGTCCTCTAGAGTTGCTTCCTTCTCCCACCAGCCGTTATGCGTATAGCCCCGCGCTTTAAGGAACTGCTCCACTGCAGTTTCTGCATGATCTGCAAAGGAGTAGATTAGATTAATACCGCATATATGCGCCCGACAAGGGTGATTGAACACTCACTCTGGGTCTCCTCCTTGGCCACGCTGTACAAAATCGCAAAGCGGCCATAAGTCCCAGGACCAACTTTTACATTAGGCCTAAAAAGCCATTCTGGAAGAGCCATTATAATGAAAAATGTGCGTGAGGGTAAAAGGCAAAGGGCGAGTTTTTTAATGTCAACCTGAGGGACTAAAAGTCGATGAAGGGCTGATTGTAACTCGTAGATTTATTCCAACGACTTAAATATCCGTGGCGGACATTCAAATCTTGCTCTTCACATATTCACTTTGGGGAAGAGGCGGACATGACGAAATGCCCAATGGCGGGGTGATTCTATCCGCAAGTTGGAAAGTCAAGCGATCACAACTCCCAATTCATTTCTTGAGAAGACTCGCAGGTAACGGAAGCGTGATTCTCCTACTTATCTTCAGGCCGGAAATCTGAGATATTAGATTCGATAACGCTTAGATCGAACTGGTAAAGTTTTTGCAAGTGGCACATCTCGTTGGGTCGTTGATATTAACTGGGCAATCAGGGTACAAATCGAAGCGTGTACTATAAAATAATATGCGGTTCCAGCTCTCGACCCCTATAAAGTAAATCTCCATCTCCGTCGTTGGGCTCGTTTGATTAATGGTGATCATAACAGGGCAGTGGATTATCCCAGATTTGACCAGGCCTGACGCCCAACACGGTGGGCCTCAGCCATTGGCATGAGCATATCGAAAGCAAGGAAAACATGTTTACGTTCCTCACGCACGTCGGAAACACGCCCGCCGGTTTAATATCGCGGAGGTCCATCATATCAAGCCACACATTCTCTGCACTTGATTGCTTCTGCCACATCCCTCTGAGACGGCGAGTATAGCCCCGCGCCTCGAAGAACTGCTCGAGTTCCTTGTCCATATAACCTGCAGAATTCCGAATTGGTTAGGACCGTTCAACATTGTACGCGGGCAAAGACGATAGAATACTTACCTGGTTCTAACCCCCAACCATTAGGTGGAACTCTCTCCAGTTTATGCTTATCCATCTCTAACATAATGCCATAGCACCCATAGGGCATGAGTGTAACTCCCATCGGGACTTCAACTTTCGGAGCGGGAACGTGCCAAGGGGGGCCCAATTCCTCGAATGGAACACCACGATAAGCCATTAATGCAGAAAAATGCGCGTGGGGAGATAAGAAACTAAAAGAGCGGGGTTCTCAGTGTCAACCTGAAAAGGAGATGAAGGGGATGAAGGTCGAGAATATAATTTGTGGGTTTATATAAACGAATGGAACATCTGTGGCTGACATCCGAATCTTTGTCGTCACATAGTCACATCGAAGTGGAGGCCGACATCAGGAAATGACCCGGACCGTAATTTGCAAAGTCCACTGATCATCTTAGAGGAAAATGCCAGCCACCATTGACAACGCTATCCGATAGCAATACTACCATATTCGCCCTGAATATAAGTTACAAGCTTTGGATTATTAATAAAATTACAGCAGCAGTATAAAACGAGAGCAAAATACAGCTTTATCATCGTCCACCGGAGAATCAACTCCCAATTCTTGAGATGGTCCAGGACTATGCGTCGACGGAAGCGGAAGACTCGCAGGAAGACGCCTTATTCCCCCATCTGCGGCCCTGGCCGCCTCAGATAACGAAACGTCGTTCCAGGGTTTGAATATCCTAATCGTACAGCCTTCAATGTACCGTTGCGGGTCGTGCAATTTATTATCCACCGAAAGGAACAAAAATGACACGCGATAGAGGGTGTCGTGTCTGAAAAACAAATTAGGTCGTGATCCAGGCAGAACCTGGCACAGCGCAAGAATTGAGACAAGCCCTGTATTTCTCGATCCAGGGAGTTGAACCCTATGCACGACTTTAACGATGCGTGTGTCCATCGAGTTTGACCCAGACACGGATTTGGGCAGAGTTCGCTTGTCCATCTCTTTCTGCCATAGATTAGTGCCCGTACGCGTTTGCTCGAAAAAGTGCGATGCGCGAGCTGCTAAACCACCTCTACATAACAAAAACAATGAGGTTTTTCAGCGAAGAAATTTTGCATTATTTTGAACTGGACATACCTGACGAATCCTCCACCAGCTCCACCAGCACTGGCTCCACCTTTCGTCGATTTCCCCTTCTTATCAGGGCTCTGCTCCAATCCCCTGCTAATGACCTTATCCGCCTCCGTCTCATCACGGTGCACTAAATCCGGCCTCTGGTCCTGCAACAATATCGCAGCAAACTCTGCATGGTCAGCGACAAGCCTGGCAGCCCCGGTCTCTGAAATTGTCTTCAAATCCTTTCTTGGAACAGTATTGGTGGTGGTAGAACCTGACGCGACGGGTATGGGAGGTGCTTGGAGCACCTTTAGAGCGCGTGTGCTGGGAGGTTTAGATGTGGGGATAAGGAGATTCGTGGGTGGGTTTATGATAGATTTTAAGGGTTGCTGTTGAGATGGTCCTGGCTCAGCTGGGGCCAGACGTTGTGGTGGGACGGGAGGAGGTGGGGCAGGACGGACGGTGACAGGTTTTGTCGGCTGTATAGGCGGATGCAAGGGTCGAAGTTGTACAGGAGCGAGTTTATGCGTGCTAGGAGGTTTATCCCTCCCCGTCTGAGATGCATTGGAGGTAAAGTTAAGCTGAACTCTTGATAGATTTGATGATCCCGAAGCGCGCGACACAGTCTGAGCATCTTTAGCCTGACGCGTCGATCCAGTGCTAGCACGAGGTTTCTTCGACCCAGAAGATGACGACTCAGCCAAGGGTATATCAAAAGCAGATTGAAACACAGGAACAGCGCGCGGCCTGCTTTCTTTGCTTTTATCTTTCGAAGAACCGACGATGAACCCTTCTGGTTGGGGCATTTCAACCCGTCGTTTTTTCGAGCTGAATGCATCTTCTGACTGAGGCCGCTTTGAAGCCATCAGATTGCAGGATTATGTGTATCTGTGGGTATAAAATATTGGGATTATGAGACTGACTCAGAGGACATGGTGGTCAACGAACAAGCAATGGTGGCTCAATTACCAAATCCGGAAATGACGTCCTATGACATGGTCCGTCGACGGGCATCGGAGGCGATATTTATGTATAAAGCATAGTAGCAGAAAAGAATCAAAGCAAACAGGCAAACTAGGTAAGTACGATGGTTGGTGTATACATGATTTGAGAAGAAAATGAAAAGCAAGCATATTATGTCAGACAGAAAGAATCGATAACAGAAATTCAAGTTCTTGGACGGAGTGATTCCGTGTGGTAATCTAAATTGAGGGCGAGTTCATTTTGAAGCTTCTTGTTGTTGGAGTGCTTCGTATTGTTCCGGGGTATATGTTTTCTATTCCATGAATTAGTAAGTCGCTCAAATATTGACCAGTGTCGCATACCTGGGAGAACGCATGCATTTGCGCAATCTGGTCCTTCAGCAAATCATTAACTAGAAAGATGTGTCGATAAGGAAACTAAAACACGATAACAAGCCCAAAAGAAAACTCACTGAACCGATGTCGTGCGAGCGTCGTCTTTCCTTGAAACACCTACGGCCAAGGGTCAACATAATACAATAAATAAAAAGGAACCTCTTAAACATGCCTCGCTGACAAGCACAATCGCATAACTTTCACCACACCCACTAGACTGGTCCTCTATTTCCAAGTGGTCCACGGGGATAGCTCGCTTAATAGCCTTCTCGAGTGCAATCATGTCAATAGGCATGTTGGTAATGAATAAATATCGAGTTCTTGAGAAAGGCTAGGAAAACTATGAAGAAGACAACTGAATTTGACCTGACAAACTTACGGATAGGGCACGATATGGAGAGGTTTAGATTGAAGAGGAGACACGTCCGTGCGACCGATATCTGATAAGATGACATGGCAATCCACTTGCCAATCATGGCCAAACAGCTGAACTCCGTTCTTCCAGGAGATAGTCTGAGGACTCAAGATTTTCGAGCAAAGCAGGTTGGGAGTTGCGCGCGAGAGGGGTCACTTGGAATCGATTACAGTTGATCCAGCGCTTGGTTGATTTCGTTCACTCGGCGGCACGCTTCCACAATGTGCGATCCAATATTGCTGTAACAAACACTGCTCGAAGCAAACTTGAAAATCCCGATAGAGACGTTGACTAGAATAAAATACATAAAGCAATTCGAAAGCAAGACAAGACACATCAAACAAATCCTATAAAATCGCAACCTAAATGCCAAGGAATCCTTCCATATGGACCTCCAGCGTCTATTTCGCTTCCATCACAGCAGAAGTAGCCTCTTTCTTCTCTTTATCACCAATACTATCCGAACCCTCGCTCGAACCCCTCTCCACATCACTTCCCGTATCCGAAACATCTTTTGCAAGCTTCTCAGCCTCGATCGTCTTCCTTGGTCCTTCGAACCAGTGCACACCTCCATATACAGGGAAGAAGTACCAGATGACGGATAGAGCCATGACACCGCCGAATACAGCGACAGTGTAGTTCATATCCTGAACCGAAGTCTGTGGTGTTTCTGGGAACAAGAACACGATGCTCATGAATATCATGAACGAAACTGCGATGATCGCTACTGGCAAGCTCTACATCACGTTCATCGAGTCAGCATCCACGACACCTGCGAATCAAAACGCACTTACGAATCTCCCTAGGTTAAACGGACCAGGCTTAAAAGCCCTCTTTCCACCATCCCCAATAAACCTAACCACAATCGGAATTGCATATGCAATATAAGCACCAACCACCGACAACGCAAACACAGCATTGATCGCCTGTTCACCCGCAAACACCAACAGCCCAAGCGCAATAGACCAAACTGCTACAAACCACACCGTGTTCACTGGTGTACCCGTGAAGCTGTTCATGCGGTATAGGATAGACGAGAAGGGCAGAGCACCGTCACGGCTGAATGCAAATGTCTGGCGAGACGCGGCGAGGAGCATGCTGCTGCCCATCATGTATTGCACGCACACGACGATGGCCCATATGGCGAGGGTGGGGCGTTGGCCAAAGCTGTTGAAAAAGATAGTGGCCATAGGTTGATCGCTGTCGACGAGCGCGGCTAGGTCGGTGCCCATGCAGAATGCGAGGGATATGTTGATGGCTGATTGAGATGATTTATTAGTTTAGTGAGTAAGTAGCGAAAGTCAAGCATACGAACCCCATCCGAGAACACCGGCGAGACCAATGGCGCCTACGATGGCCCATGGCACAGCGGTGGCTGCGTTCGATGCTTCTTCGCTGATGTGAACACTCGAGTCAAATGAACCTTTTCATACAGTTCAGTCGGGTCACACGAAGGGCAAGGAGGACACTCACAGATCGTCCACAAAGGTGCCAAAAAGCTCAGGATGAAAGCATATCCGTTGCTCCACCCATTTACTGTAATGTTAAAATTAGATTTTAAAAATTTCCATTGAAATCGTGATTTATACCATTAGAAAAGTCACCCAGTGCGAATTTCGCAGTGTTGATCTGGTCTTTCGGGGTAGCTGCCGGAAGAGCGATAATAATAGCCAGACACAGTCTAGAAGTTTGGATTTAATGAACATAGCGGACAGGCAAAAGGCGAAGAACCTACAAGACGTTCAGAACCACGTAGACAGTTTGCAATCTAGCGAGCACAGTTGTACCAAGACAGCAGATAACTGCATGAGTAAGGACAATGGCAACGTATACCCCGCTGTATTCGTCGTATTAAATCATGAGTTGGAACGGCATCTGATAGAACGAACGTACAAGAGCTGTGCATTCGTAGGTTCAAAAGACCCTCCTGACCCAATAGTCGCAGCTGCCATAACTTGGACTGCACATCCCCAGTCAATAGATGCGACAGCAGCAATAGAACCAACAGTGTTGGCATCTGATTATAATTAATTGAAAAAGCATATTGCAATCAATTTCGAGACTTGATATTTGAAAAGTGTCAAAATAATAACACTTACACCCTACTAACCAACACAAAAAGTTCCTGTAGCTGGGTGACGATAATGAATATGTCCAGAAATAGAGCTGTTGGAACGCCGTGATTATGTCGGTACGTAGCGGCACCAGAGTGGTGTGTGAACGGCACACGATAAGAAGAAACCCGGGTATTTGGGGGGTGTTGGTTCAAGATAGAACAACCCGGCATAGATGAATATTTTACGCAGATGTCATGTCGCGGGAAGAAGGGGCGATATGGAAGGGGATGATAAGAGCAAATTTTGTGGACATGTTATTAATGTGGAGACAGAAATAATGGACAGAGCAACGTACCCCACCCGATGTCGGCGCTGCTGACGCCAGCTCCCCCATAGCCATCCCAATGAAGAGCACAAATATACTCGCAACGAGCCACTGATGACGCCAATAGGAATGCAGTTGGGAAGTTGAGGGATTTGTGCCGAATCGACGTGTTGGGTATGATGCAGACCAATTTTGAGGCAATTAGAAGTGATTTGAGGGATTTGCGACCATGATAGATGATGTCAGCGTTAACGTTCACGTCGAGAGTCAATTATATGGATTAATGGTGTGGAAAAAAGTCAAAGAGGATAGAAAGTCTGTTGAGGAAAAGTACATCGTTCAAGAAGAGTATAGGACGTACACCCCAAACCATTGCAGGTCCTCCTCCATTAGGTATCGCGTTGAATAGCACACTTGCAATCGAGGGTAGTAGTCCAATGATTGAGAAAGCGATACCAAAGACCTGAGATCGTCATTATCAGCACCCCAGGTAGAGCGCACAGAAAAAACGGCAACCAACCTCAAGAGGGCTGAAAGCACGCTTAAATTCCTGTTTGTATCCCAGTTGGGCAAGCAGTTCCTCGTCCTTCAGTCTTGTCGTTTCTCGAAGGGAATGTGCCGGTCGTGCCTCTTGTGCAATTTCTGCCATGTCTTTAGGTCGTAGGTTGAGAGGATAAAGCTGACAGGCAAGGGCAGGGTGGCGATAAGGATAGTCAACTTCTTATCTTGGCCTCTTCGGTAGATTTCAGTGTAAGCCCAATTGTGATCGAACAAGCCGGGCACAGGTTCTTCGTAATTTCTGGGGCGTCGACGTCGTGTCAAAGGTCGTAAAGGAGTTGGGGGTGGGTTATCGACAAGGTCTCGTAGTCGAGTTCCACTAAGGTTGAGTTAGGCACCACTGTTATATCGAGCCTTTAAAGGGAATGGAAGACCTACATACGTCAAGGGAAATGTCCCACCACAGGCAAAATCTCCATCGAGTCCATGAAATTTCCAGATGCGTCCAACTTTAACTCGCAATAAATAAACTGGAAGCGATGGCAGAAGCACCCAAGCGATGTTTCGCTTCCGGATGGTTTTAGCCAAGGAGTTATTGTTGAGCTAGGAGCGGTCGCAAAGTATCATTGACACCCTCACCCCGCTTGCCTCGGCATTGTTAACCTGCTAATGTTAAGAATTTCAACCTTGTGGAATACCCTCTTAATCCACGCCAGGTTTCCCTTCAAGGCTAGTGTCCCGTTTACAGCGCCGGCGGTCCGATATATACACATGGTGCGCTATCCGCTACCAATATAGCCTAAACGCGAGGGTCCTCGCTCGTACTTATTCAACCTGTTGCGAATACCCGCCTTGGATCCGCTGGAAGATAGCAGTTGGTTGATAAGCTGACAAAGGAGCAACTTTATGTTATCAATGGCATTCAGAGGGTTGTATTGGTTGAAAGAGGCTATAGAGATAAGCGAGTAATTGAGAGCGTGGATGCTCAGCTAGAGATGACCGTGCATGTGGACCCAATCCAGGTGATGACACGCCGACTATAAATAGTCGGCATTTTCCGATCGCGAGTCTATTTTTAACTGTGGCATTGAACTTCAAGTGTGTCCAGTTCAAACGTTCAACGTTCAACGTTCATCCTCCTAATTAATCTTTTACAATTCACTTTAATTTGTGGTCCATTAATTTTCAAACACTGACACCGACACTAACAGAAACACTCGCGCTATCTTTCTCCTTTGTGCTGCTGTCCTCCTCACTGACAGACCTGTTATCACCTTGGCTTTCTTTCATGACCGCCTGCTCTTCAATCGTCCTTCTCGGGCCTTCAAACCAATATCTGCCGCCATAGACTGGTAGGAAGTACCAGAGAGAAGCAAGCGTCATCACGCCCCCAAATACCACTACACTGTAGTTCATTTCTTGAACTGATGTGTGTGGAGATGTTGGGAAGAGGAATACGATGCCCATGAAAACCATGAATGCTACCGCCGCAGACGCGACAGGAAGGCTCTGCGAAATGTACATCTTAGGGTCAGCTCTGGGTGACATCTGGTAAATCACGCACCCAAACTCCAAGGTTAAAAGGACCTGGCTTGAATCCATCTTTCCCCCCGCAGACAAATCTCGCGACAATAGGAACCGAATATGCAAAGTAAGACGCCGTAACCGGAATTGTGAAGACGGAGTCAATCGCTTTGTCGCTCGCAAACGCCAACAACCCCAACAAAATCGACAGAATGGCGCCGAACCAGACCGTGTTCACTGGCGTTTGCGTGTGCTTGTTCATGCGGTAGAGTAGCTTTGAGAACGGTAACGCGCCATCGCGGCTGAATGCAAAAGTTTGACGTGACGCCGCCAATAGTAGGCTGCTGCCTATCATGTACTGAACGAGAACTACGACGCCCCATATGGCGAGAGTCGGGCGCCTACCGAAGCTGTTGAAGAAGATAGTCGCCATTGGTTGTTCGCTTTCGACCAACGACGCAAGGTCAGTGCCCATGCAGAAAGCCAAGGACATGTTTATAGCTGAGTATCAAACCCTTAATCATCGACTTCGCATCACACCCACAGAGAAGGTACGTACCCCATCCAAGAATTCCACCCAAACCTACTGCACAAACGATACCCCAAGGAACGGCAGTCTTAGCATTGGATGCTTCCTCGCTGATATGCACGCTCGAATCAAATGCGCCTTGAGATTTAGGTCAGGTTCAACACAGGAGTCTGGATTAATCAATTCTCTGCCTGCGACATACCGATCGTCCATAAAGGGGCCAAAAAGCTCAGAATAAAAGCATATCCGTCACTCCATCCGTTTGCTGCGCATACCAATGTTAGCGTTCACGGGGTTCGAATTATACCGCTAGGAATAGGGGTGGGCGTACTGTTATAGAACGTCCCCAGTGCGAATCGAGCAGTGTTGATGTTTTCTTTTGGTGTGGCAATAGGAAGCGCGACTATGATTGCCAAACATAGTCTTATCAGCCAATTCAAACCCGTCAGACATGGTAAGAAAGGGAGATAGAGCGAGAGAACTGCCAGACGCACAATACATTCAAGATAACATACACAGTTTGCAGCCTAGCCAGGACGACTGTTCCCAATGAGCAGATCACGGCGTGAGTTAACACAATCGCTACATATGCGCCGCTAAGCATGATAAATATTTAAGCTTTATTGATTGTAATTGAGAGGGAATAGAAGTCGAGGACTTACTATAGCTGAGAACTGGTGGGATGAAACGTCCCTCCTGTGCCTATTGTCGCAGCTGCCATGATTTGCCTTGCACATCCCCAGTCTACTGATGCAAGACCAGCAACTGACCCGATAGTGTTTGCGTATCCAACGAGCCAGCATAAGAAATTGCGATACCGAGGTGAAGAGAACTGATAGGTCCAGAAATACAGCTTGAGATGGTAGATGAGAATTTAAAAATCAATTCTCCAATGGCAGAGGAATAATGGGACTACCCACCCCTCCTGAGGTCGGTGCAGCCGATGCTAGCTCTCCCATCGCCATTCCAACGAAGAGTATGAAAATGCTGGCAACGAGCCACTAGACGCCCATAAAAGGGGTTATATCATGATTATGTATGTTGGTGGTTAATCATTGCTTAGCTCTAACGCCTCGACCAAGTGATGAAAATCTATAACGTACACCCCACACCATAGCTGGACCACCTCCATTAGGTATAGAGTTGAAAAGCACGCTTGCGATGGATGGTAGGAGTCCAATGATCGAGAATGCAATCCCGAAGACCTGTTACATCGTGATGTTCAATGCTTGATAGCATAGAAACTGCTATAGTTATATGGGCTCACTTCGAGGGGTGTGAAAGCACGCTTGAATTCTTGCTTGTACCCGAGAGTCGCAAGTAGGGCCTCATCCTGCTTTCGAGTCTCCTCTGAGCGCTCAGTCATTCTTGTAGTCTCGATGGTATGGCAATCCTGTAGGAGATGCTCCAAGCTCTAGGTCCCTTAAGATATCGAATTTATGCTTTTCAAATTTGATTCCTCGCAGTGCAAAGGGGGCAACTATAATTATATTGCTCCCACAAGAACACTGTCAGATAGGTATTATAAGGTTGACATGGTGGGCTATTCTAAGACAGCGAGGGACTCCCTAGGACTTCTCTCTGATACCATGTCTTGAGAGGAGAGTGTAGATTACCTTGGAAGCCAGGGAAGTTCAAACACTGCCGCAACCCCAACTCTCAATACTGATATTAACCCCCAGGTACTCAAGAGGAGGGAACAGGGGCTCTCCCCTTTAGAGAGACGGGTACGATATATTCCAGCTTTTGGTTCCCTTCCTTATTCAAATTTGCTCAAGTGATCCCAGGGATCGTCATGGTGGGTACGATGCCCATGTTTTTCAAGATTCCGATCACGCAGACGCTGGTCGGCCACATCGCTTCGGGGACATACCCCCTTGAAGAAACAGAGGTGTCATATTGTTATCCTCCCACTCCTCGCCCCGAGCTGCGCCGCAGCGAAGGGATGAAGCCTTTGGATAATAGGCTTCAGGTGCTGAAATGCTATGAGGCCTTTAAGCCCATCATAGGTATATAGCTCACACATCGTTGTGGTGGTGGCAACGAGGCCCTTGTTCCTACTTACCTACCTTGTACCAGTGCCCAGACTCCCGTTTCTATGTAATCTTTTTTGCAATTTTGTGTATGTCCCAAATTTTTTATCTGTCCAATATATTTTGCTATGTCTCCTATCTTCTCTATGCTATTTTGATAACATTTCCATCCAATAAATAAATTACAGTCCTGTGTGAGTGGGAACCGCTACCAGCATGAATCAGCAGGCAAGTCATGAAGTGTTGCAGCGTCGCTTGGGCTTCACCAAATCTGAAATACATGAATCCCATGTCTTGAGAAACATGCAGCTTGGAGCATCTTCTATATGGCTACCATACCATCGAGACTACATAAATGACAGAGCGGTCAGAATAGACTCGAAAACAAGATGAGGCGCTACTTGCGAGTTGCAACTCTAGGGTACAAGCAAGAATTCACGCGTGCTTTCCCGTCCCTTGAGGTGAGCCCATATCCCTATAGCCATTTCTGTGCTATCAAGCATTGAACCCTACGATCCAACGGGTCTTTGGAATTGCGTTCTCAATTATCGGACTTCTACCATCCATCACAAGCGTACTTTTTAACTCCATACCTAATGGAGGTGGTCCAGCCATGGTGTAGGGGTGTACGTTAGAGATTTCCATCGTTTGGTCGAGGCATTATGGCTGAGCGGTGATCAAACCTCATATAACTCCTTTCATGGGCGTCTAGTGACACGTTGCTAGCATTTTCATACTCTTAGTGTTTCATTGTGTTCTAGGACAGGTCCAACCTCGGAAATGCTCTGACGAAGTCGATGAGGAGGTATCCGACTATGATTCGGTTTATAGAAATAGAAAATAAGATGATCTTGAATCTAGAGGTAGCTACGTGCAGAAGGATAATGAAAAGAAGGGTAACGGGAGTCTGAATAAAAGCGGGGACGGGGAGAGTGGAATAAAAATCTACTTTTACAGCGTTTACAAAGGAGGAGTCAACTTCCGACATGGCTACCACGCTTGGGGGTATGCGCAACGAAACGTCCAAGTGAGGACCGCTTACGATGAAGTCTCGACCTCACGGGCGCGCTGGAAAGCGGCAGGAGTCAAAACACCAGCAGCAATCAAAACTTCCCGGCGTTTCTTTACCGACTGTAAAGCCGTCAGAAATCGAGCATCGAACGAATCAAAAAGCAAAACACCACGTACAGCATCAAGGGCATTAAGCATACCGACGGTCGTCTCCCAGTTGACACAAGCATCCGTAATGGAAACGCCATACTTCAAAGCGGACGGCCCTTCAGCGGGAACATCCTGCCTACCAGCATTGATGTGCGACTCGATCATCACACCCGTGATGTTACGCTCACCAGCCTCAAGCTGGCCACAAATATCAGCAACCACCTTGGGCTGATTGTTGTGGTCCTTCGATGAATTTCCATCTATCATGGATCAATAAAAACGTCAGGCCGATTCTTTAAACCCCAAAAAATCGTACGTACGGCTGCAGTCAACCATGATGCTGGCGAAGGGCTTCTCGCCTTCAGGAGCCTTTTGCTTCTTTTCGATGTCACCAGCGGCCTTGCGGACGTGCTCGCTGGCAAAATTGGGGCCCTTGGTGCCGCCACGAAGGATGACATGGACATCCTTGTTGCCCCTCGTCTTGACAATGGCAGCAAGACCTTGCTCGGTCACACCCATGAAAGCATGGGGGTTCGAAGCTGAGTGCATAGCGTCGATAGCGACAGTAACACTAGTTGGTTAATAAGAGGCGGACCAATCAGCCTTCATTCCGCATAATCAATCACAAAGCATACCTTCCGTCTGTACCATTCTTGAAACCGATGGGGAAAGAGACACCAGATGCGAGTTCACGGTGAAGCTGAGATTCCGTGGTTCGGGCACCGATAGCTCCCCAGGAAATCACTGTCACGGAAAGGAAATAAAGTGGATGAGCAACGGATTCTGGTTCAATCACATCATGACGAAAGTGTAAACTGAATTGGGAGGGCGTCTAGAGGATGAGGTCAAGGGTGCAGGGTCGCGATCCCCGAAAAAAGAAAGCGTCGAACGAACAAGTGACAGAAAAGGGAATAGTTCAAACGCTAAGCGTGTGGCGATCGAAAGAAGCACAAAAGGCGCGATGCGAGCGCACGCAAGATTGAGCTATGCGTCTACGAATCGCTCCGAGTGACAATAAACTCGGAATGAAGGATGTCAATGTGTGAGAGCAAGATGCAGTTGTTGAATCGAAAGCGATTCGGCCCAGTCACGACCCGACCGGATGCTATCGGGTAATTTGAGTGCATCGAAGGCACAAACCACGACATAATCCATCAACAGAATTAGACTGCTCTTATGAGAGGGAAAAAGAAACGGCGAGAAAAAATTGCGAAGGCACACACGAAGCGGTAGGGGTGAGAGAGAGAATAATAAAAAAGCTGTCGAGGGAAATGGAGATAAAAGGAAAGTTGAAAGGCGGAATAGAAAGTAAGTCGAAACGGGCAATGAGAATCGCGGGTTCAATATGGCAGACGAAGGGAAATATGCAAGCAGAGCAGAAAAAAATGACTCACAGTCGGAGATGTATTGGGGAGAAATGGTATCGAGGAGCTCTGAGCCCACAGGAATACCAAGGTTTGTGAGATCACAGAGGAGCTGTCTGCCCAGACGAAGACCCTTGTTGATTTTGAAGGATCCGTCGATGTCTGGATCGTTGATGAGACCTTTCCATCCAACGGTTGTGCGTGGTTTCTGTCATGGTCAAGATAATGAGTCAAGAACGAGGCGGCCGACACAAGCCGATGGAGATAATAGAGTGATGAGATTTACCTCGCTATGAGTAAATGAGGTCAGCACAACTTGTTCTAGATCCACATCCATCGACGACCACGATGAGCGTCGAATAGAACTGAATGACTCACAAGTATGCACGCATTATGATGACGAGATGAGGCCAGTCTGCCAGCTTTGCTTTCAGTCTCTGAGCGTACTCCATGGCCTGTTCTGGAGAATGGATTGAACAAGGACCGACAACGACGAGAAGACGATCGTCCTGTCCGGCGAGAATACGAGCAGCATTGTAACGAGCAGCAGCAATAGTCTTCTTTGCGTTGGTTGATGAGGTGACTTCGTGAAGTAGGAGAGCGGGTTGGACTAGGGGGTCGTACTGGATGGAATAGTCAAATTTGGAATAATTTTGAAGAGGGAAATGAGGAGAAGAAGAAGGGATATGTTGGGCGGGTAAAGAGATAGATTGTGGTTTGTTGTATAGATGGAATAAAGAGAGGAACAGCGATGTGAAAGGGACGTACGCCGATGACTCGCCTGTCCTGCATGTATTGCTGGACTTTTGCATCATCGTCAAAGTCAGGAATCGGAGAAACGTTGTACATTTCTTCTTGCTGCGGTGTTTGAGGTACAGCTGTGAAAAAATTTAAAAGAATTATGAGAAAAAAGAAGGAGGGTGAGGGAGAGACGAGGACAATACTAACGAAACCTGAAAGTTGCGTGATTTATAGTCTTCTGGGACATGTTTAAATCCCCTTTTTTAAGCTAAATATTGTTGCAATCTTGTTACTGACTTTTTAGTGAGATTCGAAAGGAAACTTACAGTTTGAGACTGAAAAAATGAAATCAAAGAGTGACTCGTTCATCTTTCTCCGATTTAACCGATCTCTCTATTCCCGTTCATCTTCACGTGCGCCTTTTTAGTCTATGGCTAATTATTGCACCGACACACGTTGCAATACATTATTCGTCAATTAGATCCCATTAACTCACCGATTAACTTCCAGTAGAGTACCCATCACTCTAGTATTTTCTGAATACCCGCAAAGATCGATACTTCGTCTATGAAACTACAACAACCTCTTTCCCCTCTCCGACCGGTCCCATTAATAGTAATTTCGTACTTGTCGGTATCTTTAACTCATATAGCAAGAGCAATCAACCTTTCATTATCAGAAGTCGGTGAAGCTTTCGAGAGAAGTTACTTTATTTCCTCATTTTTGCCGTTCTTCTCCACCAGAGTCACATGTGCGGTGTCATCAGACCGAGCAGCGTTAATATCCTAAGAACGTTGTTGGACGTATGAACAATGCGGGATGTCAGTCTACACATCTCGCAAGGTTGTTCTTATCATCCAGGCTTAAGAGGACCGACCTGATGTATTACATAATCGAATTGATGTAAATCACGTGTATCAATTGAGCCCTGTCCTGAATGGTGAACCTGAACGCGTTCAACCTTGCTCTTGACCGTTTGAAAAAAACATTTCTACTTATCATGGCCGCTCATGTCCGCATCGAATTATCACCAAAACCAGGTTTCTGTATTAAATCATCAACATTAACACCAGGTCTTCTATTACCAGACTCGGAACAGAAGAACAAGAAGGATCAGAACACCAATGTTCTCGAACCAGCCCCTCAGCCGACACCTATTCCACAGGGGATGAAGGTCTTTGTTAATATCGCCTGGGATCCTAAAGTACCACCGCCACCAGAAGGGAGCGAAGAGGCAATACAGCGCGCAATGAAGGGAGAAGATGGCGAGTGGGATCAAACTACCACTGGGCAGCTGAAAGGCTGGTATGTTCCCGTCATTGTGAGTAATGGCAAAATCGATGCCGATAAAAGTCTGTTTTTGGCCCCGTGAACGATTTATTTCCGCTTTACTGAATGATTTTTCTGTTTTGATCAAGTTTAGCTGGAAAGCCTTCTCTAGTTTTTGATTGCGTGTACAATTCCACAATCAAGTCAAGAACTTTGCGTGATCCGGAATTCAAGATATTCCTAGTAGGTTAGTCCATTATCAGCAACACTTCCATAAATATAACCAGTCTTGCTTAATGAATGCCTCTTTAGAACTTGCCCTTCAGCGAATAGAGGCGCAAAGCGGATTAGGTCTTTCGCGCAGTATCAGCACACCCAATATCTTGAGCAAAGGCAAGCTAGCACCTCGCTCAGTCCTCATTCCAAAGGCAATCTTCCCCGAAACTGCCTCAGAGTCGAGCCACAATCAGAAAGGAAAGCAGAAGGAGGTTTCTGTAGCTGGTATCACCGCGATACCAACCCCGCAAAGCGCGAATGGCACAAAAAAACCCCTCATTGAGGTAATTCCAGAACGTTCTCCAGGAGGCACCCCATCTTCCGTCGGTCCGGACAAGGGTAAAGATAAGGAGAAGGACACGACACTGCCAAAGCTACGAGGTATATTGAAAAAGGGATCGTCAACGCCTTCGACGGTGCAACCTAATGTTGCTTCACCTTCTTCGACTCCTACGAACCTACCGCCACAGCCTGATGACCCGGACATGCCTCTAGATTGGACATGGGTCAAGGAAGATGAAAGTGGGAAATTGAGGATTGACATTTCTGTGCCTGGTCTTGTTAGTTCACTTCATCAACCTTCTTGTTACTCACGTTCTCATGGAACCTCAACTCATGTCTATATTTTTACCAGTCGCCGAATCTTGTCCAAACCTCCACGCTAGATATCTCACCTAGATCCATCAAACTCATGATTCCGGGTCGTAGAGAGCTCATAGTCGATCTGGCAATTTCTGATGCAGAGATCACTGCCAGAATTGCAAACGCATATCGAGCCGCAATATCGAAATGTGCGTCCTCTTCCACACTTCGTGATGTTCTTTTCACATACTTAGTATATTTCCATAATCCTTGGGCGGATATCCCCGACTCCCAAACGACAGCTGCCGATTCACCGATTTTGATACAACAGAAAACGGATGAAACAAAACGTACGTTGCTTCTCAAGAGGCAGCGCTTTTTCGATGTGGATGCTGCAGATGCGGAATGGAGGATTAACAGTGGGATCGTGCGCCTTTGGGTGTGATTGAAAGAATTGTAGTTATTACAATAAGTGCATTTAAGTGCAATGAAATGAACTTATTCTCCATTTGTCCACTCCAGAGTGAATGCACGCAAATGGGGGTACCGGGCGCTTAGCCGCTTACAGGCCACGAGGCTCCCATCGTTTTTCGGACTCATCTTGACTCACAGCATATACCAGACCCAGTCTGCCAGGAATTTGGCTATGGGAATTGTTGCATATCAGTAAATACACGCCTCCTCTCTTATGTTGCCCAGAAGGGGATACATCTATCATTTAGGATTTATGGAGTCTTCATTCCGCCGGGGTCTCCCTCTTGTGACCAGGGCTTGACAGGTGGATGTAAAACCATTTAAAAACCTATACGTGATACCATTGACAACTTTGCATCAAACTCACTTAAATAGATAGCTACCGGGTACGTAGTATGAGGACACAGGATTAAAATTGGGACAAATACGGTTACTATGCAGTATGTTTCTCGTTGGGCATCGCTCCTTACCCTGGAGTCACACACTGCCTACCTACATTGTTCTTCACTCTCGCAGGGTGGCCGGGCTTGAGATACGGTAAGAAAGGTGTCTTTCATCCTTCCTATCTAACAGCCGAGTGTATGTGTTTTTTCAATCAAGAAATGGGAGAAAAAATTGATGCGAAACTATATGCATTGTGATCAATGCACTGGACTTCGATACTTCAGTTAAGTGTTTCCGCATTATTGAGGACATATCTCAACATTAATGCAGGGATATAATGCTGTGTTTTTGAAAGGTTCAGATCAGGTTTTGGGCAAGCAAGGGTGACACCCCCACAGGGAATCAAGAGATACGAAAAGGGGCTGATGTTCCGTGGACCCTTCTGGTATAACCTGTCTCTGAATAAGTACACAGACATTCACAGCATTCTCATCTTCACGAACTACCGAGGACACCTATAGTAGCTATATACATAGATACCCACCAAATTATATTTGCAGTCTATAAATTGCGAGAATTTGAGCACGAAATTCACCAAAGTTCAAGCCGATGAGAGTGGCACACGTGCCGAAAACCGACTCGGTGATAGAAATACTACGAATAATAATAACCAATCGACGAGCACGTCTGCATAACATCACAGCGAGAACAAAAATAGAAAAAACAAGGAAACTATGCTACAAGTTACAAATACAGGGAGAGAATATTCCATTCATGAGCCTTTCAGGAAAAAACGGAGCTAAAGTTTAATAATTTACGTAAAAAATGGTGTTCATACGGAGTGATAGTAGTCAGTCAAGAGAATGCAGGGTAAATGGGGCCCATCGATAGTCGAATCAATGCCATTTCGTCCAAAGCATGTCTCTTCGGCGGAGATACCGTTTTGAGGAACTCCAAGGGGGCGAGTCTGTATCCATTTGTATGAGTCGAATCAGGGGTTGCACTGTCATCGCGAGAAATCGTTGGGATTTGACTCTCCGGCGGGGACTGCAAATTGGAGGAAATGAAGGAACGCAGCATGAGCAATTCAATCCCACAAAGTGGCAAGCCGCAGCAGCTATGTCATGTGTACTCACCTCGAGCTCCCTTTGAATTGTCGGCTCATGCGACCAGCTGGCGCTATGCAATGCTGCCGCTGCTTGTTGTTCCCGCAGATGTGCGGCATTGGAATGGCTGCGGAGATTTTTCCGCGAGACTCTCGCGCACTGATACATCCCTTCAGGAATTTTGATTCGACTTAATTCCGGGTTGTTCCAGACGGTGTATAGATCTCGGTGGGTGTGTTGCTCCTCCGTGAGATATGCAACTGAGAAAAGAAAAAAGATTGTAAGCACCTGCTTTTAGCTTCGATCTGTATTTTTGACGGGTTCGTCTTCTCGCAAAACCGGGGTGACAGATCATGCGAGTCGCTAATCTTGGACCCTGTCATACAGAAGAGGGGCTTAACTTACTCAAATGCCATTTTCTCCGTCCATTTGGTGTGTTGACGTAGACTGAATACGTTTGCTTGACGAGCGGTGGCCGATAAGGGTAGGCTCTCGTGGGCATCGAGAACCGGTGTACTCTGCGACGCAATCGACCGAGGTTAATCCGTTGAAACTAGTAAAAAGGGATAGGGCGACTTACGGTGAGTCCTCAGACGAGTCGGACAATTGGTCGAATTCATGCGCAGTGGGAGATCGCCGTTCTCGGTAATAGAGAAATTCCTTTTGAAAGAAAGGCAACAGATTAGTGGTGTCCCTTGATTTATCCACTCCAAAATCCGTGCCTGAGCACAAATGCGACCCTTCACGACTTTTGGTAGTCAGAGGCACAAAAACTGGAAGCTTACATCTCGTACGCGACTTGGTCCCCATTGAATAGAGTCTGTCCAGCGCTCGATGCCCAACTAGAAGACGGAGATGAAGAAGTCAGTATTCACAAGCGCCTAATATGAGCAAGACCTAATGGATTTGTGGCGCACCCCGACAGAATTGTCCGAGCTCTGACCGCGCTCCTCCCAGACGTAGACACAACCAGGATGGATCGCTCTTCGTTCGTCTGCATCGAGGCGCCGGGATACCATCCTCAGAACACCTAGATAGACGGCATGGAAGATTATGAGAGCTTCTTCGGGAGTTTGTACTCGATATGGATGCAGCGTCGGTGGTTGGCCAGCGAGATACATGGTAGTGGGTGGGTGGTGGTAGGTGACAAGGAGAACTCAGATGTGGATGACTAACGGTAGCAGTACTAGCGCGAGTCGGTGTGGGAATGTACGAGATTCGGGGGAGGGATGGTTGGAGATTGGTTTTCCGAGTTCAAAAACGTCAGGTACTTTATATATGTGGGTTTTGAGTTGGTTGATGAGGTAGTATGTAATACACCAAGAGCGAATCTTATTCCATCTGTCACACCCCAGTAGGGGTTGGGCCTCTGTTCGGAGGCATTGTCATTTAGGACTGCCACCTGGGAAATGTGAAAGATTTGTCTATGTGCCAAGGGTATACCATCAGCCGCTGATGGGATGCGATCTGAGAATCTCTCGGGCGGCGCATATTTTTCATTTTACACTGGAGCGTCGAGGTGGTGTACCGCTCGTGGACGAAATCTCATTTGAAACCTTTAATTCTGTCGCAATTTCAGGACTGGGACTTTTTGTAGGCGTTTCTTTGCTCAATTGTAAGGTTGCGACTATGTCAATCGACAATATGTGCACCCACAAATCATTCTCATTAATAAACAATATAAGTAGGTGGGTCAAACCAGATTCGAAATGAGATTACGCATTATAGGTGCGCAGCACTTAATGATCTACATTGAATGTGAGGTTATTCTTATGAGGGAAAAATCATGACGATATCTCAAGATAAACGAAACACTGTTATGATGAGCAGTTAACATGATTCTGTCCCATCAACGGGGCACATCTCTAATGATCTAGAATATTATGTAGATATTTTAGGAGCCGAAACTTGCGGTTTTGATTTGCAATCAACAGTTCATCACTTTGGATAGGGGTTGTGGCAGTACCGCTCAGATATCACTCAGGCTCGCTCTATTACTGTGTGTAGACGAGGAAAATACAATGAAGGGAATAGTGCTGGACTTGCCAAAGATTTTTTGGTTATCACTGCCATGCGGCGCATGCCTGTGAACACCGCACCCATCGCTTTTCGATGTCAAGAGAGCATATGAACCTTATCCCTTGGCGAGGGAGTAATCAAGAACAAAATTAGCCCGTATTTATTACAATCAATGCTACCAAAATATAGATCCATGAGATAAGGCCTCTCCAGTATGCTCCATCGGCCGGGAGACCGACCATAATAGAACTTATAGTCAGTGCCCCTCCTCAAAGTGCGCAGTTCGACTGAATCCTGAGCTTCTGGGGTTACCACAAAAGTAGACTGTATGGCACAGTCGAATTGCCTATCGGCCCAAAAACCAAATGCCTTCTCGAATACAGAACCCATATGTATGTGGAGCAGGAGGAACTATGAATGGACCATGTGTTGCATAATATAGCATGTCGTCACGAAACGTCGAGACATACTTAGAATCAATGGAAACTGACATTGCCCATACGCCCAATCCATCAATAATACCATAGCCAATACAATACGGTACAGCTCTTGAGATAGAGCCTCGGACTCTGTGTTTCTGAGGCATTTCTCGATGTTTCTGCAGCAGACCTAAACGGATATATCGCTGTCACTATTCGTCTTCTTGGGAGGCAAGGTTACGAAGAGTTTCCGAGCAATAGATAATTATGCCGACGGGGAAGGTGCGCTATAAAAATGGATGTTTGATAATGAAAACGGTGAGAGAGAGTCCAGGAGGGGGTGACCCTATTGGGTGGGTCCATATGTTAAGTTTCTCAGGCAGGCTTCAAACCCATGACGTTACTGGCTGTAGGTGCTGGACCAAACTTGCAACGTGGGTTTAGCAGTAAGCTGTCAGCAACTGTTGAAGAAAATATCTGCCTATCTGTTGATTTACATGTCGATGCACAGACGGATTCGTCTTCTGACAAGTAATCACAGATTTTCCATTTACATCCACCCTACAAACAGCCTCAAATCAGATAACATCAGGTTATACATAAGAAAGCTATGTTCTACTAAGGGGACTGGTGCGAAAAAGAAGAAAAAAATTTGGTTCGAACTTCGAAGCAATGACTCCTGGCACCCATGCTGTTACTTGGGAAAAGATTCCTACCACAGCGCCAAATTTCACGACTTGCAACTCTTTTGTAACTGAGATTCCCACTCATATTTGATGACCCTTCAGGCCAGGGTCCAAGGCAGTGTGCCAGCTAAGCATCGTGGGTACGAAACAAAATTGAATCATTTTACATTTCGACTGAGGTCGAGCATTGTGGAAGGGCTCGCCACTGTCAGTAAACGAAACTCAAACGCTGATTGATCTCAACTCTGCCTGCACGACTAACGAGCGGGCTCATCAGATGGAGGAGGATAAAATCCGAATTCGTGACGCTGGGAGGTTCAGGAACACCCTAGCCAACAAATTGCGATCCAGGTGGCACCGTCATAAGAACAGTAGCCAACGGTACGCTCGCCATCTTCCAGCTCTAAGTATATTGTTTCAAGAATTTGATTCGTTCTGCTTCAAAGTCTGGAGCAAGAAACCCCACAGATTTTAATAATAGGATCGTCAAAATCACCCCCGACCCCTACCCCGATCCCTCCGTCTCCGAGTCCTGATCTCCTTCCTGTGGAGCTATGGGTTGTAATTTTCCAACATATCTGTCGCGATACACTCAGGGAACACCTGGATCGAGATGACTTCTATGACAATTCCTCGCGGTTACATCTCACTCCAATTACCCTTAGCCATGTCTGTCGATCCTGGAACCAGGTCATCCTATCCCATCCGTTGTTCTGGGCAAACCTTTTCGTTTATGTGGGAGCGCGGTTCTCAGAACCATTGCTCGAAATGTGGTTAGCGCGCAGTAAAACTGTAATGCTATCAATATGGGTTTACGCGCCTCATGCCAAGAGAGGGAGCGTTTAATTTGACGCCAAAGCATTTTTCAGATGTATTCATATGCTACACAGCCATAGTAGGCGATGGAAGACCGTATCATTCAACCTGTGCGATTCAGCCGTTCAACTCTGGCAGACTATCTTCATGACTATCGAAAGTGATGGTGGTGAAGAAATTGTCAGGACATGGAGGCCACTGGAGTTGCCAGAGTTAGAGGAGGTGGAGGTCATGATGCTTGGTTACACATATGTGGGCAAGGAAATCGACTTCGTGTCAGAAGTCTGCTCGAATTCCAGGCTACATAGCATTAAAATCCGTGGTCCGAACAAGCCTAACGACATTCAATTTCGTTCCACCAAACCATATCAGCCCAGCGCCTCCATCATTTCTTCGCTCTCCAACCTATCCCTGAGGAATATACGAATGCCCTCGGCCGAAATCCTCATCACAGATCTCTCTAAAGCAGCCCATGTGCAGTTTTTAGAGATCCGTGACCCACTGTGCATTCGGGACCAGCTACACGCCGACACTTCAGCCACTCCGCGTCGAACAGAGTTGGATCACATCACGAGGTTATCCGTTGTGTCTCATAGCGTGCACAATGCGTTCTGGGTATCATTATTCTTCCAATCAATATCTCTCCCATCATTAGAAGACCTTACAGCGTTTTTACCTGGTGATCCAAACTCAGTGCATGGGATGATTGAGGCGTCCCAGTGCAACATCCGAAAATTGACAATTAAAACCAATGCAAGGGGTATTGAGGAAGAAATGGCGTTTCTCTCTACAGGTACCGGGATCAAACAGCTCCTGGATCTTACGATAGAGACGACACAAATTTCTGATCGTGTCCAGGTACACGGTCGTTCGCCGGGGAAACACCCTGAAGACTATATCGTCGAGCTTTCGAAACCACCCTGGCTGGTTCCAACCCTTGCTCGACTCAGTCTCATCAAATGCCGAGCAGAAGATGGCTATCTTGCTGAACTGGCGAGATCGCGTCTTCAAAATGGCCAGCTTTCGTACCTCTATGTTGACCTGGCCAGGAGAGTGGAGGACCATCAGATGGATTTGGAAGTGTTTCGAGCATTGCACAAGTCGGGGTTTCATGCTTACATTACCTCGACATGTCGGTCTGTCCCAGCCCTGCAGTATAGTATGTGACCCAAGACGGAGACTTCATGCAATTAGATCACAATAGTATGACATTATCTCAGGCGAAAAAATAAAATTGACTGTCTCACAATAGCTGGTGGGTATTCCGTGGCAATGGGTCGTATATCTATTTGCACTGAGTATTTTTGGACCATAATTATCTTTCGATCTCCCCGGCGACAAGAGCGAGAACAGGATGCGGTCAGGCGACTGTCTGCTTCTAATTAAAATGGGATACGAAGCCCAACAGTGATATCTAACAAGCTGATTTTTTGAGAGCATCAAGAAGTCTTCACCACGTTGCAAGACTTTTTTAATCCGACAACATAGCCGTCTCAAAAATAATACACAACAGCAGATTTTCGGTTTCGAACTGGATCTTCGAATCATTATGATGTTTGATGAGATGTATTGTGCGGGCGCCGTATGATACAATATGTACCTATTACAAGATACAAGTGTCCAAAACACGAAAACATTAAGTGTGGCTATAAGATACATGATTTGGGAAAGCTCAGCCTAATGCTGGGTGCTTGTGTTAGTAAATGGAGATGATAGTGTCAATGATAGATTGGAGTAGAATTGGAAGGGAAATTGACCGCATTAAGCGTCGTTAAAAAGACCGCCTGAGCCTAGATGCATTCGATAACCAGCTCGAGGGGAAAGTAAGATGTTTGTATCCTTGAAGGGTGCGCGTTGTTCATAAAATGTGAAAAAGCTCGTTGGTGTCGCGTGAATGAAGCAGTTAATAATAGCAGCAAAGTGTTAATGGTCGTCATTTGTTCGTCATGGCCAAGAGGACGAAGGGAAACAAATCCAAGTCATCATTTAGAAGGCGGCGGGTCTTGCGTACTTGACGGGGGTTTCAGATCGCTCAGAGCGGGAGCGAGATGATTCCCGGGAGGACGCTGATTCTTCCCTGTGCCTCCTCTCCCTACGAGCGTACCTCGCAGCGCGCTCCCTCTCGATGTGCTCCTCCTCGTCGTTATTGGGAGAGTAGAAGCTTGACGTCGAGGAGATGGAGGAAGAAGCGCGGTTGACGTTCACGTGTGTTGGCTGAGCGGCGAAAGCGACGTGGTGGCCGTGACTCGAGGTAGGAGCGGGTGATGGGCTGGCATATCTGGGAAGAGACTCTTCGGGCTTCTGGAGAATGAATCCACGAAGTCCTGCGGCCTTCTCTCCTTGCCTTCCAAATCCGAATCCAGCCTTGTCGGTGCTGCTCCAGGTGGCGGTGCTATCGTTGCGGACAATAGAGACTGGGGCCTTCTCAGTCCACATACCCTTGTTGTCTCCCTGTGAAAAGACACTGTTGACATAGGATTGCGACCCAACAAACTGAGGGCGCTTGTCAACGGAGGTAGGGAGGACACCCTTCGCCTCGGCTCTCCATGCGCGAACGGAACGCTTCTCCTTGGCAGACTCGCGGAAGATGAGTCCAAGGAGCATGTTGATGCAGCCGAGAGCAAACAGGAAGAAGGCAGCGACAAGAGTGAAGTCGTCGACGTGGTGAGAGAGGATCTGGGTGGAAATAAGGGCTTGGAAGATTCCGAGCGCGCCGAGACCGAACTTGGTGCCTAGGACGGGGAAGAACTTGTCGAAGAAGGACATGGGCCAACTAACTTCGGAGACTAGAAAGCGGTTAGCTGCGATTGCAATGACCTGAGAAAGACGACTAACAGAAGAGGATGATGGTTTGGAACATGATGAGAAGACTGGAAACGATAGCCCAGAAGACACCAGCAGGTTGGTTTGGTACTGTGCTGCCTCTACGAATTAAAGAGGCGTTAGAATTTATTCTACTAGAAAAGGATCATGTTGACGCACGCAATGTAATCGCAATCCATCTCAGCAGGATCGCCAGTCTTGTTTGCCTCAAAAGCGTTGACGGCCTTGACATTAGTTACAATGACAAGAATGGTGCTTGCAAAGACCAAGATGAGTGAAATGATGCTCAAAACGCGAACAGCGTTGAGTCCCATAAAAGTGACTAGAATCTCTATTAGACCATTGTTTGAAAGACTGAATTAAGTTAAAGGACTCACTAGCACGGGGGTTGACCATTTTGAATTGGAATAGCTGAATATTATTAGATACGAGGTGAGTTTTCGTGCAAAGAGTGAGCTTCTTTCTAAATTGTTCGTGATAGAGCTTAAGACTGAATCTATTCAAGGATGTTTAAAAGAGAGTGAAATTGGTGGCCCAGCACCGAAAAGAAAGAGGGGAGCGAGAAAGAGGAGGAGGACCGAAGGCGGCGAGGTCGGGAAGGTGACGGGGGATAAGAAAGACGGCCAACAATAAAAATGCATGCTTTTATCTACGAAATCGAATCATTTGGACGTTACTTGGGTTAGTCAAATAATTATATTTGTGCACGAAGCAGGATACAACCAAGAATCCAAGAACAATGGCATTCGAGCAAGAACAATGAACTTGCAACCAAACCCATCCCATTGTTCTGTCACGTGACCAAACAAAGACAATAAGCGCCCTGCCGCCGGCACCTTCGACCCTGACCTTATGCCCTTTTCAGTGATGCCATGGCGGGTTTATTCTCCGTGCGTTTCCAAGCACCGAGGACAGTTACGACGAATTCATAATGGTAAATTTTTAAACGTCAAAGTCATTCGCTTAGGTTAAAATTCCTTGTACTAAAGTCCACCAATTATGTAGGACCAGCCCAACAGCTGTCACACTATAGCCTGGGAGAGATAATAAGTCGCTTTGTGTTTTTTTATATTTCTAGTACTGAACTATGAGTGTTCGATAATTACTTTATATTTTGGCCTGCGTTGGCCGTCGTGCTATCGTGGGCTGAGTAGCTGTCTGACCCCGGCCAGAGCGGAGGTGACTCTCAGGCAAATTTATGAGCTCCCTTGCATGGTTGCAACTCCCAAGAGCTGCCATAATGGAAGACGAGGCCAAACAAAAGTCTTGACGTGGAAATAATGGACGATGAGTTATCATGAAGAGCGCAGTAGAGAGGATATGAATACAATCTGATATAAATTATGTAAACCGTAGCGGTTGCTAGTGACCGCATTCACTGCCTGTCTGCAAGAGTTGAATGCAAATGGAAAAAGAGTCCATGGATGAAGAACAAACGAAATTAGAGTTGAGATGGAGGATAAGATTAGAAATGAATGTATGGGTGTCGTCAAGGTCGTAATTTGGAATCGTGTGGGATTCCACGTAACAGGTCGTAAATAGCCAAACATTGAAACAATCAAGGTCAGCTGCAGGTGACTTAACCCCCAGCCTTCCCCAGTAGTGCATATCCACCTCCCTGAGGCCCATAATTCTATATTTTGGGTGAATATCAGCATATCATCAAGCAAAATAGCGGAAAGCACAACGGACCTTGTTATAACATCTCACACAGTATGGGTCTCCGTCGTGGTCGCGTAACTTGTTTGAGTCCAGCGAGGTGCCGCACTCTGCACACCTCAAGCATCCTTTATGGAACGTCTTGCCCACAGCTTTGACCTGCTCAGCAAAGTACACGCTCTTTCCGCATCGTCCACAAGAAGGTGTTCCTCCACCCCATTGCCTTCGCGGTGTCCCTCCAGGTGTACCAGTCATCTGCACACCAACTCCACCCGAGCCAGTGCTTCGGGGACCACCTGACAGTAGTGAACCGTATCTAGTTCCTGTCGCGTTGGGCACCAATGGAGAGAAGTTTCCGCCCGTGTACGTCGGTGTGACAGATCCTAGGCTGAATGCTGTGCGATGTCCGGGGGTTGCACTTGGAGAGATGCGGCCCTGGAAGTCAGGAGTACCGTTGATTGCTCGGGTCTGATTGGGCGAAGTGAAGAAAGGGGAAGGCTTTGCTTCAGCATCGGGCGGTAGTTGTGCGTCTTCGATTTCCTCTCTTGTGGAAGGCTCCGATTCTGATGTAGTTGTGGAAGAAGTGTCCTCACTGGGCATGGCATCGGAGCTGGACGAAGCTAAAAGTGCAGATGTATATGTCGATGCGGGAAGAGAAGATGCGGGTATCGATCCCAGACTCTGGGACGTTCCATGCTGACGGAACGGGGTCACTGAACCATTTGCGTTAAGGAAAAGGGGAATGGTACGTGGAAGAGTGCCTAAACCGGGGCGGCCAGTGTGTGATGGATTGAGTGGTGTGGCGGACTGATTATCATCAGAACCTGTATCTGTGCGTGAAGCGGGCTCAGGCGACGGTTCTTTCTGAGATTCAGATTCAATGTGACTAGGTGCAGGCAGCGTGTGGGTAGGGGATGAAGTCTCTCCTGGCTGGTCTTCGTTTTCTTCTGATATTGTATCTCCATTAATAGACGGAGGATTGGGTGTGTTGCTACCACTTGAGCTCCTTCCTGTTAGTTGAGCAAAGGATTGGCGAACTGGGCTCTGATTCCGACCAGTCCCAGTGAATGTAGGTGAGATGGGACTTATGAGAGATCGTGGTCGGATGCGCGGAAGTGGAGCACCCCCGCCGGTATTTATAGGTCGTAGGAGTGCTTGTGCAGAGAAAGCGGCTTTGGTTGGTGATGAAGGAGTGGGTGAAGCCGCTCGTGGCGCTCCACCTTCAGGAGGGGCAGCGACGGGAAGATTAGCATGCCTCAAGTTCCTTGTACCAAAGTTTTTAAGATGGCAAGCCTTGCTGTTGCTCGTTAACAATTTATCTCTATATGAACATGAGGTCAGTAACATACCAATATGGCTAGGGGTAAGACCTTTAAGTGAACATATGCATGCTTATGAATGGAACCAATACGTACCTGTTCATTGTGCTCAAGCAATGTGTAAGAGTCTAGCCGTTTCTTGCAAATCATACATGATAAACAGGGCTACACTTAAAGATTAGATCAATGACTTTTAAGTAAAATGAGATTTATATGCCTTGCGATAAAGCTAATGATGAGGATGTTCATGGCCGTCGTTTAGTATATTGCATCATAGTTTTTGAATACTCGCATACCTTTCTTCCTGGACCCATAATCTATTGAATAACATTAACATCAATCAACATTATAAAATGTAAATTATATTACCTGTTCCGCTGCATAAACAGGCTTTGAACAAATTGGACAACGAGGAGAGCCAGTTTGATAGAACATGGTCGTGGTGGTGAATGATTACTAGAATTACCATTATTGGATGATTAGATTAATTACGTAATGAAATTGATAAGTGGTAGTCGGAGATTGAAAAGATCAAAAATTTAATCTTTTTAATCTTTTCTTGATCTTTCTCTTCAACTCCCACATCTCCCATCTAGACCACTACACAACCACCATCCACCGTAAAAATGTCCGACGATGAGCAACACAACCAGCAATTCGAGCAGGTAAGCTTGTCATTCATATCAGTCGACAATCCTATACTTATCGGTCGATCTCTTTTTATCTCTCTTCTAACAGGCCGGCTCTGGTGCCTCGATGACCTACCCCATGCAGTGCTCTGCCCTTCGTAAGAACGGACACGTCGTCATCAAGGGTGTGTCGTCTTATCTTTCATTAAAATAACCATGATCATCCAACTGATCACTTTTTTCTACTTGTTGTGTCTCATTTTTAGGTCGCCCATGCAAGATCGTTGACATGTCTACCTCGAAAACTGGCAAGCACGGTCACGCCAAAGTCCACCTTGTTGCCATCGACGTAAGTTTACCTTCATAACTGCTCATGTGCCCTTTGAATTCACTTCAAAATCTCTTCTAGATCTTCACCGGAAAGAAATTGGTAATGTCATCGATCAACCCCACATAAACCATCCTTCTCAATCAGTTTCCCCTTCAACTTTCCACCTCTATTTTGATATAACATAACAGGAAGATATCTCTCCCTCCACCCACAACATGGATGTCCCCAATGTCTCGCGTAACGAATACCAGCTCGTGAGTTTTTCCCATGCTTCCGGTACCTTACCAAGTTTGACTCATCGTGACCGCTTCCTTTCAAAGGTTAACATCGACGACGGTTTCCTTAACCTCATGAACCAGGATGGTGCCTCTAAGGATGATGTTAAGGTTCCCGAGGGAGACATTGGCAAGGAAATCCAAGGCGCTTTCGACGAGGGCAAGGATCTCCTCGTCACCATCATTAGCGCCATGGGTGAAGAACAGGTGAGCATATTGTTTCCCCTCTGATATCTTGGATAAACCGCTGAAACACCGTATCGTCAAGGCCATTTCCTGGAAGGAAGCGCCCAAGAACGCTTAATATGTAAGTCTTCCTCAAACGTCTGAAATCTGTCGTCACGTGATACACGGAGATGATCCAGTGATAATCAATTTACTCATTTATTTTGGTCTTCTGCAGACTACAGTTCTGCAGCCTGTTCCTGTCATGTTCTTACGTTTTTCATCCACTGAACTTGTCACGAACTCTGTTGTCTGAACAGTTGTAGTGTACACAGTAGTTTTTGTACTTTTGTAGCCCACCGTGCGCATCCACCACCATATTTACGACTTCTTTTTTTCTTCGCTGGTTTATCATCGTCACCCCTCCCCGCATTTCTTGTGATATGTTGTGTTATTTGTTTTTTTATGTTCCTGTCCTCTGGTTGTCCGTGAAAACGGTACTTGTCTAGAAAAAAGAAGAAGAAAGAAGTGATTTTACTATTTTGGATTTGTTTGCTGTTGTGCCCTCGACTGACAGACCGGGAAGCATTTTGGACCTAACACGTACGGACTCGGTCTTCTCCACCCCCCAATAGAAGGAGCTGAAAGTATTAGACGACCCAAATCATCTCGAATTTTATTTACAACTTACATATGCAGTGCCAATGATGGTAGATTAAGTGAAGACTCAGATTCGGGTCACACTGCCTACTAGAGCACCGACAGTTGACCTCGATTTACCAGAACTTACCATCAATCAAAAGAGCTTGACATATAACTCCAACAAGAAGATTGGCGGGAAAGTAATATGTCATTTGTTGATGTAGAAAATATGATCAAGCTGTGCATGATACAGACTCAGCCGTAGCTAGAGTTTTGTCACAGACTGACAAGACATGGTCAGGTACATACATAGATGATAGTGCCGAGAAGGAGAAAGGGTAGGAATGACGTCAACGCGTCTATCAGAATGAGAAACGAGGCTACTGCCATGGTGATAATTCAGAATTAGCATTGGAATTAGCGTTGAATGGTAAAGTTCAGGCAAATCCGGTTGATTTGCAGCGGGGTTTTTTTTTTTTTTGGCGGAGTTTACCCCGGTCCCTGCTAATCGATAAAGCAGGAAAAAAGGCGGACCGCTTTACTACAACGTACTATACATGGTCCCGTAATCAAGCTGGTTGTGCCGAACATAGCGGGCCTCTTCGCGCTCTCTTGTAGCGAGACTGGCAGCAGGGTATATCATGATTCTGGAGCATTGGCAGCTGCGGGATTGGCGTTGCAATTTGATATGGTCGAAGAGTATCATTTCGTATTCGAGCTTTGCCGATGGATTTAAATTTGTGGGGGAAGACAGGTCGTTGGGGAGGTTCTGTGACTATTAGGCAGTGTCGAAAGTGAAGGTTATTGGCGGGTTGCTGGTCTCAGGATATGGCAGGGCGAAACGGGTGCTTGTTTCTTGCTTTTTTGCATCTTCGAGATTCTCTCTTATATATTCGAGGGAACCATACAGTCTTTTGTCGTTCGTTCGAACAACAACACGATGCATTTCCTTTATCAAACGCTCAAAACAGTCCACACGCAAACAACATGCACGGTGATAGGATTGGGTTCAAAGTGTTTAGTCTCAAATACAAAGTCCCTTTATCAGTTGATGATAGATTATTTACCTTCCTTTCTGTAAATACAATGACAAGCCTTGGCTCGAACTTCGAGGGGTTTCGAGAGTATCACGTGGGCGTGTCTTGGGCTTGGCAAGGATGCAATATGTTAGACGGACAAATAGAGCGACCTATTTTCGGGTGTGATATTCTATTGGTCTAAATGAAAGGCTTTTCTGTACCTCCAAACCTTTGGCAAAATAATAAGTTAAAGGGTAATGTATTAATGGCGTCATCACAATCAACAAACGACGCAAAAGCTATTCAATTCGAACCATGCATGTATCAAGTCACAAGAATGATACTGTATCATTTTGATTTATTCTGCAGGGGGGTGGGACATGGGACACCGATGCCGAATCGCCTGGTGAGCTGGGTGCGCCACCTACCGAGCCAGTTGGCAAGATGAGCGCACCACCAGGAGTCATTGTTAGACAATAAAGTCATCGAATTATACCCATGGCTTTGATATATGGTAGTCCTATTGTTAGCAGGGCCTACCATACCAGTGGTACTATGTCGATATCACGTTCTAAAAAGGCAGGTGGGGAGCCTAATACGGAAGACGCCTGCTGAGCAGCGGGGAGCACCAGCGTATCTGAATCTGGACTCTCGTTCGATACCAAATCTTCGTCTGAAACCCACCAAGAAAACTGAACAAGCTTATGTAGAACAAATGTCGACGACAAGTATTAATTGAGGTGGAAATAGTCGTTATTCGTGATACGACCGACTGAGATCCTACGCCTCCAGGATTGGACCCTCAGGTTTCAAGAATTGACTGGGAATTTACCCTTTTAATGCTGTATAAATCATTTTTAGATCATCTAGTATCTTTGAGATGCATCAACATGACATCCTGGACAGATGTTCCAACCAAGCGAGTGGGTTTCCATCTGTGGGAGGTGAGAAGGTATTGGAACACTTTCGAGTGATGCAAATGGGAAGCGATAAATCATAAGTAAAAGCTGAAACCTGCCAGGCCATGATGCATTTGCTTGACCATCAATCTGTGTGGCATGCACATACAAGGGATCGACAATCAACAGTCCGTGAAAAGGAAGAATTTTCGCTTTTTTTTGGTAATTGGTATCCAGACATTATAATTACCATTTTGGTTCCAATACAAGATCTAAGTGTTTATCATACAATAAAAAACTACGACGAAAAGGTTTAGCGGTTGTATAATAACAATGGAAATCTGGTTGCTGCATATTCGACATATATGTCTGAAGTGGGGTTGCTGTTTATTGTGATCACAAGAAGTACACATCTTCTGAAATTTATGGAATACCTGTTAAATGGAAATGGCTTCAAGGGCGCTAGAAGCAGCAGGTGGTGGTAGTGGTGGTGGTGGTAACAGGTAACAGGCACAAGCGTCGAACAACGCATCAACTTTTGAATAAATTTCCGTTTTCATCTTTCAATTCAAACCATCTTCACGGGACAAAGTCGGCCATCCTCGACCTGGCGAACCCAAAAATATGGCTTCTATCAGCCTTTCCAAGTCAGAAAAATCGTATATTCAAGCTGGCTTGCTGTCTACTCCCCCAACGCGTGCCGATGGAAGGTCATTAACAGATTATCGCTCTGTTGCACTCGAGACAGGCACCATTCCACTTGCAAACGGTAGTGCACGAGTTAGTATTGGGGCAAATCCCCATGATGGATCTGGAGGGACGGTTGTCCTTGCTGGTGTTAAGCTAGAGGTTGTGGATATCAGTACTGGCAGCCGATCTGAGGATGGTATTCAGCGGGATGGTAGTTTGAATTGTGTTGTGAATTGGTACGTTCATTCACTATTTTTCTTATCTTTCTCTTCCCTGTGTCCATTTTACGAACTATAGCTTATTCATTTCTATCTTATTTTCCAATTATCCATTAACAAAATTTGAATAGTGGACAACTAATCTAATTAATTGTATTTGCAAAGCTTAGTTCTCCTGCTGCCTACCCCCATCTCTCCCAAAACGCACTCGACGAGCTACAATACGACCTAACAACACTGATTTCAACGACGCTATCTCACCGAACCCTCCATCCTTCAGGTTTGAAAATCGTTGAAAACAAGAAAGCCTGGCAGGTACATCTCGATCTTGTCGTTTTTTCAGACGCCGGAAATATATACGATGCACTTTTCATGGCGTCCAGAGCAGCACTATGGGACACTAAGGTACCACGGACGAGAGGGGTGGGGTATAAGGCTCCTGCTTCGACTTCAGCATCATCATCACTCGCAAAAGGCAAAAAGTCCATGGTCGGAGGTGGAGACGACGACGTAGAGATGCAGGACCACGAGCAAATCAGTGGCCTTGATACCCGCACTATTATTCATCCTGCAACAGACTTTGAGTTGCCTGATTATTGGGACGAGGGTGAACCTCTGGATGGTCGCGAAAAATGGCCCGTTTGCGTTACCTTGAACATTGTACGTTTACACTCTGCTTGTCAACACTTTTTTTAGAAACTGATAAGTGTTTCTCTTTTCAGCCTTCCTCAACCGTCCACTTCTTGGACGCTACTCTGCCAGAGGAAGCTGCTGTTCCGTTCAAACTTTTGGTCATGTTTGCATTCCCAGAAGTTTCAAAATCAAAAGGGGACGAGTCCAAATCCTCAGTCGTTATTCAAGGTGTTCGAACGCTAGGGATTGGCGAACTGGCCAATGAACAATTTGCAGAGTTGATCAAGGTACGGTTTTTCCGGCTGCTCCGAAATTGTAACCGTTCTGACCTTGTTTGAACAGAGTGCTGAAGTCCATGCTAAAGAATTGTGGATGGCTTTGGGCCTACGATTGCGAGAGGAGTCAGCTAGTAGG
The DNA here is from genome assembly GCA_015501605.1 of Panaeolus papilionaceus. Lineage (NCBI taxonomy): Eukaryota > Fungi > Basidiomycota > Agaricomycetes > Agaricales > Panaeolus > Panaeolus papilionaceus. The sequence goes on from JADNRZ010000016.1 coordinate 1,133,540, forward strand.
GAGCGCAAAGTGAAATATAAAGACTAAAAGACCAGTTTCGATTTTTCCGTATTGTATTCCACTTGATGATGCGAATGCATTGATTGGGATTTGTGCTCTATTATTGTAATTTTGATGGAGAGTGTGCATATAAACGGGTACAGGTAGGTTATGCAAGAAGTTGACTAACTAGAAGATAGAAGACGAAAATGCGACAGGTAGGTTAGGCTCGGAAGAAAAAGAAAAAGCGAAGAAAAGGGAGAAAAATCAAATGTAGGGTTGAAAGCGTAAAACAAGGTCGACAGCATGATTGATACCAGGGTTCTGAACGGATTGTAAATAGGAGGATAGGCATCCTGTATAAAAATGAAGATCGGCAGACGAAGCGCCGACCTAAGACTTGCTCAAAGCCCAAAGAAGAGGAAGACAGCGAGAGACGAAATACCAACTGCACCTGAAAGAGAGTCCATATGAGGATCAGAAACGATGTTCCGTCACCATTTTAGCTCGATGGGAGATTAAAACCATCACTTCATTGCCTTGCTCCTGGATGGACCCAGTGTAATCCCACTTGAACCTGTCTGCAAACTCCCTAGTCTGCTTCTGCCACCATGACCAGAGGTCCGATGGGACACCAATGGTGCTCTGAAATCCTTTGTTTCATGATCCCATGTCGCATGGAGACGTGCGTCTGGCAGCAGAGGTTTAGCAGATTTGTCGTTGCTATCCTTTCCACTTTCGTCCTTGTCTTTTGGCGTTGATGGAGGCGCATTGTTTGCATTTGGACCATCTGGCAAAGCGTTCATGTTCCAAGGTGCTGGAATTCCAGAACCGTATAGTAATGGTTTGGTTCCCCGTACTAAAACAGGTGGATGCGATAGGCGAGTTGTCCGTGTGTGTATTTGGGGCTTTGAGTAAGGAATAATTAGCCTTGGACACGTTTGCATGAAACGCATGACACTTACTGGTAGAATCATCTTGCCCAGATCCGGAATCCTCGACGTCTGCTGGCTGACAAAAGCGGCAATTCTCTCAGGTGCATTTACGGGTCGTGGCATAGCAGGGGGAAGCTTTAGTTGACTGTCTTTATCCTTGCCTTTGACACTATCCTCCGATATTGGTACGGGATAGGAGGGGCCAATCGTCGCAACTCGTGGGGGGCATGGACCAACGCTCCCAAATAGCGAGTCCGCCATGTCCCAGCGAGGACTCTTCTGTGATTGGTGTATTAGCACCATGGCCACCTTGTGTCTAGCTGGCGTGATGGCAGGGGGTTCGGGAGGTGGGGGATGGGTTAGGATGTAATGGTAGGCTGAAAGTAAGGACTGTTCTGTTTGAGGTATGGGTAGGCGGGCATGTCTTGAATGAGATGATGATGATGATGCAAATGAAGATGGTTGAGTGGGAAGATGCCATTCTGGCACTGAGGATAACGATGACTGGTCGTAAGGAACTTGAACAAGCAGGTCGGCTGCAGCTGCGGTTGACTGTGCTACTGCGGCAGTGGTTTTGTCTGTCTGACTTTGCCCTTGCTGGAAGTCGGCAGATAACAACGGTGCTGTCGTTGATATACCGGGTATTGACTGTAAATTCAGACCGGATTGCGCCAAATTGGCAACACCAGGCTGCATTCCATCAGGCATAGGAGTACCCTGACGACTTTCATCCACGGTGGGTTTAGGAAACGCAGGCAGAAAGTCAGGAATGTGTTCTGGTGGATCCCAGTTAGCTGTTCTTGGGCGTTTTCTTGATGAAGGAGACGATGGGTTGGATATAGGAGAAAGTGGGAGAGGCGGCGGAGTTCTTCTTTTCCGTAGAGCAGCAGCGGACTGCGGTTTCTCGATTTCCATAGCTTGGGTACCCTCTGCGTCCTCGTAATAATGAAAGGGTTCCTCTGAGTCTCCCAACAGGTGTCCATTCATCTTAGCGTCACCCTCTGCTTCTTCTTCATCTGCTTCGTCTTCCTCGCTCTCATCTTCCGATTCCAGTAGGGGTGACGGTACACAGGCGTATACCAATGGAATTGCATCATCACGATCAAGTCTCAGTCCGTCCATAAGTTGGGCTTCATGAAAATAATGAGCGACATTTGGCCTAACCGCAGCGGCAAAGTCCATATCTGCGGCACACTTGGTTGGAAGCACATACATTTGAAGTCATTTAAATCCTCCAATCTCCGAGCAGAATACAGAGCATATCTGTTCAATTCCCTCCCTTCCGTAGCGCAATACTCTGACAGATCGTCCAGACTCACACCCATTTCATCCAAAGCGCCCAAAGCATCCCGAACATTCAACTGCGTGCGCCCAGCGTGTTGAGCATATTTGGCACAGGTTGAGGTGAGGAGAGCCATGTAGCGAGATAGGAGATCGGTGAGGACCATGGAGGCCTGGCTGGAGGAGCGAGAAAACGCATGAGCGTGCAGAGTCCTCTGAGTGGCTGATTCAAGCAGTTTGAGTGCCCCTGCCTCCATGGTCTACCGTCCCAAAGGATGATAATTGATATAAATGAGATGAAAAAGCAGTCTTTGGCGTCGTCGTCGTCGAAATTGCTACCTTGGTCGTCGCGGTCAATGGTCAAGGGAGGAAGACGTCTCTTAACATTCCCACGGTTAACACGTCAATCAAACCAAACATCGCGTCTAAAGTCAGGAGTCATGATATCTATTACTTGAACCCCTACTACCAATATCCTACAATGTGTGGAAGATTTGCATTAAGAGCTGATGTATGTTATATTTTATATTTATGAATTTCTTATTAATATTTTTAACAGAGAAATGAAATTCAGCAATTACCAGGTTATGACGTTGATGTAGATGACTGGGTTGATGAGGAGGAGTTCATCCCAAGATACAATATTGCACCCCGAACCAATGTACCAGTTATTCGGAGGCAGAATGGTGGACCGTCTGAGGCTGCTCAAGCTGGTCCATCAGACTTAGGGGTGTCAGCTACGACCAACAACCAACAGCCAAAGTACATTATGCAGACCATGAAGTGGGGTCTGGTCCCTCATTGGAGCAAATTTGAGAATACGTCTCTCAACACGATTAATGCAAGAGCTGAGAATCTTTTGGAGGGTCATGGGATGTGGACCAGTATCAAGGGCAAGAAAAGATGCGCTATTCCATGTCAAGGGTTTGTGAGACAACTTGTCGGTTTTCTCCCCATTTAACCTTTGCCCGCAGGTACTATGAATGGCAGACGAAAGGCAAGCACAAGAAACCTTTCTTTACCAAGCGTAACGATGGACGATTGCTGCTCATGGCTGGCTTGTATGATTCTGTTGTGCTTGAGGGTACGAGAACCTGACTAATTCCTCGTTACCATGATATAAATTGACCATTCTCCAGGAAGAACGCTTTGGACGTTTACGATAGTCACTACAGACGCAAATAGAGATTTTTCCTGGCTGCATGATCGTCAACCCGTATTTCTGAAGAACCGAGACGAAGTTGAGCAATGGCTTGATACGTCTTCGCAAACATGGACAGCACAACTTGCAAAGACGGTACAACCAGCGCATGATGCGACTCTCCCTTTGGAGTGCTACGCTGTTCCTACTGATGTTGGCAAAATTGGCAAAGAGTCGCCGACGTTTATTGAGCCTGTTGCGAATCGGAAGGACGGGCTTGAAGCTATGTTCTCAAAGCAATCAGCCAAGATGTCCGCAACGCCTAAACTGGAACCAGGTGTACCGTCATCGTCGTCGCATAAGCGGAAGCAAGAAGAAATTAACTCATCACCGCCACGAAAAGGTGATGTGAAGGATGAAATGCATGATGTTCCATTGCCGCCGGAGTTGTCTCCGCCAGACAAGAAGCCCAAGATCGAAGATGTTTCGTCGCCTGTTAAAAAGAAAGCGAAACAGGTAAGTGAAGGCCGGGAATTAATGTTCAGAATTTAACGGCCTTCTGTTAGACTACGGGTAGCCCTCGAAAGACGACAAAGGCGCCCACGAAATCTGGGAATGCTACCCTTACTTCTTTCTTCAAGAAAGGCTGACCTACTTGAGAGTAGTTATCCTGCAAACAAATCCTTGCTATCTACCGTTTTCTAGTCGATTTTGCTTTGACATTTTTCTGTATTATAATTGGGTCTAATATTGCAGGTTTGTACAATATGTTTGTTATACCAGATCATAAAATGAATTCTACCTAATTTCGTGATCCGCACAAATATTATTGTTTCGACCTCTGAAGTCTTCTTGCGCCTTGTGTGCCATGCTCCCAAATTCCGGTCATCGGGTTCTCCCAAAAATTGAAATTGAAATACCCGACGGAATCAATGGGCGGCCCTTTATGAAATACCAGGTGACCGTCGACCACCGAGATTAAGCGCTTACATGTCAGCAAGTGACAATCAAACCAAATCAAATATAAAATCAAAGTCGGGAGGGGATCTGGGGGGTACTAAGACTCAAAACCAGATATAGAAATGAATGCTATTATAGCCTGTGATGCTGAGTCAAGTTCTGTCAAGTTGAGATCGTATTCCAGCGCCTTACGGAAGGAAGTAGATTCGATATTATTGATAGCTTTCATTGAAATAGGATCTCGAACGATCATTCTAAATACATTGAGCGTTGGTTGTTGTATCTCCGGAGGGGCATGTTCATTGTCCTTCTGAACGACATAAGTAGGCAAAAAATAGTACGGAGCAACAGTAGCACTCTAGTCATGACAACGTGCCTTTTTGGGTAACACGCTGGATGCTTGAGGATATTCTAAGAAGTGGACGGCTGGATCTTGGCTGGCTCATCGGGTTGCTGTTTTGACTCCGCGGCTCTTAATTTTGAATTTCATCACCTAGGACCTTGGCGGCATCGAAACGTTATATTTAAGATTATAGCAATGTAAAGCCGTTGAACACCATATTGGGCGGGTACAACGCGGTGAGCCCCTGTCATAAAATAGTAGTATGTACTAAGCTTGGGCAGTAGGTACTACTGGATTCGGAACATGGAGGTGGTATGGTGCGCGTGTTTGCGGGGAGCTATCGATTTTACGCGGAGTACCTGCTCGCAAAGGGTTTTAAGAGACTTTCTTAGTAGTGGCTCGTGGAGACGAATTAAGGACACAATAAAGTTAGACAGGCCGCTCTTTAGAGTATACCTAAACGATACGATTAGTCCTCGATAAATCGGAGTCACGGCGCGGTTACATTTAACATTTCTCATCGTGTGACGGATATTATTTAGTTGATTCACGGATGAAGCGGAAACATTATTCAAATGTTACTTACATACGTAGATGCCGTCTGTTCGCAGTTGTACTTGCTTATCTTGACGGACAGCTCGAACAAAGGTAGCGATGAATTGTTCAAGTTCTCGGATGGATCCGAAAGCCAAAGTCAAAGAGACTCGCAGACGACGAGCGGAGAATACCGAATGAGTGTGCATGATCCACAGAGTCGGGAACAGGCGGGTGGAAAGCAACGTCAAATGCAGGAAGAGGCTCGCGAGAATGCGAGGTGACAGTCGACTTCGGCTGTAGTGCAAGAAGACTCGTGGAGACAGATATAACACAGTTTTGAGTTGGGAGAGGCTTGAGATTTGCCCTGAGCCAAGCCAAGCAATGAGAATGACCTCATCAGCAGAGCAGATTCACAAGCGTCGACAGTTCTGGACAGAAGGCCTTGTCGGCTTCTCGACTTGGTATTAACCTCCGAGATAGAGGATTGACATGTGTGATATGACGGATGATTTAGAAGGATGCAGGTAAGGTATAGATGATGTGCAAGATTTCTAGATAGACAAAAGTGTCTGGTTTGGTAAAGGGTCACGATGTATGTGTGTACGTGTAAGTGTCGACAGATTTCTGGTTCTCGGGCGGTGACCGGAAGACGAGAAACGAGTTAGGGGCGAACTAGAATGGCATCGAGGAACCACAGATAGAGACTCGTGCAAAGAATCTAGAGGCAGTGTTGATGGATGGATGGATAGAACGATAGATTGTAACCCAGATAATGGTACAGATGTTCATATAAGAAAATGAAGCCGAGTTTTACTGTTAAGTTGTGTTGCAAACAACGACTCTGCAGGGTGGCCCAGGTCAAGATAAGATTGTCCCACATTCCGTGTATAATTTCGGTTAAACCCCATATGATTTGTATCCGCGGAGGTGTGGGTGGGTATTGGTGTTATCATGATAGTCATTTCAATGAGTATGATAGGGTGTATTCTCGCTTGAATGCAAAGGTAGAGTTTAAAAGCATTTATATTTTTAAAATCAAATTAATTAAGTAAAGTGGGGGAACGTGACAGGAAACACGCTGTCACGGGGTTATTATTATATTAAGTGCTCGGTTGTCCTTTGTCCGCCTTCTCTTCTTCTCCTTCTCCTTCTCCTTTCCACTCTCACATATCAACCACATCTTTCATGGATCACAACAGGGATACCATAGTATACCGCCAATACAAGGGTGAGGCTGACCTGCCTCATATCATGGGTCTCGTTCAGAACGAGCTCAGCGAGCCCTATGTAATTTACACATTCCGTTATTTCCTCCATCAGTGGTAAGCATCCCTTGAATACGCATTTCTGGTCGTGTGACACTCATCAATCCTCCTTTTCCTCGTCGCGGGGTGTTGCTTTCATATAGGCCACAGCTCTCGTTCTTGGTGAGCAGCTTTTCCGTTTCTTGTGCGCGTTCCGAGGGCCGAATAGCAAGCTCCGGCCTCTTGGCGGAGCTAATATTCCTCTGTACCCACTGGCTGCGGAGGGGTGTTAAGACCCTGTGAGGCGGTGGCGCTCGGTGATCACAATGTGTCCAACCCGCTGAGCCTGAAGGGACGCGTACAATGCTTGCGCAACGTGCGTTGATGCCGTTTACTTATCCTTATCTCTCTCTCTCCGCTATTATCGTACTTAGGCATATCCAAACGATGATCCAGAAGCCACGCCTATTGGTGCAATTGTCTGCAAGCAGAGCATGCACAGAGATCTGGCCAACCGCGGTTACATTGCTATGCTTAGCGTGGACAAGCAATGGCGCAAACGAGGCATTGGTAAGTTCACTTGACTTGACTCCCCTTTACCTCCATCCCGTCGCAATCGTTAAGAGCATTCAATGTTTCTTGCCTTTTGCTTTTGCATAACTCCCTGGTTCCCGGCGTGATCGGTGGCTCGCCTCGACCGAGCTCGTCTGTTTCTAATTTTTTGGTCTTCATTTGGCTCGTTTGGCTCATTACTTGTCTTCCTTTTCTATCAATCTAGCCACAACACTAGTTCAGAAATCTATTCAAGCTATGAAGCAAGAGGGCGTCGACGAGGTTTGTCACTTGCCATTCATCATCAATGAAAATTGAGTGCTGATCTATCAATCCATTCAATCACCCTTCCTTCGCCTTGTCGTGTCCTTACCTGGTGCATCTCGTCTTTATCTTGCACACATGACTGATCGCATTCAATGCTCGTTACTCACATGATAATAACCTCGGGATTTGACTCTTCACCGCACCACTTTTCCAAATATAATTGCACCTCTTCCATTCGACCCATCAACACGCGACACTGTCACATCGTCATGCATTACACCATGCGATTAATCTGCCAAATGAAATCTCCCCAAAAATAAAAACCAAAACAAACAGATCGTCCTCGAAACCGAATATGACAACTACGCCGCATTGTCACTTTACGAATCCCTGGGATTCATTCGTGAGAAGAGGCTTTATCGTTTCTATCTCAATGGAAAGGACGCTTTCAGGCTCGTCCTTGCAATGCCTACTGATGGTAGCAGCAGCGACGACGATGACGAAAGGAGCCATCTCCCTCCCATGATGAGGAGCTCCAAGTTTAGGAGACATATGGCCAGGAGGGTGATTCGTATCAGTGCTTATGATGACAACGATGAGGACGACGTGTCCGGGAGGTGAGCATGTGTTCTTGCGCATGCGTCTTCCAGCAATATCCACCCTTCCTCTCCAATATTGACCATTCATATAGCTGATCTCCCTCGGCTTCCGACACTCTATCCTCATCGCTCCTACCTCTGCATCCCGCAGTCCACATCCGCATTAGCGAGTTAATTGACTACGGCATTGATCTTTTGGGCTTGTGCTTTAATGGGGTTTTTGCTCCTCACTTTAATTACCACCTGCTTTTTTCTTCATTCAGTTTCTTGACTTTTATGCACTTCTCTGACAGTCGACGCCGAAAAATTTGTAATAGTACGCGTCGGTGTTGTGTTGTATGATTACCCTGTTACTCCCCCTTTTACCCATTTCCTGTTTTTTTTTTTCTTCTCTTCTTGCACATTGTTCTGGACGTACTGATTACGTTGATTACATCTATTATTTATTCGCTTCGTCTCTTGTTCCATACATACCTAGGCTCTCCGCCACCCACCACCACTCTTCCGTAGTACGATATGATACAACTGTATATAGTTTACCCTCGTATCACATTATATAACTATTCTTGATGAAATCGTATGCTGTTGTATCCTGCTCTATCTAATGGCTCGTACAAGAGCCAGAGTTCCAGTTTCTTTGAATGCTGATTGTATGGGTACAGGAAGACGAGTGTCTTCCATTAATGCATGGACTCGATTGTTGGGCGTTGAGGACTCTAAGATCTTGCCGAACAGAAAAACAAGGCATAAACTGGTATACATGGTAATTTTGTCAATATTCCGTGCAGGAGAAAAGTCATGTAAACATTTATTCATACCTCTCATAATTCGTCCAGAATCTTCTATTTTGCGTAAGGAGTTCCAGCATGTATATCGCCGCATCTGTTAATATAGGTTCATCTTTTAATGTCAATGAACCGGACATGGATCGTCCGTTTCCTGTGAGATAAAATTCAGGTAACAAAGCCCGCAACCAAATCTTGTCTGGGTCTAATCCTCTGAGATACAACGCGTGCTTGTCGACGTCTGTCATATCAAAAGCGAAGAGGCTTTGTTCGATATCTGCACGCAGTTGCTTGCACCACTTTTGCTGTGATGGTGACTCCCACCCTGGATCGAGGGCGTGGATGAGGAAGAGGGAGTATAGAGAGCAGTGGGTTTTATATGGAGCCACGAGGAGCTGAAGGACGGAGCTGAAGGATCGATTGAGGTGGACAAGGAGGGTCTGCTTATCCGGAAAATTCTGTTCAACATGTGCAGAAACTGATGTCAACCTCGATATGGTTGAGGGACGAGTGAGAAATTACCATTTCCTGGTACGCATTTGATAAAGCGTTGAAGTTTGCTCCAGAATGCCATTTGGAGTTTTTAATGAATTCGAGTCCGGTTGGGTACGTGGAAAGCGAGTTCCATGTGCGCGTGAGGGTGTCTCTGAGCCTTGGACTGGGAAATGCGGACGATAATGCCTCGCAGAAGCACGAAAACCAGAAGTGTTGTTCGTCCAGTGCTAGAAACGAGTCACTGTCAGCATTTTTGGATCAATCGCAAAAGAAATATGTATGTACATTCGGCTTTTGAGAACTGCGTCAAATCGAGGAGTGCAAAATACTCTGCGCATGCTTGAATACTCACGTATCGATTTCGAGCACGCTGTTTATCTGTGAAGAAGTCAATTAAACTTGAGTGATGAAATTTGATGCTAAAGAAGGGCGTCTCAGAAAAGTCAATTAAAGATGACAGTTCGAGAAGGGAGTGATGAAAGGAGCCTGGAGGGAACGAAATGGCTTTTTCAATCTCCGTTATGGGCAGACTGAGAGTGTTGCCACTGGCTAGAGTAGTTGTGTGGACGAGTTGAAACGCGATAGCCCACATTGCTGGTCGGACGTTGGTTGCAGATGATAAAATTTGATGGTATAGGTCGTCTAAACGACGAAATGCTGTGAGCGAGTTGTCAGGGAAGGTGGCGGGCCCAAGTATAGAATCCAAAGATTCGGACGGCGAGTATCGCCGGGTTCGTAGATACTTCATCACAGTGGCTGCATAAATGAAGTGCCCAGAGGAGTGGTGGACGATCATGCAAATGAGCTCTGCAGATGGCCATCCAGATGGCAGGAATTGCCTGTCGGGGTGGTTTTCTTTGATCCAACTGAACTCGTGTGTAACATACAACTCTATGTCCTGATCAGGTGAAAAGGATTCATCGAGGACGAGGTGGAGGACTAAGGCCTGGATGGATGGGGTGCTAAAGAAATTTTGGATGTGTTGTTCCTTTCGACTGACGATCAGAATGCGGAAGGGGAATACGGTTTGTTGGGATGCCATGAGTTGGAGTACCTCCAGAACAAGCTGATGAGATCGAGTCTGAACATCCCTTGTGCTGAGACCTGCGCATTCGTCTAAGCCGTCTATGATGATGAGCCTTGGAAGCGAGTGTAAGTCCACCTCTGGGTTCTGTCGCTTCATCTCGATAAGTGGTCCTGAGATTAATGACTGCAACTGGTGTTTAAGAGACTTGGTGAAAAGTGCTGGATCTCTATTGACAATATCCTCAACAAGCGGCCGGAGTTGTGGTATAGCCAACAAGAGTTGATATGCAAGAGTGGGGATCAGACCTCGTTCATCAGCATCACTCCCGCTAGTACGGCAGAAAAAGAAAGCTCCAGCCAGTTGCGACAAGGAGTCACAATGCTCGGCAAGCGACCTGGCTATAGCGGTCTTTCCTGCACCTGCAGGACCATTAAGCCAAAAAATAGCTGTGGCTCCATCGCCATTTGTCGGGTCTGGACGGGTCAACGCCCACTCCTTTAGCACATGAAGAGGTGCTGTTCGTGTTCCAGGGTGACATTTTATGTGATCAGAGTCATCTGTGTTGTAGAATGCTGAAGGGGAAACGTGGGCGTAAAGCCTCTCAAACCTAGCAATAGAAGCTAGTAAGAATACGAGGCAAGGTTAGCAGCGTGAGGGGTGCTTGCTATGAGACGAGATCGATACGAACCAAGGCTGGGTGTTGAGGCGTGTGGATCGAGGTGATTGGTGATGTTGAACACAGCGTTTGTGATCAAATAACGGTTTGTACCAGCACCTGAAGTTAGACCGTGCAATCCATCGAGACTATTGGAGGAGGTATGTTGTGTGTCGTTCCTTGGTGGCATGCTCATTCTAAGACATGTGAGTGTTGCCCTTTCCGAAGCTGTGCTCGTGATATTGTCATGGCCAAAGTCATGCCGTATCTTGGAGTCCACCCAGGATATGCAGCTTATATGTCATCAATGTCGTAATCTAATCTTATCGGCCGTATACAGTTATAACATTTGAAAAAAATTTCGCTGGTCGTGCTCTTAGACAATTGAGCGATGTCTCAACACCGGAAAATAAGTACCATCGACCCACTGCGAAATTTGCCGGACTTGTATCGAACTCCTATGACCTTCACGCAACTTCAAGGTGAGGATTCTATTCTCAATAAGCATGTCAACCTTCTAAGTAACCACCTAAATATAACAGAGTTAATAAAAGAAAGCCGTTTTATATCAGAATTTATCCTCTTTACGCTTGACCGTGGCAAGCTCCAGGTCAACCACAAAAGGCTGGAGGCATTCAACGCTGTTTCTTTCCAGGTTGGTGGAGTTTACTATGCGGAGGCGTTGTATAGGTATCGAGAGGTCGCAGCGGACCCTCAAAAAATCGAGGAGCTCTTCGAGTTTAATTGAATGCTTATTTCTGCTCCTGTTTATACCATGCCTTCCGGAATCGGTATCTTCATAATTGACACCATCGAGAGTGAGCTCGACGAGATTGCGACACCGCACAGCGTCATTTTTGTCCCCTTCAGAGTCGCTTGTTGGATCTGTGATGTGAGAGAGGTACCGGAGGAATAGAAAGCCGTCGTCCCTCAGCGTGATTTGCTTCACCTGGGGGAAGTGTTTTAAGATGTCTCTGGGGGTAACTCCTCTGGCACAAACCCCACGACCAATCTCAACGGAATGAACACAATATAATGGTAGTGCTGCAAATAGTGTGTCTTGTGCAGCACTCACAGTCAGGGTTCCTGGAGGTCTGGAGGGTGTTTCATCTGGGAGTGTTTCTGTCCGAATATGCGCGTGGACCTCAACGCAAGACCGTGAGCGAAATTGTCCATCCCTGATATTAACTTGAGCGATAGAGAGTCGTCCACCCGGAGATTCTTCGTGAAGGAGTCTCGAAGTACAAAGACGGTTATCGATCCACGCAGTCTTTATAGCAGACACAAGATCGACTAGTTCGAGACGGTCAGTTGATCCTCTGTATACACCTGGACCATCTATTAACTCGATTGGGAAGAGGACAAGAGAGGCGGTAATAGGAATTGCTAGGTTCTTTAGCACTGCCGTACATTGTGTAGTTGGCGCCTTCAGGCGGAAGTCCTCCATCCTCCGAAGTTGCAGAGTACGACTCCGCTGAAAATTAACCATCTCGGGCGGGAATATCTGGCCAAGGTCAAATATGCGGAGTGCTGGCATCCTTTCCAAAGCATCGAAAAAATCTGCCGGAGTGCCTGGAAAGGTCAAGGGGCGAAGATAGTAGGTCCCCAGCACGAGCTCGGTAAGATTATTGAAGACATGGTGTGTCCACGGGATTGCCCAACCTTGTACCTCCATGTGGCGTAGACGAGGTGTCTCCCCAAAAAATAGAGGAGGAAGAGATGCTGGGACATGATTAGGGAAGTGACCGTTGCGATCCACTCTTTCAAGACGAATGGCTTGTAGCATGGGAGCAGAAACCTGGGGAAATGATTCAAGATATACATTGGACTCGGAGATGATATGGTTTTGGGTATACTGTAAACTCTTCATTCGGTGAACTTCGCGCAACGCATTCCACATAGCCTCTTCTTCGTCCTCGTCACGGTGCGCCTGGTCGCCAAGTATGACCGACATGGGTGAGGGTCGTGATCTTTCTAAGAGCAATTCGGTACACCTCGGAGAGTCGAAGGTGATTTCCGACCATAGTTCTTTGTAACGAAGAGAAGTTGTTCTCCAGCTGCGACAAACGTGACTGACTTGCTGTATCCACTCCCACTGTCCGAAGTGCATCTCAGAGTGGAAGCAAGCCTCTCGAACATACAGAAAGATAATTCGCATTATTTCTGGTGAGAGAGCCGATATAGGTTTATAGCAGTTGATTTTGGTTTTCAAATGACCGATCTGGGCGAGCAGCTCTGCAATTTTGGTGTCTATGAGGGTTACTTGCTCCCCGTCAGAGATGTTTGACGTCATATCTTGTTGAAAGAAATCAGCATGAGGACCATCGCGCGCTTATAATTATTCGATCACATACCTGTTGTTCAAAGCCTCTGAGTTTTGGAAAACGTAGATAAGTACTAAGGAGTTAGCAAGAGCCTTGAGCGTTGAATGCATACAGTGGAGCAACAAAGTCGAACACAAGTATCGTAATATATGTATGTAATAGTGCTATGTAAAATTGCAAAATGAGCCCACTAAATCCAGGGAACATCACACATCGCCAAGTACTTAGGCTAGGTTCCTGAAAAAAAGGTGAAGAAAAAATAATAAACAAGGCGCCTTCTGTGAAATTTCAGTCAACAGCAAAACAGCAGTGAAGAAAATGCTAGGATATGATCATATGCAAGAGGCTAGTAATTCGAAGTTCAAATACGTATGTTACTTTGATTCCTCGACCAACCTCAACCCCGAGTGTAGATGATAAAACCAGTGAATACTACCGCCTTTTACATATCTTCGTGTATTCAACATCTACGACGAAGCACTTTAAACTTGCGACATCACTTTCTGATAGATTTATCGAGTTCAGCAAACGGAGGCGTTGAAGAGGAATAGAAAGGTCGCAACGCAACCTCAGAAACTCAATCAAATCCTCCAGGACAAGCGTATTATAACACGCCGAAGCCTGAAGGTTAGTACTGGGATAAGCGGCGACAAATTTGACCTGGTCCAGAGTGAGTTCGGTCAGAGCACCGAAATAAATACGGGGTATGAATGTGTCGCCAGGGTTGCTATGAGCCTTCCCCTTGACCAAATCTGCGGTACTGCAGATACTCTCGTGAATAAATGCGGATGCGTAATCTCTCAGAGATACACATTCAGCATTAGAGAAATGTCTGAAATGGCTCCAGGGTTTGCTACTGAGTGGAGTTGGACGGAGGCTACCTTCGCCTATGTCGACAGACTGAAGCTGTTCCAAAGGTAGCACCAGAAGAAGTGGCTCGACAGAGTCAACAGTCAATTTCAGTGTCCCAGGTGGCGGGGAAGGTTTCGCACTGGGGCCTTCAATCTTGAAATGCGCTCGAAATTTCGTTCCTCCAGCCCAACCCCTGTGTATGATGTGTAGGGCAGAGAGAGTGAGGGGATTGTCCGGGGCAGGTTTGGACAGTGGATCGGTTAACCATGCGGACTGTATGGACGACATCAAGTCGCGAAGTTCAAAAAAGTTGCGGCAGTGTTCACCAATCGTAACCCTTTTCTTCACCTCTTGCAGGGGTCTCAAGCCCAGCGAAGCGGTGATAGGAAATGCCAGATTTTTCAAGATTGTGATACAGTGAGAGGTTGGTGCTCTCAGTCGGAATTTCTCGATGTTTCGAAGTGGAAGGACCCGGGTCCGTAGGAAGTTCTTGATGTCAGAAGGGAATACCTGACTGAGCTTGAAGAGGCGAAGTGCTGGCATCCTTTCCAGTGCATCGAAGAAGTCGGTTGTGATACCGGTAAAAGTGCCTGGCACCAGTCCATGTGGCTCCAGAACGAGTTCAGTAAGTCCTGTAAGCAAGGGTGACGACCAAGGAAGGCCCCACCCGTGTAAGGTTATGTGACGTAGAAGAGGTGTTCCGCCCTCAAAAAGGTTGGGCGGGAGATACGGCAGAGGATCTCCAGGCCGACGCGCATACATAGGTTTTATGATGAGGCTTCGCAGCGCGGGGGCGGGGCCTGATGGGAGCGACATGATACACTCCGTCGTGCCAGGTGAATAGGTCTCGACATCTAGGACCCGTACTCGATGCATGTCACTTAGAGTATTCCACATCAGCGCTTCTCCGACCCCGTCCCCGTCGAGGCTCATGACCACAATCGACAAAGGTTCCAAACGTGACCTTTCCAAAAACATCTTGGCGAGTTTGGACGACTCGAAGAAGACTATCTGGGACCAAAGTTGTGGGTATTGAAGGGCAATATTTCTCCATGAGCGACACACGTGGCAAACTTGTGAAATCCATTCACACTGTTTTGTGTAGTCTTCTGCGAAAAAATGAGAGTCTCGAAGGAACACAAATATCCTGCGCATGATTTCTGGCGAAAGTTTGGAGACAGGAGCATAGCAGTTTCTTTTGGTCTTCAGATAGCCAATCTGGGAGTATAAACCTTTGATTTTAGTCTGAAGTAAATGAATGCACTCCCCGTCGGAAATAGACATCATTACTGCAAATACCCGTTCGTCCCGACGTCAGTAGCACGTTTGGGACCTTGGGCCTATCCACGCACCTAAGGCTAATCGTCAACTCTGGTTCGACAGTCTTGGTAGTTGTAGCGAAAAAAACAGTGGATAGCTAATAACTGGTCGTGGTCAGATAACCGAAATACGTACGTATGAGGCGAGTCAATGGTACCGAAGTCTCGATGGTCCAGGGTCATCAAACCATTGACGGAAATGAAACATGCATATCTGAACGGATTCAACGGAATGAATCTCTTCGACCATTTATTTGCTTTTATGCCAGGGCCAATGCCGTGTATCATATTTATGTGCACAAAGTACGTGAATATCCTAGAGGGAGAAAGTTGCGAGCGAGCCGTCCTACTAGTTGAGGAGATGGGCGACTTAAGGTCCATGGCCCTCCCAGCCACGGTGCTACTCGTAGATGCTTGCTCAAGTAATCATGCTCAATTCTAACCTGGGAACAACATTCAACATTCAATACGCTGCTTACTTGATTACTCGAACGCTCAAAACCAACTGCAAGTCAGCGCCCACCACCAAAGCAATCACAAATCAACGCTGGAAAGCACCGCCTCGGGAATCCCAATACAATTCATGTGCAAGATCAATAGGTATGATGTGAACAAGATTTGTCGAACAAGAAATATGCTGCATGAAGAGAAAAAAACCACGGATAATGGATATATGAAAACAGGGTGGAAACTTAAGAATTACAAACGGCTCGTAGATAGGTAGATGGGGTGGTGGTGAGGTGTAGATTGTCAAAGATGGTGATGGAGAAATAGTGGTGGTATGTGATAGTGATGTACATCCAGGCAAAGAATGTTGTACACTGAGCTATGTCCAACAGATGTATGTCCGACGGGTACATAGATAAGTAACGAAACAAATGCAAAGAGAAGTTAGTAGGAAAAGCAAAGACACGGTCAGGGAAATGGAAGCATGGGCTTGATCAGATAACACTGCACGGCAACACAAGTATACCGCAGTAACGCGTCAAACTAATGCACTGCATTCGCCTTGAGCTCGTGCATTGCTTCCAAATGCTGACGTCTGCGTTCTGCAACGGCGTCGTACACAAAGTTGATCTGAGGCTTAGGTCGCCACCTCAAATCCGTGTCGTCGTCGAAATCGGGATCAATGCTGCGAACCGAGTCTCGGCGAGAATCATATGGAGAGTGTGGACCATCAGTATTCAAAGGAGCTGTAGAATGAATGGAGGGCATGAGAAGCAGCAATCATAAATTTCAAAGTGACGCACAAGCAGGCAAATTATCCGTGTCCACCACTTTTCTCTTTCCAAGAGCCTTATCACTGGGCTTAATAGGTTGCTCGAACTCTTCATCATCACCATCAGCTGGAGCTTTGATCGAGTAGATATCATCATCGTCGTCTGTGCTGATCCGTGGATGTCCAGCTGCTGAGCCATTGATGAGGCCATTGCCAGATGAGCCCCCACCAAGAGAGTGCGAATAAACATGAGTCTGTCCGTCGACTTTGGGAGTGCCGGGTGAAGATGTCCGGGCTCCACCGATTGTACCTAGCGAGGCCGCCGCAGCGAGACCAGCAGCAGGAGAGCGAGGACCATGGGGTGCAGGAGGAGGTGGCATCAGATTTGCGTTGGGGTTGGCAGCTGCATTGGCACCAGCGTGCGCCGCGATGTTGTGATTCGACGCATTCTGGTTGTGAGAAACTGGTGTTTCGGGTTCGTGGTCATGTTGCTGCTGAGGGTTGTGGTGCTGAGAAAGCGCAGGTGAACTAGCGCGTGATGTAGGCGAAGGTGTTCGCGATGAAGCCTGGCTAACGAAGGAAGGCGCACGGTAGTGTGCTTGATGGCTTTGCAGATTCGTTTCGTCGCGTATGGGAATCTATATTAAAATTTGAGTACAACGGGACGCTGTTTACAAAAGGAAATGCGTACCTTCTGGGCACGTTCTCTTCTGCTGCGATCCTCAGCCTTCCTCTCTTGTGCGACCCGTAACAGATCGTCGTACTGCTTCAAAGCTTCAAGCAATTCTGCATTCACAGATAGCAATGCAGAAAGCAGCTTCTCTTCGATAGTCAAGTCTATTGGGAAATCCATGATGCCTTGAATAAGCTGATCTAAATCATCAGTTCGTTTCTTGGGAGGTGGAGCATCCTTCGGTGCCATCTCCCGCTCGCGGTGTGAGCGGTCAGCGTTAGCCGTAGCCCATGGGATTTGTGCATAGATAAGTTCTTGGGATGATCGACACTTCGAGTAGAACTCCTAAGGTAAGTAGATGATCAGTATGTGTAGGGTTGATTATGACTATCAACGCACTCTGATGACTGAATTTTTCCTTAACTCCTCCAATTTAACCGCGGCCAGCGACTCTGAGAGAACAGCTGCATTTCCTTGACCAATCTTGCATTCTTGGAACAACCTTCTCATGTCTTCGTCGGGTGGGATAATCCGATTACTGGGCGACTTGCGCTTCTTGATGACATTCTGACAGAGAAGCAAATCAGCACAAATGTTACGAGAAATAAGCGACGAGAGAGAGAAAAAAACACAGGGCTGTGGGTGAAAAACACGAGATAAGATGTGATGTTACCTGCGCCGGTGTTGGAGGAGCAGAGTCAAGTGCATATGCATTTGGGTCTTGAAATGTGCCCATTGCCATGGGTGTTTCGTAAGCAGAAAGGCGCCCCGAGACAGGTGGATTGAACATGGCATCGTCAGTATCAATTGGTACACCCTGTAGTTGGATCAAGTTAGATATCCGGTGATATCGGGACAAGCCAGCGGAAGATTTTGACTCACTTCGTCTGGTTTATCGAAAGGTTTGACGCGTTTCCAAAGTCCCTTGAACCCTTCTTTGTCATGCCTACTGTCTTTTTCTGGTAAAGTAGGGGGTTAGGATGAGACTGAATAGGGACGAAAGGGCGATGCTCACTGGTTCCACTGGCGAATGCGGCGGCGCCTACTACATCTAGCAATCGTTCGCGGACGACAGGTGCTGTCTTCGGAGAAAGCAGTAGCTCTTCCACGGTGTCAAGAAATTTACGAGACGTGGACTGAAGGATAAACACATCTGTTGAGTTCCGGAGCATGATCGCCCATAGCTGCGAGACAGTAGTGATGAGACAATGATATGAAAGGGAGGATACGAACTGACCCTGGCAGCCGATAACTGAGCTGGTGGTTCGCCATACCTGGATGAAGGGAGTTGAGCACGAGAGCAGATGGAAAGAATGATGAATTTACTTGAACTCTCGTCGCAGAGCTCGGACAGCCTCTTTTGCGTTATTCTCGTTGGCCGAGGCTCGCTCGCAGACCTTCATGACAAGTTCCCAATCTTCAGAGGCAGTAGCTGTCAGATAACCTAAGGGATCATTAATATGGGAGTGGTTTGCGGGGAATTGGCGCTCACCAATCATCCTCATGAGCTCTGCAGGACTGGAGTCCTCTTCACGACGATAGTCAGAATTGCGATGATCCTGGTCATATTGTATTCGATCTTGAGGAGGTCTTTCCCTTGGCCTATCTTTTCCTCTGTCTCTGTCCTTCTCCTTGTCTTTACCGCCTCCCCAAAAGCCTCTCCGCTCCTTCTTCTCCTCCCTATCTCGATATGTATGACCTGACTCTGAGCCCCCATAGTCTGATTGGGATCTTATGGGATCAGGAACAATAGCAACCTTGGGAGGTTCAAGAGAGCGCAAGATGTTCATGGCCACCGGCGCAGTTGGCTGCGGAGGTTGGGCTGGATGCAATGATGGAGGATGTTGCCGTTCTGAGGGTGCTCTAGTCCTTCCATTTGCCTGAGCTTGGGCATAGGCGTCGCGCGCTGGATCGTGATGACGAACTAGTTTACCCTTTGGTGGAGGTGGTGCGCTGGTGGGCTGTATCGGTGGAGGGTGATTGATGGGGATTGATGGAGGTTGGACTACTGGTAGACTCTGGATTGGCTGTGGTGTACCATTAGGTAGCTGAGAGAAAGAAGAAGAGCGAGATGGAGGAACGACTAATGGTACAGGATATGGATTCACCGGCTGAGGAGATTGATCTTGGTTGGGCTGAGTTGCGAGTACCTCCCATCCATCTCCGTCGATTGTAGCAGATTGTGGTGGCTGTTGTACGAGCGGCTGTTGCGGAGATGGTTGCTGGTGAACGATGTGATTTCCATGAGTTGCTAACTTCTGGTACACAGGAGTGGGTATAGTTGGTTTGGGTATAGGATCCTGTAAGAATGACGGATGTCAGTATCGTTGTAGTAGCAGATCGGTTATTATACATACTACTTCATTAAAGTCCCTTGAAGTTGAATTTGGTTTTCCAGACTTTTGCTTGTGACCAAATAATTTCTTCATGATAGTTCAAGGAATACAAAGGTATAAAGGGAAAAAAGAAAGTAAAAGTCCAAGAACAAGTTATAAACCAAGAAACTGTTTTCATTACAAGAGGCTGTGAGGGCCTGATTTGTCAGCGAGATGACAAGTTAACGTTAAACTAATGTCCGAGAATAACTAATATAAACAACAAGTATCTTCGGTTCTTACTAAAGCTATCACATACTCAGAATCATACAGGACCAATGTTGACTGAACAACAGAAAAAAGATATAGGAAAGGTAAGCAGTCAATGAGCTCAAGGGCAAGAGATAAGATTGCCCACACGACCCTGACCAACTGCACCCCGATCTCAGCACTTTGTCTTCGGATTTCATGGGTTTACCCCAAGCGACAATGTCAAGGATTTGATCACAAAGTATCATCTTCAAAATATAATTCTATTCAAGCGAAACATTGAAAGTGTGTCCCACACCTTGAACTCTACGACATGCATTCTCACAAAGTTCTATAGATGCACAACAGACACGAGAACTGATAAACAACCTGCAAAAGCTATCGAGGGATGCACGTCACGGAAAGGGATTGCTCGTAGGCATTGATCAAGAGAACGGTAATGGTGGGGTGGAGATGAGGAAGTGACGAACTAACCAATTGCTATCCCAGGCCTAGTATCTGCATTCTCCTCCCCAACCGCCGGAACTCAATTGTACGCTAATCTCTGATTCTAATCCCTCACGACACGCTCATATGTTCCATCTCCACAATATCACAGCCCAGGTGCAATGGCGCAAGCCGCAACCGGATCTACTGAGCTGGCGAAGCGAGTTGGTGTCGCGACTGGTGAAGAGCTCAAGGCTGTTGGGATCAATTGGGTATACAGCCCAGTTGCAGATATAAACTTGGATAGTCGAAATCCTGTCATAGGTAAGAAGAAAATGTCCATCAGAACGAGAAGGCTAACTGCAAATCAATGATGCCTTACAGGTGTGAGGTCTTTCGGTGAAGGTACATTGTTCGAGAGCTGTGTTGATAAAGATAAGTGCTGACGATGGCGTACTCTAGATCCCGGGAAGGTTGCGGCTTTCGCAGTGGCGGCGAGTGAAGGTCTCGTTTCCGCAGGTGTCGCGTCGACGGCGAAACATTTCCCTGGCCACGGAGATACACACGTCGACTCCCATCTGGCACTCCCTCGCATCGTAAAGCCAAAATCCCAAATCGAGTCACAAGAACTTGTCCCCTTCAAGGCGTTGATCGACTCTGGGATCCCAAGCATCATGACGGGACACATGGCGCTTCCTCTCCTCACAGACGATGATACACCTTGCTCCCTCTCCTATGAGATAACCACAAAACTTCTTCGAGATGAGCTGAGATACGAGGGAGTGGTTGTGACCGACTGTCTGGAGATGGACGCGATTGCTGATGAGAGCCAAGGAGGATGTGGGGTTGCGGAGGGTGCCCTTCAAGCACTCAAAGCTGGAGCAGACATCGTGATGATTTGCCACCGAATGGATAGACAGACGGCGGCATTGGAGAGGGTTTACAAAGCGCTGGAAGCTGGCGAGATATCATGGGATTTGATCCATGAAAGTGGGAAGAGAATTGATGAGATGAAGAAGGTGTTTGTTGGCGAGAATCGAGGTGGTGATTGGTTGGATGATGAGTGGAAGAGGATGAAAGAGGGACATGGCTCGTTAAGCGAGGAGGCCTATCGGTTGAGCCGAAGGGTAGTCTGGGGGAATGAGAAGTTGCCACTTAATTTAGGGGAGCGGGAACTGGTATTGTTCACTCCGCAAATGGAGACCATCAACCCGGCTGTGGATTCAGAGGAAGGCGTGCTCAAGAATGCTGATGGCTCTGTGAGGAATACAGCTGGACCATACTATCTAGCATTGGCGAAGTCGTTAGAGGAGAAGTTGATGGGGAGGTTAAAGCATACTGTCTACTCTAACCAACAGGAACTGTCTTTAGAAGCGAACGCTGGTGGGATGATATTCGTTCTGCGAAATGCAGATACGAAACCGTGGCAGATTGAATGTCTGAAGCAGGTGGCCACTCAAGCTCAGAACAAAAAAATTCCAGTTGTTCTTGTGTCAAGCTGTGGACCATATGACCTTGTTGGACTGGAAGAAACATTTATTGGATGGACAACATATATTCAAACATTTGAATTTACAATTCCTGGACTTTATGGGATTGTTTCGTTGATTTAAGGATGCACACATGTACATTATGATGTAATCCTATGTATCTATCTATATTTTAACAGAGAGTAGCTGTGAGACTTTGGGCTGCTTACCCAATTTCATGTAAGCAGAATTTAAGTAAGCAGACTCCGAAGCCAGCTCGAACGATGCTCGGTTCAAACTTGGTTCCTCATTGTGTCCCTGAACGCTTCCCGTCATAATGACATATGAGAGATGGAGGTAAGGAAATCCTGATGTAGACATTTACTATCCATACCGCAAGATAGAAACACAGGAATAGTGAGAAGAACACGGGAGTTACTTTATTTTTGATCAAATGGGCAAGCAACACCTTCAAAGTGAGCAAAGTGATCACACAAATTTATTAAACTCAGATGTTAAGAAAGCTTGAGATACACTGGGGGACATATATCTATGTAATAGAAATATAATTTGCATTTCATCAGCAATTCTTGATGACGCTACAGGGTCTACGGGCTGCTATAGCTAAGGGTACCTTTGCTACAGGTGCTACGTAGCATTACGTAGCACCCTGTAACTCGGCTCCCAGACCCAAGAATTGCTGATGTTGAACAAAACTGATAAGCCACTCTCAATTATCTGATATGTATTGACAGCTTGATATGAATAAATTTGGAGGACACTAAACAGCATCTTAGCAAAAGACTTCAATAGGATGATACCTACCATACCCTTTTGATTAATTTGGCAGAGGGTGGGACACAGGGCAATGATGCCAAACCATGTTCCCCTGTCAACCTGGGCAGGGACCTGAGACATATGCAAATTTTCGGTGGAGGCTCAGATACAGAGGATGTTTTCAATGTTGAAAAGGTCACTGTTGAGTGTTAATTGGTGGAAATGTGCAGGAGTGTGCAAACTGTCAAATAAAACGGGTTCATGATTATATCTACCATCATTACAATATTATTATTATTATTGATTTCCTTCAAT
The DNA here is from genome assembly GCA_015501605.1 of Panaeolus papilionaceus. Taxonomy (NCBI): domain Eukaryota; kingdom Fungi; phylum Basidiomycota; class Agaricomycetes; order Agaricales; genus Panaeolus; species Panaeolus papilionaceus. The sequence continues at coordinate 1,156,299 of JADNRZ010000016.1, forward strand.
TTGCATTATTTTATAGTAGGTGTCCCAATTCGTCATCTGAAGGGGGTGGGACAGGAGACCTTCCAACTAATTGAAATGGTACAGTAATGGTTTGGTATTCAGATTGTGAGAACACCATGCAAGTGCACAGTGCAAGCTACTGCATTACATCCAGCAAAAGTTTACTCCACGGGAAAGGATATTGTGCCAGATATGAAAATTATAGTTTTACATATGTTTGATAAATACATAGATACAGAAGTATCTACTTTGTTGTGCACAGGGCAAGCATGGGTTTAATACTTGCTGTGTAACTGGGTGTGTTGACTGGCAAGTGTGCAGGGCAAGCTTCCACATTTCTTATGCATTCCTTTCAAAAATACTATCTCTATGGAAAAAAAGTCCCCTGTAAGAGATGAAAATAGGTATTAAAAATTTAAATAAATAAATATGAGGACTTTACACTAACCCAAACTTTTTGGCTGAGGCTCGGCTGATGATCAGTTCGTCAGCTGAGTATCGGCTGAGTATCAGTTCATCAGCTGATCATCAGTTCATAAATTAATATTTTTGCTTATCTTATAGTTTAGTGATTAGCTTTATAAACTAATGAACTGAGGCTCAACCGAGGATCAGCTGAGGTTCGGCTGAGGTTGAACCGATACTCAGCTGAGGTCTCGGCTAGTAGTTTTGGTTCTTTCAGCCGAGTATTATCAGTTCACAGAACTGAGGCTCAGCTGATGATCAGCTGAATATCAGCTCATAATCTATATGTATTGGTTGTGTTATTGTTCTTTGCAGTTTTCTACCTATATTATTACATAATACAGTTTGTCATGCCTGCATGGCTTGTTTGGTGGCTTTGTTGTGACATATTAGATAACATATTGTGACACATTTGCCAAGAGAATTAGTAATATTGGGAAATCTATCAGCAATCCCCAGGTATACAATTACTAAATTACTAATACAATGCTTTCTAATTTAGCTAGGTGTGTGACATATATATGACATGTCACAATTCAAAATCTGATTTAAGCCAACATAAACTGCTGTGACTACATGACATGTGACAAATATTAGGTCACATCCACATATTTTTGGCAATACCTGTGTGACATGTAGTCACTGTTATATTGATTGTCACAAATACTATAGACTAAAGAAATTACAGTTATATCTAAGTATGTAATATGTGATAATATAGACTAGTGTATGATGTGACATGTCAGTCACAAGTATTGTCAAGTACATGGGGAGGTGGTAGTACATGTATATCATGAGAAAGTGAAACAGTTATAACCACCAGTGTCTGATACTCAGCCAATTTTCAGCTGATGTTCAGCTGATAAAAAGCATTTCTTTTCAAAATATATTATTAAACTGAGGTTGAGCTGAGGCTCAGCTGATGAACCGATACTCGGCTGAGGCTTGGCTGAAAGGCTGGTGTTAGTGTGAAGTACTGATAAATATTAAAGAGCTGTCTTACTTCCTTACATATGGCAAGTAGTAAGCAGCCTGAGTTCAAGCTGTGGCAGAGCCACAGCAAGCACCAGCTTGTTACATTGTCACATATGACATGCTCACAACTACATAAGAGCATGTCATCACTTCCCTCAGAAGGTTCACAGTCTGAGCCATCATGTGCGGCCATTGTCACCACCATCAGAAGCTCAGACGGTGAATGAGGCTTCAGCCACTTTGGCAGGTTCACCGTTGTGCCTGTCTCGCTGCTGCGTGTTACAACTTTTCTATTACTTACTAGTGTACCATCATCTCTCTATGTACTTATATCTCGACTATCATTTTCTTTACTTTCTTTCCTTTTCTTTCACATGACCTTATCTTATCTTTCGTCACATGACTACTTATCTTATCTTTCATCACATGATCCACTATTATCTTATCTTTCATCACATGATCCACTATTATCTTATCTTGTCTACACCTCTGACTCATCTTCCTTCTGACTCTTATCCGACTCACCCTTGACTCATGCTTACTCTTCCTTCTTACTTATGACTCTCTTTACTAGTCATATATTCTCTGATTCATTACTGTTACTCATACGGACTCATATCCTTTCGTGCACAGACCGTCTATAAATCCTATATAAACCTCAGTAGCTATACCCATGTTCTTTAGCTAGTTCTTTAACTACAATAGAACGATAACTTCTACTGCCTCTTTCTTAACTTGCTCTCTACTAAGACAATACCATCGAGCGACTCTCGAAGTGGCATTCTTAGTACGATAACTTGAACTTATATTCCAAACAGAATATCGAACCCGACTTCTCCAACAGACCGACCAAGCTCAAAGGCCTTAACCGCAAGTGCCCGTCAAGCTACCGTAACACTGCGTGCTTGCCTTGAGTGAGCTGCTACACTGTTTTCATGGCATGCTTGGAATGCGCTGAATTTGAATTTCGAATGGGCACTGTTTCTCTTCTGACTGTGCCTTCTTCTTCTCTCTGCCCACCCCCATGCTCATGTTTCCTTTTTCCTTTCCCTTCTTTTGTGATGCTAGGGCGAGACCTACCCACCCAATAAATGGATGTTCCAACCAGGGAACATGTCTGTTGTTAGGCAATTAGGTAGTGTTCTCCTGGCATTGAATGCACAAGTCGTTGCTTTTTTCCTGCTCTGCCTGTTTTCACACTCATATTTTTTATCCCTCATTTCACCAGAAGTTCTCACTCTCCCCGGAGTACCCTAGAGACTCCCTAGGGAGTCTGCATGTTTTACATATTTCTCTAGGGAGTCCCTAGGGAGTCTGTACGGAGTCTCCAGGGAGTTTGTACATAGTCCCTGGAGACTCTGTACAAACTCTGTAGCTTAGAGAAATAGAACAAATAAAATTTTTATTTATTAATTTTGTAGTCTACGTACAGCAGAGGATGTATCTACAGAGAGCTGAACTATGTACCTTTCGTAGGCAGCTAGTGTCCACGCCAGTTGCATTGCGTTGCGTCCCCCTTCTCCTCGTCACATCGTGTCAAGTCCCCCCTGCTTGTCATGACGCGTCCTCCCCCTTCTCCACGTCGCGTCACGTCCCCCCTCCCCGTTGTCGCGACGTGTCGCGTGTCCCTCTGTGTTGTCTGGTTGCGTGTCCTCGTCACGTCTTCCCGACCTCTTCCTCGCATCTCCCCCTCTCTGGTCGTCGTGTTTGGTCCCTCCGTCTGGTGTCCTCCTTGTCTTCGCATCGCGTCTCCCTATCCTACTCCCCTCCCCTCCCTCTCCTGCTCCTCGCCGCGCAGGGTCTCTCTCTGGCCTGCTCGGCTCCTCCCCTCTGCTCCCCCTCCACTCCTCTCATCTTCCCTCCCCGATGCCCATCTTTCCCACCTCAACCCTCCCTGTCGTCGTCGTCGTCGTCGTCATTCGTCGTCATGAGCCGTGGTCATGGTGGGTTGTGGTTGTGGTTGTGGTTGTGGTTGTGGTTGTGGTTGTGGTCGTGGATTGCGGTGGTGGTGGGTCGTGGTGGTTTGCGGGTCTTGATCGTGGTGGGTTGTGGTGGGTCACGGGGTTATGCGCTTGTGACGTGGCACGATGTGGTGGTGGTGGTAGTTGGTGAGAAAGGAGTGGTGGTGATGGCTGGCACGAGCAGCAAGCGCATCGTGAGCATGGACATGGGGATGGTGGTGATGGGTGGTGGAGAGAGGAGGGAAGGGACATGACTGATTGTCACACTGCGTGATGATTTGCGCACGGGCCAGCCGCACTACATCACACGATCAAAATGATTATTAAAAGGGGCAGAATTGATAAGATAAAGATAAGATTAGATAACAAAAATATTATGAAAGAAAAATCAACTAAAAATCAATAAAAATCGCAAAAAAATCGCAGAAAATATTAAAAAATCCAAATAAAATGTATACATTGTATAGATACATTCTCGACTGAAATCTAATGTAAAATACCCTTAATCATTTGTATAATACATATTTTACATAGAATACAAGCAACTCCCTATTGACTCTGTAGGGATTATTGCTGGGTGTCAGTCAGTAGAGACCCATGAGAGTCTCTACAGACATCATGATTCCCTAGAGACTCTCTAGAGAGTACCTACAGAGTCCCTAGGGATTTTCATAGTCATTTCAGGCCAAATACACCTATTGAAAATGGTACAGACTCCCTAGGGACTCCCTAGGGAAATGCTCAAAAATACACAGACTCCCTAGAGAGTCCCTAGAGAGTCTCTAGGGTACTCCGGGGAGAGTGTAAAGTACTCCATTTCACCATCTCTACATTTTCTACCTATTAAATAATGAGATTTATCTTTATCTTATCATATTAGAGTGTTTGTGCTTAGCACACATTTTGTTAATTTGATCAGTCTAATCAACCAATTCAACCACCCATGGAACTGAGAATCCTTGGAAGAAGCAAGTGTCTTCATCATCAAGGACAACACCCCATTCTTCATTATTGGCACCATTCTCTGTGTTACGTTGTCTTTTCCCCTCCTCCTCTTGTCTCTATCTTATCTTGTACCATCACTCTTTCTTATCTTATCATCATGTACTATCATCTCTCTTTGTACTTGTAGTTTGTCTTATCTCTCTTATCTTTTCCCTGTCACTCCACTTCCATTCCCGCTGTTGCTCCACTCTTACCTCCTATCTCTGACTCACTTCCTTACTCATCTCTCTCACACTTTATGACTCATTCCTTATTGTATTCTCATGCTCACTCCATTATGACTCCTATGCTAACTCACAGACTTCACACCTTATCTACTTGGTGTTTACATGCACAGCCTCTTAGATAGCTATATAAACCCCATAGTCTATACCCTTGTTCTTTAGCTAGTTCTTTAACTTCGAATAGAACAACAACTTCTACAACAATCTTACTCTTCTTGCTCTCTTCTAAGACAATACCAGCGTAGCGTGTGTACGCAGTGGCATTCTTAGAACAATACTCAAACTCTATTGCACAACTGAACTGACTCCAACTAGCTCAAAGGTCTTAACTGCAAGCACCTGTTGAGCTACCATAACAAAAGAACTAGCTACCCCAACATACACTGTCTGTAGTTTACAAGACAGCACCCCTCATACAAAGCAGCAACCCAGAAGAAGAAAACCAGCACCAAACCCCGATCAGGAACCTCCAGCCAAGCCAACTCCCCTGTATCAACTAGCAGCAGAGGACTATGATTCCCTATCAGAAAGAAGAAACCCTGGGGAAAACTAGAAACATCCAAGAAAGAACAACAGAAGACTAATGAACCTCTCTCCAAGCCAGACCCAGAAACTGAACAAGAATCCCAGATCAACAAACAAGAAGAACTCAACACTCCTGTATCACCCAGCGAACCAAGAGAACCCCCGGAAACCCCAGAACTGACTGAAACTACGAACGAACCAGAAGAAATCCCAGGCACACCAGAAGAACCCTTGAAAGAACCTGAACAACCCCTTGACATCTCCCTTGCCCTCAGCCAACCAATTGAACCATACAACCCCAGAGAACTGGACTACACTATCACCAGAACCCCAGTCTTTAGCACCGAAATCCCTTTATTCTCTACCAGTACGGCAACTGCGACTCTCACTCAGCCCCCAGGAGGCTGCTCTGCCTCTTCTTTGAGACCTGGAGAGACTGTCCAAGATCATTCCCAGAGAGGACTCTCGGGACCACCTGGAGGAGACCCTCAACCTGAAACTGACAACAAAGGACAAGGCAACCCTGATCCTTCTGGTAACCCTGACCCTGGTAATGGCCCACAAGATGATCCAGCTGCAGAAGCATTTAAAAATGCCCTGAAGAAAGAAGTCAACCTTGGCGCACCCAAGAAGTTCATGGGAGACTGCACCAAAACCAAACATTTCATCACTGAATGCTGATCCTATCTCCACATCAATTGACACATTTACAACAACAATGATCTAAAGATCGCTTTCATCCTGTCATACTTTGCCAAAGGACCAAAGGGAGATAGGGAAGCGATGGATTGGAAACGCTGCTTCCTTGCTGGAAAGTTTGATGAAGCCCAAAGAAACAGGACCACAGTCTCCTATGGAAGGTTCAATGATTTCCTTCGAAAGTTTAATGAAGACTTTGCCCCAAGACTTGGACACGACCATGCAAGGAAAGACCTCAAGAACATCCAACAGGAAGGGAATGTCGAATCACACAACACCGCCTTCAAGAACCTCATGATCACTGCAGGCTATGCCTTCCCTCACACCAACCCCAACGATAACCTCAATCCAATGGAAGACCTGCTGATCGGAATCTATCAAGACTCCCTTAAGAAACCGATCTTGGACAGAATTTGCAACAATGGATACATCCCCTACACCCTGAAGGAGTGGATGGACCAAGCAGCTGAAGTGGATGCCCGTTGGAGGGAATCTTTCCCTTTCCCATTCGACAAGAAACCAGCCAAATGCTTCACCTCTAACCAGATGGGATTCAGATTCACCAATTCCAAGCAAATCAATCTCACCAAAGTTGAGCATGCAGACCACATGAAGAACAGCACCTGCTTCTGCTGCCACCAACCAGGCCCACTACTAGCTGCCAAAATTCTTAAGAACTACCAATCTGTCACTGGTAATCCTTCTAACCAGCTACTGGACGAATTCTTATGCATTCTTATAAGTAATCACTGGGATATTTCTTACTACAACTATAATAGATATTCTTATATTGATTGCTTGAATGATTCTTATACATTATTATGATTATCTCTGCAATTATTATGGTGATTCTTATGACAATTCTTAGGCATTATTATGCTTATCTACAAGATTCTTATAGCGATTCTTATAGTGATTCTTATGGTAATGCTTACAGCGATTCTTATGTGATATTTTTCTAATCTACTGATAATATTCTAATAGATCTGATTAATCAGGGTTCTTATCTTTATCTATATCTGTGCTATATATGGAAACCCCCTTATCAATGCCATCAATATTTATTTTCCCCACCATTATTGTAGCATTTATTACACCGCTTTTCTGGCCACTTTATATGGACATATATATATCATTGGAAAGCTACAATCGCCTACTATTTTATTCTGAATTTTATTCAATTTAATTCCTGCAGGGGAGCAGCCCATTTAGCTGCACTTTTTCCCATCAATTTAGCCCCTATTCATTTATGCTACCATTCCTGCTGCATTTGCACCGCTTTTTTGGCACTTTTCCTGGTGCACATATATACTATTAGAAAGCCCTAATTGTCTAGTTTAAGAATCTGCCCTAGTTTTTACAATAGCCCCACTAGGGGCTGCACTATTTAGCTGCGCTTTTTTGGCATTTAATTAGCCCCTATTTTTAATCAGCATTGTTCCTGCTCCATTTTGCACCGCTTTGGTGTCATACCACCTACGGTATACGGTATAAAAACAACCAAAATAAAATATATATATGTCACACGGAACGTGCAACACGAGAGGGAGAGGTGATGAGTGTAGGGAATACCGAAGGTAAGCGGCTATGTAGTAGAGCGAGGGCGAAGGCACGGAGCACAGTAGGTACTACGTAGTCCTGTAGTCGGTAATACAGCGTCGTTTCGAACGAATATAACACTGTATGGTTGTATTGAGCGTGCGTGAAGTGCTGAGTTTCGAGATTTCGAATGCTGATGATTAAAACTGAAGAGATACGAAGCTGGGGTGAGTGCCGATTGACTCAGAACTAATAAACTCGAATGTGAGGGATAGAAAACCTATTTTTTATTCGTTCTTGTGCTGTATCTTTATACTACAAGAAGGTGTACAAACACGAAGCTACTAAGATGACAAAAAGCGGTCATATGGTACAAATGATGAAGGGTAGCTATCCAATCGGAAAGCCAGAATGAAGGATATTACAATTAAGACTACATTTAAGGAAGAGAGTAGAGAGGTTGTGTTGTGGGTGCATATGGGTGAGGAGCAATATTTACAAGAAAATGAAAATAAAATGTTACAAATATTGATATGGATCGCATTTCCGAAACTAAAGTGGGGCGCGAGAATGAAACGAGCGTTTAACCTCGTTCTTGGCGCTTAGTGATGCTGTGGAGCGAACATGCGGTCGCTTGGGATCGTTATGGAGCTGGTTTCATGGGGTAAACCGTGCGGAGCGCGACATATATCCCCTGGACTGAAATGCTGACCGTCCTCGGTCAGTTGTCGTGAGTGAGATCGATTTGTTGAGGGTGACAAGCGAGGGGTGCGGCTGGGACGAGTGGTTGGAGAGGAATAATGAAGTTGGGAGCGGCATCGACACATCGAGACATGGCAAGGGTCATGAAATGGAAGTTCGTCACCTGTGCTTCTGGTAGATCTCCAAGAACGGCACGCTGATCCTCCGTTGTTAGATGATAAAACGCCTGACGCACGGGTTGGTACCTAGCAGCGATGGGTGAATGTTGGAATGCTTGAGTGAGCACGGCGTGGGTATGTTGCGCGAGATTGTCAGTTAATTTGGGAATGAAGTGATCGGTAGTGAGAGCGTAGTGACCGTCGCATAATTGCTCCAGCATGTCACAGAAAGTTATGAAGTCTTGACGAATAAATAAGTCGATGGGCGTATCTTCGACACCATGCAGAGCTTCGGCCCATAGGATAAGCGCGATCTCCCAAACACGTTCCAGAATGATATGGAGTAAATCTTGAGGATAATCGAGTGCAAGTGATGGTGAGCAGGATGGCATGGTGATATGAAGGCGAGGCAATATGATAGATGCAGGTCTCGTAGGAGGCAACGAGATTTTAAGATTGAGGACCTCAGGGTCGACCATGAGCGGGCCGTTGTGCTTATTGATCAGTGGAGTCTTCGTTGTTGGAGTTGTAGGCTGCTTCATCCTCAATTTGGTAACCCGAATCGTCTAAATTGTCGGGATCACTATCACTGGAGTCCTCCATTTCACGTAACCGAGCCTTTGATATGTCCAAAAGAGTCTCGAGGGGCGGCATCTTGATATTTTTCCGTGCAAAGTACGGGATGACTCTGAATGCAGCAACTGGGCGATGCAGAACCGAACCATCAAGTTCAGCAAGAATGTAGGCTCCGCCTCTGTTTCGAGATATCACAATTAATGGTCCAAGGTAACGGGTGCGCATTTTTCGATTGAGTGACTTTTCGATGCGTGTGTTTCGCATAAGAACAAGATCTCCGAGCTTGAAGCGATAACGGCGAATTGAATTAGCATATTTCTTCTCAAATTGGCGTGTTGTCCTGATTCGTGCTTTGAATACTCGTGAATGAAGCCTTTCTAGGTCTTCTGGGCGCTTCTGCAGTGCAATAGCACGTTGTGCTATCAGGTCTGTGGTTGAAATCGGAGCATCTGGGGCTGGTAAGAGGTATGAAGCTTCCGCAATATCGAAGGGTAGCAACGGCTGCGTTCCAGTGAGTGCATAATATGGTGAACAGCCCATTCGACGTCTGACTGTTACTCGATCTGCCCAGAATACATGACTTGCAACTTGGGCCCATTTAGATTCCTCGCCTTCACAGGCTTTAAATAGTGCCTGGTGTACATCAAAGTGCGGCCGTTCAATTATTCCGTTGGCACGTGAATTATATCCTGAGACTCGAATGTGGTTAATCCCATATTTTTGTTCGAGATATTCGATTGCTGCGACAATGGGTGGTCCGTTGTCTGTGACTATCTCTCGCAACGCTCCATAGCGGTGCAAGAGTTCCTTCTTGACAAACTCTCCAACGGTGCGTTCATTTTCACGTCGTAATGGCGCATATTCGGGGAAGTGACACAAAGAGCATCGCGCATGAATGATATATTTGAATCCACCCGACTTCGGAAGGAACATGGTGTCCATGTACACCTTACTGAACAATGGAGCTGGCGGCTGAACGATTGGTGGAATAATGACATTACGAGTCTGCCGAATTTGACACAAATGACAAGTTTTGATGAACCATGATATGTCCGCTTGCATCAGTGGCCACCAATAATGATCCGCAATTAAACTGAGCGTTGCAAAGTAACCGTGATGACCAAGATGATCATGAGCGGCAATCATGATGAATAAACGTCTTGCTGGGTATACAACGAGTTTGTGAAGCCCATCGCGGCTACGTCTCCATAGGCGATCTCCTGAGACGAAGAATTCACCAGCAAATCGTAGAAATGCGGGGAGTTCTTGCTTCGATATCTCAACGGGTTGTTTGAGCGTTCTATGCCATTGTTGGACGACCTCAAGTCTTTCATCCAATTGTTGTGCAGTCTCGGATCGTGGTATGACTGAGTATGGTGTTCCTTTATCAAGGGGACTAGGGTCTGAGGTGGAGGAAGCTGGCTCATCCACAGCTTCGGTGACTTCTTGCTGAACATACAAGGCGATTGGTGGCTGCTCGATACGATATCTGGTTCGAGGATTTAAGAAGTGCATGAATCCGTGCACTTGGTCAACCCAATCTTCAAACTCTTCCTCGTCATCAGGTTCTGGGACATCACCAGGTTGTGCGACTCGTCTTGAGAGACCATCGGGACCATGTAACGTTCCTGGTACATGTACTAATTCAAAGTGAAACATTAGAATCGATATGATCCACCGATTCATTGCAGCTGATGGGTAGAGGTCGGGATTTGCAAGCATTCCTTTAATATATTTCGCATCCACTTCAACTCGAAGGTTTCGAACGCCAAGTAAGTGAGATTTGAGGGCTCGGAGAGCCCGATACAAGCCGTAAAGTTCAAGCTTTGGTTGGGAGAAGCGTGATTCGTGTGGTTTGAGAGTAATGGAACCGAAGCGGGCATAGTATCGAATCTTTGGATTTTCAGTGTCTTCTTGACATAGTAGGTAGCCGACAGCGATGTGGGAGGTGTCAACTGCTAGGATAATGGTTGCATCGGACGAATAATCAATGGGGCGTAATGCTGGCGATGATAACACTGCTTGCTTAAGGTCTTCTTGAGCCTGGATCTGCGCAGGACCGAATACAAAAGGTCGATTCTTTCTGGTTAATTGAATAAGCGGACTGGCTCGGTGCGCATAGTTCTTGATAAATATCCGACAGACAGTCATGGTTCCAAGAAATGAACGAAGGTCAGTGAGACTTTTGCATGGTCCCCACTTGACAATTTTATCAACACGAGTAGGATCTGGTTGACGTCCTTCACGGGTGCAGCGATATCCCAGAAGCATAATTTCAGGAGCACATAGAATTGACTTTACACCTGAAAAGGTTCCTCCGCAGTATTTCATGCGCTGAATGATGCGATTGACATTTTGTAAATGTTCCCACACGAAGCGCCGGATGCCTGAGTTCTCTGGTATTGTTTCATACAAGCCATCTTGGTTTTGATATGCAGAGGCTGGTCCACGAACAGGGACATCATCAATATAGGGGATGGTGTATTTGGGGATTTCGGGACGAAGAATTTCCGTAACATCATCATGGAAAATGGGCACTGAATTGGTCCAACCCATCGGTAGGGTGGTTAATCGCATTGCGCCAAATGGCGTTTGGAAGGTGGTCAAGTCACGAGAGTTCTCGTGTAATGCTCGTTCATCATATCCAACATATAAATCCATCATGCCAACGCATGCACGGCCAGCAAACTGTTCAGTGAGAGGCTCGGTGTAGGGTGGCACACCGGAATGGGCAATGGTGACTTTGTTCAATGGTTCGAGAGACTGAACTATTCGAAGTGATTTTCCATCCTTTTTCACGACACAAAACCAGCGTGATCGGTAGGATGAGTTGGATGGTTCAAAAACACCAGCATCAATCTTCTTTTGAATAAGCCTGCATATTTCGTCGTATAAGCCTGGTGGTATGGGTATATTTCGCAGTACCCAAGGTACGTGTGGGATGGTGGCACACTCGATTGCAGGAAAGAAATCTTCTCTGAAATGACCTCGTTCAGTGTCATTCCAGGCGAAGCCGTCTTGTTGTAGCATCATTAAACAGTGAATTAATTTAAGTTCTTCGGGCCAGAGGAAATTGTGATCCTTGTGAACTTTATCAAATGCGTCATGCCGTTCTTGCGTATAACGGCCTGTGGGTTTATACTCGGGAGGTTTGGTGGGTAGCTCAGGAAGGGTTTCGAGGGGGTCTCCTTGAATATTTCGAATGATACGGAATTTCTCGGGGCTCTGTGTCACTACAGGTTTGACTTTAACACCAACTGGTTTGTATTTCTTGGCAAATATTTCGACATTGTCGTGATTATTATTGCGTGGGAGGGAAGCGCGGGATAATGGAACCGGTTGGAAAGCGGAATATGATACAGTGGAGGAGGTAGGATCAGGAGTATGGCGAGAAATGGAATGAGGTGGTAATGAAACATGTTGAGAACGCGAAGGTGAGACCTTGAAAAGGTTAGTAGATTCAAACAGATGAAAGAGGAAACTTGGTATGTTCTTCAATGGTTGTTCGTTAGGCGAGGTGACGGGTTTGTAAGCGATTATCTGTGGTGTTCTGGTCTTGAAATCGTACTCAATGCAGAGCGCAATCGATTCGAAATCATTCGAATCGCCTGTTAACCCGTCACTTATTGAAAAACCGATGCCAAAATGTCCTCTGGTGGTGCATCTCGGCATTGGGGACAATTGGGATGACGAGGGCGACTACGAGCTCTCGTTGGGACGGTTGTTGATCGTGACGAATTTGGATCATGTAGGGTTAATTGCTGACTCCCATCGGAGGAGTTACTGATGACTGAACATGCAACGACATCCAGTGGACGACCCAATAAGATGTCATAGGATGGGGAACGAATAACGTGAACCTGGAAATAGAAAGTAATATCGCCTATCTTGAATGGCACGTTCCGGGCTAAACCGAGCGACTGATCAACGCTTCCATTGGCCGATTCCATGTTTAATTGAATGGACGGGTCCAATGGTATTTGTAATTTCTTCCAAACGTCCTCAGACATTGCGACGATTTGACAGCCGCTGTCAAGAACACACTCAATGTGAAGTTTATTAGCCACAAGAGGCTCGATTGCTCGTAAGGAATGTGAATCCTTGGCTACCACGAGATAATCATTGTTGGGATCTTGCCCGGGGGGTAACGACCGAATGTATGAATCGAAGATATCAGGAGCGACGTTGCCTTTGACATCCACATTGAAAATGGAGGTCTTCGGAGCTGTTTCATCATTAACTTGATGCTCGTAGGTGTGTGATTCCGTAACGGGAGTACCATGCTCAGTGCAGGCTTCGTCATTCTGATTATTGTTGGAAATATCCATGCTATAGCCCTCCTTGGTAGGGATTCGCTTCACAGTGGTCGCTTCTCTGAATTGTGATCGAATATCGGGCGAAACTGATAGTAATTCACGAGTGGTAATAGGGAATGAGCTGTCAAGCGCCCTCTGATAAACTCGGTTGGTAATATCTGGGTCATGAATCGGTGGCTGCTGTCGATAAGCAGGCTCATGCTTCTTGTGTTGGTTTGCGTTATCATTTGCATTAGGTGCCGAAGGTGGGTTGGAACGTGCGCCTCTGAATGGATGTTCAGGTATGTCTGAAGTACGAACGACACTGGGTGCACTAGCGTCGACTTTCTCTTGCTCCTTAGCCGCTTGAGCCCTTGTTTTGGCGAACCCTTGTGCAATCGAATCACGTCTGGTTTTTAATGCGAATAATTCCGCTTCGAGGGACGCGATCTGATCATTGGTTGAAAGTAGAAACCCAGATGTATGACTGACTGGGGCATGTGAGTGAATGGTCTGAAGCATTTGCGCTGCGGCAAGCTGATTAGGATTACGACGATGCCATTCGTCAATGCGGTCCTTGAGCAGACCAGATGGAATATCCGAGGGTACGAAAGCACCTGAAGGTAAGACAATCTTTCCTTCAATATTCTTCTTGCACTTCCCGGCTCGTATGTAGTCTGATACGAGTTCACAAGCTCGAATAAAGTGATCCCGGCCACAGAAGTTACAACGACCAGAGTTGGGTGGGTTTCTCGATCCATTTGAACCTCGGTTGTTCGTGAGCTGAAGCGACTCAACGACGCTCTTGGTAACTTGAGCAATAATTTGAGAAAAATCTTCCATTTTAAATGGGACAGATACTGGGGTGGGGTTGGAAACAGGTTGTGTATTGGTCAAAGCTGGTACTGATATTGCTGTAGACGTCTCAGGTCTCGGTGCATTACTAGTTCCTCTAAGCAGGAACCTAACTGCAGCGTACACCTCTGAGATATCCCACGGATCCGCTGGATGATGATCCACATCCTTTAATTGAAGTCGATTGTTAACGAGGATCCAGAACCGTTCCTGGAATCCCTGAGTGTACAAACGCTTCGTCTCGATGTCCGATAAACGTTTCTTCTCCGTCAAGAAGTGGGATATTACGGTGAACTTCCGATGGTAGTCAGCGGCGTTGCCGAGCGTGTACATGCCGTCTCGTTTGGCTTGCGCAATACAAAGCTCCAGATCTTGCAATGTGTAACGTTCATTTTCATCTGCGTCGGGGTACAGTTCTCGAACGGCTTTCTTGAAGGATGGGTAGTCTGGTCCTACTGAGTTGCATTCCTCGAGGGTAGCCCACAGCTCTGCAACATCTGTATCAATATAGCGTAGGGCGCTACCAATTTTCTCTTCGTCATCGGTGACGTTGGCTTCTTTGAACAGATACTCCAAATCAATGAAATATCGTTTTAATTCACGAGGCTTGTCAGGGTTGAATGTAGGTGCAGAGCGTGCACCTCTTGCTGGCATGCTCTTGACAGTAGTCATTGATGATTGTGGTTGCTCAAGTTGGACTTGTGGTTGTTCAGGTGAATGATGCGGTGTAAAATAATGTGATTTATTTATAAAGGAAAGATCTAGTGGCGATGGTAGATCTTCAGGTGAATAAAGAGGTGTGGTTGGTTCAATAAGATTGTTGTGTCTGGCGTGAGATTCAGGTACTTGTGTGAAGAAGCTGTCGTCGTTGAGATCCAATGGGTTTTGGTTATTTCGAATGAGTTCCAGGTACAGGGGGTCAGAATGAACGTCTTCAAATTCACGTTGCCGACGCGTAGGATTACGGAGCTGCCTGAACCGAGACTGCTCACTTGAAGCACTTCTTTCCCTCGCGGTGGGCTCCAAAATATGTCGTACCGCCTACGGTATACGGTATAAAAACAACCAAAATAAAATATATATATGTCACACGGAACGTGCAACACGAGAGGGAGAGGTGATGAGTGTAGGGAATACCGAAGGTAAGCGGCTATGTAGTAGAGCGAGGGCGAAGGCACGGAGCACAGTAGGTACTACGTAGTCCTGTAGTCGGTAATACAGCGTCGTTTCGAACGAATATAACACTGTATGGTTGTATTGAGCGTGCGTGAAGTGCTGAGTTTCGAGATTTCGAATGCTGATGATTAAAACTGAAGAGATACGAAGCTGGGGTGAGTGCCGATTGACTCAGAACTAATAAACTCGAATGTGAGGGATAGAAAACCTATTTTTTATTCGTTCTTGTGCTGTATCTTTATACTACAAGAAGGTGTACAAACACGAAGCTACTAAGATGACAAAAAGCGGTCATATGGTACAAATGATGAAGGGTAGCTATCCAATCGGAAAGCCAGAATGAAGGATATTACAATTAAGACTACATTTAAGGAAGAGAGTAGAGAGGTTGTGTTGTGGGTGCATATGGGTGAGGAGCAATATTTACAAGAAAATGAAAATAAAATGTTACAAATATTGATATGGATCGCATTTCCGAAACTAAAGTGGGGCGCGAGAATGAAACGAGCGTTTAACCTCGTTCTTGGCGCTTAGTGATGCTGTGGAGCGAACATGCGGTCGCTTGGGATCGTTATGGAGCTGGTTTCATGGGGTAAACCGTGCGGAGCGCGACATTGGTGCAATTATATATGGACATATATATATCACCAGAAAGCTACAAATGCCTAGATTAAGAATCTGAAATCAGAACATAAATGTTGTGTCTAGGGAGGGAGCAATTGCATTTCGCATTTGGGGTATTAGAGCGTGGGAACACCCTTGATCACCTCTTCTCCTCCTCCCCCCACCGCTTTTCTGCCTCCATTTCTCCACATCCACTCCACCTCTCAGCCTATAATTTGGCATACAGGTGTATATATACCATTGAATATTGTGTGCAAGACAGGAACCCAAGGGGACCGCTAGGAATGCAGCTATTCTGCATTTACCCTGTTTTGCTTCTATTTCTGCCAAAAGAGGACCCAATAGTCCCCTATAACTTGCATTTTCAGTGGGATGAAGCAATTTAAATATGTTATAATATCACCACTATTGTTCTGTACCATGTGCCATGTGTTCACAGTTGTGGATCATATAGAAACAGCCATATACTGTCTCACAAGTTCCCCAAATACTATATTGGGTATATCTCCACCATTTCTGACCGCTTTGGAAGGGCGCAAAATGTTCTGAAATCGCCTCAGGAATATCTACAAAATAAGGGTACTCACAGCAAATTCTGAGCACTTCTAAAAAATGACTGTTTTTCAGCTGATAAGGCATTTGTACAAGATCTGTATTGAAATAATTTAATCGGACCTCATAGAGGCAAGGATATACACTATTATTGATGTTAAAAAAAGGTTTGAGAACATTTGAGTGAGTGTGGAAGGCTGGACACACAAATGGGTGCTAGAATGCAGGTTGATGTAGTGTCAATGCACAATGAACTAACAACAACTAGGATTCTCCTTAACTGTTTCTCTCGGTCTATTGGCTACACTTGACCAATCTCCTTCAAACTTTTTTTAAATTG
The DNA here is from genome assembly GCA_015501605.1 of Panaeolus papilionaceus. NCBI lineage: Eukaryota > Fungi > Basidiomycota > Agaricomycetes > Agaricales > Panaeolus > Panaeolus papilionaceus. The sequence goes on from JADNRZ010000016.1 coordinate 1,172,970, forward strand.
AATATGTGTCAATTCTAAACGCATTTCAGGTATATATATGCACACAGACAGTGGTACCACCATACAAGAGTCTCAAAACCTCCTCTTGACTATCTGGGGTTGATGCAGGATATAAAACATGCTATATCTTCATGAGGAGAGATCGGATTTTCATCATGAAGCACACATTTGAAAGGTGTTGACCACTGCGGTTTAAAAAACCCTTGAGCTCAAAGATTGGTTAAGAAATGCGAATGATATTGGTTTAGAAACAAAGGGCATAATGATATGATGATTTTAGCTGATTTCCATGTGGTGGAGGGCTGAATATTGTGTTCTGATGTATGAAACATGTATACACACATCACCATCATTGCCTGATGCCTTAGTTAGCTTATAATGAGTCAAATATAATGCTTTGGGTCCGCTTTTGGAGAAATATGATCCATGCAAGATGTATATAGCAATTATATGCATATATATTGATGCCAGTGTACTATAGGTTTGCACACAATATTCAATGGTATATATACACCTGTATGCCAAATTATAGGCTGAGAGGTGGAGTGGATGTGGAGAAATGGAGGCAGAAAAGCGGTGGGGGGAGGAGGAGAAGAGGTGATCAAGGGTGTTCCCACGCTCTAATACCCCAAATGCGAAATGCAATTGCTCCCTCCCTAGACACAACATTTATGTTCTGATTTCAGATTCTTAATCTAGGCATTTGTAGCTTTCTGGTGATATATATATGTCCATATATAATTGCACCAAAGCGGTGCAAAATGGAGCAGGAACAATGCTGATTAAAAATAGGGGCTAATTAAATGCCAAAAAAGCGCAGCTAAATAGTGCAGCCCCTAGTGGGGCTATTGTAAAAACTAGGGCAGATTCTTAAACTAGACAATTAGGGCTTTCTAATAGTATATATGTGCACCAGGAAAAGTGCCAAAAAAGCGGTGCAAATGCAGCAGGAATGGTAGCATAAATGAATAGGGGCTAAATTGATGGGAAAAAGTGCAGCTAAATGGGCTGCTCCCCTGCAGGAATTAAATTGAATAAAATTCAGAATAAAATAGTAGGCGATTGTAGCTTTCCAATGATATATATATGTCCATATAAAGTGGCCAGAAAAGCGGTGTAATAAATGCTACAATAATGGTGGGGAAAATAAATATTGATGGCATTGATAAGGGGGTTTCCATATATAGCACAGATATAGATAAAGATAAGAACCCTGATTAATCAGATCTATTAGAATATTATCAGTAGATTAGAAAAATATCACATAAGAATCGCTGTAAGCATTACCATAAGAATCACTATAAGAATCGCTATAAGAATCTTGTAGATAAGCATAATAATGCCTAAGAATTGTCATAAGAATCACCATAATAATTGCAGAGATAATCATAATAATGTATAAGAATCATTCAAGCAATCAATATAAGAATATCTATTATAGTTGTAGTAAGAAATATCCCAGTGATTACTTATAAGAATGCATAAGAATTCGTCCAGTAGCTGGTTAGAAGGGTTACCAGTGACAGATTGGTAGTTCTTAAGAATTTTGGCAACTACAAGTCCCAGGCCATATCTCCAAGTTTTGTTCCAATTGTGATTTCAAGAAGATGAACCAGAACCAGAATACCAACAACCGCAATACTACCCCGACTAGGAACCCGAAGGATTTCGCCAAATACATCTGCACCTTCTATTGTGACTTGAACAAAGAACAATGTGCCGAATTCGCCTCTGAAATGCAAGAACAGGATTTTGCCTAAAGGGTTTTGCCTCAATGTCTAAACCTTATGTATCAGTTTGTTCTGCTTTGATAGCTCACAATGAATCTTTTTCTGTCCCTGTGACTATCAAGTGTGAACAACTGAGAACCGCCAAACACTTGCATACCCAAGCACTCCTCAACTCTGGAGCTGTGGGTATTTTCATCAACCAATCATTTGCGAAACTCCACAACCTTCCCCAGACCCCACTCAGAACACTAATCCTTGTCCGAAACATTGACAGCACACCAAACAAGAAGGGTATGATTACCCACCAAACAACACTGAACATGAAGATCTACGACAAAATCAAGAAGACCAATTTCCTAATTACTGGGCTAGGAAACCAGAAGATTATCTTTGGATTACCTTGGTTACAGGACACGAACCCCGAGATCAACTGGAAGAATGCTTCCTTGAACTGGCAAACCCCTATTGAGGACAAACCCAACAGAGAAGAACACCTGAATGACATGATGAACCTGATACCTGACTGGTACCCGACCAACTCCATTATTATCGACAAACAAACCATTTCTCAACTGGAACTCCAAATTAAGAAGATGCTTGGAAAGAACACAACCCTGAACTGACCTGACCCGATTACAACCGACAACCTCATCATCTCCTATATGGAAGGAAAACTGAATGAAGAACTAGAGGAAATCTGGATCAACACAACTCTGACGCACTCCCAAGCCTTTGCTCAGAAATTTGACCAGAAGACTGACGAGACTGACCTGACCAAGATCGTTCTGCCAGAATACCACCCTTGGATTTCCGTTTTCAGTGAAGAAGCCTCTTCGACCCTGCCAGTGCACAAACCCTGGGATCACGAGATCAAGCTCAAACCTGATTTCGTCCACAAATCTGCCAAGGTTTACTCCCTCACCCGAGAACAGGACAATGTCACCAAACAGTTCCTCAATGAACACCTTGCCAAGGGAACCATCTGACATAGTGAATCCCCTGAAGCCGCAGGATTTTTCTATGTCGCAAAAAAAGATGGCAAGCTCCGCCCGTGCCAAGACTACTGACATTTGAACGAAGGAACCATTAAAAATGCCTACCCTCTCCCCCTTGTCACTAACCCTATGGATAAACTCTGAGGCGCCAAGTATTTCACTAAACTTGACATTCGATGGGGCTACAACAACATCCGAATCAAGGAAGGGGATGAATGGAAAGCGGCCTTCAAGACCAAGTATGGACTCTTCGAACCCCTTGTCATGTTCTTTGGCCTTTGCAACTCCCCGGCGACTTTCCCATTGATGATGGACAGCATCTTCATTTGACAGGTCGAAAACGGCTACATCATCATCTACATGGACAACATCTTGATCTATGCCATGAACGAACAAGACCTTGAAAAATACACCAAAGAAGTACTCCAGATCATGAAAGAAAACAACCTCTACCTGAAACCCAAGAAGTGTGAGTTTAACAAAACCAAGATCGCCTACCTAGGATTCATCATTGAACATAACAAGATTTCCATGGATCCTGCTAAGATCTCAGGAATTAAGGATTGGCCAACACTGAAGACCCTCAAGCAAGTCCGATCATTCCTTGGCTTTGGAAACTTCTACCGAAAATTCATCCAACACTACTCTGACCTAGCCCGACCCCTAAACGACCTACTCCGAAAAGACTGATCCTTCCTATGGACCAATGCCCATCAACTCGCATTTGACAACTTCAAAGAACGATTCAGCAAGGAACCAGTGCTCGCCATGCCAGACCAAAACTGACCATTCCAAATCGAAACTGATGCATCCCAGTATGCATACGGAGCTGTCCTAACTCAAGCCAACAGCAACAGAAAACGCCACCCTGTCTGTTTCCTCTCTTGTTCATTCTCTCCACCGAACAGAACTACCAAGTCTTCGATTGAGAACTCTTAGGAGTTATCCGAGCTCTTGAAGAATGGAAACATTATGTCCTGGGATCCCCTCACACAACCACCATCTACTCTGACCACAAGAATCTCACATACTGGCACTCCCCCCAGAACCTTACTTGACAACAAGCCTGATGGTTCCTTGTCCTTTCCGAATACAACATCAAACTTGAACACATGCCGGGTCACAAGATGGTTCAGTCAGATGCTCTCTCACAATGACCAGAGCTCATGCCAGAAGGAGGAAACAAAGAAAACACCAACATCACAATGCTCCCTGAATCACTATTCATCAACCTCATCAACACCGAACTCCAGAAGCAGATAGCCAATGCAAGGCCCTTAGACAAAAACACCATGGAAGCTTTGGAAACCCTACTCAAGAACACCAATGTAACCACCAGAACCACCATAAACAACTGGTCCTTTGAAGAAGGAGAACATGGGAAACTGCTCTTTTACAAGAACAAGACATATATTCCCAATGACCTGGAGCTCTGCAAGTCCATAGTCATGCACTTCCACAACCCAGTTTCTGCCAGACATCCTGGACAGATAGAAACATACAATGCTGTTGCCAGATCCTATTGGTGGCCAGGCATGAGACATTTCATCTCCTCCTATGTCAAAGGATGTGCCACCTGCCAGCAATTCAAGATCGATAGGAACTGTTACGGTAGCCTGACGGGCACTTGCGGTTAAGGCCTTTGGACTAGTTGGAGTTGGTTCGGTTGTGCAATAGGATTTGAGTATCGTTCTAAGAATGCCACTGCGTACACACGCTATGCTGGTATTGTCTTAGAAGAGAGCAAGAAGAGTAAGATTGTTGTAGAAGTTGTTGTTCTATTCAAAGTTAAAGAACTAGCTAAAGAACAAGGGTATAAACTATGGTGTTTATATAGATATCTGGCAAGGCTGTGTGTGTAAATGCCAAGTAGATAAGGTGAGAAGTATATGAGTCAGAAGTATAGTCCGTAGTAAGAATGAGTCATAGGTGTGAGAGAGATGAGTAAGGAGACAAGTCATAGATAGGAGAAAGAAGTGGAGCAACAGCGGAAATGAAGGTGGAGTGAGAGTCAGTGTTAGGAGGATGATGTGGGGCTCCAGAGATAGGAAATAGATGAGATAAAAGTACAAAGAGAGATGATAGTACATGGAGATAAGATGAAGAGAGATAATAGTCCGGATAAGATAAAGAAAAGATAAAGAGGAAAAGAGATGACATAACATTACCCCCGTACTAAGACTGATTGACCTCAATCAGGTGTTGATGTTGTGGATGGCCTTGTCACACATGTCGTCGTTGTAGTCATAGAAGTCGTCGCGCCAAGAGCTATCGTTGTTGGTGGATGATCTGGGTTGCCATTCTCCTTGCACTCTCGATTCTCAGTCCATTCGGTCCCAAGGGCTGAGCTTGGTCCATGGGTTTGGAGGGGAGTGTCAACCGGAGGGGGTTTTCCTTTTTCCTTTCTTGTTTTTGACAATGGGACCTGGACATTCTTTGAGGCGATGTCCAGGTGCTTCTTTCCTGCAGTTCCAGCAGATGAAGTTGGGGCAGTCTGTAATGAAATGATCGGGACGGGGCATTTCAGACAGAGTTGAGTGCCACGTTTCAGAAGAGCAACGAGATTGCTGGAGACGATGGGATCGAGGTTCTCGAATAAGTTTTTGGGGTCGCAAGATACAAGGTCTGATAGTGTTGGTTGTTGGGGAATCGGGAAGGAGTAGTCATAGGAGGGGTTTTTGTTGTGTTTGAAGGTGTAGTTGTCATTGGGTTCGTGACTGGCATATTTCTTTCTTTGCTCAACGATGAGCTCCATGAGGCGATTCCTGCAATCTGGGTTGTTGAAGTGTTGTTGGCAAAAAACCTTGAACTGGCTACATCCGACATCCCAGTTGTCAGTGGCTTTTCTGCGAAGGTTGTCACAGATCGCCATTAGCTTGAGGATTTGCTTCTTGATTTCATTAATGTTGTTGTCCATGAAACAGAAGTGAGGCAGGTGATGGTCAGAGAAAGGGAGTTTCCAGGCAAGGAGGTCGTAGTCTTCTTGGGTACGGAAGATGTCTATGAACTCTTCAAAGCTGATGGTGGTGCGGTTGTGAGCAGAGCCAGGAGCGACAGAGGGTGTTTCCCATCCTTTAGCTTGATAGAGGATGTTGGTGAGCTTGGGGTCATCGCCGTTGACAATGGTGTTCTCATGGGCTTGGACAAGAGTTTTGAGGACGTTGTCGAGACTTTGGATCTCAGGGATTTTGGATGAAGAGGCTTCGTGTCGATTGGCTTCTTCTTCGAGGAGGTGTCCTTGTTGCTTTGCTTCAGCGATGAGGGTTTTGGTGCAAGCGATGAACTCCTCATTGGACATCGACTGGGGAAAGACTGGAGAAGCGACAGTGGGGGGATCAGAAAGGGATCCTTGAGAGGGAGAGTGGATGTGGACGGTCTTGGGAGCGGAGGAGGTTGAGGAGGTTGAGGAAGAGGGTTTGAGAGCAGAGGTGGTAGTCATGTTGTAAAATGGGAAACGATTTGTTGTTCGAGTTGGGGAATCTAAGTGAGTTTGTGATGCTTCTTATATGGTCAAAGAATGTCAGGGGTGTTGGCAAGATTTTCTTCTGGTTCCCAGGAGTTGTGGAACGGTGGGAAGCCTTTCCAGGATACAAAGTATTCTCTCTTGCCTGATTTGCCGCAGTGTTTGTGAATCCTGTCAAGTTTGTATTCTTCTCTGCCAATGATGTCTGGTGGCGGTTGTGGGAAGTTTGGCCCATGTTCTGTTGTTTCAGAATATTCAGAGAGAAGGGTAGCGTGGAAGACATCATGGATTTTCCAATACTGTGGGAGTTTGAGGTGGTACGTTACTGGTCCCAATACTTCGGTAATTGGAAAGGGTCCTTCTTGTTTCGTTGCAATCTTCTTGTTGTGTCCAAGTTTCAGGTTTTGGGAGTCAAGCCACACAAGATCTCCAAGTTTGAATGGCGTGAACGGGTTCTTGCTGAAGTTGATCATTCTATTTCTGGCGAATGTGTGAGCAGCAATGGCTTCTTGTCAGATCTTTAGAAGGGAGGCGAGTGTCAGGGGATCTCCTGCTACCTCCTATTCCTTTCCTTATTATCATCTCTCTGTCTCTCCTTTCTCCATTTCCTTTGCTCTATCTCATTATCTGGACATATCATGGACTCATAGATATTATATTACACTCTCCTTTAGTTGCCATTCATTCATTATTTAGTTGTTGCCACTGTTACATAGTCATTCCTTTGTGTTTCCCTTTGTTTGTTTCCAAAGGCATTGTTTGGCATCAAGGCTGATGCCAATGCCAGCTCATCACTTAAATAGCTGTTTCACCTGGGTTTGATCCTTTACCTCTTTCTCTTTGGATCTCCCCCAGGTGAGCCTACTTCCTGTATTTATGTAGAGCTGATATATATCTTTGGATCTCCCCCAGGACTTGTGTGTGTCTGAGGTGCCCTTACAGCGAGCTTCTTATCCACAGAAGGGTAGACTGTGTGTTCAAAGGCCAACAGGATCTGTGTGGGGTTCGTTCCCATCATAAGTTCGAAGGGAGAGTGGGCGCGATCGGAGTGTTGTCGGTTGTTGTGAGTGAATTCAAGAGTGGGGAGTGCATTGGGCCATGATTCAGGATTTGTAATGCAGTAGATAGAAAGGTATACTTCAATTTCTTGATTGAAATGTTCTGTGGTGCCGTCTGTCTGGGGATGATAGGCTGTAGAGAGTTTGGATTTGATGTTGAGAAGTCTGAGAAGTTCTTTGAAGGTGTGGGTGGTGAATCTGGGGTCGCAATCTGAAGTAATTGAATCTGGAAGTCCGAATCTTTTGTAAAGGTTGTCAAGTAAAAGTTTGGCTGCTCCTTCAGTGGTGATCATTTTGGAACAAGGGATAAGAATTACCCCCTTCATAAGGCCGTGGTCCACCACGGACAGAATAGAGTCATATCTGAGGGATGGCGGAAGGTCAGTGATAAGATCCATTGACGTCTGGGCAAAGGGTTTCAACGATTCTGGGGCAGGTATCAGCATTAAGGTAGGTCGTGCAGGGTTCTGATTGATCTTAAACTGCTGGCAGGTAGAGCATCCTTTGATGTAGGCAGAGACGAAGCGGCGCATGCCAGGCCACCAGTATGAAGTGGCAACAGCGTTGTAGGTTTCAATTTGTCCTGGATGTCCTGCAGTGACAGGGTCGTGGTGGTGCATGACAATGGATTTCCTGAGTTCAAGGTTGTTGGGAACGTAGATCTTGTCTTTGTAGAAGAGTAATTTTCCATGTTCTCCTTCTTCAAGGGACCAATCGTTGATCGATGTGCCAGAGGTGGCATTGGCGTTCTTCAGTAATGTTTCTAGGGCTTCCATAGTGTTCTTATCGAGAGGTCTGGTGCCGGCGATTTGTTTCTGGAGTTCAGTGTCAATGAGATTAATGAATAGAGTTTCGGGGAGCATAGTGACATCAGTGTTTTCTTTGTTTTCTCCTTCTGGAACAAGGTCAGGTCTTCTTGAGAGTGCATCAGATTGGATCATCTTATGACCAGGCATATGTTCGAGCATGATGTTGTATTCAGAAAGGATAAGGAACCATTGTGCTTGTTGTCGATTAAGGTTCTGGGGTGAGCGCCAGTACATGAGGTTCTTGTGATCGGAGTGAACCACAGTCGTGTGGGGGGATCCTAGGATGTAGTGTTTCCATTCTTCAAGAGCTCAGATAACTCCTAGGAGTTCTTGATCAAAGACTTGGTAGTTCTGTTCAGCAGGGGAGAAAGAACGGGAGAGGAAACATACAGGATGTTGTTTTCCATTGCTGTCTGTCTGGGTGAGGACAGCTCCATAGGCATATTGGGAGGTGTTGGCTTCAATCTGGAATGGTTGGTTCTGGTCAGGCATGGTGAGAACTGGTTCCTTGCTGAATCAGTCCTTAAGGTTATCGAATGCGGTTTGGTGAATTTTGGTCCAGACAAAGGGTCGATCTTTTCGGAGCAAGTCGTTCAGGGGTCTAGCAAGGTCAGAATAGTGTTGGATGAACTTTTGGTAGAAGTTGCCAAAGCCTAGGAATGATTGGACTTGTTTGAGGGTCTTCGGGGTCAGCCAGTCTTTAATTCCAGAAATCTTGGCAGGGTCCATGGAAATCTTGTTGTGTTCAATGATAAATCCTAGGTAGGCGATCTTGGTCTTGTTGAATTCGCATTTCTTGGGTTTCAGGTAAAGGTCGTTTTCTTTCATAATCTGGAGTACTTCTTTGGTGTATTTCTCAAGGTCTTCTTGGTTTGTGGCATAGATCAGGATGTTGTCCATGTAGATGATAATGTATCTGTTTTCGACTTGTTGGATGAAGAGGTTGTCCATCATCGATTGAAAGGTCGCAGGGGAGTTGCAGAGGCCAAAGAACATGACCAGGGGTTCGAAGAGACCATATTTTGTCTTGAAGGCTGCCTTCCATTCGTCATTTTCCTTGATACAGACATTGTTGTAACCCCAGCGGATGTCAAGCTTAGTGAAGTACTTGGCTCCTTGGAGTTTATCCATGAGGTCAGTGACTAGGGGAAGAGGGTAGGTGTTCTTGATGGTTCCTTCGTTCAGATGTTGGTAGTCTTGGCACGGGTGAAGCTTGCCATCTTTCTTGGTGACATAAAAGAATCCTGCTGCTTGTGGGGAGTTGCTGTGACGAATAGTTCCTTTACTGAGATGTTCTTCAAGGAAATTCTTGGTGGCATTGTCTTGTTTGTGTGAGAGTGAGTAAACCTTTGTGAATTTCAGCACGAAGTCAGGTTTGAGCTTGATTTCGTGATCCCAAGGTTTTCAAGCTGGCAGGGTTGAAGAGGCTTCTTCACTAAAAACGGATATCCAGGGATGAAATTCAGGGGGAATGATCTTGGTCAGGTCAGTTTCGTCAGTCTTCTTGTCGAATTTCTGAGCAAAGGCTTGGGAATGTGTCAGAGTTGTGTAGATCCAGATTTCTTTGGTTTCTTCTGTCGGTTGTCCTTCCATAAAGGAGATGATTAGGTTGTCGGTGGTCAGCCAGTCGGGTCGGTTCAGGGTCGTGTTCTTTCCCAGCATCTTCTTAACATGGAGCTCCAGTTGGGAGATGGTTCATTCTTCAATAATAATCAAGTCGGTCAGGTACCAATCAGGAATTGGGTTCTTTGTGCTGTTCAGGTGTTCTTCTCTGTTGGGTTCGTCCTCAATAGTAGGGGTCTGCCAGTTTAAGGAAGCATTCTTCCAGTCGATCTCGGGGTTCGTGTCCTGCAACCAGGGTAGTCCCAAGATAATCTTCTGATTTCCTAACCCAGTTACTAGGAAATCAGTCTTCTTGATCTTGTTGTAGATCTTCAGGTTCAGAGTCATTCGGTGGGTAATTGTACCCTTCTTGTTTGCAGTGCCATCAACGTTTCGGACTAGGATTGGGGTTCTGAGTGGAGTCAGGGGAAAGCCGTGGAGTTTCGCAAATGATTGGTCAATGAATATGCCAGCTGCTCCAGAGTCGAGGAGGGCTTGAGTATGCAGGGGTTCAGCGGTTCTCAGTTGTTCACACTTGATAGTCACGGGACAGAAAAAGATTCATTGTGAGCTATCAAAGCGGAACAAACTGATACATAAGGTTTAGATGTTGAGGTGAAACCTTTCAGGCAAAATCCTGTTCTTGCATTTCGGCAGTAAATTCAGCATGTTGTTCTTCGTTCAAGTCGCGATAGAAGGTGCAGATGTACTTGGCGAAATCCTTCGGGTTCCTAGTTGGGGCAGTATCGCTGTTGTTGGTATTCTGGTTCTGGTTTGTCTTCTTGAAATCACAATTGGAACAAAACTTGGAGATATGACCTGGTTGGTGGCAGCAGAAGCAGGTGCCATTCTTCATATGGTCTGCATGCTCAACTTCAGTGAGATTGATTTGCTTGGAACTGGCAAATCTGAATCCCATCTGGTTAGAGGTGAAGCGTTTGGCAGGTTTCTTGTCAAACAGGAAAGGAAAAGATTCCCTCCAACGGGTGTCCACTTCAGCTGCTTGATCCATCCATTCCTTCAGGGTGTAGGGGTTGTATCCATTGTTGCGAATCTTGTCCAAGATTGGTTTCTTAAGAGAGTCTTGATAGATTCCAATCAGCAGGTCTTCCATCAGATTGAGGTTATCATCGGGGTCGGTGTGAGGGAAGGCATAGCCTGCAGTGATCATGAGGTTCTTGAAAGCAGTGTTGTGTGATTTGACGTTTCCTTCTTGTTGGATGTTCTTGAGATCTTTCCTTGCATGGTCGTGTCCAAGTCTTGGGGCAAAGTCTTCAGTAAATTTTTGAAGGAAGTTGTTGAACCTTCCATAGGAGACTGTGGTCTTGTTTCTTTGGGCTTCATTGAACTTTCCAGCTAGGAAGCAGTGTTTCCAGTCCATTGCTTCTCTATCTCCCTTTGGTCCTTCGGCAAAGTATGATAAGATGAAGGCGATCTTCAGGTCATCATTGTTGTAGATGTGTCGATTGATGTGGAGATAGGACCAGCATTTGGTGATAAAATGCTTGGTCTTGGTGCAGTCTCCAGTGAACTTCTCAGGTGCGCCAAGGTTGACTTCTTTCTTCAGGGCGTTTTTAAATGCCTCTGCAGCTGGATCATCTTGTGGACCGTTACCAGGGTCAGGGTTACCAGAAGGATTGGGGTCACCTGGTCCTTCGTTGTCAGTTTCTGGTTGAGGATCTCCTCCAGGTGGTCCTGACAGTCCTCTCTGGGAACAATCTTGGACAGCTCCTCCAGGTCTTGAAGAAGAGGCAGAGCAGCCTCCTGGGGGCTGAGTGAGAGTCGCAGTTGCCATACTGGTAGAGAATGAAGGGATTTCGGTGCTGAAGACTGGGGTTCTGGTGATAGTGTAGTCCAGTTCTCTGGGGTCGTAAGGTTCAATTGGTTGGCTGAGGGCAAGGGAGATGTCAAGGGGTTGTTCGGGTTCTTTCAAGGGTTCTTCTGGTGTGTCTGGGATTTCTTCTGGTTTGTTTGTGGTTTCAGTTGGTTCTGGAGTTTCCAAGGGTTCTTTCAGTTTGTTGGGCGATACAGGAGTGTCAAGTTCTTCTTGTTCGTTGGTCTGGGATTCTTGTTCAGTTTCTTGGTCTGGTTCGGAGAGGGGTTCGTTGGTCTTCTGTTGTTCTTTCTTGGATGTTTCTAGTTTTCCCAAGGTTTCTTCTTTCTGATAGGGAATCGTAATCCTCTGCTGCTAGTTGATACAGGGGAGTTGGCTTGGCTGGAGGTTCCTGATTGAGGTTTGGTGCTGGTTTTCTTCTTCTGGGTTGCCGTTTTGTATGAGGGGTGCCGTCTTGTAAACTATGGACGGTGTATGTTGGGTAGCTAGTTCTTTTGTTACAGTAGCCTGACAGGCGCTTGCGGTTAAGGCCTTTGAGCTAGTCAGAGTCGGTTCAGTTGTGTGATAAGGTTCAAGTATCGTTCTAAGAATGCCACTGCGTACGCACACTACGCTGGTATTGTCTTAGAAGAGAGCAAGAAGAGTAAGATTGTAGTAGAAGTTGTTGTTCTATTCAAAGTTAAAGAACTAGCTAAAGAACAAGGGTATAAACTATGGTGTTTATATAGATATCTGGCAAGGCTGTGTGTGTAAATGCCAAGTAGATAAGGTGAGAAGTATATGAGTCAGAAGTATAGTCCGTAGTAAGAATGAGTCATAGGTGTGAGAGAGATGAGTAAGGAGACAAGTCATAGATAGGAGAAAGAAGTGGAGCAACAGCAGAAATGAAGGTGGAGTGAGAGTCAGTGTTAGGAGGATGATGTGGGGCTCCGGAGATAGGAAATAGATGAGATAAAAGTACAAATAGAGATGATAGTACACAGAGATAAGATGAAGAAAAGATAAAGAGGAAAAGAGACTATGTAACAGCTAATCACTAAACTATAAGATAAGCAAAAATATTAATTTATGAACTGATACTCAGCTGACAAACTGATCATCAGCTGAGCCTCAGCTGAAAAGTTTGGGTTAGTGTAAAGTCCTCCATTTCTTTTCAAAATATGTTATTAAACTGAGGTTGAGCTGAGGCTCAGCCGAGACTTGGCTGAGAGTCAGCTGAGAGTCAGCTGATGAGCCGATACTCAGCTGAGGCTCAGCTGAAAGGTTGGTGTTAGTGTGAAGTACTGAGTGGGGAGAGCATCTGGCCAGGATTCGGGGTTCGTGATGCAGTAGATGGAGAGGTACAGTGTATCACCCGAATTTGATACAGCACAAATAAAATTTCATTTTTAAAAACAAACAACATGGGAAAGATAAAAATAACTATGGGAATGGGTAAACTAAATGTCTAAGAATGTTCATATAAAAATTCAAACAAAAATATGGCAAAATGGAGGCAGCAGAGGCAAATGAAAAAAAAAACACCTGTCTCACAGTGTATCAGTCAATGAGACACCAGTGATGGCGTGTTGATGCGATCAAATCATGCATCAAAGTTATACTCCTCCTCATCTTCAGAGACAAGGAGGGCATTGTTGAGGTGGGGGGAAGATGGGGAGGCCAGTGTATCATTGCTGTTGGTATTGGGGGCGTCCTCGGAGTCAGGATACATGTCTATCAGCCAGGTAGGGGGCCCATTCTTGACACAGGGCCGCTTTTTAGTTTTTTTTTGGGGGGGGAATTCTCCCTCTCCCAATCCTTGAGCTTGAACCACTAACCCTTCAACTCAGAGCATCAAGCTGTCCTTGACTCATTTTTTGATGATCTTTTGAACTGCATTCTTCCCTTTAAAAATCTTGGAAGGCATTGGAGAAGGTGGGGTACATATTATAACTACATTGCAATAGACCTGCTTAAATACCAGTATATCAAAAATCATAATTTATGTATTTTTTGTTTTTCTGGCCTTGCATGTGAGATTTAGCCACAAAAATTGACACATAGCATCCCATGGCTTCTCTGAACAATCTGAGTACAATTGATACAGCCCAACTGGAGTATTTCAGCACATAGAAGCAAGATCATTGGCCATTATTTTTGAAATCAAGACAAAGTGTGGTGTCAAAATATATTGATAGTCAGATCCTCAGTGAAGTACATGCTTTGGCTATTCAAAATTTGGTATATATCCATATGACACTATTTCTAACAAAAGCTGTTTGTTATTCCAACTGCGCGTTCCTATTTGCGACGACGCGCTGCGCATTTCTGTTTGGTGTCTCATTGTCATGTGATACACTGTAGACTTCAATTTCTTGGTTAAAGTGTTCAGTGGTTCCATCAGTTTGGGGGTGGTAGGCAGTGGAGAGTTTGGATTCAACATTGAGGAGTCTAAGAAGTTCTTTGAAGGTGTGGGCAGCAAATCTGGGGTCACAGTCTGAGGTGATGGAGTCTGGGAGTCCAAATCATTTGTAGAGATTGTCAAGTAAAAGTTTGGTGACACCTTCGGTGGAGATCGTTTTGGAACAAGGGATAAGGATTACCCCCTTTGTAAGGCCATGGTCCACCACAGACAGAATAGAGTCATATCCAAGGGGAGGACTTTGCTACAGCCCAGGTAATTCAACCGACTTTCGATCGACCATCTGACAGTCGACCGAAAGTCAGTTGAGTGTCGGTCTGGTATTTTTACATAAATGTGACTTTCAGGGTAGAATGTCACCTTAGTGTTGATCGACTTTTGATCAACTTTCGGTCAACAGTCGGTCCACCCCCAGTTTCTCTGCCAAAATTTAACCGACAACCAACTTTTGTCTCAGAACTGTCAATTGACTTTCAGTCAGTCAATTGACCATTGACTGACACTGTCGATTGACTGTCAGTCAACTTATGTTTTCTTCTCTCATTGTAGGTATTTCCTAATTCAGCTAAATCTGTGACATCTATACATGTCACAGCTAATTTTTTCTATCACTGCTAGACACTATCTGTCACAGACAACTATGTGACATGTGACAGTCATGTTAGGTCACATTTACATATACATATTTTACTTGTAATACCACATCACATACTAATGTAGCTAGATCTGTGACATAGATGTGACATGTCACAAATTGAAAACTGTTCTAAGCCACAATGGACTGCTAGTTGTCTGTGTCAGTACTGGATGCTATCAGTCATGGAAGACTATGTGACATGTGACAATCATAGTTGGTCACATCCACACACACACAAACAATTCACTTGTAATACTAGTGTCACAGTTGTGTTATACAATTTCATATTGAATCAGAGTGTGACAAGTGACAAGATATATAGAGTGTCACATTTATTGTCACAAACACTATGGAAAAATTAGTTTCACACAAAAGATATATTATTACTAAGGGTGTGACACATAGTAACATGCACTAGTGGAAGGTGTGACAGGAGATTGTCACATTTCTTGTCACAACACACTATAGACTTGCATTTTAATCAGAAAAATCAAATATTCACAATAAACTGATTTGTGTCAATCAACAGTCAACCGAAAGTTGATTGACATCCAACCGACTGTCAATTGAAAGTCGATTGAAAAAACCCCAAACAGCTGTTTTTCACACCAAAAATACTTTTTGCAAAAGTTGATCGAAGGTCAACCAACAGTTGATCGAACCACCTGGGCCAGTGCGAAGTACTGTCCAAGGGATGGTGGGAGGTTGGTGATCAAATCCATTGAGGTTTGGGCAAAGGGTTTCATTGATTCTGGAGCAGGAATTGGAATTAGTGTGGGTCTTCCAGGGTTCCTGTTACATCATCTCTTTTCCTCTTTATCTTTTCTTTATCTTATCTGGACTATTTATCTCTCTTCATCTTATCTCTGTGTACTATCATCTCTATTTGTACTTTTATCTCATCTATTTCCTATCTCCGGAGCCCCACATCATCCTCCTAACACTGACTCTCACTCCACCTTCATTTCTGCTGTTGCTCCACTTCTTTCTCCTATCTATGACTTGTCTCCTTACTCATCTCTCTCACACCTATGACTCATTCTTACTACGGACTATACTTCTGACTCATATACTTCTCACCTTATCTACTTGGCATTTACACACACAGCCTTGCCAGATATCTATATAAACACCATAGTTTATACCCTTGTTCTTTAGCTAGTTCTTTAACTTTGAATAGAACAACAACTTCTACTACAATCTTACTCTTCTTGCTCTCTTCTAAGACAATACCAGCGTAGTGTGCGTACGCAGTGGCATTCTTAGAACGATACTTGAACCTTATCACACAACTGAACCGACTCTGACTAGCTCAAAGGCCTTAACCGCAAGCGCCTGTCAGGCTACTGTAACAAAAGAACTAGCTACCCAACATACACCGTCCATAGTTTACAAGACGGCACCCCTCATACAAAACGGCAACCCAGAAGAAGAAAACCAGCACCAAACCTCAATCAGGAACCTCCAGCCAAGCCAACTCCCCTGTATCAACTAGCAGCAGAGGATTACGATTCCCTATCAGAAAGAAGAAACCTTGGGAAAACTAGAAACATCCAAGAAAGAACAACAGAAGACCAACGAACCCCTCTCCGAACCAGACCAAGAAACTGAACAAGAATCCCAGACCAACGAACAAGAAGAACTTGACACTCCTGTATCGCCCAACAAACTGAAAGAACCCTTGGAAACTCCAGAACCAACTGAAACCACAAACAAACCAGAAGAAATCCCAGACACACCAGAAGAACCCTTGAAAGAACCCGAACAACCCCTTGACATCTCCCTTGCCCTCAGCCAACCAATTGAACCTTACGACCCCAGAGAACTGGACTACACTATCACCAGAACCCCAGTCTTCAGCACCGAAATCCCTTCATTCTCTACCAGTATGGCAACTGCGACTCTCACTCAGCCCCCAGGAGGCTGCTCTGCCTCTTCTTCAAGACCTGGAGGAGCTGTCCAAGATTGTTCCCAGAGAGGACTGTCAGGACCACCTGGAGGAGATCCTCAACCAGAAACTGACAACGAAGGACCAGGTGACCCCAATCCTTCTGGTAACCCTGACCCTGGTAACGGTCCACAAGATGATCCAGCTGCAGAGGCATTTAAAAACGCCCTGAAGAAAGAAGTCAACCTTGGCGCACCTGAGAAGTTCACTGGAGACTGCACCAAGACCAAGCATTTTATCACCAAATGCTGGTCCTATCTCCACATCAATCGACACATCTACAACAATGATGACCTGAAGATCGCCTTCATCTTATCATACTTTGCCGAAGGACCAAAGGGAGATAGAGAAGCAATGGACTGGAAACACTGCTTCCTAGCTGGAAAGTTCAATGAAGCCCAAAGAAACAAGACCACAGTCTCCTATGGAAGGTTCAACAACTTCCTTCAAAAATTTACTGAAGACTTTGCCCCAAGACTTGGACACGACCATGCAAGGAAAGATCTCAAGAACATCCAACAAGAAGGAAACGTCAAATCACACAACACTGCTTTCAAGAACCTCATGATCACTGCAGGCTATGCCTTCCCTCACACCGACCCCGATGATAACCTCAATCTGATGGAAGACCTGCTGATTGGAATCTATCAAGACTCTCTTAAGAAACCAATCTTGGACAAGATTCGCAACAATGGATACAACCCCTACACCCTGAAGGAATGGATGGATCAAGCAGCTGAAGTGGACACCCGTTGGAGGGAATCTTTTCCTTTCCTGTTTGACAAGAAACCTGCCAAACGCTTCACCTCTAACCAGATGGGATTCAGATTTGCCAGTTCCAAGCAAATCAATCTCACTGAAGTTGAGCATGCAGACCATATGAAGAATGGCACCTGCTTCTGCTGCCACCAACCAGGTCATATCTCCAAGTTTTGTTCCAATTGTGATTTCAAGAAGACAAACCAGAACCAGAATACCAACAACAGCGATACTGCCCCAACTAGGAACCCGAAGGATTTCGCCAAGTACATCTGCACCTTCTATCGCGACTTGAACGAAGAACAACATGCTGAATTTACTGCCGAAATGCAAGAACAGGATTTTGCCTGAAAGGTTTCACCTCAACATCTAAACCTTATGTATCAGTTTGTTCCGCTTTGATAGCTCACAATGAATCTTTTTCTGTCCCGTGACTATCAAGTGTGAACAACTGAGAACCGCTGAACCCCTGCATACTCAAGCCCTCCTCGACTCTGGAGCAGCTGGCATATTCATTGACCAATCATTTGCGAAACTCCACGGCTTTCCCCTGACTCCACTCAGAACCCCAATCCTAGTCCGAAACGTTGATGGCACTGCAAACAAGAAGGGTACAATTACCCACCGAATGACTCTGAACCTGAAGATCTACAACAAGATCAAGAAGACTGATTTCCTAGTAACTGGGTTAGGAAATCAGAAGATTATCTTGGGACTACCCTGGTTGCAGGACACGAACCCCGAGATCGACTGGAAGAATGCTTCCTTAAACTGGCAGACCCCTACTATTGAGGACGAACCCAACAGAGAAGAACACCTGAACAGCACAAAGAACCCAATTCCTGATTGGTACCTGACCGACTTGATTATTATTGAAGAATGAACCATCTCCCAACTGGAGCTCCATGTTAAGAAGATGCTGGGAAAGAACACGACCCTGAACCGACCCGACTGGCTGACCACCGACAACCTAATCATCTCCTTTATGGAAGGACAACCGACAGAAGAAACCAAAGAAATCTGGATCTACACAACTCTGACACATTCCCAAGCCTTTGCTCAGAAATTCGACAAGAAGACTGACGAAACTGACCTGACCAAGATCATTCCCCCTGAATTTCATCCCTGGATATCCGTTTTTAGTGAAGAAGCCTCTTCAACCCTGCCAGCTTGAAAACCTTGGGATCACGAAATCAAGCTCAAACCTGACTTCGTGCTGAAATTCACAAAGGTTTACTCACTCTCACACAAACAAGACAATGCCACCAAGAATTTCCTTGAAGAACATCTCAGTAAAGGAACTATTCGTCACAGCAACTCCCCACAAGCAGCAGGATTCTTTTATGTCACCAAGAAAGATGGCAAGCTTCACCCGTGCCAAGACTACCAACATCTGAACGAAGGAACCATCAAGAACACCTACCCTCTTCCCCTAGTCACTGACCTCATGGATAAACTCCAAGGAGCCAAGTACTTCACTAAGCTTGACATCCGCTGGGGTTACAACAATGTCTGTATCAAGGAAAATGACGAATGGAAGGCAGCCTTCAAGACAAAATATGGTCTCTTCGAACCCCTGGTCATGTTCTTTGGCCTCTGCAACTCCCCTGCGACCTTTCAATCGATGATGGACAACCTCTTCATCCAACAAGTCGAAAACAGATACATTATCATCTACATGGACAACATCCTGATCTATGCCACAAACCAAGAAGACCTTGAGAAATACACCAAAGAAGTACTCCAGATTATGAAAGAAAACGACCTTTACCTGAAACCCAAGAAATGCGAATTCAACAAGACCAAGATCGCCTACCTAGGATTTATCATTGAACACAACAAGATTTCCATGGACCCTGCCAAGATTTCTGGAATTAAAGACTGGCTGACCCCGAAGACCCTCAAACAAGTCCAATCATTCCTAGGCTTTGGCAACTTCTACCAAAAGTTCATCCAACACTATTCTGACCTTGCTAGACCCCTGAACGACTTGCTCCGAAAAGATCGACCCTTTGTCTGGACCAAAATTCACCAAACCGCATTCGATAACCTTAAGGACTGATTCAGCAAGGAACCAGTTCTCACCATGCCTGACCAGAACCAACCATTCCAGATTGAAGCCAACACCTCCCAATATGCCTATGGAGCTGTCCTCACCCAGACAGACAGCAATGGAAAACAACATCCTGTATGTTTCCTCTCCCGTTCTTTCTCCCCTGCTGAACAGAACTACCAAGTCTTTGATCAAGAACTCCTAGGAGTTATCTGAGCTCTTGAAGAATGGAAACACTACATCCTAGGATCCCCCCACACGACTGTGGTTCACTCCGATCACAAGAACCTCATGTACTGGCGCTCACCCCAGAACCTTAATCGACAACAAGCACAATGGTTCCTTATCCTTTCTGAATACAACATCATGCTCGAACATATGCCTGGTCATAAGATGATCCAATCTGATGCACTCTCAAGAAGACCTGACCTTGTTCCAGAAGGAGAAAACAAAGAAAACACTGATGTCACTATGCTCCCCGAAACTCTATTCATTAATCTCATTGACACTGAACTCCAGAAACAAATCGCCGGCACCAGACCTCTCGATAAGAACACTATGGAAGCCCTAGAAACATTACTGAAGAACGCCAATGCCACCTCTGGCACATCGATCAACGATTGGTCCCTTGAAGAAGGAGAACATGGAAAATTACTCTTCTACAAAGACAAGATCTACGTTCCCAACAACCTTGAACTCAGGAAATCCATTGTCATGCACCACCACGACCCTGTCACTGCAGGACATCCAGGACAAATTGAAACCTACAACGCTGTTGCCACTTCATACTGGTGGCCTGGCATGCGCCGCTTCGTCTCTGCCTACATCAAAGGATGCTCTACCTGCCAGCAGTTTAAGATCAATCAGAACCCTGCACGACCTACCTTAATGCTGATACCTGCCCCAGAATCGTTGAAACCCTTTGCCCAGACGTCAATGGATCTTATCACTGACCTTCCGCCATCCCTCAGATATGACTCTATTCTGTCCGTGGTGGACCACGGCCTTATGAAGGGGGTAATTCTTATCCCTTGTTCCAAAATGATCACCACTGAAGGAGCAGCCAAACTTTTACTTGACAACCTTTACAAAAGATTCGGACTTCCAGATTCAATTACTTCAGATTGCGACCCCAGATTCACCACCCACACCTTCAAAGAACTTCTCAGACTTCTCAACATCAAATCCAAACTCTCTACAGCCTATCATCCCCAGACAGACGGCACCACAGAACATTTCAATCAAGAAATTGAAGTATACCTTTCTATCTACTGCATTACAAATCCTGAATCATGGCCCAATGCACTCCCCACTCTTGAATTCACTCACAACAACCGACAACACTCCGATCGCGCCCACTCTCCCTTCGAACTTATGATGGGAACGAACCCCACACAGATCCTGTTGGCCTTTGAACACACAGTCTACCCTTCTGTGGATAAGAAGCTCGCTGTAAGGGCACCTCAGACACACACAAGTCCTGGGGGAGATCCAAAGATATATATCAGCTCTACATAAATACAGGAAGTAGGCTCACCTGGGGGAGATCCAAAGAGAAAGAGGTAAAGGATCAAACCCAGGTGAAACAGCTATTTAAGTGATGAGCTGGCATTGGCATCAGCCTTGATGCCAAACAATGCCTTTGGAAACAAACAAAGGGAAACACAAAGGAATGACTATGTAACAGTGGCAACAACTAAATAATGAATGAATGGCAACTAAAGGAGAGTGTAATATAATATCTATGAGTCCATGATATGTCCAGATAATGAGATAGAGCAAAGGAAATGGAGAAAGGAGAGACAGAGAGATGATAATAAGGAAAGGAATAGGAGGTAGCAGGAGATCCCCTGACACTCGCCTCCCTTCTAAAGATCTGACAAGAAGCCATTGCTGCTCACACATTCGCCAGAAATAGAATGATCAACTTCAGCAAGAACCCGTTCACGCCATTCAAACTTGGAGATCTTGTGTGGCTTGACTCCCAAAACCTGAAACTTGGACACAACAAGAAGATTGCAACGAAACAAGAAGGACCCTTTCCAATTACCGAAGTATTGGGACCAGTAACGTACCACCTCAAACTCCCACAGTATTGGAAAATCCATGATGTCTTCCACGCTACCCTTCTCTCTGAATATTCTGAAACAACAGAACATGGGCCAAACTTCCCACAACCGCCACCAGACATCATTGGCAGAGAAGAATACAAACTTGACAGGATTCACAAACACTGCGGCAAATCAGGCAAGAGAGAATACTTTGTATCCTGGAAAGGCTTCCCACCGTTCCACAACTCCTGGGAACCAGAAGAAAATCTTGCCAACACCCCTGACATTCTTTGACCATATAAGAAGTGTCACAAACTCATCCAGATTCCCCAGTTCAAACAACTACTACAACCCACCAACAACATGACTACCACCTCCGCTCTCAAATCTTCATCCTCCTCTTTGCTCTCCACCACTCCCAAGTCTGTTCAAATTCATTCTCCTGCTCAAGGATCCTTCTCGGATCCTCCCTCTGTTGTTTCCCCAGTTTTCCTGCAATCTATTTCCAACAAAGAATTCATTGCCTGCACAAAAACTCTCATTGCTGAAGCCAAGCAACGAGGACACCTCCTGGAAGAAGAAGCCAAACGAACCAAGGCCTTGTCATCTAGAATCCCCAAGATTCAAAATCTTGACGACGTCCTCAAAACTCTTGTTCAAGCCCACGAGAACACCATTGTCAATGGTAATGACCCCAAGCTCACCAACATCCTCTATCAAGCTAAAGGATGGGAAACACCTTCTGTTGCTCCTGGCTCTGCTCACAACCGCACCACCATCAGCTTCGAAGAGTTCGTAGACATCTTCCGTACCCAAGAAGACTACGACCTCCTTGCCTGGAAACTCCCTTTCTCTGACCATCACCTGCCTCACTTCTGTTTCATGGACAACAACATTAATGAAATCAAGAAGCAAATCCTCAAGCTAATGGCGATCTGTGACAACCTTCGCAGAAAAGCCACCGACAACTGGGATGTCGGATGTAGCCAGTTCAAGGTTTTTTGCCAACAACACTTCAACAACCCAGATTGCAGGAATCGCCTCATGGAGCTCATCGTTGAGCAAAGAAAGAAATATGCCAGTCACGAACCCAATGACAACTACACCTTCAAACACAACAAAAACCCCTCCTATGACTACTCCTTCCCGATTCCCCAACAACCAACACTATCAGACCTTGTATCTTGCGACCCCAAAAACTTATTCGAGAACCTCGATCCCATCGTCTCCAGCAATCTCGTTGCTCTTCTGAAACGTGGCACTCAACTCTGTCTGAAATGCCCTGTCCCTGATCATTTCATTACAGACTGCCCCAATTCCATCTGTTGGAACTGCAGGAAAGAAGCACCCGGACATTGTCTCAAAGAATGTCCAGGTCCCGTTGTCAAGAACAAGAAAGGAAAAAGGAAAGCCCCCTCTGGTCGACACTCCCCTCCAAATCCATGGACCAAACTCAGTCCTTGGGACTGAATGGACTGAGAATTGAGAGCGCGAGGAGAATGGCAACCCAGATCATCCACCAACAACGATGGCTCTTGGCGCAACAACTTCTACAACTACGACGACGACATGTGTGACGAGGCCATTCACAACATCAACACCTGATTGAGGTCAATCAGTCTTAGTATGGGGGTAATGTTACATCGTCTCTTTTCCTCTTTATCTTTTCTTCATCTTATCTCTGTGTACTATCATCTCTATTTGTACTTTTATCTCATCTATTTCTTATCTCCAGAGCCCCACATCATCCTCCTAACGCCAACTCTCACTCCACCTTCATTTCTGCTGTTGCTCCACTTCTTTCTCCTATCTATGACTTGTCTCCTTACTCATCTCTCTCACACCTATGACTCATATACTTCTCACCTTATCTACTTGGCATTTACACACACAGCCTTGCTAGATATCTATATAAACACCGTAGTCTATACCCTTGTTCTTTAGCTAGTTCTTTAACTTTGAATAGAACAACAACTTCTACTACAATCTTACTCTTCTTGCTCTCTTCTAAGACAATACCAGCGTAGTGTGTGTACACAGTGGCATTCTTAGAACGATACTCGAACCTTATCGCACAACTGAACTGACTCCGACTAGCTCAAAGGCCTTAACTGCAAGTGCCTGTCAGGCTACCGTAACAGAGAGAAACAGTTAAGGAGAATCCTAGTTGTTGTTAGTTGAGGACTTTGCTGTTGCCCAGGTGTTCCGATCAACTTCCAATCGACTGTCTGACTGTCGACCAACAGTCGGTCAAGTGTCGGTCTGGTAATTTTACATAAATGTGACTTTCAGGGTAGATTGTCACACTGATGGGATTGACTGTCAACCGACTTCCAACTGACTTCCGATTGACTGTCGGTCCACTGCCAGTTTCCCTGCCAAAATTGGACCGACCATCGACTTTTTACATCAGATGTTTGACCGACTGTCGGTCAGTCGATCGAACATTGACCGACATTGTCGATCGACTGTCAGTCAACTTAGGTTTTCAAGAAACCCTGTTGTGGGTATTTCCTAATTTAGCTCAATCTGTGACATGTATATATGTCACAGTTTTTAAAAATCTGATCTAAGCCAATATAGACTAGATACTATCTGTTACATAAGACTATGTCACATGTCACAATCAAAAATAGATCTAAGCTGAGATAGCCTGCTAATTTACTGTGACTACTCAATGCCATCTGTCACCAAAGACTATGTGACATGTGACAAATTAGAGTTGGTCACATCTACATACATACAAACAATTCACTTGTAATCCTGGTGTCACAGCTATGTTATACAGTTTCATATTTATGTGACATGTGACAATACATGTAGACTATCACAAACATTGTCACAAACATCATAAAAAAGATCATAAGGGTTTCACACATGATAAAATAGAATAATGCAATGTGTGACATGAGATTGTCACATCTTCTCACAGTACACAATCTACCCCAAACAGCTGTTTTTCACACAAAAACACTTTTTGCAAAAGTCAATCGAAAGTCAATCGACTGTCAACCGAATGTCAGACAGTTGATTGACTGTCGATCGGAACATCTGGGCCAGTGCAAAGTACTGTGTTAGTTCATTGTGCATTGACACTACATCAACCTGCATTCTAGCACCCATTTGTGTGTCCAGCCTTCCACACTCACTCAAATGTTCTCAAACCTTTTTTTAACATCAATAATAGTGTATATCCTTGCCTCTATGAGGTCCGATTAAATTATTTCAATACAGATCTTGTACAAATGCCTTATCAGCTGAAAAACAGTCATTTTTTAGAAGTGCTCAGAATTTGCTGTGAGTACCCTTATTTTGTAGATATTCCTGAGGCGATTTCAGAACATTTTGCGCCCTTCCAAAGCGGTCAGAAATGGTGGAGATATACCCAATATAGTATTTGGGGAACTTGTGAGACAGTATATGGCTGTTTCTATATGATCCACAACTGTGAACACATGGCACATGGTACAGAACAATAGTGGTGATATTATAACATATTTAAATTGCTTCATCCCACTGAAAATGCAAGTTATAGGGGACTATTGGGTCCTCTTTTGGCAGAAATAGAAGCAAAACAGGGTAAATGCAGAATAGCTGCATTCATAGTGGTCCCCTTGTGTTCCTGTTTTGCACACTGTTTGTAATACATATTTTACACCTGTATGCCAAATTATAGGCCGAGGGTTGGAGTGGATGTGGAGAAATGGAGGCAGAAAAGCGGTGGGGGGAGGAGGAGAAGAGGTGATCAACGGTGTTCCCACGCTCTAATACCCCAAATGCGAAATGCAATTGCTCCCTCCCTAGACACAACATTTATGTTCTGATTTCAGATTCTTAATCTAGGCATTTGTAGCTTTCTGGTGATATATATATGTCCATATATAATTGCACCAAAGTGATGCAAAATGGAGCAGGAACAATGCTGATTAAAAATAGGGGCTAATTAAATGCCAAAAAAGCGCAGCTAAATAGTGCAGCCCCTAGTGGGGCTATTGTAAAACCAAGGGCAGATTCTTAAACTAGACAATTAGGGCTTTCTAATGGTATATATGTGCACCAGAAAAAGTGCCAAAAAAGCGGTGCAAATGCAGCAGGAATGGTGGCATAAATGAATAGGGGCTAAATTGATGGGAAAAAGTGCAGCTAAATGGGCTGCTCCCCTGCAGGAATTAAATTGAATAAAATTCAGAATCAAATAGTAGGCGATTGTAGCTTTCCAATGGTATATATATGTCCATATAAAGTGGCCAGAAAAGCGGTGTAATAAATGCTAGAAATAATGGGTGCAATAGGGGCAGAGCCCTGATTTGATGTAATTGATGGATGAGATAAGGGTCCAAAAAAAGCGGAGATAATAGTGATCTGATCTAATGATATCATATTATGGCAATTCTAAATATAGAATTGCCCTGATTTGATAAGAAAATGCACTGATAAGATTAAGGCAATCTATGAAATCAACAAGAATATCACCCAAATAATCATGAAAATCGCAAGGATATTCATGAAATCAATAATAATATCGCCCTAGTAATCATGAAAATCACAAGCCTAGCTATGAAAATGCTTTGAAAATTGCAGAGGGAAGCATGAAAATAGAAATGGTAAACATAATATCACTATGAAAATTGCCCAGGCAAGTATGATATTGCCTATGAAAACACCTGCTAATTTACCCTAGGCTCATTTCATAGATATTACTGCAAGTTTCATTTCATAAAACTTAGGGCAATGGGTGAAATCGCCTGCAGGGCAACTGTCCTGTCCTATGACAAGAAGGTGGTAGCCACTAGTGCACGTGCACCCACCCCCCTCCACCTCATTTGAACACATCATGATACAGAACACATGCCCCACCTCTTCTCAGGTGTTACGAAATGCGACATGTGCTTATCACTCAAAGGCCCCCCCTCCCCTATTTTTGTGATGCACAAAAGTTGTGTCAATTTTTTTTTCTAGGTAAGCATGCATGCCTGTCTTCACACATTAATATTACTAACCATAGCTTTCATCCCCAGGTCTGGCCTGCTGTCTCATCATCATTCCCCAGCCTACAGTCAGATTACCAGCTGTGGCTATTGTGTGTTTGCATCATCATTCCCTACAGCCAACCTACATTTGGATTACCAAATGTGGTTGACTATCTACCTGTCTGCTCTGTGTGCTGGTATCTCCACCACATTTATATTCATTTTCGGTGTGTAAATTATGCTGAATTATTGTCAAAAATATTATTCTAACCCTAACCCTAGTCACACATAACTTGTACTTTTTCTGCTTTTTTATTTTATTTTTTTATTTTATTCTTTTTCTTTTTTTTTTTTGTCAGTCTCAGTCTTGTTTTTCCTTCTTTTTTTTTGTTGTTGTATATTCTCTTTCTCATATCTCTAGTCTCCTATCTGTACACTGTCTGCTATTCTCTTGTGTAGATACTGCAGAAAAGCAGTATCTACATCACATTTCTCTTGTCTCATCTACATGCTGATCATGTTGTCTGTATCTCTGTCCCTGTTCTCTGTATATACATATCTGTCTCTGTCTCTGTCTCTGTCTCTGTCTCTGCTCTCATATCTACATCTTTCTCTGTTGATATATACATCTTTTCTCTTTTTTGATACTCTTCTATTTTCATTTTATCTTTGTACATTTTTATCCATGCCCAATACTCAAAACAAAGATTCTGGTGAAGGTGCTGCTCCAGCTGGTGTCCCTGGTGACTTGCTCATCGCCAATTGTACTTGTAAATGTGGGTTAACTACATCAGACTCACCCAAAAACAAGAAAAAGAATAAGCAAGATGAGAGTGCACCTGGTCCCTCAAAATCAAAGAAAGTGAAAAAGCAATGCAAGTAAGTCATACTTGAATACTATTTCAAGATATAGCCATAATAATTATTCTTTCAGGACTACAGCAGATAAAAATGCTGAGGTTGATGCTGTGCCAACTCAGGATGCCACTGGGTATGTTACACTATCTTTTCAGAGTTATATAACCTTAACTAATATATATTCATAAGTGTTGAAGCTATATTAATTGCCAAAAAGACCTCTATTGCACCTTCTGGCAAAAAGAAGGTTCTAGCTGTTCCAGAGCCCCCACCACCACCATCTACTCCTGCTCCTGCTCCTGCTTCTGCTCCTGCTCCTGCTACTCCTGAATGCCAGCAACATCCTGAATCTGAATCAGCCAAGTCTGAATCAGATGCTCAAAGTCCACAGCCTCCTCCTATTGAGGTTAAAGAGACTTCTAAAGGCAAAGAAAAGGCAGTCGAGAAAAGCAACAAGGATCAGAAAATGGGAGGTAGTGATGAAGACAAGGACAAGGAGGGAAGTGATAGTTCTCGTAACTCTCTGCTTGATGATGGCTATGGCAATGGCTATGGCAATTATTATTATGATGATGATGACATTGAGATGTTTGATGAAAAGAGTGACAATGACATCGAGATGGTTGATGAAAGGAGTGATGGTAATAGTGAAGCCAAAGCAGAAGAAGAGGAGGATGAGGATGAGGATGAGGATGAGATTAAACTTGTTTCAAGTCAAGTGAATAGCAAGTTGAACCTTGATGATGAAGGTATTTTCTTTCTTATATTTCAGTTAAACTACTTACTTATAAAAATCTGTCTAGTTCCTGCATATGGCTCTTCTCATGCAACAGGAGGTCATATTGGTGGCAAAGCTAAAGGCAATGCACCTAATATGGCTGATCTTGATGCTATGGATGATGAACCAACATCCAAGGAAACATCAGCAATGGTGAATCTGTATTTACATTCAGATCATCATTTTGTACCTTCTGACACAGGGGATGTGCCTCCTATTATCTTCATTTGTCCTGCCAATATTTCACTGGCTGATCCTATGAAGCTTATCTTGAAAGAATATATCTCCAAATATAAATGTGAGTTGTTTTCTCTTCTATCTATTCCTCTGTACCTGTACTAATATTTATTTCATAGAACACAATCCTGTGTTCATGTGTGGACCAAGATTGGAAAGAAGCCTCGCTAGATGTCTTGTGGTGTTGTGCAACAGTTTAAAGCACCACCTATAGGAGAATATTGGTCACATGATGATGATAGTGGCCTTATTAGTACTCATATTGTTTTTGTCTGTGAACCTTATCTTTCACATGTGTTTCATTACTTACTAACTCTGTAGATCAAACCTGATAATCTGAGTACTGTTGCTTCTTCTGTTAACTTTGCTGCAACTACTTCATCTGCTGCTCAATCATCTGCTGCTCAATCCGAAAACTCTACTGCTCCAGGAAGACCTCCTTCTCAAGAAATTATTTGTCTTCTAGGCCTTGATCCCCAATTGGCTCAACGGATGAAAGTGACTGCTGCTCAAATTGGACTCACTTACAAACACTATATGCACTACTTGGAAGGAGAGAGGAAACTCAATGCTCTTAAAGTTGCGGAACCAGAGGGCCCAGCCAAATACATCAACAACACAGACCTGCAGCAACTTTTTGCAGCACATGGTAGATATGCCCAATGGAAGCTCCTGGACTATGTCAGGCTCTACCCTAATCTCCATGAGTGGATGATAGCTCCACAACCCACAAAGGATCAAGAGAAGGCTGCTTGGGGTCATCTCAAACCCAGTTTCAACAATGTTCTTCAAATATACCTTAATGACAATCTCATCACCAGTATCAATAACCCCAAGATTAATACTCAAAGGGTTATGGAAATGGAAAACACATTGAAACTTCAACAAGCAGAACAACGGTTAGCAGAAGAAGGGCAGAAGAAGTTGAGAAAGCAGGAGAAGGAGAAGGAGAAGAAGAAGAAGAAGAAGAAGAAGAAAGCAGGTGAATCATCCAAGAAAAAAGTGTAAGTTGTAGTATGAGTTGTAGTATGGACTTGAATTGAATAAACATTGTATTGTATAGTGCTTTTAGACAGTACTTTGCACTGGCCCAGATGTTCCGATCGACAGTCGATCGACTGTCTGACATTCGGTTGACAGTCGATCGACTTTCGATTGACTTTTGCAAAAAGTGTTTTTGTGTGAAAAACAGCTGTTTGGGGTAGATTGTGTACTGTGAGAAGATGTGACAATCTCATGTCACACTTTGCATTATTCTATTTTATCATGTGTGAAACCCATATGATCTTTTTTATGATGTTTGTGACAATGTTTGTGACAGTCTACATGTATTGTCACATGTCACATAAATATGAAACTGTATAACATAGCTGTGACACCAGGATTACAAGTGAATTGTTTGTATGTATGTAGATGTGACCAACTCTAATTTGTCACATGTCACATAGTCTTTGGTGATAGATGGCATTGAGTAGTCACAGTAGATTAGCAGGCTATCTCAGCTTAGATCTATTTTTGATTGTGACATGTGACATATAAATATGTCACAGATCTAGCTGACTCAGCATGTAATATAGTAGTATAGATAAAATGTGTGTCTACATGTATACCTGTAGACGTGACCTAACATGATTGTCACATGTCACATAGTCTTATATAACAGATGTAACAGATAGTATCTAGTCTATATTGGCTTAGATCAGATTTTTAAAAACTGTGACATATATACATGTCACAGATTGAGCTAAATTAGGAAATACCCACAGCAGGGTTTCTTGAAAACATAAGTTGACTGACAGTCGATCGACAATGTCAGTCAATGTTCGATCGACTGACCGACAGTCGGTCGAACATCCGATGTAAAAAGTCGATGGTCGGTCAAATTTTGGCAGGGAAACTGGCAGTGGACCGACAGTCGATCGGAAGTCGGTTGGAAGTCGGTTGGAAGTCGGTTGACAGTCGATCCCATCAGTGTGACATTCTACCCTGAAAGTCACATTTATGTAAAATTACCAGACCGACACTTGACCGACTGTCAGTCGACAGTCAGACAGTCGATCGGAAGTCGGTCGGAACACCTGGGCAACAGCAAAGTCCTCCTTTTAGATGGAAAACTCTTGAGTTTTTCCTTGGCTACATCCTTCTTCTTATCAGTCAGATGGCAACATGGATCTCATACTTTCCTTCATTATCTGTCATTCTATCAATTCTCTATATGGTTTCTCCTGCTTATGCAGTCTCTACCCAAGATTTCCCACATATTACATTTGCTGCCTTTAGCAAACTTATACTGGAAACCTTCAATGCCGACACCAAGCTAGACACTGATAGGATTTACGCGCGTACTGTAACAAAATAATAAGTAAGCCCAGAAATGAGGAAGTCATGACGCTTACCTGAGCTAATACCAACCCACACTCAATACCAAACCCTAAGCCTGAGGTCAAGCGCTGGAGTAGGACTAGAACCCACTCCATAATCTTGGCGAAACGGAAGCACAAAAGGGACCCTCATTACCACAGGGGAGGATTAGCAGTGAAAGACGAAAGCGTGTGAAACTCACTTTTGGGGTGCGCCAAGACAAAACAAGAGCGCCTAAGTGATCCCTAAACCAGTACAACATGGAGGCGGGACCTGTAAAGCCCGAACGACAAAGAGAGGGGTCAATAGGGGTGATAAGAGCAGGAACCAAAGTCGTGATAACGGACGACGTGTCTGATAAACCCGAGCGACGGAAAACTATAAATACAGATGCATGTCAACCAGAAAAGAGCAGATTCCGCCCTTGTAAGAGAACAGGTATTTCTAGAGAAGTAGTGTAAAGAAAATAAAAGAGAAATATTGAGAACTTACTAGTGCCCTTGAGTGATAACTTAAGAGAAAATCAGAGACCTGAGTACGAGAATTCCGAGAGCGTTCCGAGAAGTCTAAATAAGTAAGAAAAGCTTATTAGGGTTAGTTAGCTGCACATTTACTGTTCACCTGCCCAAACAAACTCGCAATTAAATTGTATTTTGTAAAACTACTTTACATTTCAGGTCACGATTCAATAATCATTTTCCCTGTGTGTTGTGTGTTATACGAAGTGCGACATATCATCTGGAGCCCACCACGAGGGGTTAAAATCAGTGAAAACGCAGCTGCTTATCCACAGTGAGCGACTTACCTGAGACCGGTGAAAGCGATCTAGAGCTCGCCGAGATCTTTGAAAGCCTACATATTCAGTCAAGTCCAAGCGTGTCCAGTAGTGACGAGCTTGAAGAATTCAGCTTAGATGAAATTCCACCACAAGAGACCAGAGCTGCGCAGAGAGCCGGAACCAACCCAGCGTACGAAAAAGAACCTAGACTTACCAAGTCAAAACCTAAGAGAGCAACCATGAGTCAAGGTGGAAGCACAGGAGGTGTGGCTCCAGCCAACCCAGCACCACCAGCGGCGCCAGCACCAGCTGCACCTACAGTAGTAAAGGGACGATTCCTGACACCACGAGATAACAATGCACCCAGATTTGATAAAGGAGAGCCTACCAAGTTGGTGCGGTTCATAGTGGAAATGGAAGAGCTGTTCAAAGAATTTCGTATAACCGACGCAAAGGATAAAATGAAGAAAATTGTAAGGTACACTGACCAATGTACCGAGGATCAGTGGAAAGGATTAGCAACATTTGACAAGACAGATTGGGATAAATTTAAGAAAGATTTGATCAATAGCTACTCAGAAGCGAAAGTCACTGAGAGCGGAAGTCTGCATACCTTGGAAGAAATATCAAGGAGGTGGCATGACCTTACCTCGCACAACAGCGACAAAGTCCATGAGTTAGTACAAGTATTTAGAGGAGAAGTCAAGAAGTTAGAGCGGCGCGCCGCAATAGGCACTGGCATTACCTCTGAGCAAGAGCTTGTGACACTCTTCCTGTGAGCGCTTGCACCGGAGTTTGCAGACAGGATTAGAATGAACATAGACAACGAGGTGTCCATGGCTTACCATGCAGAGTATGCACTTGCTAAGAAAAACAGAGATCCCTTACCAGAGGAGCCAGACTTCAGTACTGAGACTCATTACACCATTAAAGCGGTGATAAGTCATGCTACTAGCTTGACCAATCAGTCTCCAGTGACCTCGGCTATGAGTCGACGACAGGGAGTCCGATTCGAGGAGAATTCACCTAAGATAGTTAAGACAGAAGCAATGGAAGATGTAAAGATATATTTGAGTAAAATAGAGGAAATACAGCAACGAAACGAACTGAGAATAAAAGAGAGTGAGCAGCAACAACAAGCGATGTTTGAGCGATTCCTACAAGAGACCAGGAACCAATTCCAACAAAATACGGCGAATGCAAACCAAGGTAGCGGATACCCGAATTCACGCATGCCAACTGGTCCAACCTGTAATAATTTTGGTGGTCACCAAGGACAGACTGGTCAAGGACACTCACTGGAACCTTTGCGATCCTTTAATAGACATCAAGATTCAATCTGTTATTATTGTCGCAAAGTTGGACATGCATTCGCAGCATGCCCAGAACGCTTCGAGGACTTTACTCTAGCCCAAATGTTTCGGCTGAGCCTCAGCTGAGACTCGGCTCATCAGCTGAGACTTGGCTGAACCTCAGCTGAGCCTCAGCTTATCAGGTCAATTAATTCTATTACTAAAACTAGTAGAGAATTGTTTTTTTTTGGTGTAAAATGAGGCTCAGCTGAGGCTCACCTGATACTCGACTGAGCCTCAGCTGAGCCTCGGTTGAGTTCTCTGCCAAAATTAACTGAGCCTCAGTGAGGTAAACTGAAACTAGCAACTGAGGGCTCAGCTGAGCCTCAGCTGAAGAACTGAGGTTCAGCTGAGGTTCAGCTGAACCTCAGCTTATTAGTTATAGTTTTAATAGTCATATAACTTGTATTGATTACTTACCACCTGAGGTTCAGCTGAGCTGGTTACAGTACTTTGCACTGGCCCAGGTGATTCTCAGTTGCCTGTCAATGTGTAGTGTGAGAATATGTGACAATCTCATGTCACACATTGCACTATTCTATTTTATCATGTGTGAAACCTTTAGGATGCTTTTTATATGTTTGTGACAATAATTGTGACAGTCTACACATATTGTCACATGTCACATAAATGTGAAACTGTATAACATAGCTGTGACACTAGTATTTCAAGTGAATTGTTTGTATGTACATAGATATGACCTTTGGTGACAGATGGTACTGAACTATCACACTTGCTTTCTACTATCAAACAATACCATCAAGCAACTCTCTTATACCTATCAAAGTTAGAGTTCTACTGATGCTCAGCTGAGCCTCAAGTGAACCTCAGCTGAACCCCAAGTGAACCTCAGCTGAGGTTCACTTATGTTCAGCTGATAAACATGTGTTTATTTTCAAAATCTATGGTTATACTGAGGTTAAGCTGAGGTTCAGCTGAGGTTCAGCTGAGTCTCAGCTGATGAGCCAAGGCTCAGCTGAGGCTCAGCTGAAAGGCTGGTGTCAGTGGAAAGTACTGAATGCTTCACTCACTTAGACGCCAAAAAAGTAATCTTAGATAAAGACAGGATGACTTGAATGCCAGATGGCAGTCCAAATCAACTCCTTGTTAGTCCGGAACCACCATCTCGAGTCGTGGGAAAATCCCGCCCGTCGCATCAAACGTCCACCACAGCTCAACGAGAGGTCCGATCTCAACATCGTAAACGGAATCGCATACAGCACACACTCAGCACACACTCATGTCCCAACCCTCCAAAGGGATTGGCATGGATCGCACTAGATCCGATGTCAGAGTCCCAGCATTATCCAGCTCGTCTGGCAGGCTCCCAAACTCTCCAGCAGATCGCTCACCTCATTCTGCGTCCCCATACCCCACCACACAGTCTGAGAGGGCTGCAGTGAGGGGTCCCAAGCAACCAGCAGCGTGCAGGAGCAATCCTGCGAGTGCAGCGTCCGATTCTAGCAGTCCCATGTCCACACACAGCATCTGCACCAGCTTCTACAATGTCCAACAGCGCGATCCACCATCAGGCAACTCTCCTGCAGTTGTCTCATGCCAGCAATGGTGTGAGGGGAGACCTGGCAGCTGCTGTTAGCGCGATCAACGAGATCTCTAACTGGATTAGAGGTCATTCCACCACTGCATCGGACAACGATGCCTCTTACATGGCTACATCGGGCAGGCTGGGCGAAGGGTCTGGTAACCAGCGTGGTGGCATTTGACATTGCGCAGTTCTTCCCATCACTGAACCACGACGTTCTGATGGCTATACTGGCCAAGCAGGGTTTCCCTGCCAAAGTCTGGAGGTTTTTCGCCTCATATCTTGTAGGACGTTCCACGCGCTATAGCTGGAACACCTTCACCTCTGAACCAATGCCCGCTGATGTGGGTGTGGGACAGGGCTCCGCCCTGTCCCCGGTTTTATCTGCCCTTTATATTGCTCCGATCATGAAGATCTTCGAGGCGCGTGCCCTAGTGGGCGCGCTGTCTTGCTACTTGTTGTCGTTCGTCGATGACGGCACCCTCATTTGCCAGGCCAAGAAATTGACCGACAATATCGCCGCCTGAAGGGCGGCGTACTCTATTATTTTCACCTTGTTCACTGCACTTGCACTTGTGCTAGAGCATGACAAGTCTGAGCTATTCCACTTCTCGTGCAGGCGGGATGGTGTCAATCCCCCCATTGACCTAGGGTACGCGCCCTACACGGGCGCTACGCCGTTGAAGCCCAAGCCTATCTGGAGGTATTTGGGCTTCTACGTTGATCGCAGGCTCACCTTCAGGGAGCACATACGCTACTACACCACTAAAGCACTCACCACGGTCAAAGCCATGGGGATGCTTGGTAATTCACTCCGGGGTCTCTCCCCGGTCCAACGTCGGCTTCTGTACCGAACGTGCGTTCTCCTGATCGCCACGTACGGACATAGGCTATGGTTCTTCAGGGGCTCCTGTAACAAGGAGCTCCTGAAAATGTTCAACGGGATGCAGCGTAAGGCTGCCCTATGGATCACGGGTGCATTCAAGACCACCCCCATAGGTGGAGCGGAGGCCCTGGCGGGCCTCCTTCCAATCCCTCTACTCCTCCGTCGTCTGACTGACCGCTCCACCTGGCGTGTCGGGACGCTTGCATCCAGTCACCCCCTTCGGGGGTTCCTTCGCCCGTATGTCTGAACCCGAAAGGGTGAAGACCTCTGGGGCCGTTATGGAGATCATCGCAAGACTCCCCCAACTGACTGAACCCATTGAGCTGTTGCCCGATGAGTCCAGGCCTGGCAATCGACTCACTGAACGCTTCCCTCACCAGGTCGACGTCAATGAGACAATCCCGCCCCCGCCCACTCCCCCGCCTGACGGCGGGGAGTGGCCGTCGAGGGCGGATCAGTTGGTCCAGCTTATGGCTGAGGCCGCTGATACACCCAGTTCGTTCGTGGCAGCTGGCGATGCGTCGGTACCACGATATGACCACTTCCAGGCTGCAGTAAGTGCACTTGTGTATGCTGTGGACCCTGTGGAAGGACTTGAGCCATCGGCCAATGACCCATGGCGCACCTGCCGTCCCGCGGGACGCTCTACTTCCGTCTCGGCGGAACTTGCTGCTATACAGCTTGCCTTGTTTTTTTTTTTTTTTGGTTCAACAATTTATATACCGGTGCGCGGCTGGCAGTCCAGTCGGATCACAGTAAATACAAACGAGTAGCTAACTACCAGAATGACCACTCCCCAATTAAGTTGGGTATATACCACGGCAGACTAAACTACTGCGAGCGCGAAGCGCGAGCAAAGTACGTGGGGCAAGATATCAAAGCCGATTGCGCGGCAAATAAGCCTCTCCCTCCGAAGAAGGCAGCAGTCCAAAGTGATCAACCAAGCGTCATCAGGTTAACGCCCTCGACCCGGTTGTCGAACAGGAGTGGTGGTGCCCCGAAGGGGCGCTTACTACGCGAAGCCCTTGGTTACCCATGGACGGGCACCAGGCGGCTAAACTCTATCCCGCGTACGCACCGAAGTGCGCTCCCCGACCACTGGTTGTGACGCCGAAGCTTCCAGCACGCAAGGGCCCCGTCGCTGGCATCCAATTAAGGACCGCTTGGGGGACGGGCCATCGTCTCGGCCTCCTGAATGTTCGGGACCCCAACAACCACCCCACTTCAGGTCTTTATCCGACGCCCTCCTCCTCCCGAGGGCGGGAAGGGCGTATCGCGGCAAAGGAGAACACGAGCGGGTTTGCGTTCAAGTATTTATAGAGCTCCCACGTATCCCATGGGTGCCCGCGATAGTGCTTGTACTTCCGACAGGAGCACAAGATATGAGAGCGCGTCCCGAAGCGCCCGCAGGCGCATCGAGGTGCGGGAAGATTGAATTGCATGCGGTGATAGTATTCACCGATGGGGGCGTGGCCTGTAATACAACGAACAGCACGTGCGGTCAAGGACGGTGGTCCGGCCTCGAACACGGATAACCAAGACCCACCCTTCTTCGTGGTGGGCTTGAGAAGACGGTCGTGCTTGTCATGGAGGGGCATAAAATGCCTGCCTCTGTATGATATGTCCGCGAACTTTGCTTCCCAGAGTTGAAGTGCCTCGCGATCTGCGAAATCGCGGAGCCAGTCTAGTGTCGTGAGGGGGCGTGTCCCCACACGAACACCAGGAAGAGATGTCACCATCTCATGAGCAGTCCCCTGTGGGCCCCAGCGAAGCTGGGAGGGGACGTGTACAAAGAGTACGCGCCGGTTGGCTGCCGCAGGCAGCCAAGCGGCAAGAGCGCGCACGATGGCCAGGCTGTGTTCCTGACCACCGTGCTCCGTGCAGTCAGTTGCTAGCCTGATGGCAGGCATGCAATCCGAGAATACATACACGCGCTCGCATCTTGGGAAGGTGATAGCCTTGCACAAGGCGAGCCGTATAGCAGCAAGTTCCGCCGAGACGGAAGTAGAACGTCCCGCCGGACAGTGGGTGCGCCATGGGTCATCGACCGATGGCTCGAGTCCTTCCACAGGATCTACAGCATACACAAGTGCACTTACTGCAGCCTGGAAGTGGTCATATCGTGGCACCGACGCATCGCCAGCAGCCACGAACAAACCGGGTGTATCAGCAGCCTCAGCCATAAGCTGGACTAGCTGGTCCGCCCTCGTCAGCCACTCCCCGCCGTCAGGCAGGGGATTGGGCGGGGGCGGGAGCGTCTCATTGACGTCCACCTGGTGGGGGAAACGTTCAGTGAGTCGATTGCCAGGTCTGGACTCGTCGGGCAAAAGCTCAATAGGTTCAGTCAGTTGGGGGAGACGTGAAATAATCTCCATAACGGCCCCAGAGGTCTTCGCCCTTTCGGACTTGGACATACGGGCAAAGGAACGAGCATGCAGCGGAGCTGGATGCGAGTGTCCCGACGCGCCATGTGGAGCGGTCAGTCAGACGACGGAGGAGTAAAGGGATTGGAAGGAGGCCCGCCAGGGCCTCCGCTCCACCTACGGGAGTGGTCTTAAACGCACCCGTGATCCATAGGGCAGCCTTACGCTGCATTCCGTTAAACATTTTCAGGAGTTCCTTGTTACGGGATCCCCTGAAGAACCACAGCCTACTATGTCCGTACGTAGCGATCGGAAGAACGCACATGCGGTATAGCATTGGCCGGACTTTGCAGCGGTTGGAGTGATTTCGATGTCCTTGAGGGACTTGAGCACCAAGAAGTGATGCCCTCGCACTTGTGGAGCCATGAACTGACGAGTCCATGCCCCTTCGCACCTAGCATCAGCCTCGCGACGAAGCCAGGAGAGGGTAGTGTTGACTTTGCGACCAACAGAGACAGTGAGCTGACGTGCCATGCAATGAGCTTTGTAGTGGGGTGCCCAACGAATTGTCGATGGCACATGGACAAAGGTGAGCAAGTGATCTTCGCTTCTGGAGAACCACTCAGCTAGCAGACAACAGTTGGCCAGGGCATGCACATGACCAGGACCAACAGATGGATCCACAGATCGCATGGCCATGCCCAAGCTATCAGTGAATACCGCGATGTGTGTGCACCCCTCCTGGCGCGAGGCGAAGGAAATAGCGCACCGAATGGCAAAGAGCTCCGCATCCTGAGCTAGAGACTTGCCTGCAACGTTCTTGGAGCTGTGGAACTCCTGCCCATTGCAATAATACACTGCTGAAACAGTGGCCTGATGACGCCATGATGGAGGCACAGAGGCGTCCACAATAGCTGACACAGGGTGGGGGCTGGTATCTCCCCAGCCAAGGATGGTGTCCAACTTGTCGTGGCGCATTTCGGCGCTCGTGCCTGGTATGGTGCTCCTAGTGATGATGCGATTGTGAAAACGATCAAGCAAGCAGTGGCCTGGTTGAGCCTCTGGAGGGAATCCCTGCATTGGTTCATCAAGCTGGAGGAGGTTGGTGTCGATCTCCATCGAGGGTGAGGGTGTGCCTTGCCAGCGTGCTGCTTGCTCATGAGAGAGCGAAGCGGATGGGTGTCTGCAAGCATGCTCACACGAAGGGTGGAACGATCGGTGAGGCGTTTGAGATAGAGTGGAATGGGGATGAGGGCAGCAAGTGCTTCAACAGCGCCAGTGGGAGCGGTACTAAACGCACCAGTGATCCAGAGCGCAGCTTTTCGCTGCATTTTAACGAGTTCAGCAAGGAGCGTCTTGTTGTGAGCACCATCGTAGAACCAGAGGCGGTGACCGTATGTCGCAATGGGGAGCACACAGGACCTGTAAAGCAGACGTCGCTGGCGTGCATTCAAGCCACGAGTAGAGGAACCAAGCATGCGCATGGCCTTGACGGTTGTAAGCGCTTTGGTGGAGTAATAGCGCACATGCTCCTTGAACAAGAGCGTGCGGTCAAAATAGAAGCCAAGGTACCACCAGTACGGCTTGGGAGTGAGGGGAGTGTTGCCAGTGTAGGGAGCGAAGCCTAGATCCAGCGGTGGGTTGTACTTGTCGCGTGCACGAGAGAAGTGGAAGAGCTCAGACTTGTCATGTTCAAGAACGAGGGCAAAGGCGGTGAAGAGCGCATAGATGACCGCATACGCGTCCCTAAGGACTTCGTTGTTACGATCGAGGGAGGGGGATTGGACAAGGATGGTGCCATCATCAACAAACGAGAGGAGGGTGGACTCAAAGTGAGTAGTCCGGAGCTTGTACAGCTTCATGAGTGGCGCGATGTAGAGAGCTGAAAGGACTGGTGATAGAGCAGAGCCCTGGCCAACCTGTACATCCGCAGGACGTGGTTCAGAGACGAAGGAGTTCCATGCATAGCTGGTGGAGCGTCCAACAAGGTAAGAAGCGAAGAAATCGACCACTCGCGTGGAGAATCCCTGCTTCCTGAGGGTAGCCAACAACACGGTGTGGTTAAGAGAGGGGAAGAACTGTGCGATGTCAAAGGCCACAACACTCGTTTTCAGGCCCCTGGCCCATCCTGCGCGCACCAAGTGCGTCAAGATAAGCCCTGCATCCTCGGTTGAGCGCTGTCTAATGCCGCTGAGTTGGTTGGGGTGGAAGACACCATGTTCAATGGACTCGAACTGGATAGGGTTGGAGATCATCTTCTCGAAAAGTTTCCCCAGTGTGTTCAACAGCACAATTGGCCGGTACGCTTTGGGGGTAGAGTAGCTGGGCTTGTTCGGCTTGGGAATGATAACCGACATAGACTCCTTTTTTTTTTTTTTTGGTTCAACAATTTATATACCGGTGCACGGCTGGCAGTCCGGTCGGATCACAGTAAATACAAACGAGTAGCTAACTACCAGAATGACCACTACCGACATAGACTCCTTGAAGTGCTGAGGCCAACAGCCGAACGCGAAGCATCCATTTGCCAGCTCCAACAGGAGGTCCACGATGTGCGAGTCTCCAGTGATCCGTTTGAGGTGCCCCCGCTTGATGTGGTCGGGGCCAGGAGCAGAGTTGTTGGAACACCCTTTGAGTGCGTCAGACATTTCCGCCCAAGTAAAGTCCACCCAGTCGCGCTCAGGCGCATCTGGCGGCCTCAGCACTTCAAGGAGTCTATGTCGGTTATCATTCCCAAGCTGAACAAGCCCAGCTACTCTACCCCCAAAGCGTACCGGCCAATTGTGCTGTTGAAAGGGTGCCTGGGCTAAAATGCTCATCGGGAGGTCCATAATGATTTGTGGTCACTCCTGCTCTATTCAGGCGGCTTCGGCCAACCGTGGTGTCCCCTGTTGCCCTAAGTGCTTCAGGTGGGGCCACGACATTAAGCACTGTCGGGCTCGAGGCCAGACGTGTCCTATCTGCGGTGGGCCCCACACTAGGGACCAGCACCGATCGCTCGCAGGGTGTTGCCGAGGCAACCCCAACTCTAATCCGTCCGTCCCCCCGACTCCGTCGGGGGAGGCGTGTCCTCATCGATTCCCCTGTGTTAACTGCAAAGGGGATCACGCGGCGGATGCCCGCAACTGCCCGTTCTGGCGTAACCGGTTCGATGAGAACTGGTATGTTAGGGCGTATGCCAAGGTGAGTAGCCAACATGGCTCTGCACCCAAAATCTCACACAATCGTTCTTAGAAATGAGTCAAACCAAATCTAAGGACATTAGTGTATATTCTCAGAATGTCTGTAAAAACTACGAACATATGAACTTGCTACTGGATCGCATGCAAAGCGTGTATGATCTTTTATTCATCCAAGAGCCCCCGTGGCGTGTGATTCGCACAGCGCCGTCTACCTCTAACAAGGAAGGCGACGATGTGGAAGGACCTCCGGTCCATCCCAACTGGCTGCTCTTCGCTGATGCGAAGAGCGCTGACGGTCAGCCCCCCCGTGTGATAATGTACGTGGCTCGCAGCCTCGTGCGATATCGCCCGCACTCCGTCCGGATATTGTTAAACACCGTGACATCCAGCTACTTTCGCTCTTTGGGGAGCGGGAAGTATTCAACCTCCTTAATGTGTATTCCGACAGTGGCGGAAGCGCTACGCGCTTCCTCCACGACCACCTTGATGATCTCCCCCCTCTTGTCTACATGGGGGGAGACTTCAACTGCCGCTCTCACGTCTGGGATCCAGACGTCGAAGGGCATAACTCCCGCGCTGTCCAGATCCAGGAGATCGTGGCCGAGACGGGGCTGCTGTGGGCGGAACCGGTTAATCCGGGACCCACCCACATCCCCTTTCAGGCAGACCTTTCGCCTACGGTGATCGATCTTGTCTTTCTCAAGGCAGAGTTCTCTCTGTCCCACGCGCCGAAGCGCGACAGATCCTGGCAGGGTGTCAGCGATCACATCCCCTTGGGATGCACTCTCCCTTGCTCGGAGGAGCCTTCGGCTCCTCCTCGCAAGTCTATCAAGCCTAATTCGGACACGGAAAAGGCTTTCTTATCCGCGCTTCGCGTGGGGCTACAAGGCCTCTTTTTTTTTTTTTTTTTTTAAATCAACAATTTATATACCGGGGCTCGTTAGCAGTCCGGTCGTGATCATCGCTAATATACATGAGATAAACTACATATACACCAACTCCTACTAAATACTCCAATCGTATCAAGAAATGAAGGGGGCTCAAGAGCTGCCCCAAGCTCAGAAGGGGACCTAAGGGCGATGGTTATGAAGCATAGCTTGCCTAAATCCAGGACAGGGGCAGTGCCGCGAAGCGGCAGTGCAGAGGAGTGGTGGAAGAAAAAAACCGAAGGGAGAAGGGTGCCCGCCAAAGACGTATGTGTTGAATCACAGTAAACATCTACATCCAGAACAACTTACTAGCGCACATGCCGGAGCACGGTGTTGGGAAGTGCCAGAGGATGATAACCCAGCCCCCTCCATCCACTCAGCCATACCCAGCGCGATTGCGAGGCTTGGTGAAGGAGAACGCAGCTGGGTTATCCTTGAGGAAGCGCACCAACCCAACAAGAGTTGATGGAACAGATTTGCCTTTGAACAAGCGACATCGGGCAAGAATGTGGAGTCGGTCCATGCGTGGTGAGCCGCAGGGGCAGGCTGTGGGTTCTAGAGGTTTGAAGCGCGCATAATATGAGCCCATCGGAGCGTGGTTGGTGATACAACGCACAGCGCGAGCCGTTAGAGTGGGAGACTCGTCGATTTGAGGGATCCATTGGCCGGACTTTGCAGCGGTTGGAGTGATTTCGATGTCCTTGAGGGACTTGAGCACCAAGAAGTGATGCCCTCGCACTTGTGGAGCCATGAACTGACGAGTCCATGCCCCTTCGCACCTAGCATCAGCCTCGCGACGAAGCCAGGAGAGGGTAGTGTTGACTTTGCGACCAACAGAGACAGTGAGCTGACGTGCCATGCAGTGAGCTTTGTAGTGGGGTGCCCAACGACTTGTCGACGGCACATGGACAAAGGTGAGCAAGTGATCTTCGCTTCTGGAGAACCACTCAGCTAGCAGACGACAGTTGGCCAGGGCATGCACCTGACCAGGACCAACAGATGGATCCACAGACCGCATGGCCATGCCCAAGCTATCAGTGAATACCGCGATGTGTGTGCACCCCTCCTGGCGCGAGGCGAAGGAAATAGCACACCGAATGGCAAAGAGCTCCGCATCCTGAGCTAGAGACTTGCCTGCAACGTTCTTGGAGCTGTGGAACTCCTGCCCATTGCAATAATACACTGCTGAAACAGTGGCCTGATGACGCCATGATGGAGGCAC